>ML058459.1:627049-1827049 GCA_003013855.2 Liriodendron chinense
TTTTTGGCACTATTGCCGGGGAAGCTAGGTTAAACGGTTCTAAATTGTTTTAGTGGCTATAGAGTAGAAGTAGTTAGGTTTTACTGTGTTCCTAGAACTAGTTTTTTTATTTTATTTTAGAACTAACAAAGTTTGTTTTGTTTTGTAGGAAATTCTTCTAGTTCAAGCAAATTGGGTACTATCCTTCCAACTTGAGCTCTTTTAGTGTTCAGTTTCTATTTTCAGATTTTAGGATTTAGGATTAGTTTAGATTTTAGATTGTGTGGTTTATGTCCCGTTGGGAGCATGACCACAAAAATCATCTCCAAACCGAAGGTGGTTTAGTTGGACCACTCTCCGTTCATAAACGAGCCCAAAAATCTGTAGAACATCATGAAAATTTGGGAAGTATGGATCAAATTCGATTAGAGAATCCTCCCCACCCTACTCCAACCACAAATACAAATCATGAAGGAGTAGGAGAGAATGAGGTGCACAATGCTCCTCCAATGAGATCTTTACGGGACTACCTACAACCGGCCTGTATAACTACAGCCTCGTGCGTGGTTTTACCACCAACCGGGGGAAACATTGATATAAAGCCGGGTATAATTCAACTCCTACCAAAGTTCCATGGGCTAGACTCTGAGAGCCCATACTTATACTTAAAGGAATTTGAAGAAGTAGTGGCTACTTTATAATATGCAGATGTCTCAGAAGATGCCATCAAACTTAAACTTTTTCCCTTTTCATTGAAAGAAAGAACCAAGAGTTGGCTCCACTCTCTTAGACCCTACTCGATAGGGTCATGGAATGAGATGACTCGGGAATTCTTGAAAAAGTTATTCCCAGCTCATAAAACGAATACCCTTCGAAGAGCCATAATGAATTTTTCGGTTAAAGAGAATGAATCATTCTTTCAATGTTGGGAAAGGTTTAAGGACCTTCTACTTGCTTGCCCACATCATGGCTACGAAAGCTAGCGAATCATAAACTTCTTCGATGATGGATTAAGTTCCAATATGAGCCAATTCGTAGAGATGATGTGTAACGGTGAGTTTATGAGCAAAAATCCAGATGAAGCTTGGAGTTATTTGGATATGTTGGCCGAGAATGCCCAATCATGGGATACCTCAGACAAATCTAATAACCTCAAGCTTCCTCAACAAAAAGAGAAATGAGGGATTTACATCCTTAAGAAGGAAGATGATGTGAATGCAAGACTAGCCAACCTCACAAGAAAAGTCGAGGCCATGGAACTTACCAAGAGTGAAGTTACAAAGCCCACTGAAGCTATCGAGAACATATTTGGAATTTGTGCCACTAATATACACGCTACGCAAGATTGTCCTACAATTCTTGCGTTTTAAGAGGTGTTATAAGAACACGCAAATGCCACATATGGATATCAATGACTTTTTAATGGACCGGTAGGTAACACGTATAACTCTACTTGGAAGAATCATCCTAACTGTAGTTGGAGGAATGGTCCTATGGCCAATCCTACCAACTCTCAAGGAGGACCACCCATGCAAAACATGGCCCCACCTCAATTCTCAATGGAGGATACTCTAAAGGCGTTCATGCAAGGGCAAACGCAAATCAATCAATCCAATTAGCAAATGTTCCAAGAGCTTAAGGTCTCGGTTGATGAAATTAAGGGACGCTTAAATGTTAGGGAAGGGACCTTCCTAACCCAACCTCAGCCCTATCCTAAATAAGCACATGAAATAAGCATCCCTAATCTTCCCAACCAACATGTAGAGCAATCAAAATCCATCACCACTCTTAGAAGTGGTAAACAAATCGACAATTATATTCCGATGAAGGCCGACAAGCCTAATGATCCGGTAAATTATGAGAATGAGGACGGATCTAACTCAGTCCCACAAGAAACGGAACACATTTATAAGCCCATATCATCATTCCCTTTGAGATTGGTTGCTTCAAAATCTCTCCTAAACTCTCATGATATTTTAAAGATTTTCCAACAAGTCAAAATCAACATTCCATTGCTTGACGCTATTAAATAAATCCCTTCCTATACTAAGTGTCTAAAGGACTTGTGCACAACCAAACGCAAATATAATGTGCAGCAAAAGGCCTTATTAAATGAGCAAGTGTGTGCCATTCTCACTCAAAAGACCCCCCCAAAATTTAAAGATCTCAGTAGTCCCATAATCTCATGTATAATTAGAGACTACCGGATTGAACGTGCATTGCTAGACTTGGGGGCAAGCGTAAATTTAATCTCATACTCGGTATACGAGCAATTGGATCTTGGGGAATTAAAACCCACTAAGACCATGTTGTAACTCGCTGATAGATCCATCCGTGTACTAAGAGGGATAGTTGAGGATGTGCTAGTCCAAGTTGACAAATTGTACTACCCGGTAGATTTTATCGTCCTGGACACGCAACCGGTTATGGATGCTAGCACTCAAATACCGGTGATTTTAGGACGCCCCTTCCTTGCTACATCAAACACAATTATAAATTGTCAGAATGGGGTAATGCAATTGTCCTTTGGAAACATGACATTGGAGGTGAATGTGTTCCACTTGAGCAAAAGGCATAGGGATGATGATGATGTCCACGAGATTGAATGACTAAATCAATCGTGGAAGAGGAGTTCGCTTTAAATCAGAATTTTGATCCTCTAGATGTTGTTAGCTTCGATCCTTTTGAGGATTGGGATGACAATAATGGCCCCCATGAGGTAAACATGATAGAATCCATGAAAGATGGGGAGTTTCTCCAACATAATCTACCTGGAAGATTGTGTGCATGGCACACTTCAAGGATGAAACTTATTTGACTATTAATGAGGCATTAGAAGTGCCAATTTCTGAAAATTTATTTGACAAGACATCAATTTCTGAGTTAAACACATTTATTATGCAGAATTTGAAAGAATTGATGCTTGATTTGCCTATGGAGAGGCCAAAATTTGAAAGCGTGGAGGTTAAGGTCCCAATCCAACTTACATAAAAGGAGGAAGACATAAAAATTCTAAATCTGAAAACTTTTCCCTATGAGGTCTCCTATACTCTAGAGGAGTGTCTGACTTACTTTGAAGATTGGGATGATCCCGTGATTCAAGACATCGTACATGCCTTAAGGGAGACCCATCCAGTGTATAAAAAGCTTCCATCCACAGAGTGCCAAATTGAAAAATCAATTGTGGAAGCACCGGTAAATCTGATTTTGTGGAGACCATAACGACTTGTGAAGAAGAAATACAAGTCTCCACATCTTTTTGGTTTATTCAAACTGATGAATACCACATTTGGGATGAACCGTACTTGAATGATTTTTGCTCAGACAAGAAGGAAAGGAGATCCATCTTCAATAATTTCCAACCAATGCAATTCTCCTTTCCTAGTACATGTGACAATTTTATTGAGGAACCTGCTAAAACCTTTCAACAGGATTTTCAATGGGTTAGAATGATTAATATCATCAATGTACTTTCTAAAGCAGGATGGTGGATAGTTCTACTAAAAAATTTGTTACACCACTTGATGATCCTGCTCAACTTTGTCATTTTGGATGATATAATGCTGATTAATCTCCTAGTCTGATGGAGATTCTCTTTCTAAAATGATAATTTAGGTTTTGTTTATTGCTTTAAGTAGGATTAGGTATAGTTTATTTTTTATTTTAGTTCTATTTGCTTTAGTAGATTTAGTTGTCGGAGTTGTAGACTTCCATGATCAACTCTCTCAAGTGATCTCGTTCTCACTCTCCTTTGTTTTTATCATTACTCTCATGTTATTGCTCATTGCACATCTTTTACATTGAGGACCATGCAAGATTTAGTTAGGGGGTGAGATTCCTACATGAATTTAATGTTTTGTAACATTTCGAGCATTATATGTTGAAATTTTTTCGATTTTTCTGAAAATTCAAAACTCTTCGGGTAAACCTTGTTTCTATGCATCTAGGATGATACAATTATGAAAAAAAGATAGATGAAGTGATTGATTTTGAAATCCTTGAATTATCTTAAATATAATAGTTTTATATATGAATTCCCCTATTGAATTGATCGGTAGAAAGCCTTGAACACTTTTGAGTTTAGTTCACATTACACAATTCTCATGGTTTGAAGGGATTATGTAGATTTGTGGATTGGCTAAGCTTAGATTTAAGGTGTTGAGGAACCAAGCCGGGGGTTCTTTGTCCATCCTTGTCCATGGGAAAAGAACGAAAAATATGGATTTCTAAAAATTTTATCTAATGTGTATGAAAAGGAAAGAAGGAAAGAAAATATGGGTATGATTGAGAATATGGTGGAAAACTTCGAAAAAGGGCTACCTACTACCAACCGGGGGATGGTCTACCCGTAACCAAAACCGAAAATGAGACAGTGTGAAAGCCGTCGGAAGGACGGTAAGGCAAATTCCTATCATAGGCTTGTTGTTGATGTGTACACCTTTAGATCCATAGTTTAATTGATCTATGAAGAAGATAATCCTGAAAACTCGTGAGATGAACTTTCACTATGCACACTAGGTTAAATTTGTTCAAGTTCTTCTATTTATCAATCAATCAGAGGGAATTCTGTATGAACACTTATTATGTTTTGAGAGTTTAAGGTTTCAACTTCTATCACCTAGTTTCTCTAATTTTTGCACTTGTATGTCTTGGAATGAATAAAAATATAGTTTCTAAATGAGAGTTGGATTTTGGAGAATTGAACTTGTTTCACGCATGTTTTGCTCGGGACTAGTAAAATGCTGGTTGGGGGGTGTGTTGAGCTTTCAATTTATACATTTTCTAACCCATTACATCACATCTTATGCATGATTTGCATGCTTAAAAGACCCATTTAATGCATGCTTTGTGGATGTAGAAATGAGAGTGAGACTTCACTGAATTGATCCTAAAAAAAATGCTTTTAAACCCACTTGATGATGAAGGAAGATGAGCCAAATGAATGGAAGAAAGAAGTAAGGAGAAGAGAGAGATGACATGGATTTAATGCCAATTTGAAGGATTTGGAATGACTAGAAGACCAAGCTTTGATGATCCAAAGAAGCAGAGAAAAAGCCTTGAAGGAACCAAGTTTAAGACCTGCAATGGCCAGAAAAGTCAAGTTGCAGAACTGCAGGGCTAGAAAGTAAAATGCAAAATATTCAGCAAACAACCCTGTAGAACAGAAAAACTGTAAAATTTGGCCTTCGTGCGCCCGACCACCATTTTACCGAGCACCCGAAATTGACAAAAAATCCAGTTTATTGTTGGAACTTTTCTGAACATGGCCGGGCGCCTGACCACAACTAGTCGGGCGCTCGATGACCTGCCGGGCACCTGATTAAGAGGATTTGGGCGCCCGAAATTCAAAGAAAATTTATCAAAACATGCTGGACTGACCAAGCGCCGGACAACCGACATAAGTGCGTAGATCTTTACGCAATCCGAGGCGATGGGTGATTTTTCTTATAAAATGATACCTTGGCATCATTCCTAAGGTATCCTAGAAGAGTTCTAAGTTCGTGGGAAGCAAGGGAAAGCATCGTGGAGCGACCACAACTCCTCTAACTAGTGTTTTTTTCTAGTTTTTCATGTTTCTGTTTAGTTTTTCTTTGAATTCTAGTTGAAGCGTGATAATGCTCGACTAGAACCTCTTAGCTAAGGCTAAGAGGTGAAGCTTGTAAGTAGTCATCATGTTGAATTCGTTGTAATTCAAGTACTTTACTTAAAGTTTGGATTTTTAAAGTTCTAGTTTGAATAAAAGTCGATATTTTTTAATGTTTTATGAGAGTTCATGTGCTTCGAACATGAGTTCCTTGCAATTCTCTGAGATTATCATGTTTGGATTGATTAGATTCAAATTGTAGTAACCCTAGAGCGTACCATAGTCCATTGGCATGGTCATTACTTCGAAAGCTACATATTCGACTTCTACGTGCTTCATTAGAACTAGAATCTTATTCTTCAACTTGAGTAGGGATTGTTTGTGTTGAATGCCATATCTTCCAACTAGAAGAGAGATATAACTTCAATTCTAGTTGTGTTATGCTTGGATGAATGAATTCACATGAGGGCTATCACAAGTGGACCCTTGAGGCCTTAGTTCCGTTAATTACAGATTTTTTACAAATTATTGTTTTAAGTTAGTTTATAAACTTGAAATCCTTAATTCATTGAATTCGAAGTTGCTGGAACAACTTGAATTGATTTACCTAATTCATTGTGGATCGACCTCGGTCTTACCGAGAATTATTACTACACCGCAGCCCTGTACTTGAGGCGAGCGAACACGGGGCATGAATGTACTCTCTAAACGATCTTTGATTCCTTCATTTAAATCTATAGACTTTAGTATATATGAACATTGCATGTATGAGAAACAATTTAGATTGTCACTTAAAGGGGGAGAATATGTATGTACAAGGGTACTTGAATATGTCCATTCTAATGTATGGGGGCCATCGCCCGTTATTTCTGTTGGGGGTCATCGTGGTTCGTGTCGTTTATCGATGATTATAACATGAAGGTTTGGATTTATTTTTTGAAAAATAAATCTGATGTCTTTGTGACCTTCCAAGTATTGAAAGACAATGGTGGATAATCAATCAAGACAGAAACTAAAAGTTTTGAGAACCGACAATGGAGGTGAGCTCACTTCCAGGGAGTTTGACACATATTGTAAGGAAGAGGGGATCGTGAGGCACAACATAGTGTGCCACACGCCAGAGTAGAATGGTGTGGCAGAGCAGATGAATTAAACTCTCTTGGAAAGAGCTTGATTCATGATTAGTAATGCTGAGTTGGGCAAAGAGCTGTGGATTGAGGCCGTTAACATGGCTTGTTACTTGATAAATCGATTTCCCTCTATGGCAATATAATGTAAAAATTCTCAATGAAGTGTGGAATGGTCGTATGCTAGACTACTAAGTTTGTTGGTCTTTGGTTGTGAGGCTTACTCTCATGTACCGTCAGTTGAGAGAGATAAGCTAGACCATAGGGCCAGAAAAAAAGATATTTGTGGGCTATGGTGATGGTGTGAAGGGTTATCGCATATATGATCCTGTCACATGGAAGATCACCCTGAGCCATGATGTTAAGTTTGATGAGGGTTATTTGCTCTGAAAGGATGCTACAAAGGAACCAAAAAAATTAGAAATTGTTGATACACAAGATGACAGAGATGAGACATGGGTCAATATTGAGGCGTAGACAGAGGTACAGGATCAGGTTGAGCAGCCACCTGTGCGAATAAATCCACATAGGGATCGCAGGTTACCAGCAAGGCATAGAGATGACTCGAACATTGCATTTGCTCTCATTACAGATGAGGGGGATCCGTCTAACTTTGAGGATGCACTACAGGATGTAGATGCTGAAAAGTAGAAGACGACAATGCAAGATGAGATGGACTCCCTGTACAAGAATGAGACTTGGGTGCTTGTGGAGCTTCTAATGGGCCGAAAAGCTATTGGTTGCAAGTGGATTTTTGGAAGAAACATGATAGATACAATGCAAGGTTGGTAGTGAAAGGGTATGCTTAGCGTGAAAGCGTGGACTTCGGTGAGATTTTTACGCCGGTTGTGAAGCAAGTATCTATTAGGTTTGTGTTGGCGCTGGTTGTCCAATACGACCTTGAGTTGAAATAGATGGATGTAACGACTACCTTCCTACATAGAGAATTGGAAGAGCAAATTTGCATGGTGCAACCAGAATGTTATACAGTGCAAGGGGCCGAGAACAAGATTTGCAGGTTGAGGAGATCGTTGTACGATCTTAAACAGTCGCCTGAGCAGTGGTACAAGAAATTTGATTCCTTCATGATGAGTCAGAGCTTTTCCAAGAGCGAGTATGATTGTTGTGTCTATTTCAAGACACTCAATGATGAGAAGTTTCTCATATTGGTGTTGTACATCGATGACATGCTTATTGCCAATCATAACATGTTTGACATCGATGTGTTGAAGACTTAGCTTTCAGGGACATTCGAGACGAAGGATCTAAGGGTTGCGAAGAGGGTTCTTGACATAGATATTCATAGAGACATGAAGATGAGCATGTTGTGGTTATCTCGAGAAGTATATCTTAACAAGGTGTTGAAAAAGTATGAGATGGAGAAGTCCAAATCGGTTAGTGTTCCCCACGCGGCTCACTTCAAGCTTTCTTCTGAACATTGTCCCGAAACAGATGAAGAAAAGTATGTTATGTCTCATATGCCCTATTCAAGTGCTATGGGCAGTTTAATGTATGCCATGGTCTGTATAAGACCAAATATTTCACAGGTTATGGGTGTTGTTAATTGATTTTATGTCTAACTTGGGCAAACAACATTGGGAAGCTGTGAAATGGCTACTTCGATGAATTCGGGGCACATAGGACTACGTATTGACGTTTGAAAAGTCCAAAGACAAGTTGGTTGGTTACGTCGATTTTGATTACGCAGGTAGTGTGGATAGTAGGAGATCGACTTTAGGGTACTCGTTTGTGTTAGTGGGTGGAGCGATTAGTTGGATGTCTAAGCTTCAGTCTATGGTGGCTCTTTCTACTACTGAAGCTGAGTATATGGCGGTGACAGAAGCTTCCAAAAAAGCTGTTTGGTTAAAAGGAATGATAAATTAGTTGGGGCTTCAGCAGGAGGTCGTGCCGGTTAATTGTGACAGCTCTAGTGCTATCAATTTAGCTAAAAATTATGTTTATCACTCTCATACTAAACACATTGATGTACGTCATCATTTTATTTGACAGGTGCTTGAGGAATGAGATGTGACTCTGGACAAGATTCACGCTAGCGTGAATCCGGCGGATATGCTGACCAAGGTGGTCCCAACAGAGAATTCAAGTTCTGCATAACTTCTCTAGAATTGGCAAAAGCTTAATGAAGATGCAGTGATGCGCGAGAAGCGACGACACTATGTTTAAAGATGAGTTGATCGATGAAGCAAAGGGAAGATGGTTCGATTTTTTAAGCCTCAGTGGAGTTTGTTGTCAGAGCCTTCAAAAAGAGCTATTTTTGGGAGGTGCACTGGACCCTGTTTTGGACAGAGGAGATGCAAGCACGCTGAACATGTGCTCCAACCGGTCACCGGTCTTGATCGGTTGGATGAAGGTCGAATCTCATGTTTTTCAAGGTAAAACTCCTTGGATTGTTTTTGTATAGGTCCGATCGGTTGGGACCGGTCGGGCGTACACACGGGTTTTGAGCAAAATTGCGTTGTATGTTTCTATTTTGGGTTGGAGGCCTGTAAAAGCATCTCCTAATCCGTCTTAGAGGTATCCTAATCAATATTAAGGAGTCCTATTTCGAGATTAGAGCTTGGGGGAGAGATTGTGAGGTTTGAGAGTGCCTTGTTCATTTTTGGGATTTACTTGATAATAGATTAGCTTTGTACTCTTCTGATATTCATAGTGGAGGTGTCGCTTTGTCCCGTGGTTTTTTTCCCACAAGGGTTTTCCATGAAAAATTCATTTGTCTTTGCATTGATTGTTGTGTGGCTATGTAGTGATTGTTTGATTCTCTTCGGTGCTTCCGCTGACCGGATTTCCAACAGCTTTCAACTGCAATTTGAGACTTTGCAAAATGCTGTGTTTCCTAGTACAAGTAATGTGGTTTTAGGCAACGGCTATGATTTCTGAAGATCTTTACAAAGGGAGCATTATAGGCTCCCTTCTCCACCATCTCCCCTATCGCAACATCTCTCTCTCTGTCCTTCTTTCTCTCTCATCAGATTTGCCACTCATCGCTCCTTCCCAACCTTCGGTGACTGGTGACTCCCCTCTTCTACTAGCAAGTGATGAACCCTTCGCCCTCCAAAGACTAGCGACACCTCTTGACTTTCTCTCTCCTCTTCCCTACCTTGAAGACCCGTGACTATCCCGCATTCTTTTTTTCTTCATCATTTGTGCATAAAAAGAGGATTCCACATATACGGCATGGTGGACCCAGAGGGCTTGGGTGCATGCCAAGCAGTGGGGATGGGCTGCCGAATATGTTAGAGGATCCAGACTCAATATGGAAACCCAATAGAGGATCCAGACTCAATATGGAAACCCAATAGAGGATCCGAACTCTCCATTAATATGGTGATCAAATTAAACTAATATCACGTGTGTAAAACAATGGGCCATGCATAAAAGGGGTCGGCGTCTAATTCCCAATCACTATTCCATGTAGTGTGGCCCATCTAATTTGCTGTTCTAGCTAACTTTTGACCTTAGGGCCCAACACAAGTGACAAAACTTTACCAACAAAGTTGATTTTACATTTACAATATAGTGGGCCCCAGATGCAAACCTATGGCTAGCATCCCATTATTGTTGTGCCATTTAGTGGGGCCCATCTAATTTGTGAATCTAGCCGAATTTTGGGACTAACACAGAGGATAGAATCTGATGAGCAAAGGTGGGGCCCACACGTTAACATATTGAGTCCGGATCCTCTGTTGGCTTCTAAGCAGGAAACCCCTTCCTGGAGCCTTTTCATTGGTCTACATCATCACATAGGTTTGCAACCCTGTCACATCCTCAATGCAACCTGGTCTACCTTAGTGCAACCTGGTCACATGATATCATGCCGTATGGTGTGTACCAATGAAAAGGCTCCAAGCAGGGATTTCCTGCTTGGAAGCCAACAAAGGATCCAGACTCATTAATGGATGCCATGAGTGCTTACCAATGATTTTAACTATTTGTTAGATATTCACAGCTGTTCAAGTTCTAAATGTGCTGGTTATTTAGATGGTTTGGATTGAGTTACAAGTTTGTCACTATTCATGGCCCATTATCCACACACCACTCAGATGAGCTTATTCATTTGATCATTGTCCTACAGAATGAGTGGTCGTAGTCATTTCTAGCAGAAAAATGTCAAATAATTAATATGAAGCTTCCATCAATGTGCCTCACTTTTTTGAGGAGACGTTGATGAGATGAACCTCACACATCTTGTTTGCGGTGAAAAAAGATGTCAAAATTCTGATGGATTAGACAATGTGATGGTCTTAAATGTGGATCAGACTCCATAAGGACTTTATAAAATAAAGGGGACATCTAAGCAAATCACAGGCGAATTCTTACACTAAATCAAGTATTAGGATATAATTTCGAGAGGTAAATCTCTATAAAATATTTAAATGATATATAATAACTTTATTTAATATGGATCAGCAAGTTAAAGCCCATCTCAATAAAGCAGATGCTAATTCTTATACTAAACTAAGTACTAAGGGTGACCATAAATTATATAGAGTTGCCCTAATTTGTCATTAAATTAATTGCAATTAAAATATTTAATCATACCTTTTAAGTAATCATAATCATTATATAAAACAACTTTAAAAGTCACCAACACCCGGACCTATAGCTGAAGTGGTAGACTGAGTGAAGAGATCCAAGATATCCTCATTTCACCACTAGGTCTAGGTATCAATTTACAATTGGGGGTGGTTAACATTGCAGTGTAACTATAAGTGATTGTGTATCAGTGGTTATGTATACTAACAAAAAAAAAAAAAAAAAAACTCTAAAAATCACCATACAAAACAATTCTAGCATGAATAGATATCTTTGTAAATGAGGCAAATCCAAAGCTCAAATGGACCACAATACAGGTATCTGTACTATTGAATGGACGGCGTTGATATGAAGGAGCCCAACAGTGATCCATGCACTTAGCACGCACCACGAGACAACGGTCTGGATGACTGAACACCGGCCATTTCCCATTTTACCCTTGAAACTGATTCCCGGGAAACAAATACCTCCTATCTCCATTATCCGTTTTTCCTTCCCTCTCGCTCCCTGGTTTCAACATGGGAGGCGATTCTAGCACCAAAAGCAGCAAAAGAAAGAAGCGTTTGGATAGCAGCAGTTCGTCATCTGCAAGCTCCGACAGTGAAAGCCCAATGGGGCGGAGGAGCCGCCACCGCCACCGCAGCGAAAGCCACCGTAGTCGCAGCAGTCGTCACGGTTCTAGAAGAAGGGAGAGTGAGGGCACGGAAAGATCTCATAAAAGGAAATCCAGGAAAGATGATAGAAAGGAGAAAAGGAAAAAGGAGCATCGAAAGAGGTCGAGGAGAGAGAGCAAACGGGCGGTCTCAGATAGTGACGAATCTCGTTCTTTGGATGGCGTTGATGGGGATGATTATTCGGAGCCAGAGCTGAGGAATCCAGAGTCGGTCGTTCGGGACATTCTGAAACGGTTCCCTAGTGTCGCTGATGATTTGAAACAGGTACGATCTTTGGCTGCTATTGTTGTAGATGGAAATGTAGATTTCTCTGTGGTCGGCAACCATGCAGCTGGGGCCCTCATTCCTGTTATATAGACCATACATCTCATAGTTTATAGACACCTAAAAAACCAGACTCAGTCTGATATCTAGTTGGGCAGCGTCAGGTCGACTCAAAGGCTTTATGAGGCATTTACATAATTTACCTAAAATAGCATGCGTATATAATTTCTAGGAATGCGTGGCCAGCCTGACGAGTGGACTCACTGAATTTTTTTGCAAGGAGATCTTCATGGTGGGCCCCATCCTTCACATGGCTTGGATGCCCTACACATGTGATAAGTTGGAACTTCACATGAAATGGTTTACAGACAGCCATCCTCCTCTTAGAAGAGGTTTAAGAGTAATTCTTTTTCTTATTTAGATTGATTGAACTGTGTGTGCAAACTAGCATCAAACTGTGTCTGTAGACTATCACCACTTGAAGGGTGGCATGAATCAAAATTCAACAAAGCTACTGATGGTAATTCTGAATTTGAGAGTGGGAGGGTGGGAGATGAATCAAAATTCAACAAAGCAACTCTGATGGCAATTCTCAGATAGACAGGGGGGAGGGGGGAGACGACATAAACTGACTAAATTCAGGATTTCCATAACTTGTGCAACAGGGCAACCCAATTAGTGCTTCAATAAATTATGTAACAAGCCAACCCAACTAGGACAACCATCCTATCAAGTAAACTTGATAACCAGGCAAAGTTACTGTAAGTCTTCATCACCTTTGTAATTAGCTAACCAAACTGGGAAACCTATCTAATTAACAAAACCCACTAACCAAATTGTGGCACTGGAATGTATGCTACAAAGGATAGGGTGTGGGAACAAATGGATAAACTAGATGAGTGCATGTGTCTAATTGGCTTCCTTTTTGGTTTTGATAAATGGTTCGCCACATGGTTTCTTCAAAGCTTTAAGGGGTTTAAGGCAGGCGGACCCGCTCTCCCCCTTTTTGTTCGTGGTTGTATTCGAGGCTTTAAGCAGACTGTTAGCAAAAGGTCAAGAGGCGGGTCTAATATTCCAGATTCAAAGGATCACTACAAGGGGTTTGGATACCCCATTTATAATTTGCGAATGATATAATCTTGTTTTGTCATGAAGAGACATCAAAGGTGGACAATTTGATGAGAATACTGGGGGTGTTTTGAGAAGGTTTCAGGGTTAAAGGTGAATGTAAGGAAAAGTGAGATGCTAGGTATTGGATTATTCAAGGAGGAAGAATTTGGCTTCGCATACATCTTCAGGTGTTGTACGGGGGCGTTTTCTTCCACTTATTTGGGTCTTTTGTTATGTTTGGGAAAACTAACAAAGCATTTGTGGAGCAAGGTGATTGAAAGATTTGAGAGGAAGCTAATTAGGTGGGCAAATCTCGCTCATTAAAGTAGCTTTATCTAACCTCCCTATCTACTTCTTGTCTTTATTCAAGTGTCCAAGGTCAGTATTGGACAAGCTAGAAAAGCTGAGGCATGAGTTCTTGTGGAGAGGAGTCAATGATAGGTAATCTTTTCAAGTGGAAGAGGTTTGCAAACTGATTTTCAAAGGCGGAGCGTGTATAAGAGAGTTAGAATCTATGAATGTGGCATTGTTAGGGAAGTGACAAAGGAGACTTTGCATGGATGAGGGCAAGTTATGGAGAGAGGTTGTAGCCTCCAAATGTGGAGTCCAATTTGGGGGCGGGGACAAAGAAAACTTCGCATTATCGAGCTTCAGGTATTTGGAAGGCTGTCAAGTTGATTGGTCCTTTTTTCAAGCAAAGATTGGCTTTCTCTCTTGGAGACGGATCTAATATTCATTTTTGGGAGGACCCTTGGTGCGGGACAGCCCCTTGGAAGTAGAATTTCCTTCGTTGTTAAGATTAGCCACGTCGAAAAACATGTCGGTAGCTAGTTGTTACTGCCTCTTTAGCGGTAATGGTGTTTGGTGTCTCCCTTGTTGATTATGCTAAGCTATTGAAACGTCTACATAATATTCATCCTTCCCCGGTGTCACAGGATTCTCTAGTATGGAATGCTTCACCATCCAGAAAATTTTTAGTTCATTCTTTCCACTAGATGCTTCGAAAAACGATGAGCACACGGAGAAAGGAATTCTTTCATGGGTTTTGGTTCTATGGTGCTCCACCTAAGGTGGCGGTCTTTACCTAGTTGGTAGGAAGAAAGAGAATCTTAACCATAGACAACCTCAAAAAAAGGTCTATGATTCTTCCTAATATTTGTCTCATGTGTATGGACAACACAAAATTGATAGAGCATCTCTTCCTTCATTGTCCCTTCGGGTGGTAAATTTGGAACGCATTTCTAGCAATATTTGAAGTTAGTTGGGTAATGCCTCATTCAGTGGATGTTCTATTATGGGATTCTAGCAAAGGAAGAATCAGTAATTTGGCGCATGATCTTGCTAGTGGTTTTTATGGAATATTTGGGGGGAATGAAACATGCGATGCTTTCTCAACAAACAATTTTCGTGGGAAGAATAGTATGGAAATCCAAATGAGATGTGCTAGAATGGGTGTCCGAGGTAAAGAATGTGAAAGCTTGTTAAATTATGTCTTTGCTCAGGTTGTAATGTTGGGGTTGTATTCTTTCCTTCTTTGACTTGTCTTAACGGTTCATTAATAAGATCAAATCAGTTATCCTTCTGAAAAAAAAACTGCGTTATTGCAGGACTAGTGGACTACTTTATATATATATTTTTTAATAACTACTGTAGTATGTTTCTGTAGTGTTGCAGTAGCATGCTACTATAGTGTTACTGTAGATGCTATCATTGCTGATCCTTTTTTTTTTTTGTTAGTCATGCAATGCACCCACCCTGTTAGTTGCGCAACACACCCACACGGTTAGTTACACGATGCACCCACCCACCAGTGGGGTTTGTGTGTCTCGCCTCCTAGCCCAGCTGGAAGACGCCTAGGCGTTTCAACAGTAGGTCTCAGGTTTGAGTGCGTTGCTGATCCTGTCAAGGATGCGCCATTCATCAGTTTACACCATATGAATTGCCTATGCCATAGGATTCCCATATTGGAAATTTTTTTTCTTTATTAATGGCAACCAAAGGTTTATTAAATCAAACGAAAAAGAAGAGGCCTATAGGGAGGGATGATACAATCAACTAGGATGATGAAATATCATCAATGCCAATCCAGACTAGACCTCACCCCAGCAAACATCAATTCGATCCCTGGAAAGAACCTGGAATACTTTAAGCCCCAATGCACAACAAATCACTATATTTCTTTTCCTTTGAAAATTGACTTCCTACCTTGCCGATTCGTTATAGCTCTAGAGTTTTGCTCCTTCCAAATTGACCACAAGCCTGCCAAATGAACTAGTAACCGAAGCACCCTTCTTTTCCCGCTCTACTTCTTATGCCAAACTCGAAAGAAATCCTAAATCTTGCTTGACATCACCCAAACCATTCTAAACAGCCCAAACAACCTGTTCCAAACATCCCCAGCCTAAGTGCAACACATGAATTGGCAATTAATCATCTTCTCATTTCAGAGGCACAGAACACATGTTAGGGATAATCATATTCCTTCTTTGCAGTTGACAGCGAATTAGAACTTCCTTTTTTTTATGGGTGATAGAATCTTATTAAGCCAGAGAAGGGGCGACCGCCCAAGAGAACACACTGATAAATCACCTAGTGGTTCAAGAATCCATATTGTCCGATTTTCCCCAATATCTGGAATTTATAGATGCCAATATGTGAAGCAACTCAATTAATGTTACAACTTCATTGTCTTTAGATTCCGGCAGAATATTGGGCTCCATATCAGACCATCCACATTCCTATGGAAATGATCCTTCACCATAACTTCCGGATTGATCGCCACCTGAAACAGAGGGAAATTGCAGACAGAATTGACATTTATGTAATGCACAAGGTGTATTTTCTTCCTAATAAACTATGCTACAATTTCATGTCTTTAAGACTCCGCCATAATATTGGGCACCAAATCAAACCAATCGCATTCCTTTGGAAATGATCCTTCAACATAGCTTCCTTATTGATTGCCACCTGAAACAGAAAAAGAAATTGTACAAATGATGCAGACGGTGGGTAGTTCCTGATAAACTATGATACTATTTTGTCATCCTTAAGATGCCAGCAGAATACTGGGGACCAAATCAGACTATCTGCATTCCTTTGGAAATGATCCTTCACCATTGCTTGCATACCGATTGCCACCTGATCAGGAAACTGCTAACAGAATCGACATTTAGGTAATGCACACGGTGGATTATTCCTAATAAACTATGATCAATTTATCATTTTTAAGATTATGGTGGAATATTGGCCATTTAATCAGGCCATACTCTTTCCTTTGGAAATGATCCTTCACCATCTCTTCTGCATTGATTGCCACCTGAAGCAGATCAGGAACTGCACACAGTATCAACTATCAAATTTGACTAATGCACATGGTGGATTATTCCTAATAAACTAAGATACTATTTCGTCATCTTTAAGATTCTGGAGGAATGTTGGGCACCAAATCAGACTATCCACATTCCTTTGGAAAGGATCCTCCATCATTGCTTCTATATCGATTGCCACTTGAAACAGATCAGGAAACTGCACACTAAGTAATGTAGGATGCCCTAATTATGATGCATGCTCATGAACACAATTAAATCAGCGGAAAATAAAGACAATAATAATCTAAAATTCAGAATTAATCATCATAAACTAAGAAGATCATAAAAAGACTTGCAATGGAGCGGGCCATTCATCACAACCACGAAGTGTGAAGTTCAATTATCGCAAGGGTTGGATCCGGCGAGGGATGGAACCTCCCGATCTTGCATGGTCTTAACCCAATCGATCAATGGGGATCACTAGTCCCAGGAATCAAAAGGTTTTTCGAATTAGGGAATTGAAAACCTGAGGAATTAGGATTTGGATCAATTATCAGATTTTGGTCGTAGGGAATTAACAAACAAAGGTTGAGAATGTAGAGGAAAGAAGATAAATTACCTGGAAAAAGTTGGAGGGGCACAAGGAGAAAAGAGAAGAAGGAGATCAAGGAAGAGGAAGAAGCACCATGAGAGAGAGGGAGGAAGGAAGCAACCAAAGAGTTTGCTCTTTTTCATTAATTAACAACTAATCTTGTTTTTAGGGCTTAGTCCACTTAAATAAGCAATAAGAAAACATAAAAGTATCAAAATACCCCTAATACTTGAGCAAAAAATTGGAATAAAAAAAATAATTCGCGCAGAAGGTCGGGCACTCGGTTGGGCGCCCGAAGACGTCCAAAATGTCCAGAGAGTTTCGGGCGCCAGACAGGCATTGTTTGGGCACTCGAAGGCTAGGGCGCCTGAGGACAATGAAAATCGTCCAGCAAGTCTTCTCTTCTTTTCATCCTACACACGTGTCCTCCCAATGTGGGGTCTTCTATGTGTCAACCCACATGTGTAGGGGCTTCAGTGCTCCTCAATGATCGCCTAACCACAAGGAAGATACTTGTGGTGTGCGTTTTCTTCGCTGATATACTTTAAATGATCTTGTGTCCGCATCACTAAGGGTGCAACTTGGTCGTGTTGAGGGCCAACCCAAACACAACTCAACGTCTCAGCCTCAAGAAGACCCAACCAGCAGCCTGACCCAACCGAATTCTAGTCTGAGGAGCCCAACCTGTATTCCTTTGCACTTGATCCAACCCAGCCCAAATCCACGTGATCATTCCCAATCTGCACTAACCCGACCTGAATTTACCCTACCCAAATACAACATGATTTCAAATCGGGTTGGCGTTTTCCAACCCGACACAAGGACATTGACAACCTGACCAAACCAACCCGAAATCAAGTTGCGTTGATCACGTTCGGGTTGACCCAAAGCCAAGTTGCAGCCCTACTGCACATGGGTTCAACATTTAACTAATGCACATGGTAGAATGTTCCTAATATATTTTGTTTTCTGTTGCTGCAGCTTCTGCAAATGATTGATGGTGGGCAGGCTGTTGATACACGGGGAATGTCTGATGCATCTTTGGTGAAAATCCTGAAAAAACTTTTCCTGTCCTTAAACCTCAAACAAAAAGACACTGGAGTTTTCTTACTGCCACCAAAAAGTTGTCCTACTTTGGAGATTGTTGGGCCTGTAATTTACTCACATCTAAGACCCACAGAAAACCAGTCTCCACTTTCTGAATCACCGAAGGGGATACCATCTTTACCATCAGAAGAAGAATGTAGAAAAGCTACAGATGAAGCTGGTGGCGGGCAATCCACAAGACTTGATGTGGGAGATGACTCTTCCGTTTCCTGTAAAAGAAGGCAATGCTTCTCTCTCTCTCTCTCAAACAGTTTGTCACATAAGTTCTATGCAGCTCCCTCCTCACAGTACATGTGGCAAACACTTGTGGTGATTGGTACTGTTGATCTCGTGGGACACCAAGTAGATAAGCCAATTAATGAAAAGAAAGAGGGACAGTGGCAACCAACTTATCAATGTCCTGCAAAAGAACAATCTTAGGAAGTGCACATTCAACCAATGTTATTCAAAATGACTAAATGGCGGGAGTTGTCTCATCACCACAACTTTTTTTTCTCCCTATAGTCACATCCATGTGGTGGCCCGCCAGACTGACGGTCTCGATCACTGCACATTTTCCACGTGTACCATGCGGAATTTATTTGATGAAAACTGCATATTTGCTTTACTCTGTCTTGTATCTTGAATACTGGCTTTGAATATCAGTAATACATGCATTTTCAATAAAGGCCTTTTCCTCTCACTTTGGACTTTGGAGTAGCTTTTTTTTTTTTTTTGTCTCCAGTGAATGTTTCTTGAAGCATTGTGTTTGGGATGGCTGCTATATTTACTGCGAGGAATAAGTTTTTTACTGTACTTGTTTGGATATAACATTTTCTGACATTTTGAGGAATTGGAGCTGGTTTTTCCAAGATGTAGCTAGAGTTCTTTCTCTTTTTGGCTTCCAAGGGGCCTGTCCTAATTACCTTTTGCTCTCTTGGGCTGGAGGGATGATTTCTGATCATCCCTCCCGTGTGCTTTGTTTCTTTCTTGACTTTTGCTAACAAATGGCTATCATTAAAAAAAAAAAAAAAAAACTGATGTTTCTTTGAGCATCACTTTTATCTTTCTTTTCTTTATGGCTTGAAATAATTGTCAACATAATTCATTTTCATTCTAAATTATTGAATCGGATCAAAGATAAGTGGATCTTCTTAAAAATTAGAAAGCACGAACTTATTGCAGCTTTCTCTTCTTAATCACACTGCGACTAATGTGGTAGACATTTGCTTGTTTGTACTTGGAAAAGAAATAGAGAGAGGTAGGGACCTATTGAATTGAAAGTCAGAAGTGCAGCTTCACTTGCAATTTCTTTTCTAATTCTCATTGACATGTTTGATACGCAATTAGCCAAAATCTAATCAAGGCGTTCACTAAATTTCCAGAACAAAAATGTCAAACTACCATGCCTAGATGTACTGGTTGGAAAGAGGACAACTACCTTTCCATCATACTTTGTGCAAAACTCTATTTTCACTACGCAGTCTTCTTCTTCTCCTTTTTTTTTTTTTTTTAATTTTATTATTTTACATGAAGCTGTCTTTGTGGCGAGCCATTTCATGGTGCTGGCTCTAATCTCCAGAATCCAGATCTCACAGAAAGAGCCTGGTTGTTTGTATTTTTCCATATAAAGATTCAACACTTTATGGTAATAAAAATATTATTGCACTTGCTAATAGAAGTTGCAGCTTTGGCTTCTTCCTGGTGACCCTCAGGGACTTGCTAGTTGCTGTTGGAGGGATAGTAGCTCATCCAGTGCAAGGCTCTTTGTACCTAGGAATCCCATTGGGTCCTTGTACTTGTCGAATCAATTCCTCACCAATAGTTAGGCGTATTTCCCTCCAAACAACTGCCAGAGAATGGGAAGTTAGCATGGTTTTGAAGACCGTCCAAAACCAAGTCGGATCGGTATTGGTGGAGAACGAAACAATAAATTGGGTGGATCACACCCTGAAACTAGACTGAGCTAGGATGCGACTAAGTTGGAACAAATTGTACTGGTTTCAGTCTCCTGACAAGTCACACTTCGTAACTGCTATTTAAAAGCTTGAGTTAGAGACCTCACACGCCACTTTTCCAGTCAAAGTTTATTTAATGATCATTCTCAATACTAAATCTTTTCTTTTCATGAAGCTGCCAGCTTCAGGATCAGCATTTTTGGTCATAGTCAGCCCAGAGGAGCCATAATAAAGTTGTCACTGTATTATTTATGATTCATGACTGCCACTTACCAATGATGGGAACATTAAACTTCTTTAGGCTGATGATCCCTAAAGATTTTGCCTCTTCTTTTAGACAGGTTATGCACATTTATTTCCTGCTTGTCACGAGCCACGACATAAAAGAAATTTCAGTGAATTCTTTTCATTTTTTCCCACTCCAGTTGCACCCAAAATCCAATAACTAGCCACCAGCTTGATAGCCGAATTGGTTAGAAAGTCTGATTCAGAGGCATGACCATGGTTTGAGTTCGCTGAGGATAGTTTCTGAGTTACAGTGAGGCAGTGGGTCCCGAAGCTCCACCAAAAATGTCAAAATTTACATAATCCAATAAATAGCTACATTAATAGTTGTGCTGATTAGAAAGAGATGCATTCATAAACATATTGATCTGGAAGGGCCCACATTTTATTGCCCAATTTTATGTTGTCTATGCGACGTGGCTTGTTTAGTGATACGTTAAGTAGTGATGTTTTTTTACTCCATAGCCTCATCTATAGAAATCCATCAGGCTCAGGCTTATGAAGTCCAGGATAATGGAGTGACAAACTAATTGTCGGATTTCTTCTCTCATAAAATGCACAATTTTGTATTATGTAAATTCATTTGAGTCATACTTGTTAAGATTCTACTTTTCTGGTTCTTCTCGATCTCTAGTTCCAAACGTAGCTGTTTGGACATTGCAATGCTCTTCTTGTGACATTGTTTACAATGCATATGTACTGGCATCTACTGGTGTTGAGAACATCAAGAAATATCACCTTTATAGTTGTTTCAAACTTTCAACTATAGTTGCATTAGGTGTGAAGGGAACTGGCAACAGATTCGATATGCGGGTGAGGAAGATACGTTTCAAAATGTTATCAAGTACCAACAGCTAGGAAGTGGGACCTGGAGTGTGAGTCCAATCTTAATGTCCAATCATCAAATCAAACATGTATATAACCTGATCTAGTGATTCTTGGAAATTTAGGATTTTTTCGAAAAAAATAATTTTTAATTAAAAATAATTAGAAAATGTCAAAAAATATTTTTTTGGAAATTTCATTTCGATCAGTGGTCAATTGCCATATTTTGTAGTATTCAAGAGTGTTTGATGAAATAATCATCACATACACTCTAATTTTGGGATTTGGGGGAAGATAGGCCAATTTGCGAAAATTCGAAATTTTTTCAAAATTTCTCAAAATCCGAGAGGATGAGTGCTAGCATTATGTTAGAGAATATCTTCACTGGTATCTTTCTACTATGGTTTGGGCATACTATTGGGTTTGTGGAGCAACAATACTATGCGCAGTCCCTTTGAGATGGAGATGATGATTTTAAGCCGCCTCGCAGATCTATGTGGGTCCGTCCGAGCCACGGCCACATACATTATTCACACATATTTATAGTTTTGTACTTCTTTTGCTGTTGAATGTATTGCTTGTGTTTCCATAAATGTCTTCTTATATTTATAAATTATATGAATTAACTTTGAATATACTTGCATTAGTTCAATTAGAAAGTGAATAGATCAGGACACCATACAAAGGAAACCTATTATGTGCACTTGTTTTTTGTGATGTTTTGATTTCTAAGTGTGTATTGATGTCTTTTTTCACAATTTCTGAAGTTCCATTGAAAAAGTCGATCAATTTCCCAATGTTTCCTCATGTTTCCCAACAACAACGATACATTACGCGATACAACTGATATATCCCATGCGATAACCGATATGTATCCATATCCCAAGGGTGTAATGCGTCATGCGATAACGATATGGAAAACATTGGCCCCATCTAGTAATTGGGTTGGCCACACATAGAAAACAAATTTTAGCCATTGATAGATAACACAATACAAGTGCGGCCCACTCAATAAATGGATGTGGCTGCATTTTTGATGAGGACATCGGACCTTCATATGAGGTCTATCAGAGGGGAGGAGGGTCCCTACTGCAGTCTTAGCTTAGCTTTGGATGGATGTCATCTACATGGGGCCTAATGGGCCACTTTGAAGACTCCACATGCATAGCTCGTGCATCAGGTAGAGCCCGCACTGGGAGTATGCATGTGGGTTGCTTTGATAGGAGTATTGGACCGTTGGATCGCGCCTGTTGGCTCAACTGATCGTTAGATAATCATCTGCGGGCCATTAGACCGTTGAACTATTTAGATTTTGGACCACATGGGTCCTTAGTAGTAGGCATTTTAGTTTTGCATATATTTTGGGCATGATTGATGGCTTAGATATTTTATTTGAGACTATGCACATTTTTTAGACATTAGTGACATTCTTGTAATTTTGCTCTTTTGAGCATATAAATAAGAGGGGGGATGTCCAAGCCCTAGCCCATATTTTGATAATAAAAAAAAGAGAAAACCCTTCTTCTTCCTCTTCCATGCATGGGATGTGCAAGTGAAGTTCCAAGCTCCCCAGGGATTGGAGAGAGGGTGTGAAGCCTAGAGGGCGATCCTCACGTATCATTTTCTTCTTCTTTCTGCAAAGGTATTCATCATTCTTTTTCCTTTTTTTTTCCATTTCTTCCCATCCGAACTCCAGATTCTTCTTTTCTTCTCCTCCACCCAACCAAACAACCAATCCTTAAAAAATCCCAGCCGTACACCCATTCTCGTGATTGTATGCACGTGCGCACGCATGCATGTATAGATGTGCAGGGCTGTCCACTTGGACAACCACTTTTCCCATCATTTCCCCTGTGTTTCCTTCATGAAACCTTTTAATACACCCCTATTTCAGTCCCCCTAAACCCTAACCCCGATTTCCCCAAATCCTAACCTTAGGTTTCCTATTTTTAGCCCCAAGCCCCAAATCGCATTCGAAACTTGAAATCACACATCTACTTGAATATTGGGACAATTCTATGCTAGAACGGGATTCTCATATCTCATAGGGCCCTTTCTTTCCTGATTTTATATTGATTATGTATTGTGGGATGATGACTTTTGGTTGGAACATATATAGTTAAATCTAAATATTCGGTTTTGTGGTAGATTACATGATTTTTATGCTGGATTTACTTGTATTAGTTAGAAATTTGGTCTTATCTCGCACATTAATCTAGAAAGCTATCATCCTGCGTCAATTTTGCATAAGGTGATCCACATGATGGGACTAACTTATTGGATGGGTGAGATGTCAAACGGGCATGAATGGTAGAAGTTATCTGTTGGGTGTTCCAACCGGTTGACCTTTTTAAAACTTGGGGTATTTGGTACTCCGGTTGTGTATTTACGCTTGATACATAACTTAGAAATGATATGAAGTGGCATATATATTAACTCAAAATTAAACCCATTAAATTGTGGATCCCACTCTCATTTAAGTTGTAGTATAAAGATCAAGTTGGTTGTACAATAATAACGACTGATTCATGGACACTTATTATTTGAAATAAGGTCATTGGATATTTCTCATTTATAACCGTTCAATAAGTATCCAACAATATGCCATTTTCATAACCAAATAAGAGTTATTTTTGGTCCATGATACATCTAAATTGGTGCCCATAATTTGGATGGTTTATTTTGAATTATTTGCATGCCACTTAAGCAATTTCTTAACAATTTTTATGTGTCCACGTATTGCACACCATGCTCTACGGTAGTATTAGAGTATTCTTTATTTAAAAAGGGAAGTTATATGGTACTCTCGCAATGCATAACACTTGATAGGCATGCATTCAGAGATTGTACACCTGCTATATATTAACTCAAATTAAACCGATTTAATTGTGGATCCCATTGTTGCTAAGTCACGATCCAAAAATCAGTTGTTTGAATGATCCTAACCTTTGATTCGTGGACACTTGTTTGTTGAAACAGGACCATGGGATATTTTTCATTTTTAATTGTCTAGTAAATGCCGACTAATCTCATCGTTAGATGAGGAATTAAACCTATTTTTGGGTCACGAGATATAATTTGGAAATTTTATTTTAATTACTTGCATGCTAACTGTGTAATTTTTAAAGATAATAATTTGTTGTACCTTCATACATATCTTCTTAGATTTATAAATTATATGAACTGATTTTGTATATAGCTGCATTACTTCTGTTAGACTACTACGCATAGTTTGGGACCCTATACGAAAGGAAACTTATTTTGTGCACTTTTTTTTTGGAGATATTTTGATTTCTAGGTATATATTGATTTCCTCTTTAACATTCCCTGAAATTTCATTGAAAAATCCGACCAATTTCCCTATGTTTCCCAAAAACAGTGATACATTACCCAATACATCTGATATTTCCCATGCGATAACCAATATGTTTCTGTATCCCAATGGTGCGATACATTCGTTGATACTGACACGGAAAACATTGAATCCTGATACGCCATTCAACTCTATGAAGGACCAAATGTTTTTCTTTCAATATTCAATAATTATTTCCTGTGTTGGGCTTTCATTTCTATTGTTGGCTTAATGTCTTCTCATGCAGGTTTATTGGTCCTGCAATGCCATCATCTGAGTTACTGGCTGCGGCAGCCAGGTTAACAGAAGCAGAGACTGTGCTAAGGTATTTATTCATGGTGTTACTTCTGACATAGGTGGTCTAGTTAATGTTTATCATACTTGTTCTGTTATTGGCTTTTATTGTGTGCATTTTAGTAAGCTCACCTAATGGTGAGAGTATGGTTGGCTTTTTTAGTGTGCATCTTAGTAAGTTGACCTAATGATGAGAGTATGCTTATTTTTCTTATTTCTTTCATTTTTATCATTATTTTGCAGATTTTTTATTTTATGTTTCTTGCAGATGTTAAGCTGTTTTATCCTGTGGGATCTTGGATTGAAAAAAGTGAAGAAATCATTCTTTTACCTTTGTCGCTTTATCTTGTTTGTAAGTTTTAATTTGGATGGAAAGTAAAATAAAAGAAAAGGGATATTTTCTCTACTAAATTTTTTTTCTCTACCTGCGTTTTACCATTTTCAGAGCAAATATTTTCTTCCCCATTTTCTTCCTTCTCTCCTCTCCTTTCTGCGGGCTGTCCATTTTTAGGAGGGATGGGTTGTCACCAGTGAGGCACACATGAGGGACAATCCAAATCATTGGTTGATCATTCATTTGGAATCATTCGATCAAAGTGGTTTTTGAGAGGGATGGGAAATCAAAGTCGGGCCTTGCATGATGGTGGTCTAGATCATTGATTGGGATGACCTTTTCTATTATGATTAATATGGACTTTCCATTGTTCTACCCATTCATCAGCTGGTTAGGATCATCCAAGCAAAGTAATTTTTGAGAGGGATAGGCATCAAAGTTGGGCTGTCTGTCATGGTCGTCCAAATCAATGACAAAATTTTTTCTTGTATAATCAACATGGACCATCCATTTTCCAAGCCTTTTAGTAGGATGGTTGTGCTCATTTGATCAAAGAGGGTTTTACGAGGAATGGGCATTGGGCATTCGATGGTGGACCATACATGATGGATGGTTCACATCAATGATTGGATCTTTTCTAGTATAATCATACGACGTCCATTTTCTTTGCTAACAGTCAAATAGTTAGGATCGTCCATCAAAAGTGTTTTTGAGAGGGACGGCAATCAAGGGGGGGTCCAGATGGACGATCCATATCAATGATCAAACCTTTTATGGTATAGTTAACAATGACCATCCACTCACGTAGCCATTGGTCAGATGGTTAGGATCATCCGATAGATATGGTTTTTGAGAGGGATGAAAATTATAAGTGGCCCATGCATATGGATGGTCCAGATCAATGATCAGACCTTTTCTAGTTTAATCAATATGGACCATCCATTCTCTTGGCCATCAATTAGATGATTATGTTCATCCAATCAAAGTGATTTCTGAGACGGGCGGGCCATCGGAAGCAGGCTGCACATGATGGACAGTCCAAATCAATGATTGTAACCTTTTCTAGCATAATCGATATGGATGGCGCGCCTTGAATTGGCCACTGTTCAAAACCCAAACAAGGGCTTTCCACTATTCCCAACAATCCGATGAATTCTTTTCTTTCACTATTCTGGATTTTCCATGACAGTAACCCTGAAATGACAGTTTGGTAGATGCCTAAACATGAGTTCATCTCATTTTAGTTAATCGTATTTATGCATTAGATATCTTGATTGTTGGTTATCAAGATTATTTTTAATCCTTGCTGAAAGAGGGGTTTTGATAGGATATGATGCCCCATATTATAGTATCCTATGGGGGTTGGGTTTCCACTATTCGATTGTATCTTATATGATGACATGCATCGTTCATTTTTTTGGATTCTACGCTACACGGGCCACCATCAGAAATATTTGTTGAACTGATGATTGTGTTCGAAGATGAATTTGGAACATTGGAAAGTAACTTTGTAATGGCTTATATTCAAATCCAAGAGTCAAGCCTTTCATAGAAAAAAAACAAATAAAAAAAACTATTGAGTCAAAGGTCAGGATCACCAATGAACCATGATTGTAAAACCATAGCTTCTATATGGTACTAATGAGAACATGAACGTTTCAGATCATCATCTAAGATGCAATCCAGGGGTAGACATTCACCTCATATGGTATTGTGATATGAGGCATTTTATCCTATCAAAACCCCAAACAGAAATAAGATCTCTAATACATGATTACGATTAACTAAAATGAGATGAACTCATCTTTAGGTGCCTACGAAACAAGCCCTAAAACTTAGATTTTTTTTTTTACTCTCAAATATGCGAAAGATGTCTCCTCTCCACCATTTTTCTAGGAAAATAGGAATCACTGAACAAGCAATTCCAAGCAAGTACTTTCAAAACTTCTATACAGGCCCTAAAGAAATTGATTCTCTCTAATGTGGTTATTATACAGGGAAGCTGAGTTGGAGGTGGATAATGATTTATTCATTGGCCCTCCTCCACCTGCTGTGGTTGCAGAAGCTGCATCAGCAAATGAGGCTGAGCGCTTTGAAGAGGTTCCGAAATCTCTCTCTCTCTCTCTCTCTCTCTCTCTCTCTCTCTCTCTCTCTCTCTCATGGATCTTTGATAAAATTATTAAAGCATTTATCTTTTTTTTTTTTTTTTGTCATTTGTAATTTGATGTCTAGGAATTATCCAATATAACCCATATGCATCATGTTGTGGTGCATATCACAATACACACATGACTAACACAAGGTATTGATCTAGATGATCTTTCGGTCCACATTACTCTTTCAGGGCCACCATTGCAAAACCCCACTAGTTGAATGATCCCACCTATCTGATCATTGGCCTTTTGTTATCTTTGCCGAATTCATAGGTCAGATTGGATGGTTAGAATCAACTGATGAAAATGATTTGTAGAGCGATGGGCAATTCAAGGTGGGCCATAAGTGAAAGGTAGTCTAGATTTATGATTGGACCTTTTTCATTCAAACGATTTGGACTGTCCATTTTGGAGCCCATCGGTCAAACAATTGTGACTCTCGTCTGGTGTGATTTTGGCAAGGTGTCCCTAAGTTATGTGCCTGGCTGGATCGGCAATTAAGAAAAACGATCAGAACCTCCACGTGTCCAATGCACGTTTCTCAAAGCATGCTAAGAAATCAAAAGTTCTATCCACAAGAGAATTTTCTCTCCAGTCATTCTTGATTTGGGTTCTATAAAATCCTCTTTTAACACAACTAGCTCCAATTTGAGGAGCAGGATTCCTTTTACTATTCACAAGGATTTTGAAGACCAAATGAGGATCTGGAGGTTGTCATACCAAGGATGCGTGGTTGTCTGGTGTTCCCCAAATAAAGGTGATTTCTTAAGCTTGTACAGATACTAGTTTGTTCCGTCGGGAGGTATCCGAAGTCAACCGAGATCTTGTGGCAAATGCGAGCAAGGATTTTAAGAAAGGAACCTGGTACATTGTTGGTCAATAGAGTGAGATTTGGGGATGGTGTGGATTTGCTGTGTTCCCCTAGCAGAATCTTTTCCCTCTTTCAATGCCCTATCCATGTCCAAAGGTTCTAAGGTGAGAATTGCCATAATATCGAAAGAAGGGGTATGGTTTGGAATGTGCTTATACAAAAGAACCTCACAGATGAAGACATCGGGCCTTTTGTTTTTGGTTCATGGTGGAAAATTATGTAGTGTTAATAGAGTCATAAGAAGATAAAAAGGTGTTGATGTGGTCAAAAGACAAAATCTTCTCTTCTAGGCTTCTTCTTCTATCCATTTTGATGAGGGGTGATCATCTTACCCCACTTGCCAAGGTGTGGAAGTCATCCATCCTTCCTAGAGTTGAAGTGTTTGTCTAGATTGCTATGGCAAACAAGATCCTCACGATCGACAACCTTCAAAAGAGGAATTTTGTGATTCCAAATGTGCACTTCATTTGCAGGAAAGAGGCAGTCTTTGGATCATCTCGTCATTCATTGCGAGGTTGTAGGGATATCTGGAGGCACCTTTTGCCCTCTTTGGGTTTTTGTGGGTGCCTAATGATTCTATACGGGTGCTTTTGGTGTGACGGGATAAAGACCCCTTTACCCCAAAGTCCAAAATTAGAGATCCTGTGAAAAATGCTTCCTTGTTGTAGCTCTTTGAAGCATTTAGAAAGAAAGGGACCTTAGAATCTTCTAAGATAAAGTGTCTATGTTATTTCCCTTGAAAAAGAGAATCCAGTCTATGATCCTTGAGTCGGTGATGACCACCCTTGAATTTAAGGGAGGGAGTTGTCCAGGCTTGTCTTTGTGGGAATCCATTGTAATTGGGGGAAACTTTTATGTATGAGTTTTGCTCTTGTTTTGGGGTGGATTCTCTTGTATTTCTAGATGATCCTCATCATCTCTTTTGTTATGTCGTGTTTTTCCTTCTCTTTTGCAATAAAATTTAAGTTATAATCAAAAGGGCAAAAATTGTTGAAAAAGATGAGAGATCTTATTTCTCGTGAGGTGCAATCTAAGCCAATCATCAATGCATCATTTCTAGGATATTACAGCACGGAGTGGGGTGAGGCGCCCTTGCCTGCCATTTAACGGAGAACATTAACTTTGTGTGCTTGTTCTGAGCTTAAGTGTTTGCAATTTGCTTTATGCATTTAAAATAGTACGTTCCTTGAGTCTCAAGTGTACTTTGTTACTTTGATGATAATTTGGAACATATAATATTTTTTCCCCTCTCGTATAATAGCACTCAATTGATCCAAGTTAATTTAATAGCTTCTTGACAGATAACTATGTGCTTGACGGGCAACTATGTAACGAAGTGCTGTATTTATTTTTTATGTTGGGAACTCATAGTTTAGGCTATATGTAATGTGGTAAGCTTTAAATTTTTATAGGCATTGACAGTTGAGAGGCAATTGGCATGATTTGTCCCTTTTTTTGAAGTAAGATTGTCCAATCTATATTGCTTCTTTACCCTATTATGTCTTTGATTGCGATTAAATGGTTATTTAAGTTTGCTGCTTATCTTACTGCTTCCGTGACCGGTATTGATCAGGTGACACGCATTATGGGAGTTGAGGCGGATTGCCCTTATGATGTGGTTGGAGTGAATCATAAGATGTCCATTGAGAACATTAAGAAAAAGTAAGGTTGTTAGATTGATATTAGTTCAAGTTGGAGCTTTTTCCTTCCTGATATGGCACCATTTGTTAACTTCCTCTATAGTTATTTATATTGTGTTTGTTGAAGGAAGTTCTCAAAATTTTCACCATAGTTTAGATAATACAGCAATTAGGTAATATCACCATCACCGTACATATCACTAAAAGAAATTTCCTTGCACCTTAATGAAGAATGTTTATATTTTTCCAGTTTAATGAAGCAGCATTCCCCTTGAGCTTATTTGGTTTCGAAAACTTCTTAGGGGATGTGGTTACCTGTCGTGAGAAAATTCTTCAATACTAATGTTTTCCTTAGTATTGAATAGATTTCATAAAAACTCTTCAGTCTTCATCTCAGCAATTTGATTGGTAATGAATGCTATGGTTTCATTCCCTCAAAAACTTTCTTGTGAGTTGTGATGAAGCGAAACTCGATACACTTTTTTCAAGCAGCACACAATTGATTTAATGTGCCATGAACACTGATTATCTCAATATTTTTAGTAGCAGAAGTTTCATCTTTCTTTTAAGAATTTGTTTGACTCATCTTGGCTTAGATGCTCCTGCAAAGCCCTTTAGTCTGCCTTTGCTTTTGATTTGGCATCTTGTTTTTGTGACTCTATGAAATAAGATTCTGACCTAGACATGTGCAGGCTCATTGTACCTTCAGTTAGGCCTTGAGAAGGTCTCTTCTTCTTCTTCATGCTTTTTCTTTTCTTTTCTTTTTTGTTTCTTGGGTGAGCTCTCTCTCTCTCTTTGAGAGACATTGAAAATGGATGGGAATTGTTAGGCATTATGGATAACACAGTAAAGAACATGAGCAGAATGCCGATGATACACTTTTATTTTGCAAGGCAAATGATTTCTACATGCAAAATTTGCGGTCGATCATTTTTAGTTTTGAGGTTGTTTCAGGCTTGAAGGTGAACATTTCCAAAAGCGAGAGTCTTGGGATAGGCATCTCTAAGGAAGAAGGTCTTTTCTTTGCGTCGGTGTTTGGATTCCAGGAAGCGTCCTTTCCGACATCCTATCTTGGTTTACCATTATGCATAGGGAGGCCGGCGAAGCATATGTGGGAAAAAGTTGTTGAAAGATGTGAGAGGAAGATGTCAAAGTGGTCTTCAAGGAATTTATCAATGGGAGGCAAATTGGTTATGCTTAAAGCTTCTATGTCTAATCTCCCGATTTATTTCATATCTCTTTTCAACTGTCCTAAGTTTGTGTTAAATGCTTTGGATCAGAAGAGGGATTTTCTTTGGAGCGTTTCAGATCAAACTCAAAAGTTTCTTCTTCTGAAATGGGAGGAAGTTTGTAAGCCTACAGAGGTAGGAGGGGTGGGAATTAGGATACTAGAGGAGATGAATCTAGCTTTATTGGGGAAGTGGGTTTGGTGGTTTGGGTTAGAAAGGGGGGCGAGATAGAGGGAGGTGATAAGCAGGAAATATGGGGTAGAGGAAGGGGATGGTGGACAAAGGCTTCTTCTCTGTACCATTCTTCCTATCTATGGAAATCGGTGGCGTCCTTAAAAGACCAAGTTTGGGAAGGTATAAGTTTCAAATTGGGGAATGGTGAGAAGATTAGATTTTGGGAGGATAGGTGGGTGGGAGATTTAAAGTTAGGCAAAAGGTTTCCTTTATTAGCGGGCTTAGCTAGTTTCGAGGGGATGAAGGTGAGCAATTGCTTTTCAGTGAGGGGTGTCGTAATAATATGGGCTCCCCTTTGTAGAAGGAATTTGGTGGATGTGGAATTCGAAGAAATGGTGACTCTTTTGCAGGGGCTTCAGAAGGTTAGTCTTGAGATAGATGAGGCAGACTCTCTTCTTTGGTTGAAAGGCAAGTCTGGCTCTTTTTCTGTTCAGTCTCTTTATCTTTTCTTGGCTGATACTGACGCAAGTGAGGAAATCTTTCTTATGGCCCATATCTGGCATTATGGCTCTCCGTTGATGGTGGTGGTGTTCGGTTGGCTTCTTGGTAGGAATAAAGTGCTAACAATTGATCTTTGCAAGAGGAAGATGATTCTCCCAAATATTTGCTTGATGTGTTATAAGGATGCGGAATCAGTGGATCACCTTTTCATTCATTGCTCTTTTGCTTGTGAAGTGTGGAGTCATCTTCTTCATATGAGTTGGGTGTTATGGGTCTTTCCTAACTCGACATTGAATCTTCCTCTCTTGGCATGAAGGGGGGATGGGGAATTTGGGGAAGAGACGATGGAAGCTTAGTCTTTTGGCAGTTCTATTGGCCTTATGGCAAGAAAGAAATGAGCGATGCTTCAGGAATAGAAAAGGCAGACCGATAGGCGTTTTGCGAAGGGCAGTCCTTTATGTAAAGGAGTGGGCGGGAGCATAGAGTCTAACATGAGATGTGTTTCTTGGGGATTTCTGGGGGTAGTGTTTTAGTTCATTTGTACATGGGTTCTTTTTATTTTGTTTTTTTTTTCCGGGGAATCCTTTAGCCCTTTTCTTGTATTTCAGGCTTTGGCCTTATTTATATGCAATATCATCATCATTTCAAAAACAAACAAAACATAAGTAGAATGCTCCTTAGAGAGAAGGAAAAGATGCCACCATTAGCCTCATAGATTACAATCTACTTTCTCTTAGTTGACTTTTGAGACAGGTCGATTAGTCATCCCCAGAAAAAAAAAAACATGTACATTGTTTGCTGTTAAGATGATTTTGGTTTCTCTGTCCACATCGTGATGGTACTTAGTTGTGGCACAAATTCGTCTCAAGAGTCATTCTTTGCTAAAATTACCTTCTCGTTTGCATGTTGTGTCATTTTCAACATTCTAGTACCCTATAACCACACCACACACTCTCTCCCATTTGGCATGATTGGGTGATAGCGGACAATTGGCCAGTCAACCAGAAGCTCCGAGCTAATGGGGAAACACCGATTTATCCCTATATGCAGGCCCTCCCAGGCAAACCTAGGTGAGTCCTCCCCGTGGGCAACCCGCTTGCCGCATGGGTCCCGGAATCGCACGGTCCCACAATGGGTCCCACCTTGTGGCCATCTTGCATCTCACAGGCCCCACTGCGTGTGCCACCTTACCCTCAGTGTCGAGATATGGTGCATCCTTAGAGTCGCGCCAAGATGTCCCCGCATCATCCACCCACACTAGTGAGGAGACTCGATCCCTGAGTTCTTGCTTTGATACCATTCTGACAACGGACAACCGACCAGTCCACCAAAAGCTCCAAAGCTGATGGGGAAGCACCGATTTATCTCTATATGTAGGTCCTCCCAGGAAAACCAAAGCGAATTCTCCCCGTGGGCAAATCCTGTGTTGCACAGGTCCCCGAATCGCATGGTCCCACAATGGGTCCCACCTCATGGCCATCCTGCATCTCACAGGCCCCACCTCGTGGGCCACCCCATTCCCAGTGTGGAGATACGGTACATCCTTAGAGTAGCACCAAAATGCCCCTGCATTATTGGGCCTCCATGACCTCTGAGATTCGACGTGGGCTTCTATTTCAATCTCGGACATAATTAACATCTACCACACTTTCTGTTATCAAGTTACTTCCTTATAGTGTGCGAGAATTCTCTTTGAGGCACTGACATCTCTTGTGTAGCATATCGATATATCGGTGCATTTAGTTGACAACAATGTGATATTTAGGTCATTTGGATGTAAGATCTAGAAATGGGCAAACAACAGTTAGTATACAAAAGGTTTGAGAGTACATAATGAATGTTTTTGTAGTCTATGCATCTATTCGGTGCAAATGAAGGTTGGCTTGAAATACTTAAATAGGTAATTATCATTAAATGTATCTCAATCTGTCCATACCTTCTAATTTTAGTCCCAATACTTTTTAAAATGTCGGCCACATGAATCATGTTCCGCCATTCTACTCTATCAACGGCCATCGACTTGCACTCACTCACTCCTAATCGGTGCAGTTCTTTGTCTCCGTTGCACATAACCAAACCATCCAAGTCTACTTTCCCTCACCTTTTATAATGCGGACATCAGTGGTGCACCCTTTAGAGTGTACTAGAGGAGGCGATGTTGCAGATTGAGTGTTAGACCAGATGAGCTGATGTGGATGGACACCGGGACCCTCGGGCCGCTACATTGATGGACCATGAAGACCCCACACGCGTACATATACATATGGAGACTCCTTTCGTCGGATATGTGTGCGGGTTGCTAATTTGGAGCGTTTCGACCATGGATCCAAGATTGGATGGCAATCGGACCGTTGTACTCTTCTGATCAGGCCATCCAACCGTTGGATCGACTCGGGCCCACTTTTGTGGCCCGTTCCCAGTTTTCTTAGTTTTTTTTTTCTTTTTTAGTTATGTTTTTGGATCCTATGGACAGGTCAAATGTTATTTTATGATTGTGGTTTAGTCTTAGGCATTTTTCTATTTTTTTTTCTTTTTTTTTTTGGCACCTTAGTGCACTTTATCTTTTCGTAGCCTATATATATTGTGAGAAATCCTATTTCGATTGTTATTGAATGAATAGAAATTTGGATGCTTTTCTTCCTCTTTTTTCAAGAGATTAGAGTTTCGGGATTGACCCTCGGGTGTTGAGGATTCCACCCCAGTTTTCGATTTTTCCTCGTTTCTAGTTCTTCAAGGTGCAGGAAAGGTAAGAATCTTCCGTTTTCATAATCCGTGCTTTCTTTCAACCCATTGTTTCCCTATCTCGTTCGTCCTTTTCTGAATCTTCCCCTTTTGGTACGAACGGAAAAGATGGATGACTAGCCATGAGAACTGGATCCAAACTTGACTGTGAACTGGTCTATGCTAGATCTGGGATATCCTCATATCCCTAGATCCTCCTTGTTTTACGGTTTTACGTGATTTATATTCTAAGGGGCATGATCCGAACGGACAGATCTCATCTCTATGTTGAGATTTGTTAATCTCTCCGATTGAAAATAGTTAGTTGCTTAATTTTGTTATTTGAATATCTTCCATCTGAATATACGTGCATCTAGGGTTAGGTCATCACATGTCCCTCCATCATTTTACCTATTGGTGCTACCCCTAAGTTCCCTCGAATGCATTCATTTCTAATTATGTCCTTGTTGGTCTTGCCACTGATCCTCCTCAACATCCTAATTTCAGGTACACTCATCCTATGAAAATGTTGGTCCTTAACTGCCCAACATTGTGGCCTAAGCTTCTTTTGAGGGATAAATAGGCCTATTGGGCTATACATATGAACAATGCCCAATACTTTGAATATTGATTGAATAAATGTTTCTTCTTCTTTTTATAAATTTCTTGCGTTGAGATTCTATTTTCTAGTTGCAGACACTCCATTTGGCGTTGGTCCTACCGAGATGAATGAATATCGCTTATAGGCTATAGCATGCCTGTTTTGTCAAATTTCAATGCTGTTATACCTGATTTTTTACTTTTTCACCTCTCAATTGTAGACACTCCATTTGGCGTTGGTCCTACCAAGATGAATGAATATCGCTTATAGGCTATAGCATGCCTGTTTTGTCGAATTTCAATGTTGTTAGCCTAATTTTTTTTACTTTTTCACCTCTCAAATGCTTTCAAACCCTAAGCATTCACAACGTCATATTTGACACTCGGACTGTGGAACATATAGATCCAATTAGATGCTTTGTTTGACACCCGGTTGAATGATGGGGCTCACTAGTCCAAGTGTACAACATCATCCACCTATATACAACATTATCAACGTATGTTACAGTGTTTGCAATATTGATAATATCGGCCGATACTATTGATATCGCAGGTCAGTGACACGAAACTGCCCTGGAGACATTAAAAAATCCACCGGTTCCTGTGTATCGACGATATTATCGACCGATATCGATAATATCGTGCGATATATCGATATCGAATGAGATATTGGCAAGATATCGGGAAAATATTGGCCGATATCGCAAAATATTGACGATGTCGTCCAGGTATTGTCTAGCCGCACAAGAGTCCCTTATTTTTTGTTCCATTTTCTTCTAGTTTCTCCTCTCCCTAAAAAAATCGTAGGGCTTTCGGGCGCTCCACCCTGAACCCCGGGCAAGGCCGCGCCACCCCCTGCACCCCCGGCGACGACCCGCGTACCAACTCTGCGAAGGGGTCATATTTTGTTGAGCCTAGTTAGCCATTTTCTAGGTTTTGTTGAGTCCTCATATAGATCTAAGCCATATAGGATAACTTGCATTACGTTGAACTAGGATAGTTAAAATTGCATTTTGAGGATTTCCAAGTCAGTTGCACCATTCATAAGTATATTTCTCAACTCTCTTGCTTGTTTTACTTTGTCAATGAATTGGTTGTGTTTTCATTAATGTCTTCTTACATTTATATATCTTATGGAATCAATTTAAAAAATAGTTGCATTAGTTCAGTCAGACAGCGCATAGCTTAGGATCCTTTTACAAAGGAACTCCATTATGTGGACTTTTTTTTTTAATACATATTATGATTTAAATGTTTGTATTAAGGTCCATTTTAACAATCCCTGAAGTTTCATTGAAAAATTCAATCAATTTCCCAATGTTTCCCCATGTTTCCCAAAAACATTACCCGATACAACCGATATATCCTTAGCGATACGCGATATGTATTTGTATCCCAAGGGTGCGAAACGTAACGCGATACCGATACTGCGAACACTGCCTATGTACCAATTCTGTACATCCTCTTTGGAGGATTTGTAAAGATCATACAGCCACAACATGTCAATTGATACACATGTATGCTTTAGTTAGATTTGAACTCTGTATATCAATTTCCTTCTTTGAGTTATTTTTCTTTATTGCAATAAGGAGATATTGGATATTTTAGGTAAATTTATATGGTCCAATAGGAAATTAGAATAGAGTTCTAGAGGCTTCTTTCTAAAAGCTCCACCATCACCATCACCATCATCTAAGCCTTATCCCAACTAATTCAGGTAGGCTACATGAATCTTGTTCCACCATTGTACTCTATCAAGGGCCATCAACTTGCACTCACTCACTCCTAACCGGCACAGTTCTTTGTCTATGCTGCACATGACAAAACCATCCAAAGTCTACCTTCCCTGATCTTGTTGCCTATTGGTGCTAACCCTAAGTTCCCTTGAATGCATTCATTTCTAATTCTGTCCTTCCTGCTCTCACCATTGATCCATCTCAACAACCTAATTTCAGCAACACTCATCCTGTGAACATTTGTTCCTTAACTGTCTAACATTCTGTCCCATGCTTCTTAGTAGGGATCAATGTTTTAAATAGCTATGCTATGTAGCGTTTAGCTTACGCTAAGTAGTGTAGCATGGCCTTAACGCTACGTAGCTCATGAAAATGGCTTAAGTTGCATGTAGCCTACGCTACATCATAAATTGCATACGCTACACGCTATGTAGCTCACATGATGTTTTCAACGATTTGTTAGATTTTTTCATTTCCAATAAAAATTAGTTAACCTTTTTAATGATTTTAGTAAATTGATATAAAAAACAATATTAAATCAGTTTCATTGCTCTTTCTTTACCTTTATACTTGATCATTGCCTTTTTCCTATTACTTTAGGTTCCATTTTGTTGCACCAAAAACAATGAAATTTTGTTAACTTTCATTATGAATCAGTCTAATTTGGTACAGAATATCATGACATTGGTGCAACCAAGCATCTTGATTAAAAAACTAGTAGTGGAGTGTAGCTTATGCTACACGCTATGTAGCTTACGCCTCACGCTTCAAAGGGGTGAACGCTATGCTACACGTAGTGTTTTAAATAGCTACGCTACGTAGCTCATGAAAATAGCTTAAGTTGCGTGTAGCCTACGCTACATGATTAATTTGGATACGCTACACGCTTCATAGACTACGCTACACACTACATAGCTCACATTACAAGTCATTTTTCACGATAACATTAAAATCAATCATTAAAAATGATTTGTTACATAATTCTATTTCAATGAAAATTCATTGGTCTTTTCGATGCTTATAGTAAAATAATATAAGAAATAGTTTTAAATCGGTTTTGTTGCTCTTTCTTCACTTTTATACTTAATCATTACCCTTGCTGTTACTTTAGGTTGCATCTGTTGCACCAAATATCATGAAATTTTGTTAAATTTTATTATTAATCGTCTAATTTGGTGCAACCAAGTGCAACCTTGATTAAAAATTTAAGTGTTGTGTAGCTTCCGCTACACGCTATGTAGCTTACGCCTCACGCTATGTAGCTTATGCCTCACGCTTCAGAGAGGTGAAGGCTATGCTACACGCCATTCGCTATTTAAAACACTGGCTACACGCTATTCCCTATTTAAAACACTGGTAGGGATAATAGGCTTATTGGGCCATACATATGAACAATGCTCAATAATCTGAATATTGATTGAATGGATTTTTTCTTTCTTTCTTTCCTTCTTTTTTCTTTTTCTTTCTTTTCTTTTTTAAATTCCTGCAATGAGATTCTATCCTATGGAGGTGGCAGTTCTAGAAGTTAGTGGTAAGATGCTTCTAGGTCCCTTTGATGTGATTTCTTACCATTTTTCTTCATGGTGTGATTCCCTATATCTGTGTACCCCTTCTTTCCATTTTATTTTCTGTTGCAAGAAAAGAGGTCATCAATTGGATGAGGGGTACGTATTAAATCTATTGAATTCGAGTTCTATTGTTCAATTTTGCTGCATCACTTGGTTTATTATGCGTTTGTCTAGCTGGCTATTAGTTTAAGTTATTGCCTTTAGTGTTTTGATAATTGCACATTACTTTCTAAAGTTCCATTATTTGCATTAAGTTTCAGTTTTAGCAGTTTGAATGTTGTTCAATAAGTTATACAGCTATTGCATTTGCAGTAGTATATCCTTCGCTAGAGAGTATTCGCATGTTTTGTTTTGTTTAGGTATTGGAAGCTATCTCTGATGGTGCACCCAGACAAATGCTCTCATCCTCAAGCACACCAAGCTTTTGTCATTCTGAATAAAGCTTTTAAGGAGCTACAAGATCCGGAAAAGGTATGTTTGGGAATGCCATGGCTTTTTTTTTTTTTTGAAACGATGATAATATTATAGACAAAAGGCCGAAGCCAAGAATACAAATGTACAAAGACCAGGAGACTAAAGCTCCCCCCAAAAAGCTAGAGAGGATTCTAAGATCTTAGAAGATAGAGTCCATTCAATTGTAAGAGATTTCGCCCTACTAGCCACCTCGAGGAACTGCCTTCCACCATTTCTAAAACAATGATTGTTCCTTTCCTGCCATATGGACCCACTAATAAACATAGATTAGGTGTCCTCCCATATGGACCAAATACCATGGCTTTTGGTTCAGGGTTTAAGAAACTTTTGCTATACTCTCATCTCTTGCTCAGGAAGCCTTATGATTTATTGGGCATATGCTAAACATGGATTCCATTTTGCTTTACTTGTGGCGAGTGACTGCAAATTACGGAAACTAGAACAATTAGGTGTTCAATCTAATTGTTGGCTATCTTAGCATGTCTAGACATTCCTGTTGCACAAAAACATTTTGAAAGTACTACAATGAGTTGGGTGTGAGAGTGTGTGTATTTGACCGTTAAAAAAAAGAAAGAAAGAAAGAAAGAAAGAAAGAAAGAGTACTACAATGAGTCGGTTGGCAAATCTAAGTGTTTTATATTTTTTCGCTATTGTTGTGGATCTCTTGGCTATAACTTAGGCTTTGCCATTACATGTTGTTATTACACTTTCTACGAGATTTTACATGTATTTCCTTTTCTACTAGCCAAATGAGGATAATCAAGAGAAAATTATGTCTCCATGAGACATCTCACTGGTGTAATATCTGTTTGAAATGCCTCCATGAGATGCAATATATGTTTTCCTTATTTAAGGAAGGAGATGGACTTATCTTTATGGATTTTTCTTACACAATGTGATAATGTTACATTATGGCCTCCTATTTGCATCATCATAGAACTTTCCTGTTGATCCACAATTCCTTCTTGCCTTTGTTTTACTAACACTGAATCTTGAAATCTTGATGTGTTGTTAAAAGTAACTTATGTCCATTTTCCTTCTAATACCAGTTGCCTTGTGGCATATGGTCTAAAACAATGTTTTTGACTTGTTGTACTTTTAAGTTTTTAAATTTAGTAGAATCATAGATTAAAGAGAGAAAAAGAGGAGAGGAAAGGAGTTAGACTGGATGTCCCCACTCTTCCCCTTATTAATAATAAAATCCAAAAAGTAAAAAAATACCCTTACTAATAATGTTCATATTCTCAACAAATCCCAAACTAATGTCCTATTCCAATATAAACACTAAACACTAAATATAAAAGAGAAAGAAGCTAGCTGGGTTGCACAGTGGGATAACCCACTTCCACATCCATTAGGTGGCTGTATAGCTGTGTTCGCTTCCCCAAGTATAGGGTTGCGATGTAGTAATAATTCGGTAGAGACCGAGATCGTTCTCAGGGACTTATTTAGGAACTCATAAAACCACTTCCAATATTCTCTAATTGAGACCAACTAAACAGATTTTAGTAATTTGATATAGATGAGAATTTGAAATTAAAAGTGAATGTAATAATATAAAAGAAGCACTAGGGGTTCAAGGATCTACTTGTAGCAATCCTTGATGCATAACTTGCTGTGGTTTCCCAAATACACAATTAGAATCGAAATCAAATCCTATCTAGTCGGATGATAGAGCGGTTAATTCAGCAAAACAGTCTGATTCATGTGTTGTTCATAGACATGATTCCCTCAATTCAAGTTGGGACTTGAGCACACTCAATTGTAGAGGTCAATCCTAGTTCCAATAGATTAAGATCACAATCATAATAATCATCAAACCCTGTCACAAAGCTTAACTATATCATGATTTGAACTTCATTCAAATCACATCATAAGCAACACCTAAATCAGACTTTAGAACAAAAGGTAGAACTTTGGTTTGAAGTTCCCACATGAGGATCCAAGTCTAGAGCGTCTTGAATTCGATTCCTCGGAGTGTACAGGTCTAGATCCGTGCAAAACAACTAAGAACTAAAACAATTCTTCCAAACACCCATAAGTCATCATAAGATTAAGAAAAACTACTTAGAACTTTATTCAAACTTCAATAAACCATTGTTCATTATTAAGAATTCAACTTGAAATCATATAAAACGAATTAAAGCATCTTAGATTCACTACAAGCTTCACCTCTTAGCCCTAGCTAAGAGGTTTAGCTGATCATGATCAAAGGAAACATGAAATCAACTAAAAACATGAAAACTAGAAAGCAAACTAGAGAAGGGAGTTGTAGAACTCTGAATCCGTCTCTCTCCGCCTCCCACCGTAGTAGATCTCTTCTAGGATACCTTAGGAACAAGGTAGATGAGTCCTTTTATAGGTTTTGAGCCCTGTCTGCGAAGAAACTTCGAGAAATCCTGCAAAAATAGCGTTTTGCGCAGAGAAATTCGGACTCCAGAAGTTTCTGGAGGTTGGCCGGCCGATCGGACCCCCTTGGCCGGCCGACTGGAGAAAGTGTCTCAAAACACAGAAAAATTTGGACGTTTAGTTACACTGGCCGACCTACCAGCCGACCGGCCAGTCCATCCGGCTGGTCGGTCAGTGGGTCGGGCTTCACAAAAATTGTCCAGAGAAATCTCTGTTTTTGGAGGGTTTGGTCGGCCGGCCGGTGGACATGTAAAATGCTGATTTTTCAGCTTTTCCTCCCTCATCTTCAATGCACCTTTGCTCCACCTTTGGTCCTTCACTCCTTTGGTCTTTAGGGCATGTAAGAAGGGCTTCTAAGCCTCCAAATGACGAAGACTCTCATTCCTACAATCACAAAACATGCATTAGAATAGTCTTTAAACTTGTGAATCATGCATAGCTAGTGATGAAATGGGGTTAGAATATACACATTTAAGAACTCAACAAGCTGTACATCCCACATTCTCATGCATTAACACTCCACTTCAAGCTAGAGCATAGATGTTGTCGATGCTAAGCTTAGAGTTTATGCATGTAGACTGACTATGAAGAGAGCTTTGGTGAACACATGAGCAAGTTGATCCTAGGACTGGACATATAGCATAGAGATTTCACCACTTGAGGCCTTCTCACGTATAGAGTGATAGTGACCCAATATGTTTGGTTCTTTCATGACTGGATTGTTTGCATTGTGGGATGCTTCCTAATTATCACAAAACGACTGCATAGGTAGATTCACCGCAAACCCCATTTCCTACAACTATTTCTTGATCCACATTAACTCAAAAGTAGCATGAGCCATTGCTTTATATTCTGCTTCAATGCTTAATCGTGCACAACACTTTGCTTCTTACTATTCCACGTAATTAGATTTCATTCCACAAACATGTAGTATCCAGTAGTCGACCGCCTATCTGTTAAAGACCTTGCCCAGTTTGCATCACAGTACCCTATGATCTGAAGATGATTGTTCCATTTGTATAAAATTCCTTGTCATGGTGCTCCTTTAAGATACAATAGAATTCGAAAAATTGCACCCATGTGAGGTACCCTCAGAGAGCTCATAAACTGGCTTACCATACTCACAACATAAGATATGTCTGGCCGAGTAAAAGTTAAATCGACAAGTTTCCCAACCAATCTTTTATACCTCCATGGGTATTCAACTACATCTCCTGATCACCAACAAGTTTGTGACTCAGATCCATTGGTGTATCAACTTGCTTAGGTACCAAGAAGACATGTCTCTATGAGCAAATTCAGAACATATATCCGTTTAGACAAATTAATTCATTCCTTGGATTTGACAACTTCTACACCAAGAAAGTATTGAAGATGACCGATATCTTTTATGAAAAATGCTTTTGAAGATTCTTCTTAAGCTCTTTAATTCCCCTATTGCCACTTCATGTAACAACAATATCTTCACCATATACCACTAACATAATAAGACTCAAGGTGTCTTTCTGTACAAAGACAGAATGATCAACATAACTTCGAACAAAACTATAGTTCAGTACAACTTTACCAAATTTGTAAAACCATACACGAGGTGACTACTTCCACTCATAAATCGCCTTGCGCAATTTACACAACTTATCTAACTCCCCATGAGCAAAAAATATAGGTGGTAGCTCTATATAGACCTCCTTAGTGAGATCACCATGAAGAAATGCATTTTGACATTAAGTTAGAAGAGGGACTAGCCATGATTAACGGTCACAAAGAGGATAACATGAATGGAGTTCAACTTGTAACAAGGGAGAAGGTCTCAGTGTAATCAACACCAAGGGTCTGAGCATATCTCACAACAACCAAGAGTGCCTTTAAATCAAGATGAAACTTAATGATGTACACCTATTTGCAACCAACCAACATGTTTATTTGCAGGTAGACTGGTTAGCTCCCAAGTGTTTTTCCAATGAAGAGCAGCCATTTCCTCATTCATTGCTTATTTTTACCCCTTAAGTAAAAGTGCTTCTTGGTATGACTTGGGAATAGAATGAGAGGACAAGGATATGGCAAATCTATCGAAAGCGGGGGATAGGTCATATTTAGAGATAAGATGATCAGTACTTGCACACTTATCTTTCCTCAAAGCCATAGGAAGATCATACCTATTTGGAGAACTCACTGTCTCACTAGGCTCGGAAGAAGATATGGTGGATGACACATATTGGACCCACTATCTTCCTGTTTTTGTCGTGTGTAGACTTTTAACTGAGGCATAGTGGGAATGGAGGAGTTAGTAATGGGAGGAGCTTGGATAATGTCTTCATCCATGGCAATAAGTATTAGGTACAGGAACAACTTCTACATTAAGATATTTATTGTCTTTTGAGAAGAACGGATTGGACACAAAAAATGTAACATTTGCAAACATTTGTTGTTTTTTAAGTGAAGGATAATAACAATGATAAGCTCTTTTTGTTTGGGAGTACCCAAGAAAAATACATTTAATAGCTAGGATTTAACTTATCATGGCCTCACTCTAATTGGTGAATAAAGCATACACATCCAAAAACTTTGAAAGGTAAAAAAAACAATGGAGTATTTAGAAGTAAAACTTTATGAGGGATTGACCCACTAAAATAATCAAGGGCATTTGATTTATCAGAAAACACGCTGTAAGTATTGCATCATTCTAAAAACTTTTAGGAATGTTCATTTGAATTAATAGAGCACGAGTTACCTCAAGTGGGTGACAATTTTTGCGTTTCGTAACACCGTTTTGCTGTGGGGTGTGGGCACATGATGTTTGATGCGGGATACTTGTTTAAAAAATAGCGATTCAAGGATTGCGACATATTTTCTTGGCATTTGGAACGAAACACAAACACTTTTTAGTTAAATTGATTTTGTACTTACATGTGAAAAGTTTTAAAAATAGAAGGATTGTGACATATTTTCTTGGCATTCGGAACGAAACACAAACACTTTTGAGTTAAGTTGATTTTATACTTACATGTGAAAAGTTTTAAAAATAGAGAGTAATTCAGATCTCTCTTTCATTAAATATATTCAAGTCATTCACGAAAGTTCATCAATAAATGTAGCAAAGTACTTATACCCTTACCTATGGAAAATTTTAATCGGTCCCCAAACACTTAAATGAACTAAAGAAAAATGAATTGAACTACGCTTTTCCACATGTGGTGGAAAAGTAACAGGATAATGTTTACCCAACTCACAACTTCATACTTTAGAATTGATACAAACGACAAAGAAGGAATAACGTATTTGAGAATTTTCTAGGATGGATGGCTGAGACGGCAATGCCACTGATGTGGAGAAATGTTTCTTTCTGCTGTTGCGCTAACAATGGTGCGGTTAAGATAGTACAACCTATCTTGTTTATGTCCTCCATCGATCTTCTTCTTCATCTTTTGATACTGGAAAACACAATGTGAATGATATAAAGTCACAAAACAATTAAGAGATTTGGTGAGCTTGGTAACAGATAGAAGACTGACCTAAAGGGAATTTCGGGACATAAAGGACAAATGATAATGAAAGGGAAGAACTTGGGTGAACAATACTCATTCTACATACTTTTAACTTGGTACCCCATCTTCCAAAGTGGCAGATGAACTTGCTAACACTGTATTAATAGAGGAAAACACACTGGACTCACCTGTCAATGGCCCATGGAGGAAGGAACTTGGATCATAATTAGGCCACACCTGAGGTCACAAATGTAGCCGTAGGAGTGGAAGTAGCTGCAAAAATAGCAGGAATAAATTACTTCTATAGATTTTCAGCAACTTGGAATATGCTTATTGAGTAAATGTCACGTCTTTCCTAACATATGTTGCTGTTGATTTATAGACGCACAGCTAGCAGATGGGACCCACTGCTCTCTTCAATGCGAGATGCTTGATTAGCCCATGCTGGATTTCCTCAAAGATCCCAACATTTTTCAACATAATAATTTGTAAGCCCACAATAGGTGCACTTTCTAGGTCCATGACTTATACCACGACCTCCTTCCACTTCACTACAACATCCTTGATTACCTTTGCCACGACGACCACCATCTCGGCTTCGACCAATAAAAGATGATCAAGCAGAGTTGTCATTGGCTCTAGTTGTAGAGCCAATAGATACATGTTGGAGGCGAGCATACACTTTAATCAAAGATGGCATATCCTTGCCACCCAAAATCTGTACACAAACCAGTTCATATTCACGTTTCAGACCAGACAAAAACTAGGCCACATGAAACTCCTCTCATTGCTTCTCTAAATTAGTAGTAAGGGGTTGATATGCATTCAACTCCTCCCACATTCCTTCAAGTTTTGAATAGTATTCACTCAGCGATTTATCTCCTTGTTGAAGCTCAAATATTTCTTTAAATCATTGATACATATGAGAGGTATTTTTGTTGGAGAAATACATTGCATTCAGACCTCCTTTGCAGCATCTAAAAACATTACGTTTGCACTAATATGTGTTTCTATACTATTCTAAAAGCACTTCATAATCTGAGGTTTCTCCTAGACCCGTTGGTCATATGTACTAGCGCTCATTCGGCTTCTCATTGGTCAAATATTTTAATTTGCCCTTGGTAGTTAAAAAGACTCAGATGGATTTGGACCGACGAAGATACTTTGTTTCATTTAATTTAATGAAGGTTATTTGGACCGATAAAAATTCAGATGGATTTATGAATCCGGTTCTCGAATTACTCATCATTTCCATTGAGACAAGGGATTAGAATAAATACCGCAAGCTCGTACGAATATGGGCTGAACTTTTGCGATAGACAAATTCCCAACTTGTACGCTTCACATGGTATGCACACCCCACTTGAAGAGAATAACCGACCCATATGTCAGTACGTTCCAACCAATCATGAGGGTCAATGATCACGAATACGGCATCTGACGAAGATATTCAACCCACACGCCCACATGTCCCACAGACGAGAAGTGATGATTATGAACACTTCATCCCCTTCTCATGCATGAACCATTACAAAGCCCTGCACAGCAAAAAGGAAAGAAACCCATGGTTTCTTAAAAGATTTTCAGCTCAAGTGGGATAAAAGAGACCAAAAATAAAAGAAGGAAAAATAATTATAGGATAAGAGGGGAGAAATATCAATTAGATCAACAACATGGATGCTCTGATACTAAGTAGAATCATAGATTAAAGATAGAAGAAGAGAAAAGAAGAGAGATAAGAGAAAGTTGGGAGAATAGGGGAAAAAGAGTTAGGGCTGGACATCCCCACTCTTCCCTGATGTAGGACGGCATGACCTAACCCTAAATGAATGTGGAAATTAAAAAGGCAGATTTATGTAAGCACATAAACATAAAATTCAGCATTACCCATCATAGCACAAGAATGAAACAAGGGGAAAATCAGTAATAATCATGGCCATACATCACAACTCCGTAGTAAGGTTTCAAAATTCTGATTTGGAAAGATTTGGCGAGAGGTAGAATTCCCATCTTGCAAGGGATCTTGTCCAATCAATTAATGTGAATTCTCTAATCCAGGAAATCTGATTTTTTGGATTAGGGAAATCTGAAAATTCAGAAAAATATGTGATTTTGTGGTTAGGATTCCTAGATGTAGGATTAATGATTGATGGGATTTGGGGAAAACCATAAATATATGTTTAGGATCAATATTTGCAAGGATTTAATGGTTGAGATTCAAAAGAGATGGGATCGGTTTCTAGATCTAGGATGGGTTGGAAAGAAAATGAACAAAAGAGGTTTAGGGAGAAGATTACCTTGAAAAAAGAAGGAAGAAAAAGGGATGTGAAATCACTTCCCTAGGCCTCACGCCCTTTTCCAATCACTGGAAGACGATGACAGAATCACTCCCGTCTTGAAGAAGCCAAAAGCTCTCTTTTCATTCTCATAAACATAGCATAACATAATTAGATTTAGGGCAAAGCACCCTTATAAATTCGGTATTACATTAAATGATCAAAATACCCCTACTTAAAAAGTTAAAAAAAAAAAAATGCACAAAAAGATGTGCGCTCACTATCTCAAAACTCAAATAGATGAGATGTGCATAAAATAAACTCAAATCCAAGATGCCCGATGAGCGCTGATGATGGTGTGATGAAGGTGGGCCGCGACGATCCAATGGTCCGATCATACCATCCTCACGATCCAACGGTCCAAATATCAAATATTTCCTCTAAGCAACTTACACACATCACGAACACATGTGTAAGGTCTTTAACCTCTAGAGATCCGACCCGTACCCGTCATCTAACCACATTGACAGGGTTAATGCACACCTCCTGCGTTGATATACTTTGAATGGTCTGATGTTCGCATCATTCCCTTTTATATTAATAATTCAAAATCAAAATGTACAAAAAATACCCTCACTAATAATGTTCATATTCCAACAAGTCCCAAACCAATGTCCTAATCGAATATAAACACTAAATATAATAGAAAAAGAAGCTCGGTGGATCGTATAGTGGGACGGCCCACATCCACATCCACATCCACATCCACTAGGTGGGTATCCTTATATGTTAACATGCACCATGCACTGGTTATATGTTCATTGACAGCTAGGGAGCATATAACACTGAGGGATTGAAACTGTGATCTATACCTAACTCGTGCGTGGGAGGGACATTGGGGGACACAACGCAAATTCTCCTTGCAAGATCTAGTAGATGAGAGAATCTTCAACTCAGTAGGAATTCAGTTTATGGTAGGGTGCACACTCACACCATTGGTTGGGTTTCTCAGGTTTAATTATTCTTTATCAATTGTGTTATGCGGTATTGTGAGCTGTTTCCCTGCTTTTTCTGCCCCAAAAAGTGATTGAGATAAAAATGAGAAGCCCCATTCTCATCTCAACCAGGATTTGGTGATGGCACATCCTGTGTGCCTTGGGAACTGGGGACAACCCAATGTGCCCTAAAACAACCATGACGTTGCCAGTGAGACTTCTAAAAGACAAAAGAAGCTGTGATGGTAACAACTTTACTGCTAGGATTCTTCTAGTGAAGATGCTACTCAAAGATCCCATTCCAACTGTTGAGCCTCTTCTAAATCTCCATTATGCCAACCTTTGACTCCACTAGCTTTTACAGTCCGTAGTTTTGGTCATTCTGCAATGTGGATATCGTTCAAATTTGTCAATGTACAATTGCTAGATCAGCTAGCTTTTTGAAGCTTAACCAGTAGACTGTTCCATTTTTATGCTATTTTATGCAAACCTTTCCTGGGTTCTCTCGGCTCCTCCTCTTGTTGAGAATCATTGCAACTCTTTCCCTCTTTGAGTGATTCTAATATGGGAATTTATATGCTATTGTGGCATTTATAATATATTGCTTTGTTCTTGAACTTTGTTGCTTTCATTGCAGAGAAAAGCTACTGATGAGAAAATTAGACTAAAGGAGGAGCAAGAGGAATTTATGGTATAAAACTTTTTCGGCCAAAATTCACTTGGTTTCCACCACATAGACTGATCTGTATTTTTTGCTAACAATGCTCTTGTTGGTTGGGAGCTATCTTATATTATCATGTGCATAGTGATTTTATTTTGAGGAATTATAGGTTCCTGCTCATCAGAAAATGCACAGTTTTCTGATGTACTGGATTCCCTACATGCGGGGCCCATGTTTTGGGGTCAAAATCATTGTTCTAATGGGCCACGCTGTGAATACGGAATGCCGAAGAACCTTCCTGAATGAGAGATCCTAACCCTTCAATTTTTGGCTTCTATCCATCGAATGTGGATTTTTGTACCTTCTCTCTTAACGAACACCTGGGAAGTTTCCAGGACATTCCCGATGCCTGGTGAGCTCATCAGATCTACTGTTTGGATCAACTAATCATGGAACCCACATATAGGGAATCCATTGTGTTGGCAAACTGTGTGTTTTCTGATAAACAGGGTAGCACAATTCCTTTCTATTTTAAAAAAACTTTTAGGGAGCTTTCTGAAAGTTTAGTGAAAGTTGAACCACTTACAGTTCTGCAATCTGTTTTGTTGTCTAGATTTTCCAGTTCACAAATGTTACATATATTTTTCTGCCATGGTTATTTGGTATCAACATTGAGTATATTCTTGGAGAAAAATACTGAAGTACACTTATTTTGGATTTCTTTATACAATATCTACTCCATTATTAAAGAGTTAGCATAACACATTGTCATTGTAAATTTATTTTCCTGTCATTCTCCAATGATTTTTGCCACTTGTGATGAGTTTGCCCTTTCTCTCATAATACTTGCTAATGTGTATGCTTACTGTCAGCTCCTTTATTCCCGTCAACTTTTCACATTCATAGCACATCTGAACCATGGGAAGAAGATCACCTAGTGTGATAAACATGCGATCCAAGCCTCGCATGCAGATGCTGTGTAAATTCCTGAGCACAAAAGTCCATTCATTGGTTAGGCTATATGTGTATGTTGTACATGGGCCCAGTGTTTTAAATATCGACGATATCGGCCGATATATCCCACGATATATCTTGTATCCCACCTCTGCGATACGAAACACACAAGTAGTGCGATATATCCCATAGGTTCGATCCAATGAGCATTTTCGATCCTTTTCTTCTAATGTAAATCATGTTAAATCAATGTCAAATTGTTACAAATATATGACTTTTCATGTTTTGCATGAAAAATTATGAATTGGGAGCTTCGATTTCGAGATTTGGAGGAGATGGGCCGAGTTGCGGAAAATTGAAAAAATTAAAATTTTTCAATTTCTTGCAAATCAGTTGCAATCTTTATGTCCAAACATAAAATCAAACATGTATGTAACCTAGTCTAGTGATTCTTCTTTTGCTTTTGAATGCTTGTGTTTCCACACGTCTTCTTACATTTATAAATTATATAAATAGACTTTGAATATACTTGCATCAATTCAGTTAGATTCCACACAGATTGGGACCCCATATAAAGAAAACCTATTATATGCACTTGTTTTTTGTAATGTTTTCAATTCTAAGTGTGTATTGATGTCTTTTTTAACAATCATTGAAGTTTCGTTGAAAAATCCGACCTATTTCCCAATGTTCTCCATGTTTCCAACAACAGCAATACATTACGCGATACAACCGATATATCCCATGCGATAACCGATACGTATCCGTATCCCAAGGGTGCGATACGTAACGTGATACCGATATTTCAAACACTGCATGGGCCATTCAACAATTTCTTTTATCCATCCTTTTCAATTGTACACATGTAGACCACCTGATCAGTGAACATTCCCATCTTTTGGCCAAACATTACACTATCTGATACCAATGATGAGCTTCTTGGGTCGTGTTCATTTCTATTAGATGGGTACGTGTGAGAGTCTGGTACAAAATGTATAAGCCATTGATTTCAGTTAGCAAGTTTACGTGCCTTTACTGTTGCTGTTGAAGTTTGCTACAATACATCCCAGAAGTAGTACTGTGGTATGTATCTAGGGCCATGTTTCAGTGACCAATTGTTTCTATGATGGACCTCATCATAGAGAGCGATTTTTCTAGCCATAGATCTACAGTGTAGGATCTTCCAACGTTGAAAAGTTTTGAGGCAGCCACCAACAGCTGTGTTTTGTTAGATCAACAGTTTCGATCACCGAAGATGACCCCTGATGTACTGGTGTTGCATCATAATCCTTGGGCGGTCATGATGTAGGCCCCACGCTCTAACCCTCCATAATAGAGAAGTGGAAATTATTCCAAGTATCTGGGATTCTCTCTTATCTGTCTCATCAGGAGGTTATGAGGTAGAACCTTGTAGAGATCTGCTAGTTCCGCACACGTGGAGGCAATGCGTCCCCTTGCAGGAGCATGTATTATATGGACCATGTGTGCAAGATCTGACCTTTCCGTTAGTTGGAAACAATGCTTAGATCTTATAACTAAAAAATCAGTTTGTTTCACTTCTTAGGTGGGCCACAAGTACAAATTAAACTGAAGGCTAAAACAAATTTCTTCTGGCCATCCATTTGTTTTGTATGATGTGGCCCACCAGAGGTGTGAAATGGCCTGGTTTTCTGGCCAGAAGATCAAAATAGTGTAGGCCTCTTGATAAAGCTCAGATCTCGCGCATGTATTTCACGTTGGCACTTGTTCCTGCTTGTGGATGGGTACATCTCCCAGAAGTTTCTAGGATTAGCAATGCTCTAACTGTGTGATCCAATGCTTTGGCCAATGGCCTCTACAACAGCGTACAAGTTTTTAGTGTGTAAAACTGGGGAAAGGTTCAAGATCTGACTGTTGATGTTATGGGCCCCATTGTAGATGGCCCATGAACCAAAATATCCCATTCGAGGAAATCCTAGTACTTCAATTGTCCAGCTAACTGTAGACAGTTAAGAAAGAAAAAACAACGGGCTACATTCAACTTGAAGAAAGGCCAAACAATCAATATCATCACATGCAGAGTATATCCATGTTGAGAAAAAAAGTTTTTCCCTGGGATGAAGATCTCTAAGTTTGAAATCAGGCTGATCAACCCATCATGCGGTCCAAACATGTATGTTGGGTTAAATCATTAGCCGTCCACCTTACGAGTGGAGCAACATGATTTTCAGGATGACTGATCTTCTTGATCAGAGCAGCTTTTCCATGGATTGGATGTGTTCTGCATAGATCTGGGCACAAACCAAGCCAGCTCGAAAGCTTAGCTCGGATTGGTTTGAAAAAGCTCAGCTTGGATTGGTTCAAATAGAAGTTCAAACCAAACCAAGCCTCTAAGTCAAGCTCGTTTGAAAAAATAAACCAAACTCAAACTAGGGCAGTACCAGCTCGGTTCGGTTCGAAGCTCGGTTTGATTCGGCTCATAGATTGTAAGAACACTATTTCCTGTGGCGTTATCCACTTGAGCTTTGGATATGATTCCATTTTGGGATCATGTCCTAAAATGATATGTAAAAACGGATGGCCAGCGTGGATAATACATATACATGATGACGTGAATAATACATAATACATATACATGAATGCATATGTATCCTTCCATTTGTAAAATTATGCTTGTGTACTTTTGTTTGGAAAAGGCTTTTACATGTCTATTTTGAAGTTGCACTCCTTTGGAGGATGTTAAACATCATGTAGTAAGATACTTTTGTATTTTTTTTCTAACTTTTTAAATTCTTTTCTATTTAAACAAATAAACAAAACACAAGAGCCGCCACTTGTTCGAACTCGGCCCAGCTCAGTTCGAAATTTTCAACAAAACCGATCCCGACTTGAACCAGATTTTTCTGGAGCAAACCAAACTCGAGCTGCATAGGTCAGCCCGAAATCCAAACCGGGCTGATCCACAAACTGAGGTGGCACAAAAACAAGCCAAACCAAACTAGGGCTATCTCGGCTCAGCCCGGATCGTTGCCCACCTCTAGTTCTGCATATGAAACAACAGTGGGAATAAAGGTGCTATGCTGTGTTCTTGGAATATAGTAGGGTGCCAAGGCGCGCCCCTTTCTTTGCTTGTTGTCTTCCTCCTTTTTGTTTAATAAAAGTTCGTTGCCTTTCAAAAAAAAAAAAAAGGTGCTATGCTGTGGTCACATTTTTGTTAGGCGTTTTGTGTGAAAAGCCTAATAGGAGCAAACATGTCATATGTGGTAAAGTAAACTGAGAGGAAGTGGAAGTTTTGCAGAAATATCTTTTTTGGCAAATAATTTTACAAAGGCAATATGATATGTGAAACCTTTAATGGTGGAGTATGTTTGGATAAAAAACTTGAAAATGAGTGTATTTTGATAAATTTCCCTATATTCTTTTGTGATGATTGTTTGATATTGTTCTTCGAGTAACAAGGCCACTAATGGTTTGAGATTGGTCCTTTTCTGATACTAATAATTTTTTGTAACTTCTATAGGCTGAGCTGAAAGTACGCCGCGAAGCTGCACAGTGGAGACGATTGCAAGGTTAGATGTTCTGTGTGGAATGTAGGGAAATCAATACTCAATAGTGTCTTTTTATCACCAGCACGTAACGTTCAATCTCTCTTTTCCGGGTTTTGAATTTTCAATACTAGGGTGTGATTGGACACTCTTGAATTGAAGTGCAACATTTAGTCTAATAAATTGTTTGAACGATCCTAATTGTTGATTTGTGGACACTTGTTTGTTGAAATAGGACCTTTGGATATTTTTCATTCTTCACTGCCCAATAAATGTCTACCGGATGATGAAATAAGCATAATTTCAAGCTGATTGTATTAGTGGGATGAGTTCCATAGATTGCATGAATTTGGGGCATCAAGTGTTCCCCGAAATCAGCAATATTATTCACCCGAATATAGCTTTAAAATTTTCTTATTAAAATTTCTTAGGAGGAATGATGTCAAATGCTTAGGGATATGCATTCGTGGGATGAATGTCATAGATTGCACGAATTTGGGGCTTATTTGGGGGCATTTGAGTGGTCCCTCAAATCGGATATACTATTTCCGAATTTAATTTTAAGTTTTTCTTGTAATTATTTGGGGAAATGATCCCAAATGATTAGGAATATGCATTTGTGGGATGCATGCCATAGATTGCATGAATTTCGGGCCGATTTGGGGGCATTCGAGGGGTCCCCCAAATCGGCGACAATATTCATTCCAATTTAATTTCAAAGTTTTCTTAAAATTTCTTGGGGGGAATGATGACAAATGCTTTAGGATGTGCATTAGCTTGTATGAATTTCGGGCCAATTTGAGGTCAATCTAAGCTTGTCAAGTTGATAAAATATCAAACAGGTTGAGAAAGGATTTTTTTATTTATCAAAGAGTGGATAGTTATACCATCATAAACATGTTCAAAACCACAAAAGAAACAGATTTGGAATATTCTCAATATTTCGGATTTTTCGAACTTTTTTTTCTTCTAATAATTTAACTGTTTTGCATAATGGTTTTCAGCTGGGCCATTATGTCCACCGTTACCATTATGGAATACCTTAGTTTAAACTCTCATTTCAAGCAATATATAATACCTCATTTTAAATGTGATTTGGAGTTGTATTCAAATTAAAGATTAGGGAAAGTACAGTTATTGCACCTAACCCATGTTATGAGAACATGTTTCAACAAATCGAACTAGTGGCTTCAATTTCACTTGTTTAAACTACTACATTTGAACACTTCTATCGATAGTCCTCTACTTGAGAAATAACAGGAAAATTCAACTTTGTAAATAGGCAGACATCTCTTCAGGATTAACTCTAACGATGATTGTATTGGCAGGTGTATCAATGGCAGGTGATGATGAGCTTCTGGCAGAGGCAGAGACAAAGCTGCCACCAAAAAGAGAAGAGTGGATGACAACGCTGCCGCCTGAAAGAAAAGTAAGAAACCCGCTCTCCACCTTTGTCGACTTCACAATTCAGATGGTGACCATGGCATTGGGATCTAATATAGTTTGCATCAACATCATGGTTCGGTTTTCCATTCTTTCTCAGCCAGGTGTGAGTATGCAGTCGACGTCATTTAGTAGGAGTGCCAAAGAAGGTCGTGGTGATACTAGCGTTTGGACTGACAGCCCCCTTGATAAAGCCCAGAAAGCAAAGATGAGGTACTCTATTGGTTACAGAGACTATAATGTCATGAAGTTGTGTAAATTGCAGTGACTGGGGCCCAAAAGTCACATGGCATGGATGATTTTTATGGTCCATCTGCTGGTCCCCACCTTGGATGAACCAGAGTCCAAAAATACTCCAATGGGACAATCTTTTTGCTTTGGTTGATGGACTGCTCTTCCCATTGATTTGGGCCATCTAGCGTTTTTTGCTTTCAAATGCCCACCTCATTTCCACCAAATGAATGGTTAGGATGGTCTGGTCAGCTTTATTTTTGGATGGTTGGCCTTCCATGGCAGGGCCCGTTAGATGGATTGCCATTTTAAGCCGAATTGCATGATCCATGGATGGTCAAGCAGCCGAATTAACACAGTGCAACTTCTTATATCACTTCCATTCCATCCTAATTGAGGGATCATAAGATTCATAAGAGTTAAGAGTTGGTTTCACTGCAGTTACTTAGAGGCCTATAATGAGGCCACAGCTCTTGCCGCCGCTGCTGATGAAAAGAAACAGACTTCAGATGCTGATTTGGTAGACAAATACAACCGTTCGAAACGCTCAACATCACTAATGCAGAAGCATCAAGAAGAGAAGAGCAGCCGTTTGAAGAAAAAGAGCAAGCAGGCTGAGAAAGATGAGTGGGATGGCCAGCACCCGTGGAAGCCTTGGGACCGCGAGAAGGACTTGGTAGCTGGCCGACAGATAGTCAACTTGGATTCTGAGAACATGGTACAGGGTCTAGCTTCAAGGTTTTCGTCCGGAAACATACAGAGGAATTTCTTGTGAGATCTTATCAATTCCTTTTGGGTGGCCCCCACATGGTTACAAATGGACTTTGAATTGCCTGATTCAACATTGGGTTGTTAGAATCTGAAATGCTGCAGAGTTGATCATGGATGTCTTTGTTCTCATCCAACACGTGCTGGCGATTGCACAAAGCCTTGGGTAGCATTGCTTATAGGAACATGTGACCTTGGATGGCCTGCCTATGGTGTGAGTTTGAGAAGGGTTCAACTATCATCATATGGTAAGGTTTTGATGCACTTGACAACAGGTGACCTCTCAAGAAATTGAGCCATCATCTTGCGATCAATTCTTTTTTTTTTTTTACCCTTATGTTGGTGGCAGTAGAGACATTGAACATATGAATTATATGTAATTTCCATGATAACAGACATATCCTTCTGTAATGTTTTTGGTAGATGGTAGATGATAATGGGCATGTTATAGTGTTTTGATTTCTGAAAGCCAGTACCATTCTTTCTGCCTAACAGAGATGGATAAAAATATTTCAATTTTTGGACAGCATGATGCATTGTGCATCTCTACTTCAATCTGACTTTCTGGAACCACCTTGGAATTTCTCATTATCTTTTCACATGGCCTGCGATCCAATGATTCAATGTCACATATGGTCCAACTGATGAATGGACTAGATTGATCTCTGAGCCTAGGGTACGGTTGAGTCAGCCTAAGATCTTATTGCATGTCTGAGGCCGCTTTAAAAGGGGAAAGCTAAAATATGTTTATCGGATGACTTTGTGCATGCAAGAGTTGGTGTGCCCACCTCTCTTAGCCTAATTAGGCACATAGTGTATGAACCTGATGAATTGACATTAAATCATTACTACTTTACGTCGATAAACCAAACATGGCAATCCTCAATCAAACGTGGATGTTTTCAGGAGATGTAATGTAATTTGTAATAGTTGCACTTCTCCGTTACTTTATTGTGGTAATCCTAAATCCAAATGGACCCTAAAATATTTCCACCAATAGGAAATTCTAATATCACATTTATTTTTGTTTGATACTGAATGGCCATGATCCAAAGGCAGCCTAAAATGATGCTTTTTCTATGGTGGAGAGCTCTCTTTCTTAACGTAAACATTCACTTGCCAAATATTGGCTTGGACTTAGATCTGCAACTTGGGTTTGGGTCAAACCATACCTTATTGACCCAACCTGAGTTTGGGTCAGGTTGTCAAGGTCCTTGGGGTCGTGTTCAGGTTGTTAAATGCCAACCCGATTTGAATCGGGTTGGATTCAGGTTGAGCAAATTTGTGTCGGTTTAGGTCGGATGGGAATAATCACGTGTATCTAGGTTGGGTCAGGTTCAGGTTGGGCACCTTAAGTTGGAATCTGGGTTGGGTCCTCTTGAGGTCGGGTTGGGTTCTGGTTGACCATCAACCCAAGACAACCCGCTACACCTCTACTGGGATGATTGTCCAGTTCTCCTGATCACTGACCCAGCTCAACCATTTTGTCATGGCCCTCCGTTTTCGAGGTTATTTGGTTAGGTAACATGAGCTGGCTTAGGCCTGGCATGTACCATTTGTTGGCTCTCCCACCTTTGACTGTGTGTGAATATAGAGAACTGGTCTCCTGGCGCGCATTCATTAGCTATGGTCTTAATGTGTGGCCGGTTAAAGTGGGCCTTTCAGTGATGTTTAAGTGAAATCCAACCCAATCACCAAATGAGTCACTTTATTTTAACTGTAGGGTTAAAAAATCAGACTGACCTATTGTTGTACCCTATTTCTAACCCGGATCAGAAGGATGAATGAGGGAAAGACATGTGGCATTGCAGGAGGCAGTGCAGCATGCGGATTTTCCGAATTGACAGTTGACAATGTTTGATTGGAACACACCATCCAGAAGGTGTACAGTCGAAGCAAGTATTGGAAATTGCAAAACGTCGCAAAGAAGAGGAAAGGTCTCAAGGAATTTCTACAATCATAATAGCCGAATAAAGAAGGAAATCTAGAAGATTCTTATTAATGGTAGGAAGTCTATAAATAGGAGATGAAGTCGACAGAGTAGGATCTCTCACACCAAACAAATAAACAAACTCAATTTATCTTTTCCTTAGCTTATCTTAGCATAGTTCGTAATCTAGGAATAACTGTAATCTTAATCCACGCCGGTTGGACAAAATTAGTTGTAATCGCGAGTACACGCCTATTGGACGAATGTATCTCAATATAACCAATTCACTTTCCTGTAGAATTGTTTGTTCACCAGTCGATCCCTTGGACCGTCTGACGCTGATTATCAATTTTGTATATGAAAGAAGTCTTTTCTAATGGAGGGTAAGGTGCGACCCATTTTCGGAGGACGAACCCTACCCTCTGTCAATCGTCTGATCACTTTGAACTTATTCGCGAGTGGCTGAAGAAGTGATCGACCTCTCTAAGCTTACGTCATATATGGCTGAGCAAGACGTATCTGCCTATCTCGGTGCTTGGAGTTGAAGTTGAATCGGTTGGAATCGAGCCGCACAGTCGGTTTTGGCATGCTGGCGCAATACACCACACGTGCCAGAAGCATTCCTCCAATTGAGGACCAACAATTTTTGGCATGCCCGGTGGGACTCGAAGTTTAGGTATACCTACCGATCTAGTCTAAAGTGCTATCATTTGAAATATGAGTTATCGAGGTGGTTGAGCTTCTACAACTAATGAGCCTGCGACACCCGTTGTGGTCCCTCCATAGGAGGGTCCTATACAAATAGCGAGCCGCCATAAGGAAGATCCATACAAATCAGATAGCTCTTCTAGGCCAAATCTCTTAGCTTCGCTACCTCTAAGTCGATAATTTCATAGTCACGGATAAACCAGGCTGGACCGAATTCTTTATTGCCGAAAGGAGTAAATTCGTGGTCCGGCCTATCCATGTTGAGAGGTAAAAAAGTCAAAATAGTAACCGAAAGAATTGAAGGATTTGGTGTATTTCGAATTTCTCCGGCTGAAAGAAATAAATGAATCAGGTGGAGGAATGGATGTCACAATCACAGAACGAAACTACTCAGTTAGCCTCATTTGAACAAACCAACTGGGTCCATCGTTCGAATAGAAACCTTTGGTGGTAGCATCGGACATGCAACGATATACATGACCAAGGAAGAAAGGGGCAAGAGCTAGCCAACGTTCACGAGTCAATGCTTCAGCTAGATTTGCATATCCCTTGGTAACTTGCGATGAGCTTACACAAAACAGGTGACGACAAATCCACATCAATAGGAATGCAGCACGCTCTTGGGCATCAAACACTTCGGTTGATTTGAGTTGAGTAGAGAAGAAGACTAAGTATGATCGATTAAACTTATTAGGAAATGTGAAAGTGTATGACTCATTCTGTGCAAAGCCCAGATATACATGCTCACCAAAAACGAGAAGATGGGTGAAAGTGCACACATCCATAATCCTTGGACTCATGGAGCCGCATCCAAAATGAAAGGAATTGGTAGACCGATTCCAAAATGGCAAGGCTACAACAAGAAGAGATGTATCTGCCATCTGATCTCGAAGTAAAAGGGAGATGCAGTCATAGATACCTATAGTTTCCAGGTCTCGCCGTGCTATTGTGAAACCTGATCAAACCATTCAGACCATCCATCCAATTGTCTCGGCCATCAAGAAGAGCATCAGATTGGAGGATAAGTTTCTCGCCTGTACACAGAGGAAAGAAATGCTTCATAGGTGAAAATCTGTCAGAGTCAATCGCAGGATCGAAGGCTAGACCAAGTGCAAGATAGGACAAGTTTAGATCAACAGGGACCATGAAAAGGATTTTTTCTGTAAATTGGGGCATATCCTTTCCAACTCTTCAGTAAAATGATCTTGTTGGTAAACAAGAGCAGAGGACGAAGAAGTAGCCATGAAAGCAGTAGAGAGGTTTCGATTGGTGAAGATGAAGTTGTGTGCAAATGAAGAATGCAGAAACATGAAAAGATTTTGAATGTGCGTATATATATCGGTCAGAGATATAAGCATTAATGGCAGGATAATGATGACTCCTGGTACAGAGTTGTTCATTTAAGGAAAGAATTGCATGTCACGATTACAACCGATAATAGGTGACAAAAATCGTCATTTGGTTTTTGTCTTAGCCTGGCCAGGCCAAGGCAATGGGGAATTGACATGTGGAACAGTAAAGTGGTCACATTTACTACAAAAGCATGGATCAACGTCGCACTCACCTTTTTTTACTTAAAGGCAAGGCAATGTGGGGGGCAATGTTGTACCCTATTTTTAACTAGGTTCAGAAGGACGAACGAGGGAAAGACATGTGGAATTGCATGGAGGTGGTGCAACATGCGTTTAATCCGTAAAGGCACATGGAGCGAATTTTCTGAATAGACAGTTGGCAATGTTTGATTGGAACACGCCATCTAGAAATTGAACAGTCGAAGCAAGTGCTGGAAATTACGAAACGTCGCAAAGAAGAGGAAAAGTCTCTAGGAATTTCTATGGTTGTAACAACTAGGTCTGAAAAGTCGGGCTGGTTGGGTCGGGTTGGTGCTCAACCCTAACCCAACCCAAGGTTCCTATACCTCAACTCTAACCCAACCTCGGGTTGGGAATTCTCAACCCAAGCCCAACCTAAGCAGGCTTAGTCGGATTGATACATGCTAATATTTTCTTTATTACATTAGTGTATTATGTTTTAATACACGTCTTTTTTTTTGTGCCTATGGTTTTATTAATTATATACATAGCTATTTACTGTAAAGAACTTCACTTTTTCTAAACAAATAAGCTAAAATACATGATAACTACTCCCTTAACATTCAAGCATATCAAATTCAATCATATCAATTTTCAAATATTATAAATTTATTAAAGTAATATAAACTAGTAAGTTTACTTAATTAAAGTATAATAAAATTCTAAGTAACTTGTATATAGATCGGGTTTGGGTTGGGTCGGGCAACCCGAGACCTCAACCTAAGCCTGACCCAAGATTTATCGGGTTGGTGTTTGCATAGCTCAAGATGGAGATCGGATCCGATATTTCTTGCCTAAGCCCAACCCAATGTCGGGTCGGTCATGGGTTGAACCCGCCCAACTTTCAGCCCTAGTAATAGCCGAATAAAGAATGAAATCTAGAAGATTTTTGTTAGCAGTAGAAAGTCTATAAATAAGAGATGAAGTTGACAGAGCAAGATGTCTCACACCAAACAAACAAACTCAATTATATTTATCTCTTCCTTAGCTTATCTTAGCTAAGTCTATAATCTAAGAGTAGTAATCTCAATCCACGCTCGCTAGACGAACTTAGTTGTAATCGCGAGTCCACACTCATTGGACGAATCGATCTCAATATAATCAATTCTCTTTCCTGCAGAATTGTTTGTCCGCCAGTCGATCCCTCGAACCATCTGACGCCGATTATCAATTTTGTATATGGAAGAAGTCCTTTTTTAGTGGAAGGCAATGCGTAACCCATTTTCGAAGGATGAACCCTACCCTCCATGAATCGCCTGATCACTCTGAACTTATTCGTGAGTGGCTGAATAGGCGACCGACCTCTCCAGGCTTCGGTCATATATGGTCGACCATGACGTATTTGCCTATCTCAATGCTTAGGGTCGACCATACAATTGGTTATGCTCGTGCAACACGCCATACCACAAATGTCGGAAGTGTTGCTCTGATCGAGGACCAACACCTGTGACGTAGGTAGGCCATTCCAAGGAAAATAGGTGGTCCTTGAAGCGTGGCTGCTGTCAAGGATAAAGTCTAGGTTTTCAAACCACCCAACCAAAAAGTTTCCCTCATCAATGTCTTGTTTAAACCTCCAGTTTGGCTAGGCCATGACCGTGAGCCCACCTTGATGTATATATTATATATCCCCTCCGTCTATCCATTTTGCCAACTCATTTCAGACATTACCCAAAAATGAACCAGATCCAAATTTCAGGAGGACCACACCAAGGGAAACAGTGGTGATTGAACACCCACCATTAAAGGCTTTTTAGGGTCCACCATGATGTTTATGTTCCATCCACCAAAATCAATAGATGCCACACTAAAATTTAGGCCACATGCCCAAAACTCAGGCCCACCCGTGATATAGGCGGGCCATACTAAGGGAAACAGTTTGGAGCATAAGTGTCATCATTTGGTACACTGTTTCCAATCTGAATCACAAATAGTGCGATTTTTGGCCCCACGCCTATTGTGAGATGCTGCATCTAATGTATGGAGAGTATTACACATATACATCACAGTGGGGCTCACCTGAATGGGTCAACGAACCTGATCGTAAATTATTTATTTAACATTAAGGAAAGGATTAATGTTATCAACTGGGATAAATCAACCTTTGCCAACCTTTTTCAATGCATAAAAAAATTATTAAAAAAGACATTAAACAGTTACAAAACTTTGCAGCAACTGCTACTAATTACCACCACCCGCGTCTAAGAGAGGAACTTATAATGGAGGCAAAAACTCCTAAAATAACAGGAGCCATTCTGGCTTCAAAATTTTAGATGTTACAACAGCTAGTTAGGGTAATAACTTCAAATTTTATTATGGATGCATGCCTTTACATATGTGCATTTACTGACATATGCTCACATACATATGCATCCACCCACACACACCTATACTCTCACCCATGAGCTACACACAACCGTTACACAATACTACTCACACTCTAAACTTAAACACACTTCCATTAATGACCATTAATTTACAATCTACTCACACTCTAAACCTAAATACACGTCCGTCGACCATTGATCAGACCCTTGACCCATGACTTATGACCCTTGACCATTAGCCAATGACCGTGGACCCTTGACTTTGACCATAAGACCCACATGTTACATATACTTCTGCAAGACGTGGATTAGCTACTGACTGCTTCAGTAGCTATCTCGCTACTAAAGTGACAGCACCGAGTTATGTGGGGCCCACCATGATGTATGTGTTGCATCCAAACCATCCATCCATTTGGAGAGATCATTTTAGGGGATGAGCTAAAGAATGAGGCAGATCCAAAGCTCAAGTGGACGCCATTACAAAAAACAATGGGGACAATGATGCCCAGCATTGAATCCTTTCCACGGCCCACCATGATGTTTTTTTTTTTGAGATCCAACCTGTTCATAAGTTCACACAGACATGGATGGAGGGAAAACACAGATATCAACTTGATCGTAAACTTTTGTGGCCCCCAAGACATTTTTAATTGTAGGTGTTCAATCCCCACTGTTTTCTATGGTGTGGTCCACTTGAGCTTTGGATAAGCCTCATTCTTTGGATCATGCCCTAAAACATTCTTTCCAAATGGATGGACGGTGTGGATACAACAAATACATCATGGTGGGGCCCACAAAACTTGATGACATCACTTCAATAGGGACATAGCTATTGAAGCCGTCAGTAGCTAATCTGTGTCCACTTCTACATCACCCCCCTTTACACCCACCCAATGACCTTGATCAAGCAAGGCCAATGCCTCTCACACCCCAACCACTCCTACCTACTCATATGCCCCCCCCTCCTCTTCCATGTTGTCTCCTCTCCACTCTCATCCTTATTCCATGCTCTCTCCATCCCTTCCCTCTCTCTTACCTCATCACACCTTATATCTCATCGTTTTCTCTCCATATAAGCAAGGCCCACTCTCACACATCCAAGTGTGGAAGAGAGAGAGAGAGAGAGAGAGAGAGAGAGAGGAGCCACACTTCAAGCCATTCAAATCATTCATCAAAGAGATACTACACGAGAAAACAAGTGAGTGTTGGGAATATGGGACACCGACAGCGGAAGCGAAAGGCGAACAACACCACAGCAGAATATGAGATCAAACGAGAAACACAATGTAATCAAAACCACACAAGCATTCAACCACAAGAGACAATCCGATTTTACGTGGAAAAACCTCTCAACAGGTAAATAACCACGACACAAAGCAATCCACTATGATTAACAGAAGATTACAAAGATTGACAACCCATAAGCAAGGAAAACAGAGAAAACCCAAGCTCTCTCCCTCTCAAAACATTCTCCCATCTTCCTAATACAATTAGGAAACCTTGGATACCTTAGAATACCTCCTAATCTCAGATTCATGCCATATATATAGCAAGCAACCTCGAATTAGAAATGTATTACGCAAATTCGCGCAATAGTGCAAGAAAAATCTTGCTGCGCAAGACAGCGCGTAACACAGCTGACCGGTCGAACCGGCCCAAAAACAGTCCAGGGGCGAAAACACACTGAAAACATGTTGCCTCTACACTGGCCTACTAGTCGGCCCCCACTGCCCCACCGGTCATGACCGGTCGGTGACAGTCCAGGGACCTCCGTTTGAAGGCTCTTCCAACAAACTCCACCGATGCTTCAAACGTCGAATCAGAACATCCTCGCTTTCTTCGTCATCTCATCTTCATCATAGCTCCACCGCTTCTCGTGCCACCATTAACCCTAACCTTGTACTTTCATGCCCTTTTCTGCTCTTTTCATATGGCCCTTGGGCACTTGCCACATACGAGAAATCGTGGATCCCGCTGCTGATCCCATAGCTCTACCGTGAATTGTGCTCCCGATTAACTTGTAAAGATGGCCGCACCTTCGTGCCTTCATACACACGAGTGCCTCCTTCAACACTTTACAACAACGATCGCGGCTGATGAACACGCACCCTTTCGCCTCAAGTGCACCAAGAGAGATCACATTCATCTTCATCTTAGGGACATGCTTCACATCTTCTAAGACTCGTTCGATCCCATCGAACATCCTGATGGGCATCGTACCAATACTCATCACCTTATGAGTGTAGCCATCGCCCACAAACACCAATTCACCACCATACTCCTTGCATGTCGTGAATGAACTCCGGTCAGGACAAACGTAATATGAAGCCCCTGAATCTAGGATCCACTCTCTACCGTGAGATCCCTTGCCAGATACAGTCGGAACTTCATAAAGATCGCCATCGTCCTCTACGGTATTGGCTCCCTCTTTAGAAGAATTTTCATACCTCTCTTGCTTCAACTTGGGATTCTAACAATCCCCTCTCATGTGGCCTTCTTGACCACAACTCCAGCACTTTACCTTGGCTTTCCCTTTACCCTTGGTCTTAGATTCCAATTTCGAATATCCTCCACCATACTTAGAATTTCTTCCCCTCATAATCAGTGCCTCTGAGGAAGAACGAGAACCCACGTCACTGCTTTTCTTTCTTATCGCCTTCGACTGGAGGGCCGAGATAACGGTCTCAACATTGATGGTTTCCCTCCCTGCGCACACAAAGTCCCTGAATGACTCATATGAATCTGGAAGAGAATTCAACAGGATACATGCTTGATATTTATCCTTCATTGGCTTATCTATCTCCACCAACTTGCAAACTAGCCGATTAAACGTGCTTAAGTAGTCCTCTGCATCCATCCCTTAGCCATCTTCAAGGTGAACAACTGCATCAACAGATACATACGATTTTCTAGAGACTTTTTGGCATAAACCTTCTCTAACTTCGTCATCGTATCAACTGCAGTCTTCTCCTTCATGACGTGATATAGGACATCATCCGAAAGGCATAACAGGATTGAGGTTTTAGCCTTCTTGTCGAGCTTCGTCCATTCATCATCTTTCATAGCCTCAGGTCCCTTTTCAAGAGCTTCATCAAGCCATTACTGAACTAGAAGTGATTTAATCCTCACCTTCCATAGCTTAAAGTTATTTTTGTCGGAGAACTTCTCTACATCGAACCTTGTGTTTGATCCTTTCTCGTCTCAGATTCAAATTCTACTCCTCCCCAACTTTAGCTCTGATACCACTTGTTGAGAATATGGCATGCCGGCAATGAAAGTAGAAGGTGAACAACACCATAGCAGAATATGAGATCAAACGAGAAACACAATGTAATCAAAACCATAAGAGACAATCCGATTTAACATGAAAAACCCCTTAACAGGTAAAAAACCACGGCACAAAGCGATCCACTATGATTAACAAAAGATTACAGAGATTGACAACCCACAAGCAAGCAAAATAGAGAAAACCCAAGCTCTCTCCCTCTCAAAACACTCCCCCCTCTTCCTAATGCGATTAGGAAACCTTGGACACCTTAGAATACCTCCTAATCCTGGATTCATGCCATATATATAGCAAGCAATCCCGAATTAGAAATGTATTACGCAAATCCGCGCAATAGTGCAAGAAAAATCTTGCTGTGCAATACACCGCATAACACTGCTGACCGGTCGATCGGCCCAAAAACAGCCAAAGGGAAAAAAACACACTGAAAACACGTTGCCTCTACACTGACCGACTGGTCAGCCCCCACTGCCTGACCAACCATGATCGGTCGGTGACAGTCCGGGGACCTCTGTTTGAAGGCTCTTCCAATAGTGAGTTCATCTCACTCACTCTTTTCTATTTTTTTCTCCTCCTACCATCATCAAGGCAAGTGGTGGTAAGCCACATAGAACAGCCTAGTGGACCCAAAATAATCCACTTTGATGTGTGGTAATGATGCTAAGATTAGCCCACTAGGATATACGCTTAAATTAGTCCACTCGAACATGTGTGAATGATACTTGACTTAGTCCACTCGAACATGCGTGAATGATACTTGACTTAGTTTACTTGAACATGTGTGAATGATGCTTGGCTTAGTTTACTTAAACATGTGTGAATGATGTTTGAGTTAGTTCACTTAAACATGTGTGAATGATGTTTGACTTAGTTCACTAAAATATGTGTTTATAATGTTTAAATTAGTTAACTTGAACATGTTTGAATGACATTTGACTTAGTTCACTTGAACATATACGATTAATGCTTGATTTAGTTCACTTTAACATGTGTTTATGATGCTTAGATTAGTTCACTCGAACATTTATGAATGATGCTTGACTTAGTTCACTTGAACATGTGTGAGTGATGCTTAACTTAGTTCACTTGGTTCGCTTGAACATGTGTGAATGATGCTTGACTTAGTTCCCTTAAGCATGATGTATGGTGCCTGTGTTGGCCCACCATGACCATTGGTTAGTAGTGCACAAATCAATACAGCTAACCTTATTTGGTGGTGACTAAAATAGTCCACTATTCGAATGTGATGTGTATGGAAGATAGACTAATGTTTAATTATATTAGTGTGACAAGTTATATCTATGAGAAGCACATTATGTGTGTGTATAAGTTAGACTCTTGCTCAAGTGTACGAGTGCAACAAACTAGATAATGGTGCGTGCACAATTGTGAGCAAATTAGACCTCTTATTGAATGAAAAATAATGTGTAGTCTAACCTTTTACTAAAGTAGCAAATCATGTGTAAACCTACCATTTGATAACTTGTGAACTTGAAAGAACTTCCTCTCGAATCTGTTCGCTAGCTCCAAGTGTAAGGCCGCGATGTAGTAATAACTCAGTGAGACCGAGATCGTTCTCAAGGATTTATGTGGGTATTCATGAGATCTTCCTAAAATAATCTTAGAATTGGGCTTGTATTATGAACTAAATATGAGAAACTAGAATTGTAGAGTGTATGAATTAAAACAGTGAACCCAAAAGGGTGAAATCAATATATTAAAAGCACTAGAGCGCCAAGGATCCACTTATAGCTATTTCCAATGGATCAATTCAACTAGGTTTTATTATAACTCAACTGGAATCGAAGTTCCATCCTATCCAGCCGGAATATGGAGCGGTTAAATCATCAAAACACATCTAGGATAGATAGATTGTTCATTGATACAGTTCCCTTAATAAGGCTCAGCCATTGGGCACACTCAATTGTACAGGCCAATCCTTTAACAAACAAGCTGAGATCATAACCATAGTCTTCCTCAAATCCTGTCACTAGACTTGATTAGAACCATGATTTGAACTCCAATCAAACCAATATCAATAATCAAAACATCCATTTCAAATTCATACAAAAGATTAGAACTTTGGTTTGAAACAGTTCCCACAATAAGATCTATGTTATAGGGCATAGGGAATTCAAAGCATATACCATGCCCGAAGTCTATGGTAGATCAATGAACTATATAGGTTTAAACAATGCAAAATAGGTAAGAAACTAGAATTAGAACCTCTAAGTATCCAACGATCCCGGAGTTACCAATAGATCAAGGAAAAACTAGAACTATAATTTCATTCAAACTAGAATAAAATCATGTTCATCAATTAAAACATAAAAAAGGAAACCTAGGTCAAATTAAACCATAAAAAATAAGCTACAAGATTCACTTCTTAGCTCTAGATAAGAGGCTTTAGTTCATCTCCAACATCATTGAACCGAAATCTCTCAAAAACATGAAAATAGAAGAAAAATAAAAAAAACTTAAAGTAGAACTCCTCCACCAAAGCTTCTCCACGTCCTCCCACATCCTAGATGCTTTTAGAAGAGAGGAGATGTCCCCTTTATATAGAAAAATTCACCATCGCCTCAAATTGTTAAGAATTTATGCACTTGCGTCAGATATCGAACGCTCGACAGTACCACAAAACAGTCTAGGGAGTTTGTTGAATTTTCATTTGAATTTCTGGGGCCCGGGACCTCTTCATCGGGCACCTAACAGGTCATCGGGTGCCCAGTCATCTCCAGGAAATGTTTAGCAACAAAACTTATATTCTGTCTAAATTTCGGGCGCCTGAAATTGTGACTGTCAAGCGCCTGAAGGCAAAAAACACAATTTTCTCTATTCTGTAAGGTCATCTCCTAAACTTTCTGCATCTTACTTTTCTGGCCTTGTAGCTCTACAATTTGACTTTTTCTGGCCAATTCAGGTCTTTTGATTTAATTCCTTCAAGTTTTTCTCCACTTTTCAAACTTTGCTTCTTTTGGGCCTTAAATCATATCTATGGGTTTAAATTCCATCGGACCTCTTTCAAATCACCTATAACACAAAAATAAACTTAATTAATTTGATTTAACCATGAATTACAAGGAGAAGCAATGTGAATTAGGGAAAATATGTAATATTTAGGCACTCAGCATAATCATTTATAAGAACTCATGCATGTGCACAATGGAATTGTTAAAAATTGTAAACTCATGTGGATGGTGGTTTGGATTTATGACCTCATGTAAATAGCTACAACCTTGAGATGGTTTGAATTTGTGGGCTCATGTGGATAGTTGGAACCTTGAAATGGTTCGGATGTGTGAGCTCATGTGAATGGTTAGAACTTTGAGATGGTTTGGAATGGTGAACTCATGTACCCTATGCAAGGATCCATAGAACTACATGAATGTTCTAGGAACACCAAAAATTTTGGAGGGATAATTGAGTCTCTTTAGTTGAAAATCTCTAAGGCCAAATAGAAGGGAACATGGAAGGGTTCCTTGGGTGAGAGTTCCTAAACCCCACTTGGTATCAATTGGTACCTCTACTGTCGGGCCTCGTGGGTAAGCACATGTTGCAAGAGGTTTCCATTGCCGAGGTCGGATGGAGAAGAGGTGTAACGAACTTAAGACATATATTGCGATAAAAGGGGTTCCCTATCGTCGGGCTGGATTGAGTAAGCATGTTGGGTGTGAAACATGTTTTCATTGCCAAAGTCGAATAGTGGATGGAAAATTTTTGGCCAACTTATGTAAAATGGCCCCGATTATTAAATGAAGTTAATTGTACTAAGATGTGTTGGCTATTGCATTTATAAGCCTCGGATTAATAATTATCTCCCATGCATAGTTTTATATACATTTCTCAAATCGACATGTTAATTGTGATTAACTATAGTAAGACATGCTTAATTATCTCATATGCATAGAGATGTACTCATTGAGCTTATTAAGCTCACCCAAGTCACCCAAGTTGTTTCTAAACTTTCAAAAATAGTTAACATGCAACAATAGATTGGCATGGACCTGAGGATATTTTGCTTAGTGTATGTTTTTGAAGCTTTTTATTGTAATATTTGTACTGGGAACGGGTATTGTTTTGCAAGCTCAAATGGTTATCAAATGAGGGTGATGCTAGTTATTGTTAATTGAATATTGTAATGGTTGGATGAGTAGTTATGTACTTAGTACTTAATAAAAATAATGTTTCTCTCAAATCGCGCCTTTGGGCTCAACGTTGGGGTCATGTGTATATTCAGGTGCTGGATTTGGGGTATGACAAAATTGGTATCAAATCATAAGGTTTTGGGATAATCTGGAATTAATCCTTATTTGAGAACTTAGACATTGAAATCAAGATTCTTGGTTTGAGAACATAGATGAACTTATTATCCTGAATTTGAGAACATAAACGCATTAGAGTTAAGGTGCCCCTTGTGTTGATAATTGAGATTAAAGAGTTACCTTGGATTCTGAAGTTTTGCTTGTCCAACTATAGATCATGTCAGGGCACGACAGATTGGTATACACTAGGAATAGGTCCACAACTAACACTTTGATGTTCGACACTTTGGACAATAGTCAATCTTTTGAGATATGTTTTCACGCCTTGGGGAGCATGGTGATAATACTAGAGTAATAAGCTCGTCGGTCTAATGAAGGGCCCGTACCGGTGGAGCAGGGCAGGCTAGGAGCTAATTCAGGAGTTTCAGAGGTTGAGCCCGTCAATTTTTCAACGTTTATTGAATATAATGGAGACATGAAGATGGAAGGTGCAGCTAGTGAATATCTTTGTAGTTATGGGGCGTAATGACAAGTAGAAGGTAGTGTTAACAACTTTATGTTAGATGGAGAAGCAGACTATTGGTGGTAGATGGAGGCTAGGACTGGCAAAGAAGGGAAAGTTTAGACTTAGTAGAGGTCATATGAGAGGTTTGACGAGAAATACTTTCCCAAGTGCGTCTGGGAAGAGAAAGAGATGAAATTCATGGAATTGGAGCAGAGCGAGTTGACCGCGTCGTAATACAAGGCAAAATTCATTGAGTTCTCCCATTTCGCCACTTACTTGGTGATGAACGAGTTAGTAAAGGTGAGGAAGTTCGAGAGGGGACTGAAGGGGTCAATTTGCAGGAAATTGGCAACTCTGAGGTTGAAGAGTTGCATGGAACTGGTCAAGAGAATGATCATCATCGAGAAGGTCCACGAAGAATACTAGAGGATCCAGGACCAGAAGAAAAGGCAAGGGCAGAGCGGCACGTGACACAGTCTAGCGCCGCTAAGAAATGAATGACAATAAGGCTAATCGCCTGAGCACTGGTAATGCCAACGTCAAGGAAGTTTCCAGGAAAGTGCTTCAACTGCGGGGAGAAGGGGCATTTGATCCGCTTTTGCACTCGCTTGCAACAGTAAAAAAAGGCCATAGTTCCAACAGAGGCCTCAGTTTCAATAACAATAGGGACCACTTTTTAGCAGCAGTTGAGGCCACAATTGCAGTCACGGTAACAACAAAGTATTGGGCAGTAGCAGCAAAAGGGTCAATCCCCACAACAGCTAGCTCAAGGTCATGTTTTTGCAATAGTATAGAGGGACCTTAATGCCTTCGGGTCCATAGTGGAGGTACTTTGATAGTTTATTTATCGCCTGTTAGGAATTTTTTATTCAGAAACTATGCGCTCCTTTATTGCTCATGATTTTATATGCTTGTTGGGATTATCACCTGAACCCCTAGAAGGAGGGTTAGTAGTTACGATGCCATTGGGGAGTTTTACCGCCCTAGACCATATATGTAGGTCCTATCCCATTGCTATTGGAGACTCGATTTTGCTAGCAGACCTAACCATGTTAAAGACGGGGAGTTTGGAGTTATTTGGAGGATGGATTGGTTAGTTGCCTTCCACGTTAAGGTGGACTGCTTCAAGAAGGCGATCACCTTCTCCATTCCCGGGCAACCGCCATTATAGTTCTTGGGAATGTTAATAGAAGGGCCACTAGAAAATCTCTTAACTTTTATAAAGGAGGAGTAACAGGAGTTGAGCGTTGACCAGTTGCTGGTTGTCTGCAAGTTTCCAGATGTGTTTTAAGACATACCCGATTTGTCACTAAGAAGAGCTGTTGATTTTGTTATTGATCTCATGCTTGGGACTGCACCGATTTTGATGGCTTCGTATCGAGTGGCACCACGAGCTGAAGGAGCTGAAAGGCCAGATTGAAGCGCTGCGGGGAAAGGCTTCATTCGACCAAGCTCTTTACTATGGAGAGTTCTAATTATGTTAGTGAAAAAGAATGGCGGATCACTAAGGCCGTACATCGATTATCGCCAACTCAACAAGGTCACTATCAAGAATAAGTACCTGTTGTCGAGAATGGATCACCTATTTGACTGGATGAAGAAGGACTAGTTCTCCAAAATTGACGTTCGGTGGGGTTATCAGTAGCTTAGGGTTAGGGAGGAGGACGTCTCGAAGATAGCCTTTCGGACTCGCTACAAACATTACAAGTTCTTAATGATGTCATTTAGATTGACTAATGCGCTTGTTGTGTTTTATGGCGTTGATGAATGGGGTATTCCGCCCCTATTTAGACCAGTACGTCTTACTCTTCATAGACCACATTCTAATATACTCCAAGACTCAAGAAGAGCACGAGTAACACCTAAGGACCACACTATAGGCCCTGCGAGATCATCAGTTATACACCAAGCTCATGAAGTGTGAATTCTGGCATGAATTGAAATTTTTAGGTCACGTGGTTTCCCGTGACAGCGTGGTCGTAAACCCATCAAAGATAGAAGTGATACTGAATTAGGGACAACCCACCAGTGTGACCGAGGTCCTAAGTTCCTAAGCTTAATAGGGTATTACAAAAGATCCATTGAGGGATTCTCCCATATTCCATCCCGTTCACCCAATTGACCCAAAAGGATGTGAAATTCATGTGAAGTGATGCTTAGAGCAAGCATTTGTCAAGTTGAAAACTCGGTTGACGACTACACCTATCCTCACCATCCCATCAAGTGGTGAAGGATTCATGATTTATAGTGATGCTTCGTTGAAGGGTTTGGGTTGCGTCCTTATGCAGCAGGGGAAGGTAGTAGCCTATGCATCCAAGTAACTCAAGGTGCACGTGTAAAATTACCCTGCGCACGGCTTGGAATGGGCGATAGTTGTGTTCGCACTAAAGGTGTGGAGACATTATCTATACAGGGAAAAGTCCAAGTTTATTTTTTGGATCACAAAAGTCTTAAGTACTTGTTCTTGCAAAAAGAGATGAATATGACATAGTGTCGTTAGATGGAGTTCCTAAAGGACTATGACTTCACTTTGTAATTTCACTAGGGCAAGGCGAATGTTATCACTGGTGTGCTGGGTCGTAAGACACTAGGGATAGTTTCCCAACTCATGATATAGGAGTGGAGGATGCTCGACACTATGAAGGACTTTGACATCCAGTTGAGCCCGCAGACTTCAGAAGAACATCTCTCGAAATTGGCAGTTCAACCCACCTTGGTCAACAGGGGTGATTGAGGGATAGTGGGTAGATCCATGGTTGTAAGCCCATGTGGTGGAAACATTGAAAGGTAGTAGGCCCTAGTGGCAGGTTGGTGCCGATGGCGGTTTGTGATTCCAAGAAAGGTTATGTGTTCCAGACGTAGTTGACCTAAAGTAATAAATTTTGGATGATACACTGCTCCAAATTTACGATCCACTGTTGGGGTCCTAAAAGATAGTGGCCCTTAAAACAAGCAAAATAGCCATATACCTCCGAAGGAATCACGCAAAATGCCTTCCGATGCACGCAAAATGGAGATTTACAAAAATTCCCTTACTTAGCCAATTTTGGCTGGAATCTCCAGCGGGCCCCGCGAATTACCAAGATCAAAACCGTCCGGAATCGGACCCATAACTTCTTTGTGATTTATGATAAACAGTGCAAGTGATTTCACGATCAAACGGGCCCCATAAACCCCCCAAAATTCAAAACCCAAATAGTGGAGTTCCTATTTATGTCTCCACGCACCCATATAATTCAGGTACCCCACGTGCCCGAAAAATCACCAAAAACAGGAATTCATTAAAGGCATTTCGGAGTCCCACGCACCCGAAAAATGCCCCACGCACCCTTAAATTCAACAGATTTTAGGATTTCCATTTAAGGGTATTTCGGTGCCCCACGCACCCCAAAAATGGATCCACGCACCCTTAAATTCGACCCATTTCTATGATTCTCATTCAGAGGCATTTCGGAGTCCCACGCACCCGAAAAATGCCCACGCATCCACAAATTCGACTAAAAATCAGAGACTTAATTTTTAGGTGCGTTGAGTCCCACGCACCCGTAAATTAATTCCCACGCACCCAAAAAATCAGATATTTTCAGAAATCATTTCTGGGTGCGTGGCACGTGGCAGCCCCTCATTGGCGGAAATCAGGTGTCTTCGGCTATAAATACCCCTCCCGACGATTCATTTTCACGTTTTAAAAGAGAGAGAGAGAGAAAGCTGTCGTCCTTTGGGAATTCAAAATCCCCGCTGGAACGCCGAAAAACTTTTTCAATCATCGGAAACCCTCCACGGTCGCCGAAATTCCTTCCAATCGCCAGCATTTTCCCGCAAGTCTGAATTCTGAAAATCATCAAGTGTGGGCACGCACCCATAAAAATGGACCACGCACCCGAAAAGTGTCCCACGAGTCCGTAAATTCGGTCCCACGCGTCCAATAATTCGACATAAATCAAACAAGTGCATCGGACTCTCACGCACCCGAAAAATGGCCCACGCGTCCATAAATTCGGTCCCACGCATCCATTAAATCGATGTAATTCAGATTTGCATATTCGGACCCACACACCCCAAAAATGCTCTCACGCACCCCTAAATTCATCAGAATTTCGATACTTTAATTTAAAGGTGCGTTGGATCCCACGCACCCGTAAAATAAGTCCCACGCACCAAAAAATTCAGCCAATTACCAAAATATTTACGGGTGCACCGGACTCAATTTTAAGTGCTTTCAAGTTCTGTTTGAGCCTATTTTGAGTATTTCAAGCATTCCGGACGTAATGGAATGGTCAAACGGACGTTCCGGGATCTCTAAACAAGCAAAATCGCACATCTTCGAGGTTCGACGCGATTCGACGCGATGAATGAAATGACTTCTCAGAAAGACCCACCAACATCCAGAATTACGTAAATATGTCATCATTTATATCTACTATAAAGTTGTGATCCGATTTGAGTCAAAAGCTAGATAAATGGGACTATGGTTATCACGATAAACCATGTCAAAGAGTTTCAATCCACTACAAAGCAATTGTTATGAACTACTACAACACAACAGTCGATGCCTTACCCATTCAAACGGTATCCGTTGGTTGGGCTACGCAGGTCCACACAACTGTAGAATGGACTTCCTGAGGTCACCTATCCCTACATTGACAGGTGCGGGCCCAGAGTCGTCCATCTCAGTCATAAACCCTGATAGTCCCAGTCCGGATCTCCGGTCAAAACATGGGACATAGACATCTGACTAACACAAAGATGGTTCACTCCATAACAAAACAAATGCAGGTCTCTACGACCACAAACTCAAAGACCTTAGTCCCTGCTGACTAGTCTTTTGCCTTTTAATCAAGGGTCATCGATCATTCGATGTAATTAAGGGCTCATGCCAGATCACGACCTGGAATGTACAAGATCTCAGGATCTCTGGAATAAAATTCGCCTTGCGATATCTCTTCTCTTGTGTACCTTTTGTGAATGCTTGTGATTGTCTATGAATGATTCCATTACTCAGAACCCCAGAGCAACAAAACACCCTTTACACGAAAAATGTCCTTGTGTCCATTTCCTAGTTCTAATAACCTAGCGACTCCACTGGGGATCGAACCCAGAATCTCTGGTTAGCTCTGAGTATAGAAACACTCTAAGATTAATCATTCACAGACACGAATGTGTACGCAAGAGACATATCGCGAGGTATAATGTTTCGGCGCCCTTAGGTCCCAAACTGGCGACTCTCAACGGGAACGTTCTTCCCTTCATCTTTAAGGCAATAGATGGTAAATTAAAGGTTTTCAAACCCACGAACTCCCACAACTACACGTACTTGTCTTCCTCTTGCTCATTCCTATCAGTTTATATACCGCGATCGATGGGTTCACACTCCCGACCGCGTTTATGAACTGTTCTAATGATTTTTTGACACCGCAGAATTTGCAAGATACTAGAACAGACAGAAGAAATGGCATGCTCGGTAACCAATTCATGCACCTTCCTCGCCATCGGAGGCTCAGCTTCCCCCGTTCCCCGCAACTACAAACCCAAGTTCAGAATGGCAGTTGGTTGAGACCTGAAGGCAGAAGAAGGAACAGAAGAAAGCTGTCATCATAGCAGCATATAGGAAGGTGAACGTTGCAAGACCTCGCCCCGTGATCAAGAAACAGTGGCAGCCGAAGCAGGGGCAGAAGATCCCTGTCAACAGGCAAGTCACGTCAGCCGAGCCCGCAGTGCCCGCAATGACAGTCAAGCAATTCCCGCCGTTATCCGAAGCCGTTTGTACCTTGCGAAAGATTACCAAGCCCGCGCATGCAAAATCCGAGCCCGTGACGACCCCTGAGCAGAAACAGAGGCCGGCTCGAAGAATCCCGTTGGCGCAAGTGGTGATGGTCCAAGTGGTCGCAGAAGAAGAAGAAGAACCTTATGAGGCAGAAGAATTACCTCTGTTTCAAGATCAGATCGATAAATTGGTTGAGGCTAATCGCGAGACAAACGATCGAATGAGGGCTATCCAAGAAACCTTGACCACTCTGATAGCGCAGAATGCTACCAGAAGTATCGCGCCACCCACCCATCAGTCGACAGAGGAGTCCCAAGGAGCAACAGAAGGTCCGGCTGAGCCTGAACCACCCGTCCAACTCAGGGTCGCGCTAATAGGACGTGCGCCGCTTTTCACATCTCACGTATCACGAGAAGAGTTGTCCCAAATAATCGCCCATATGATGCAGCAAGAAAAAGAGAAAGAGAGGAGAGGCAGCTATAAATATCGGGTCCCATACCCACCAGAGGTAGAAGAGGTACCATTCCCGGCCAATTTTAGATGCCCCGACTTCGAAAAGTTCGATGGCAGAGGATCGCTGGAAGAGCACATCACCCACTTCTTGACCACGTTAGGAAACTGGTCTGCGGTCCCACAGTATTGCATGCGGCTGTTCGGATCTACCCTGACAGGGAAAGCCTTTCAATGGTATATGTCGTTACCGGCCGGCTCTGTAAGGACATGGGAGCAAATGCAGGACACCTTCATCTCAAAGTTCTTCGCGACAGAGAGAGAGAGATCTCACTAACGGAGTTGGCGATGGTCAAACAGAGAAATGGTGAACCAGTTGAGAAGTTCATCGACCGATGGGGAACCACGGCGACTCAATGTCGTGAGTTACCCAGTGAAGGCGAGCAGATGAAGATGTGTCTAAGGGCCCTAGACCTGATGATCTCATATGGCTTGTTAGGCAATACCTTCAACTCCTTTCGCGAGCTGGCGACGAAAGTGCATCTGGTGGAGGAAGCGGCATCCCGGGTAAACTTCAGACCCGAGAGACAGAAGAGAGAGATAGGAAGAGTAGTAGAGACTCACCAGGTCGACAAAAGTAGCGACCAGAAAGACCGCAAAAGTCTCGCTGCCGATCATGGACCAGAGATAAAGACAGCAGTTATACAAGACAAGAGTAAAAAGCCCTATGTACCCAAACGTGTATCGATAGCCGAGAGAGAAAGGGCGAACGGCCCATACACATTCAATATGGCCGATCTAGTTCCGATCATGGAACAATTGATCGAAGAAGGTTTGATACGTCTACTAGAACCTGTCCGTCCCCATGAAGTCGGACGGATAAATGATACCAAATACTGCAAATATCATCGATGCATCAGCCACCAGACGGAAGATTGCTTCTCCCTGAAAGGAAGAATACAGCGATTGATCAATCAAGGGGTCATTAGCATGAAGGTACTTGAGACAGCAAAGGAGACAGCAGGGGCAATTTCAGCGGTCCCAATGGAAGATGACACCAACTGGTCGACCTCGTTCCCTGAGCCAACGGAACCATTGACTCCAGACAGTAGCAGGAAAAGACTTGAGAACAGACGAAGACTCGGTAACCGAAGGAAGAACAGGGAAAGAAGAAGGAGAGAAATGTCGCAGGGGCGAGTACGACCCGCGACGAACATGGCACATTGCGGAATGGAATCGTTTGTCGAACAAGCACCGACCAAAGAAACCCCACAAGCAGTCGAGGAAGAGGTTGACGTGGTCATCTTACGATTAGAAAGGCAAATGCCTGACCGTACCCCTACGAGACCAGATGACCCGGTGCAAGAAGACAACATCCTCGACAGGCCGCAAGAGAGGCCCCGCATGCAGAAATCGAAAGAGAAGGTCGTCGAGACTACGACCGGTCAGCCAAGCCCGAGACCAGTGGCATATGACGTTGTGTCGCACTTACGGAAGGTTCCCGCCCGCCTAAGAATATACGATGCTTTATGTCTCTCGAAAGTGTACAGGGAAATGTTGATCAATGCCTTACTTGACAATGAAGTCAGGGAGGTCACAATGATAGAGATAGAAGAAGAAATGAATAATACAGACAAATTTTGGGAGGTGTATATGCCAGTGTCACAAGTCATGCATGTCAACCATCCTTCAACAATCACTTTCTCAGAAGAAGACCGCACGATTGAATCAATAGACCACAATCGCCCGTTGATGGTCACAGGAACAATCAGAGACACAGAGGTGAAAAGGTGCATGTTGGACGATGGATCTGCTGTAAATATCATGCCATTGAAGACGTTACAGAAGCTGGGTTATAGGCAATCAGTGCTACGTCCAAGTCTCATGATGATTCAAGGGTTTAATTAAGACAGTCAACGCACACTCGGATCAATCACGGTGATTTTAGAGGTTGAAAACCTAATAACGAAAGTAAAATGTCAGGTGATCGAAGCAGTGACGACATACAATCTCCTCTTAGGGAGGCCCTGGCTCCATCAGAATTGCATAATCCCTTCGACGTACCATCAATGCTTCAAATACAACAGAGACGGGGTCTAATACAGAGTAGCGGCAGATCCGAAGCCATACACAATAGCTGAGTCATTTTTAGCCGATGCAAAATATTACAACCTGTCCGATAGCTGTAAGACCAATAAAAAGCCCGATGTATTGAAGAGAGGGCAAGGGGCAAAACCCCAAATTGAGAAGTCCGTGCAGAAAAGTAAACCTCAGCCCATCACCCGGGGGAGACCCCGATATCAGTTGAAAAATCACCCTCAGCCGATTACGAAGAAGTTCTATGTGGTACCGCAACATCTACGTCAGCCAGGGCAGTCCGTGTTAAAACTGATCTCAGATCAACATATGAGTGTGCTCAAGTCCAGCTTCAATATGCCAGTACCCAAGATAGGAAGAACCAAGCCATTCCCGAAAGCTCCAAGTCAATTCATCGTTCCATCAAGAGATATTACCCAGAAAGATATCAAGTTTCACTCAGGGCCAGGCCAGCCAGTACCATTAGAAGAAAGAGAAGAGGGAAAGGGGGTCTGCTCAACCCCGACCGATAGAAGAAAAGAGATATAGCAGGGTCAACCGAAAGATTATGAGGAATATGGGATTCCTTGGTCAAGGTTTAGACACAAAGAAAAGACTGCTAGCTCCATTTGAAGAATATAAGCAAGTATACAGAAACGGAGAAGGTCTAGGAGCCAAGGCAAGCGTAAACATGGTGACCATTGGCCCGGTAGAAGAAATTCAGTCGCAAGATTCTATCGACATTATCCAACCAAGTGTCGCACTTGTGCAACTAAAAGATGGTGGGCAACCGACGGTTGATGAACTCGTAGAGGTGAATTTGAGCACCCCAGAAGAACCCAGGAATATATATTTGAGCAGAAACGTCCCGGAAGATGAAAGAGAGAGATACATACAGCTATTGAAGGAGAATAAGGACGTCTTTGCCTGGATAGATTCAGAAATGCCAGGGCTCAGCCCGACGATCGCCATGCACAAGCTAAGCATCATGAAGGAAAAGAAGCCAGTGAAGCAACCGCAACGACGATTTCATCCTGATATTATACCTAAGATTGAAGAAGAAATCAAGAAACTAATTCAGGCCAGATTCGTTGGAGAGGTGAAGTACCCTAGATGGATCTCAAACATTGTGCTAGTCAAGAAGAAGAGCGGACAGATCCAAGTTTGCATTGACTTCCGGAATCTTAATGAAGCCTGCCCGAAAGACGACTTTCCTTTACCAATTCCAGAATTATTGATTGATAGCACAACAGGATATGCAGTAATGTCCTTCATAGACGGGTATTCAGGATATAATTAAATTCGCATGGCCCCAGAAGATGAAGAAGCTACAGCTTTCCGCACAACTCTCGGCATCTACTGTTATCGCGTAATGCCCTTCGGATTAAAGAACGCAGGGGCAATGTATCAGCGCGCAATGCACGTTATATTCTAAGATATGATGCACAAACACGTTGAATGCTATGTGGATGATTTGGTCGTGAGGTCAGCCGATCATGAACAGCACAGAGAACACTTAAGGCAGGTATTCCACCAGTTGCACAAGAAGAGTCTCCGTATGAATCCGCTAAAGTACGCATTTGGGGTCGCATCCGGCAAATTCTTGGGCTTTGTCGTCAGACACAGGGGCATAGAGATCGATCCCGCCAAGATTACGGCCATCAGAGAAATGCCACCACCCAAGAATTTAAAACAGTTGAAGAGTTTTCAAGGCCGTGTGGCGTATCTGAGAAGATTCATTTCGAATCTGGCCGGTCGTTGTCAGCCGTTCTCCCGCCTTAACAAGAAAGACGTTAAGTTTGAATGGGATGACGCTTGCCAGAAAGCTTTAGATTCACTAAAAGAAATGCTCGGTTATTCTCCAGTCCTCGCTGCCCCGATCAAGGGTAAGCCGTTAATTCTATACATCGCAATAGGTGATAACTCACTAGGGGCACTCCTGGCACAGAAGAACGAGGAAGGAAAGGAAAACGCGCTGTATTATTTGAACCGCACATTGGTGGGGGCCGAATTTAACTATTCAGTGATCGAGAAGACCTGTCTCGCTCTCATTTTCGCCATGAAGAAACTTAGGCATTACTACCTCTCGCACCAAATAACGTTGATATCCAAGGCGGACCCGATCAAATTTCTTATGAATCGGCCTATGCTGTCTGGGCGCTTAGCTAAGTGGGCCCTTCTTCTCTCTGAATTCAACATCACATACGTCCCAGCCCGAGCTATTAAAGGACAAGCGATTGCAGATTTCCTCGCCGCGCATCCAGTCCCGAGCAGCGAAGAAATGGAATGTGACCTCCCAGATGACCAGGTTATGATGATCGAAGAACCACGACTCTAGCAGATGTACTTTGACCGAGTCTCTAGGTCAACAGGGGCAAGAGCAGGAGTTATATTTATCAGCCCGCAGGGAGATTTGCTGCCTTACTTATTTACGATCGTGCCAGCTTGTACCAACAATGAAGCGGATTATCAATCCCTCATCATCGGACTACAGCTCGCCCTAGAGATGCGTATCAAAGCGATACAGATCTATGGTGACTCCAGGCTGGTCATCGGACAGCTGACGACAGAATATGAGGTTCGTAAACCTGAGTTGTCACCTTTCTGCCACCAAGCGCAATCACTGTTCGACCAGTTTTGCAATAGCAGCATTTCACATATACCAAGGCAGGAGAACGTACAGGCTGATGCATTGGCCAGTCTGGCCGCTGTTCTGGCTAATCCCGGAGGCAGCCCACTTCAGGTAACAATCGAAGAAAGAAGGATCCTACCAACAACCGTATTGCGTGACGGTGAATCAAGCATGAACCCCATATGTTGCTTCGAAATCACAGAACAAAATGACTAGAGAAGGCCATTCGTCGACTACTTGAGATACAGATTTTTACTGGAAGAGCCCAAGATGCGCACGTAGGTCAGGAGACGCTGGTTCATTCCTAATACAGAATGATGTCCTTTACAAGCGCTCATATGAGGGAGTGTTGTTGCGCTGCTTGGACCAAGATGAAGCGTATGCCACATTGAAAGAAGCTCACGGAGGAGAGTGCGGTGCTCACCAAGGAGGCAAGAACCTACATCACCGTGTCCGACACATGAGGTATTATTGGCCCACGATGACAAAAGATGTGATAGAATATGTTAAGAAGTGGCATCAATGCCAGATCCATGCAGATATAATACACTCACCACCGGAAGAGCTGCATCAATCAGTAATATCTTGGCCTTTTGCCACCTAGGGTATGGACGTGATAGGGCCAATTAGTCCGCCGTCCTCTCAGGGGCACCAATACATTCTTGCCGCAACTGATTATTTCTCCAAATGGGCTGAAGCAATTGCCCTGAGAAATGTAAAAGCCAGACACGTCGAAAGTTTCATTCGTCACTCCATATTATATCGACATGGTATTCCCGAAAGAATCATCACCGACAACGGAACGCCCTTCAAAAATGCCACTATCGAGAAGCTGTGCGCAAAGTTCAAGATCAAGCATTGCTATTCATCGCCTTACTATCCTCCTGTGAATGGGCTGGCCGAGGCATTCAATAAGATTATCGTGAAGATCCTGAAAAAGACAGTGGCAGAGAATAAGAAGGACTGGGACAAACGATTACCCGAAGCATTATGGGCATACAGGACCACGTACCGCACAGCCACTCGAGCTACACCCTACTCGTTGGTGTACGGTATAGAAGCTGTGATCCCGATGGAGATACAAGTGGAGTCACTACGGGTCGCGCTTCGACACTCCTTGACGACCGAGTACAATGCTAAAATTAGAATGGCCGAGCTGGATGATCTAGATGAAAAGAGACTCGCTGCTCAGCAAAGGCTTGAAATATATCAGAAACAAATCTCAGCCTCATACGATAAACGAGTCCGCGGTAGGTCGTTCAAAGGGGCGACTTGGTACTAATGATGAAACGTCCGGCACTGGCTCAAGGTCCCAAAAGTAAATTCGATCCGAAATGGGATCCGATGTGTATCATCGATGAAGTGTATTCTAATGGAGCCTATCGGGTAATAGACTGCAAAGGACAGGGCATTAGTTCACTGGTGAACTGTCGATTTTTGAAAAGATATTATACTTAACACTGTAGTTTGTAAACACCCCATTAAAGGGAAGATGTAATGAAGTAGCTACCGAAAAGAAATGATACCACATAATGGTTAAATCAAAGTACTAATCATCTATTTTTGTGCTTCCACAGGTATCAGAACGTCGTTAAGACTCAAGACACGTCAAATATGACACCCTGCCCTTTTCAAGACCATCAAGAATGGGGATAAGCCCCTAACTAAGGCTCAATCACATCCTTGCTCACACAAGCATAGGTTTGGGTCCTAACAGGGGGACGCTCTTTCCCGAGGAGCTCAATTAGTTTGCATTCAAAACTCAAAAATTGCAAATAACCTAGAAACACAGCATGAATCCAAAACTGCAATAGTATACATATTGATACATTATCTATTACAACGTGTTCTAAAATTACGAATGAAGGTCTTTACAGCTCAACTGTTTAAAGTTTTTAAACACTGGTCTAAAAAGTTTGTTGCAGATTCCTCAATCGCCTTCCGCGCTGTTTCAGCCTCAGCCAAAACTTGGGCAGGGTTAGGGATGTCCCGGAGAGACTGCTCCAACTCGGCAACTTGAGCCTTCACAACGTTACGCTCCGCTTCATGTTGATCAAGGGAGGACTGCAGACGAACCTTTTGACCGCTAAGCTTCGAAAATTTGAGATGGACAATCGAACGTTCAGCTTGTAGCCGAGCCATCTCATTGTCTATCTCCGACAGACGTTTGGTGGCCTCTTGACACCCAGCATCAACGACCTGCCAGTCCTTCCTCACTGCAGCCACACCTACCTCATGTAACTCGAGTTTTGGAAGAAGGGATCGCAGATGACCGCCCTTTTCCTCGACAGAAGGGTCAGCTTGGAGATTCTTCACCTCATTCACTTGAGCCACCCTTTCCTTGAATTCAGCCACGTGACCGACTACGGAAGATAGGCCGATCCCGAGCCAGGCAGCATTGAGTCCTAATGCCTGCAGTGCTTCGTCCAAGATAGGCCATTCATCCTCATTCTTCAAAGAGTCAGCAATATCAGACAGAAGGCCCTTTAGAAGATTCGCCTTGGTCTTTGACAGGCCGCGAAGAGATGAAATGAATACCTCTGGCAAGACCGCAGATGCTAAGGTGCTGACAGAAGCGGTTGCTGATAAAGAGAATGATAAACGTCAGTACGGGGAAATCACCATCAGAAAGGAAGCAGTCAAGACAGTAGAAGCAAGTAATATACCAGCAACTGCAGGAATGTCAACAGCAAGAGCACTGGATGAGGCAATCGGCACGGACGATACCGGGGCAGGTTCCGTTACTCCCTCACTCAACGGTTCAGGTAATTCTGGAGAAGATAGCACCACAACCTCGGGAATATTGGCATCAGAGGCTGGCCCAACAACAGGAGGAACTTCGGCGGCAGGCTCATCTGATGATTGTACAGCAGCAGAGGGTGCATTCATGACAGGTTCAGTGGATGATGGCTCGACAGAAGGAGGGGTTCCCACAGCAGGTTCAGGTGCACTTGATTTGATAGTATGGACGGCAATCTCTTCCACTGCGGTAGTGACGATCGCTTCAGGAACCGTGCTCTGACCAGCTTCAACCTCTGCCACAGGAGGATCAGGAGGAATGACGGATTCAGCAGGTGCTTCATCATCCAGATCCATAAAAATTGCTCCCATGTTCTCCTCAGGGACAGATCTATCATATATTGGCTCGCTCTCATTGCTCCCCCCGATATGGTGGCCTTCACTTAAGTTGGCCTGAGAGATCAATTCACCCTCTCCCCTGGCCTCTACTGCACTGTCAGCTGGAGCGCCACCGGTCTCTTCGGAGAGTCGTCTCCGCGAACACTCGGCTTTGTGCAATTTCCATAAATCCTTTATCTTCTTGTCCCCACAGACGACAGGAAGATTAAGGGCAGTTTTCACCTGAGGACAAGTGCGCTCAGTCGGTACCCTTTCATCACCATCACCACCATCGTCATCACCATCATCACCATCATAGCCCCCACCTTCGTTGCCACCCATATCATCCTCACCTCCACTAGCACCGCCCATAATATCATCGCCTCCTCTATCACCACCATCAACATCCTCGTTACCCCTGCCTATACCACCATCGCCCTCAGCAGCGTCATCATCATCATTACCCCTAGCCTCGCCCATGTCATCTTCTTCATCAATATCACCTTCATTTCCCCCTCTCAGAGCATCACCTTCTTCAAGCAACTCATTTATGGGCCCAAGGGGTGGGAATTCGGGCCCCTCCAGTGTTACATTTCTCTCCCCATGAGCGACCCAACCTTCAGAGTATGTTCAGGTTTTTCGTGGTCGATCACTACATTCAGGGAGGTCTGCAGTCTCGCCGTGCCCGACACCGCAGGCTGATGAAGATTTTCTAATACGTAACCAAGCCCGTTAGCAGGAGTGGGAGTAACAACAGGAGGCGTGACGAAGACCGGCTCAGTGACAAGCATCTTATTTCGAACCTGCGCATACTGGTGGGCCCACCACCTCATCCATCCGAAGGTAGCCCCGGCGAAGCACTGTGTCCCCGGGATGGCAAAAGAACAACCGGTCCCCGTCAACATGAGTTGCCGCCACATCCACTTCCAATGGATGGGCCCAACGTCGTACGCTCGTTGCTCACGCGTCACCAGTTCCAATGTCTCGGGCACCCCTTGGTCATACCTGAATTGACGGGCGAAGCGGTTGGGATAGTAGGGTTCCCTCCAAAATTCCAATCCTTCACGAAGCGGCAACGATGACGGACGAATCGCAGTTAAGAATGAGCGCTCGTAGTAATCAATGCTATCGTCGTATGTGCACAAGATCGATTCTATGCTTCGAGTGCCGGAGAAATGGTAGAAATAGACGTCGTCGAACCGTGTTATGCTCTCTTCAATAGTGGTCAAATTATGACCAATCATCTTCTTCTTTTAAAAGAAATGCAGCGGAAGCTTCCCTTCCTTGATGTAATCTCCACGCCGCGCACCGTAGACCCAGGGGAAGTACACCCCGAGCCAGCCTGAGAAGAAGTGCCACCCGCAGTAGGCCGAGTTCATCCCGTAAGTGGCACGCTCCTTATTGCTGATAATGTAGCCAAATGCCCGATAGATGGAGCACAGGACCACTGGAGCTAGCGCATACCGATGACCATTCGCCAGGGCTCCCGCGACGGCAAAACATGATACTCTGACATTATCCGTTTGCTTGGAGCTCGGCAGCGCTACACAGCTGAGCCAGTTTGCCAAGAAACCAGCCAGCTCACAGGTGGAGGAGAGCTTATTGGGACGGGGGAAGTTCTCTTTCATCCGTTTCTCCAAAAGTGCCTTGTCACCACAGCCTTCATCATAAGCCGCGTAGTCCAAGTTGAGAGAAAAGAAACAAGGTGTTGACAAAAGAAAGAAAGGTACAACAAAATGGCGATGTACAACTCATAACGAAGCACTTACTTCAAGCCATGGCTGAAGTAGACCAGCCAATCCTCGAACGGAAGTTTGTCCTTGAAGCCTCAGAACTGAGGAAGCTCTGCGAACAACTCGTAACAAGCCTCAGAAAAGAAGCCTTCATTGACGCCCTTCTTCTTCCGTGACAACTCATCGTCGCTCAGGACCCATTCGTCATAAATTCTCCCACGAATCGGAAGGCCCGCGATCTGGTTAAGGTCCTAGAGCGAGATGCTCATCTCACCACACGGCATGTGGAAAGAGTTGGTGATGGAACACCAGTGATTAAGGAAGCCCTTGTAAACCCAGGGTTCCCGACAGAAATAGCTGGATGTCGCCTCGATGGCCTTATATAAGCCAACCACCCGTAGGGTGGCCCTGTGCTGTTCCAAGATACGATTCGCCTACGCTTCGTAGCCAAGGTGGAGAACCAGATGGCCGCGGGTTCGGAACGCCTCGGTCAGCCAGACTTCAGTGTCCCCTAAGTGATGAAACCGCTGGCGAAGGGTCTCGAAATAATGCTTGGGGAATGGCTGATGAGGACTGTGATTCGGCTTTAAGAAAATCATATCCTTCACACCAAGGACGGACTGATGCTTCTCATTCTTGGATAAGGAACAATTGAGAGATGGTGCCGGGCCGGATGTCCAAGTACCGACGCTATAGAAGGAATTGCTCCTACAGATGTTAGACGATTCGATGCTTGGAAGGGAACGCTGTCGTTGGTAACTTTTGGAATACCGAATGTATTCTCGGGTGTAAGGATTCCTTATGATGAGCGGCACGGTGACGAGCTTGACAGTAGACCAGGACACCTTCATCTTATCGGACTTGGACTTGGCCTGATTCTCCAAGTACACCTGTTTGGCACCCTTGCTAGCCCTCTTCGGACGACCACGCTTAGAAGTCTGTACGGGAATTGACGGGCTCACTTCACCGTCCTCAGAACCTACGGTCTCATCTGACCGAAAGCCGCGTAGGGGAGCATACCAAGCATCCCATTGTTCCTGTGTGCCTCTGTCTGGAGGAGGCGGCACAACTCGGTCACAGAGGATCCTTCGTTGCATGTCCCTGGAGAGCGTTAGGATACGCTCGTAGAAGTTGAATATCTCCGGAGGGATGAACCACTGCGAATTTTAGTCTGACGGCCTGGTAACCTTCTTCAAAGTTGCGCGCTTACGCTTTGACGGAGTTAGTGGTGGGCATGAAGGGCCAGCTTGCGATGGGTCGCTAGCCATTACGATCTGCAACGGCATGGAAGAAGCTTAAATATAGCTCAGAGCAAGGAAAAGAAAAAAAATATACACGCAGAAAGAAATCAACATTCGCGAAATCGAAAAAGATACAAAGCAGCAGGTAAGAGAAAATGCAAGCGCCAATCAAGACCTTGGTAAAGCACATCCAAACCAGCAGAGAAAGAAATAATGCGACAACATTCACGCCACAACATCATCATCACAAACATACAAACAAGGGAGGACAGAAGAAAAGAAAAAGACATAATCATCATTCATCAACTACGAAGACAATTTCAAATGTTTGGATTATCGTATCAATCGTTTAAATGTTGAAAGTTAATAATTGCCATAAGATGACACAAAATTGCGGAGCCCTCGCCCCATAGTCAGAAAAAGGATCTTAGTCTTGCAGCAGCGGAAGAATCGGAGCCTTCAACTCATCCACCTTCGTCTGGACCCGGGCTTCCTTAGAAATCAGGTCCATTAAGTAGGAGATGCATTGCTGCACGAAATTGAAGTTCATGTGTTCGGCGTTGGTCCAGTTCCTCACAATAGAGATATCGATCGTGAGTCTGTCGTGTTCCCTCAAGGCCTCCTTGACCGTTCTCCAGATTCTGGTGCGACGGTCTGGAAACTCGGCCTCCGCCAGCGGGACAGCCCAGGCCAGGAATCGTCTCGTCTCCCTTTTCTCCCTCTTTAAGGAGTGAAGCCGGCTCAATAAGGCCAAGAAAAAAGTAGCCAAAGGAGGCTCCGCAGCTTCGAGAATCGCCAACTCTTTCGAGAAAGAAGAATCGCCGATGAAGTCAAGCATAACTTCCTTATGCTCGTCAGAGATGGAAGCCATGAGGGAGACATTTTGGATAGCCTTCAAAATGGGGCGGGAGTCTGCGCCTAACCGGGTCAGAACATCGGCCACCTCATCATGCTGAGTGGTGAGAGATGACCAAGCCTTAGGATGGTCGAGGGAGCCAAGAAGCCGCCGTAGACAATCTTGGGACGCCCACAAGGAAGCACGAGTCATGACCATTGTCTGCTGGAAAACAAGACTGACAAACCGATCTGAGAAACATAGCGACCCGATAAAAAGAGAAGAAAGAGAGAAGAAGCACATAAGGCCAGCCACATGAAGTCTAAAAGTCGGAAGACACATGCAAAGGTACGCTCGAAACATCACTTGAATTAACTATTAGGATCACCCTTTAAACTGATGCGATCTAGAAATCTTTCAAGTCTATGAGACCCTACGCCTCATCAAAATAACTGTCACATATACGCAAATGCGAGGCAGAAGTATAGGGGCTCATACCCTTTAGAGATCTAGCACAGTAAGAACTATTAAAGTATATTTCACAAAATTTCAAAAAATTCACAAGTCCTATAAACTAGGTGCGTAAGGCTCCACGCACCCCAAAATTCTCAAAAACTAAGTCCAATTCCAGGGTGCGTGGGGCCCCACGCACCTCAAAAATCCAAAATCTGTCAAGTTGCATTACAAGGTGCGTGTGACCCCATGCACCTATAAAATGTAATTTTTTGCAAAGACCATTATTTGGATGCGTGCGACCCCACGCACCCTTAAAACTGATTCAAAACCCAATTTTCGGGTGCGTGAAGGGCAAAACCCCTCCACAAATTCGACGAAGGGTACGTGTGATCCCACGCACCCATAAAATACGTTTCTTGGCTAAGTCCACCATTATTTGGATGCGTGTGACCCCACGCACCCTTAAAACCGATTCAAAACCCAATTTTAGAGTGCGTGAAGGGGCCAAAACCCTCCATGTTTTGACGAAGGGTGCGTGCACCCCACGCACCCCTAAAAAGATTCAAAATTTGAAGTCAAAATTCCTGGGTGCGTGAGCCTCCACGCACCCGAAAAATCATTTTACCTCGAATAAACGGATGCGTGCGTAATTTTTGGGTGCGTTTGAGGTAATTTTTGGGTGCGTTGGCGAATAAAAAGGTGCGTGGGATGGGTCTAAAAAATCCAATGAGAAATGATGAAATGACGAGAATAGGCTATCTTCTTTATTTATAATGGACCCAAAAGGTCCGGTGTACCGCATCGAACGATCGTACGTCCGTCACGACGCACCGGAGGGGCATCTGTTGGGGTCTTAAAAGGTAGGGGCCCTTAAAACAAGCAAAATAGCCATATACCTCCGAAGGAATCACGCAAAACGCCTTTCGGTGCACGCAAAATGGAGATTTACAAAAATTCCCTCAGCCAATTTTGGCTGGAATCTCCAGTGGGCCCCGCGAATTACCGTGATCAGAACCGTCCGGAATCGGACCCATAACTTCTTTGTGATTTATGATGAATAGTGCAAGTGATTTCATGATCAAAAGGGCCCCACAAACCCCCCAAAATTCAAAACCCAAATAGTGGAGCTCCTATTTACGTCTCCACGCACACATAAATCAGGTACCCCATGCGCCCGAAAAATCACTAAAAACAGGAATTCATTAAAGGCATTTCGGAGTCCCACGCACCCGAAAAATGCCCTACGCACCCTTAAATTCAACACATTTCAGGATTTCCATTTAATGGTATTTCGGTGCCCCACGCACCCCAAAAATGGGTCCACGCACCCTTAAATTCGACCCATTTCTATTATTCTCATTCAGAGGCATTTCGAAGTCCTATACACCAGAAAAATGCCCACGCATCCACAAATTCGACTAAAAATCAGGGACTTAATTTTTAGGTGCGTTGAGTCCCACGCACCCGTAAATTAAGTCCCACGCACCCAAAAAATCAGATATTTTCAGAAATCATTTTTGGGTGCGTGGAGGGTATTTTAAGGGTGCGTGGCACGTGGCAGCCCCTCATTGGTAGAAATCCGGTGTCTTCGGCTATAAATACCCCTCCCGACGATTCATTTTCACGTTTTAAAAGAGAGAGAGAGCTGCCGTTCTCTGGGAATTCGAAATCCCCGTCGGAAACCCTCGTCGGAAAACTTTTTCGATCACCGGAAACCCTCCCCGGTCGCCGGAATTCCTTCCAATCGCCAGCATTTTCCCGCAGGTCTGAATTCTGAAAAGCATCAAGTGTGGGCACGCACCCATAAAAATGGACCCACGCACCCGAAAAGTGTCCCACACGTCCGTAAATTCGGTCCCACGCGTTCAATAACTCGACATAAATCAAACAAGTGCATCGGACTCCCACGCACCCGAAAAATGGCCTACGCGTCCATAAATTCGGTCCCACGCATTCATTAAATCGATGTAATTCAAATTTGCATATTCGGACCCACGCACCCCAAAAATGCTCCCACGCACCCCTAAATTCATCAGAATTTCGATACTTTAATTTAAAGGTGCGTTGGATCCCACGCACCCGTAAAATAAGTCCCACGCACCAAAAACTTCAGCCAATTACCAAAATATTTACGAGTGCACCGGACTCAATTTTAAGTGTTTTCAAGTTCCATTTGAGCCTATTTTGGGTATTTCGAGTATTTCGGACGTAATGGAATGGTCAAACGGACGTTCCGGGATCTCTAAATGAGCAAAATCGCACATCTTTGAGGTTCGACCCGATTCGAGGTGATGAATGAAATGACTTCTTGGAAAGAGCCGCCAGCATCCAGAATTATGTAAATATGTCATAATTTATATCTACTATAAAGCAGTGATTCGATTTGGGTCAAAAGCTAGATAAACGGGACTATGATTATCACGATAAACCATGTCAAAGAGTTTTAATCCACTACAAAGCAATTGTTATGAACTGCCACAACACAACAGTCGATGCCCTACCCATTCAAACGGTATCCGTCGGTTGGGCTACGTAGGTACACACAACTGTAGAATGGACTTCCCGAGGTCACCTGTCCCTACATTGATAGGCGCGGGCCCAGAGTCGTCCATCTCAGTCATAAACCTTGATAGTCCCAGTCCGGATCTCCGGCCAAAACATGGGACATAGACATCTGACTAGCACAAAGATGGTTCAGTCCATAACAAAACAAATGCAGGTCTCTACGACTACAAACTCAAAGACCTTAGTCCCTACTGACTAGTCTTTTACCTTTTAATCAAGGGTCATCGATCATTCAATGTAATTAAGGGCTCGTGCCAGATCACGGCCTGGAATGTACAGGATCTCTGGATATCTGGAATAAAATTCGCCTTGCGATATCTCTTCTCTTGTGTACCTTTTGTGAATGCTTGTGATTGTCTATGAATGTTTCCATTACTCAGAACCCCAGAGCAACAAAACACCCTTTACACGGAAAATGTCCTTATGTCCATTTCCTAGTTCCAACATCCACCCAAGCTGAACGAAGATGTATTGCGATGTGTAGGCAATATTGGTAGAACAACATGAAGAGGGATATCGCTGCACATGCATCTAGGTGTCATACGTGCCAACAGGTGAATGCATAGCATCGGAGGCCAGCAGGAGCGCTTTAGCCACTATCAATTGTTGAATGGAAGTGGGAGCACATGACCATATACTTTGTTATGGGGTTGCAATAGATTTAACGCAGTCATGACGCAATTTGGGTTATCGTCGATTTACTAACCAAATCCACCCACTTCTTCGCTATACATGTTACCTACTCGCTGGATGAGTTGAGTTAATTGTATATCAAGGAGGTGGTGGGGCTACATGGAGTCCCAACATCAATTGTATATGACCGAGACTCCATATTCACGTTTCATCTTTTGAGGAACTTTTAGAAAGCATTGGGAACTTCACTTAGCTTCAATAGTCCTTCATCTTTATAAAAAAAAACGGGTGAACCAAGCAGGTAAATCAGATTTTGGAAGACATGCTACATGTTTATGCTTTGGACTTCAAGGAGAGTTGGGATGATCACCCACAACAACAAATATCAAGTGAATATTGGCATAACACCCTACGAGGCACTGTGTGTCAGACCTTGCAAATCCCTAAATCGTTGGGCAAAGGTTGGCAAGAGAAATTTGCTTGGGTTAAAGGTGGTGCTGGAGACGATTAAGAAAGTCACTATCAGTAGAGACCAGATCTCCGATGCTCAAAGCCAGCAAAAGAGCAATGCAAATCATCGTAAAATGGTCCTAGAGTTCATCGTGGGTGTCTTTTTAAAGGTTTCACCAATTAAAAGTGTGATGTGATTTGAAAAGAATGGGAAGTTGGCCCCTAGGTATATCGGACCATTCAAGATCATGAAGAGGGTCAATGTTGTAGCTTATAGACTTGGTCTACCGCCTCAGTTGTACGACATCTATAATGTATTCCACATTTCAATGTTGAGGAAATATGAGCGGGATGTTTCTCACATCATTGATTAACATTCATTGGAGGTTCGGGAGGACACATCTTATATTGAGCAACATGTTTGTATTCTTAATTGGAAGGAGTAGATCTTTAAGACGAAGGTTATACCATTAATGAAGGTCCACTGAAGACATCATGATGAGGATGAGGCATTTTGAAGGTAGAGATCACAGACAAATACTTTCACTTTTTTACATAATAGGTATGTTTTAAATTTTGAAGATAATTTTTTTATATTAAGAGAGTAGACTATAATAACCTTGAATTTTACTATGCATACATATCTTGCTAAAGTCCCTTGATATACATTGATACACCATCATCTAACAGCTCAAGCTTTTAGAGAAAGTGGTGATTTGACATAGTATTAGAGCGGAAGTTCCTGTGTTCAAATCCCGGAAGTAGCAAATATGCCACCGATAATATATATATTCTCCCACAGAGGGCCGTTTATGGTGTGAGTTGTGAGTGTCCCTCCACCCTTGCCCAGTATGTTCTCGTGCGGAGTCCTACCCCGCACGTGCGGGGGAGTGTTAAAGTTCCTTAATATACATTGATATGCCATCCTCTAACAGCTCGAGCTTTTAGAGAAAGTGATGATTTGACATATCTTTATACATGTGCGTTTACTCACACGTGCCCACACACACCTACTCTCACCCAAGTGCCACACACACAGACACAGACACCCATTATATAATACTAACACTCTAAATCTCACACATCTCTGTTGCCTATTGACCATTGACTATTTGACCCACATGCCATATATAACTCCATATCACCCCATTTACACTTCACCCCTTGACTTTGACCAAGTAAGGTTAAGGCCCCTCACACCCCTTACCACTCCTACCTACCCTTATGGTCCCCTCTTCTCTTCCATGCTATCTCCTCTCCACTCCCATCCCTCTCTCATGCTCTCTCCATCCCTCCTTTCTCTCCTACCTCATCACACCTTACCTCACATCCCTCTCTTCATCCCTATCCTCTCTCTTACCTTATCACACCTTACCTCCCATACTTCTCTCTCATCCCTCTCTCTCCATATAAGTAAGACCCACTCCTCCATACTAGCTCTTCACACATCCAAGCTTGGAAAAGAAGGGGGGGGGGGGGGGGGGGGGGGGGGGGGGGGGGGTGATGAGCCACACTTCAAGCCACCAAAATTATTCATCAAAAGGACACTACACAAGAGGAAATAAGTGAGTACATCTCACTCACTCTTTTCCATTTTTTTTCTTCTCCTTCTCGCATGATCCAAGGCAAGAGGTGGTAAGCCGCCTAAGACGACCTAGTGGACCCAAAATAGTCCACTTGGACGTGTGGTAATGATGCTAAGGACATATGCTTAAATTAGTTCACTGGAACATGTGTGAATGAAACTTGACTTAGTTCACTTGAACATGTGTGAATGATGCTTGACTTCGTTCACTAAAAAATGTGCAAACGTTGTTTGACTTAGCTCACTAAAACATGTGTTTATGATACTTAAATTAATTCACTTGAATATGTGTGAATGATGCTTGACTTAGTTCCCTTGAACATGTGCGATTGATGCTTAACTTCACTTGAGTATGTGTTTATGATGCTTAAATTAGTTCACTTGAACATGTGTGAATGGTGCTTGACTTAGTTTCTTTAAACATGTGCAAATGATGCTTAACTTAGTTCACTTAAACATGTGTTTATGATGCTTAAATTATTCACTTGAACATATGTGAATGATATTGAAATTAGTTCAATTGAACATGTATGAATGATGCTTGACTTAGTTCACTTAAACATGTATTTATGATACTTAAATTAGCTCACTTGAACATATGTGAATGATGCTTAAATTAGTTCACTTGAACACATGTGAATGATGCTAGACTTAGCTTATTTGAACATCTGCAAATGACACTTAACTTAGTTCACTTGAATATGTGCTTATGATGCCTGGCTTAGTTCACTTCAACGTGTATGAATGATGCTTGAATTGGTTCACTTAAGTATGGTTATATGGTGCTTGTGTTGGTCCACTTGGCTATTCATGAGTAATGCACAAACTAGCTTACTTAACCTTGTTTGGTGGTGACTAAAACTATCCACTATTTGAATGTACTGTGTAACACCCCAACCTCGCATATCTGAATTCTCTCAATTCAACTATCGGGTTCGAAGTGTTACTACAATATATGATGTCGCACACCAACACATAACATATTTCACCATAAAATTTAAGGTACTAATCATCATCTCTACCACATAATAATCTAAACATAATATTTAAACATCAACTATCCAATTGGCCTCAAGCCTATGTTTAACAACATTTCTTAATAATAGAAAATATAATGACAAGACTAAGCCATCAAGTCTTCCAACGACATCTCGGACAACTGTTTGCTAAAGCCGTTAATCCTTTCACAAAGAAATTTCCACTTTATATTTTCCTGGATGGTTTTTCATGTACAACATAATGAGCTAAAAAGCGCAACAAGTAATAATTTGCACGATTCAACACATAATCATAATATATCAAAGCATTAAAATAATATGCCATATGTCTTCATATACAATTCAATATTCAGAACCACTAGGGCCATGGCTGTGCACAACTTTCAGCCTGCCAACACCCATTCAGTCTAGTCTCTCCTTGGTCTACACATGGAGGAGCATACCGTTCCAACTCTCTGAGCTTGGATTGGTTTCTCTCACTTATAGTGCGACACTTGGAGTCTAGCGATGAGTAGTCCACTTTGGAGCTGACTAAACTCCTTCTCCAACCCTAGCCTCAGCCTAAGGAGGAGGCCCTATTGGTACCAACTCGGGTTCCAGTTGGGAACTTGCCCGAAATTTAAGGGAATCCCAATCCCTGAGTTGTCTGGTGTTCAATCTCATCATAAACAGTTGCATTTATCATATCTCAGATAGTTGCATATACCACATATCATAAGCAGTTATGTCACATGATTCATGAATACATGATGAATGGATGCTGGAAATAACATTTGTGTAGTGTTACTTACAAAAGTGTTATTCCTTCTTTAGTCTGCTTTACTTTTGATATAATCCCTCTTCGATTTATCAGCTAATCGTAGGTTTCCATTCCTGTTGAATTGCCTTTTTGAGTATCATGCTAATTTTCTAGAAACAGAGTTACTTTCATATATAATCTCATGATTATTCAACTATTAGTTGCTTATTATACAAATCTGACCGTGGATCGGGCAATCAGACACTTAAACTACCGATCCGTACCATCGATTTAGTCATATCATACCTATGGTTCATGACTTATCAATCTTAAACTGAAATTTGTGTGTTCCCTTCATCCAAGTCTTTGTGACCTTATCAACAAGTTGGATGGAAAACATACATCATGTTGGGTCCCATAGTTAGGGACACATTATGGTGGGTCCCACGTTGGGAAGGATTTCTCTTCAAATCCCACCTTTTTTTGAGGATTTGAAAAAGGGCTAAAAGTGCCTTTTTGAGTTCTCCCGGATTCCTCTCAAATCCACTTCCCATCAAATCCATGGTACCAAACAGAATAAAGCAACCAGTTTCTCCTCCTTTCTCCTCAAATCCATGGTGCCAAACGGGACCTGAAGGGAACACACAAATTTCAGTTTAATCCAAAACTTTTGTGCATCGTAAAGGTCTCACTCTCCATTTTTTCTTGTTTTATGGTCCACTTTAGATGTGGATTTGCTTTATTTTTTGGATCTTGGCATAAAATGATCTGTAAAAATGGATGAATGACATGAATTTAAAAATCGAGGCTAATACAGTGGGCATATAGTGGGATTAAAATTTACACCGTCCATTCCTTCATGTTTGATTTCTCTCCAAATCTTGGCTGCTAAACAGGAAATCTGGAATTGATGAGAATTCATATTATGGAATCCACTTCTCCTCACTTCTCCTCAAATCCATGGTGCCAAATGGGCCATTATTTAATGGGAAGCAAATCTCTCCTTCATCTTAAAATATTTTCTGGTGCAACGTGGTACATTGTCATATTTTATCTGTGACACCTCCAAACTGAGATCCACGCACAAGGGGCCTATGATCTAACCCATCCATTTTACTCATTAACAAAAACAATATGTAAGAAGATTATTCTATCCTATAGATTTGGTAAATCAAAGGTAAATCAATGATATTTCTGGTGGGACCCATGATCTCGAGTTCTACCTTGATTGAAGATCATATCTATTTGATCCGGGTCCACCACAATGATCTCAATCTTCCCTGAGCCATATTCCAAGTTTATATGTACAAAACTAACACAAAATGACAATCAAAATCAACGATCATAATCTAACAAGTCTGTGATCATCAAGGCCCACCAGATCTGACGATCTAGGTCCATGATTACAGCAAAAATAAACTAATTAAATGTCTAATTAAATCAGATCTAAGAATTTCTCCATTGAGTTTACCAGATTATCCAAAAATATAATTTAAAATGTACGTACACCGTTAATTCATTGTGGGGCCCAACACTGGCAGAGGTAGCCATCCGAGTGGTCTACTCCACTCTCATGTGGTAGTGAAACAGATCTGTCCACTACACATCAGGGTGTGGGGTCCACATGGTCTTATTTGGAGAAGGTGTGGACATCCACACATTCCATATGTGACAAGTGTGATGTTCCCATCTCTATCTTAAAGATGGGGTGTGGCAGATCTATCACATTCATTTGTAGGGTCCAGTCATATAGGCCCTATGTTCCAATCCTGATTTTGATCAAATGGATATCTGATCCATTACCAGTGTAAGGCCCACAACTCAGGTCGTGATTGTAATCAAGTTACTAGAAAGAGCTCTTGAAATTTGAGAGCTTGGATATAAGGTTGGGAAGTTCGGTCCACCTCTTTAGGGTGAGTGGATGAGGTTTGGGATGGCGCCCCCTTCTTATACACTTGGCTTGTACGAACGAGGCATAAACCTCTGTTATTTTGTGCTTTATTCCCCTAGCGTGTACTTGCCATGCTAGGATGGGCCCCTCCATCACCTATCGTCTCGATCCACACCATCCGTTTGGTTTGATAGATGACTAAATTTATGTGAAAAGTCTTTCCATGGTGAGATGACAATCAGGTTTTCCTAAATTAATCCAGACCTTTTATGGGTCCAAAGGTGCATCCAAGCTCTAAACGCTTCAACTATCAAGGACTGAGGGTACACATATGTGTGTGTGTGTATGCCATGCATGCATGTCATTATCGACTACAAACTAATGAATTCTAACTGTATAAAATTGAAGATTATAGTTCATATGTATATGGAAAAATAATAGCCAAGTTCAAATATTACAGATAGATGAGATATTGGATGGTCAAGATGATGTCTCATGTACATGCGAATGATCTAGCATGATTTAAGCATATTAAATATGATCAAGTCAAATAACATGATAAATATATTTAAGATTAATCTAATGAAAGTAGTTTGACACAAATCAGATTATCAATTTGTCTAATATCTTCGTTAAACTGTGGTCATCCACACGTTTGACCTTAGATCTTGAATTTCACTTAGCAGAAAATCATCAAACTTTTATCATTTTGAAGGTCTTTACAAGATGAACAAAATGATCGGCGGTCATTAGATTGACATATTCTAAAGTAATTAATTTTGACTGTTTAAGTCATCCATCCATCGATCTGACCTTTTATAGCTTTTGTTTTAGCGATCCGAAGGTAGGTTTGCGTTTTAAACATCATAGATGGTCAATTCATGGTTCAGATCAGTGTTTCATTGGATAGTTGACTTATATCTATGGTCAAGAGTCATATGAACCATCCAATGGTCAAGATCTATCCTTATTTTGAAAAAAAAAATTGTACTTCTAAAATTTGTTTAGTGTATTACATATCGTGTGTGCAACATAGACCAATGTTCATGTGTATTAATGTGATAAGTTAGATCTATGAGGTGCACATTTTGTGTGTGTACAAGTTAGACTCTTGCTCAAGTGTATAATTATAATAAATTAGACAATAGTGCGTGCACAAGTATGTGCAAATTAAGCCTCTTTTCTTTTGGGTTAGTACACACGCCCCCCTGTTAGTATACCCCCCACCCTCGTTTTAGTCACACCGCAATGTTAGCCACCCCCTGTGAATGTTAGCCACCCCCCTTGGGAATCAATACCAATACCAATACCAATACCTCAAGTGTGTGCAAATCAGGCCTCTTATTGAATGAAAAGTCATGTACAAACTAACCCTTTACTAAAGTAGCAAATCAAATATAAACTTGTTAACTTGAAAGAACTTCCTCTTGAATGATGCATAAGAACTCATGTATGTGTACCATGAAATTGTTTGAAATTGCGAACTTAGTGGATAATAGTTTAGATTTGTGGGCTAACATGAATAATTAGAATCTTGAGATGGTTCGAATTTATAAGCTCATATGGATAGCTAGAACCTTGAGATGGTTCGAACAATCCTAACCTCTTATTCGTAGGCACTTGCTTGTGGAAATGCGATAGCCAGATATTTTCATTTCTTATCAGCCAGAAATATGGTAAGATTTAATCATTTTCACATTCTATTTTAGGTAATTGTATGCCACGTGTTCAATTTCTAAAGAGAGTGAATTGGGTGAGACACGTACGATGGTGCGACCCTTACCGTGAAGTTACCGTGGGGCCCACCTTAATGTATGTGTTATGTATCCATGCTGTCCATTGTTTTTTCAGATCATTTTAGGGCATTATCCAAAAAATGAAGTAGATCTAATTATCGGGTGGACCATACCATAAGAAATAGTGGTGATTGACCGTCCTACTATTAAAAACTTCTTAGGGTGCACCTTAATGTTTCCATAGTGTTTATTTACCATCCAATCTGTTGATAAGGTCACATAAGCATTGATGAAGTGAAAAAACTAATATAAGCTTGATCCAAAACTTTTGTGGCCTATTAATGGTCGATCAACATTGTTTCCTATCGTATTGTGCACCTGATAATTGGATCTGTTTCATTTTTTTAGACTATCTCATAAAATGACTTGGGAAAACGGATGGACGGCATGGATACATAATACACACACAAGGAGGGCCCCACAGTAACCCTGCCATAAGGGCCTCACCTAGGCTGTCAACAGACCGAATCTTGGTTCGGAACCGCGCCGATTTTACCGGGTTCGGATCAAGGGTTGGATTTGGATCTTGTTAATTAGATCCGTTTAAATTTCGGATTGGATGTGGATCACCTTGGATCCGCTTCGTTTAAGATTCGATCCAAATTTAAAATGAATTAAATAATATTATATATTATATATATAAATACATATAAAAAAACCACATATATTTTATCTCAAGTGGACCACAGTATTTACCATCCAACCTGTTGAATGGTATCAACATGCATTCGGATCGGGTCGGATCGGCCAAATCTCAATCGGTCGAGTTTTGGATCAAATGTTTAGAGATCTGTCGAATTTCGGATCGAAGTCGGATCATCCAGATCACAAATCGGGTCAAATTCGGATTAGCCCCGATCTGCTCCAAATTCGATCCGTTGATAACCCTAGCCTCATCGTCTTAGGTGAGGCTGAGTCTCACTGTCTTGGGTGACGCGGATTAGGTACTGACAAGTTGAGTAGCTATCTAAGGTGACGTCATCAACTTTTATGGCTCATCGTGATGTATGTGTTATATCCACACCGTCCGTCCATTTTAAGAGATCATTTTATGGAATGAGATAAAGAATGAGGCAGATCCAAAGCTCATGTGGACCCCACCAAAGAAAATAGTGGGGATTGATCTCCTACCATTAAAAACTTCTTGGGGCCACAAAAGTTTTCAATCAAGCTGATATTTGTGTTTTACCTTCTTTCATGTCTGTGTGAACTTATGAATAGATTGGATCTCCAATAAACATCATGGTGGGCCGGTTTCAATGGTCAGCATCACTGTCCCACTGTTTTCTTTGGTGGGGTTCATTCGAGCTTTGGATGTGCCTCATTCTTTAGATCATGCCCTAAAATCATCTCTTCAAATGGATGGACAAAGTGGATACAATACATAAGGCTCTCGATGGAGCGGGTCAGATTTGAGATCCAATTCACTCCGAATCCGTATAATGCGGATTTGGATCTTAATATAGGTCTGATTATTTAAATGGACCGAATTTGGATCTTAAAATATGTCCGATTACTTAAATGGACCAGATTTGGATTCACATAAATATATCTAAGTTGGATCCGAATTCGATCCAGATTCGACTCATTATCACATTAGTGTATAGAGACATATTTTATATTATATATATATATTTTAGATTTGTAATGGGGTGGATTCGGACCTATATTTGACCCGAATCTGATGATTGTATGGATTTTGGATCGGAAATGGAGGTAACTATTTATAAATGGTCGGATATGGATATCACCTTTTGGATCCAAGTCGTATCTGAATCCGTCTACAATATTACAGATATTCAGACTTGGAGATGGATCCAACTGATCCGATCAAGATACGACCATTGAGAGCCCTACATACATCATGGTGGGCCCACAGAAGTTGGTGACGTCACTTTGAGATAGCTACTCAACCTTTCAGTACCGAATCCGATTAAAGTTTTTCTCAAAAGAAAGGTAAAAAGGAGGAGGAAACCTAGTTCCTCCTACACTCGGATTCGGCAGTGACCTCTCCAGCACCAAGGTCGGTACTGGTCTGCACTACGTGGGATTTACCGTGACGTATATGTTTTATCCACACCGTCCATCCATTTTTTCAGATAATCGTACGAAATGATTAAAAAAATGAGACATAGAAAATTTTCAGGTGGACCACACCACAAGAAATAGCAGTGATTGAACTTTCGCCGTTAAAACTTATTAAGCTATACGAAAGTGTTGAATCAAGCCGATATTTGTGATTTACCTTCATCCAGGTCTGTGTAACCTCATCAACAGGTTGGATGGAAAATAAACATTACAACGGGCCACAATAAGCTTTCAATGGTAGGCGTTCGATTACCTGTGTTTCTTTCAGTGTGGTCCATCTGTGATACGGAGATGCCTCATTTTGGCATCTTTCCTTAAATGATCTGGAAGAATGGATGGACGGCGTGGATAAAACACATAAATCATGGTGGGCCCACAGCACCCATCTGAACTGACCTCGGTACTGGATGGGCGTCTCGGACGCAGATTAGCTACTGACAGGTTGAGTAGCGAATATCCCTACTGAAGTGACGTCATCATGTTATGTGGGCCCAGAATTATGTATGTGCTATATCCACACCGGCCATCCAATTTTAGAGACCATTTTAGGGTATGAATCAAAGAATAGGGCAGATCCAAAGCTCAAGTGGATCCCACCACAGAAAAAAGTGGGGACAGTGACATCCACCGTTGAAAAATTCCTAGGCTCACTGTAATGTTTATTTGTGATCTAACTCGTTCATAAGTTCACACAGACATGGACGAAGGGAAAATACAAATATCAGGTTGATCGAAAAACTTCTGTGGCCCCGAAGAAGTTTTCAATCGGTGGATGTCAATGTCGCCACTGTTTTCTGTGGTGGGGTCCACTGGAGGTTTGAATCTTCCTCATTCTTTGAGTCATAGCTTAAAATGTTCTCTCCAAATGGATGGACGGTGTGGATACAACACATACATCATGCTTGGCCCACAGATCATGATGACCTCACTTCAGTAGCGAGATTCGCTACTCAACCTGTCAGTAGCTAATCCGCGTCCGGGTGTCTCCTCTTCTTTTGTACTTCCCGATACCCGATTTTATCAGCTTCAATGCAATCTCTGTAAAGTCGATCGAAGACCGACTTCACAGTCATTCCCATTTTCAGAGAGAGAGAGAAAGAGAAAGAGAAAGAGAAAGAGAGATGGGATCGTCATATACATCAGGGCGATCAGGGAGGAACGTAGGGCGGGCAGTCACGGCATGGGTGAAGAGGCAGCCTCCCAAGGTGAAAGCTTTCCTTGCAGTCATTGCCGGCATGGCAACCCTCGTCTTCCTTCGCTTCGTCGTCCACGACCACGACAACCTCTTCGTCGCTGCTGAGGCCTCCCACGCCATCGGCATCTCCGTCCTCATCTACAAGCTCATCAAGGAACGCACCTGCGCCGGTCAGTTCCTTCTCCCTTCAAAGTTCCTCAATCTCTCCCGTTTTACCATACAACAGGTTGATAATCTCTCTGTGGGGAATTCAATTCCCTGTTGTACGGTACAGATGCTGTATTTGATGCGCGATTCTCTCCCTTAATGCAGTAAAGTAATAGTATTCGCATCAGTTTCTTTACTTCTTTGAAATGGGTGTTGATATCAGCTCCCAAAGAAATATGAATTCCTCTTTGGTTATGAATGCGTAGATGATTTCATCCGCAAACAGTAAGTGTTCTTTGCTTGCCATTTATTTGATGTATTAGTTCCAAGTAATTGTAAGCTTTGTCAACAAGGAACTTGAGAAATTGGTTGCGTTCAGCCATCAAGGGGTTTTGATGGTGAACAATCCAAGGACACATTTCAGATTCCAAATAAGCTGGAAAAGTACTGAGATCTGAATTCTAATTCCTTGTAGCATCAACTGGTTGTTGGTGCTTTTTCTACTTTTCAGATATGAACAAGAGTATAACAAGCGACACGAGCGTAAAATAGAAGAAGGATGAAAAAAACTAGGAGGAGGATAAAAGAGGCATAGATTTATGGAGGTTTGACTCTAAAGCTCAATTGTGGAAGGGTGTGTGTTTCAACATTGAGGTCGAGGTCTTGGGTTTGATCCCAGCTTGCCTATATATATTTGTATGTATACATAAACTAGAGTAGTCCCATCCCTAGGTTTTGGAGGGTCCCACTTCTAGGGAATTGGATGAACTAATTACATTTGCTTTTATTCAGTCATTTGTATCACTTGGTGAGTTCCTAATTATTGTAGGCTTGCACTAGGGTCAACATTGAGCCCATATCTTTTTGCATTGGTTATGGATGTGATAACGAGGCATTTGCAGGAATAGATCCTATGGTGTATGTGGTTTGCAGATGACATAGTTTTGATTGACAAGACGAGATGGGGCGTAAATTCGTAAACACAAAGCTAGATTTATGGAGGGGTGCTTTAGAACTTAAAGATTTAAAATTAGTCAAACTAAAGCAAAATCACCTTTCAAAAAGAAAAAAAAAGTACATTTTTAGTAACAACAGGATTGGAAATGGGGAATGAACTAAGAGTGCTGACTGAGAAGTTTTGCAAAATGACCACTTTCAATATCTCGTGTTAATAATTCATGAGAGTGGAGAGATTGAGAAGGATGTTGTCTATAGAATTCAAGCAGGGTGGAAGAAAGTGCCCATGGAGTTTTATGTGATTGTTGTGTGTACCACTAAAAGGGGAATTTTATAGGATGGCTTCAAAACCAGCCATGCTTTATGGGACACATTATTGGGAAGTTAAGGAACACCATGCTCATTGCATGAGTGTAGCTGAAATGAGGATGTTAAGATGGATGAGTGGCAAGATGAGGAAGGATAGAATTAGAAATGAATGCATTGAAGGGAACTTATTAGTAGCACCGAATAGGTAATAAATGAGGAAAAGAAAATTTAGATGGTTTGGTCATGTGCTGTGGAGACTAAAAACTGTTTGGGTTAGGAACATGGCATGCCAAAACGGTTATCTAATGGTAACGGTGGTAGCACTACGTGTTACGGGGCCGAAACGGCTGCAATGGCCATAATGGCTATGGAATGGTCTGTAACAGGGCCCGAAATAGATTCTTCTTCTTCTTCTTGAAAAAAAGAAAAAGAAAAAAAGAAAAAGAGTCTGTAATGGCTGTTACAGCCTGTATCGTAAAGGTAATGGACATTACCGTTATGGAATACCTTGGTTAGGAGTGAGTTCGTACAAGATGAAGGCTCTAAAAGGGTGAGGGGAAGGGCTAAAAGGATGTGGGTGGAAGCAATAATAAAAGACTTGATGACCTACAAGTGGAATGGCAGAATAGGCTTCATGTAGCCAACCCCAATTAATTGGGATACGTCTTATGATGATGACTGAAATGCTATTAAAATAAGAAAAGAAAGGCAAGCTATCCATTAAGGCAATGGATAGCAGTTGTAGCCAGACTTCTGAAAGGGTACTACCCTAAACATATATTCTTCTTCTTCTTCTTCTTCTTCTTCTTCTTCTTCTTATTTTCGGATGCTGAAATTTTTTTAAAATAAGAAAAGCTAGATTTAGCTAGAGAGCCTGCAATAGAATTTGCAGATCTATCAATCGCCACATAAAAGGGACTGGTCCAGTACATCGGAGCTAGAGCTCGTGGACAAAGCAAGAAAGATACTGAAGAAGGCTTGTATACATTATGAAAATTTCCATCTGTCTTGATGTGGGAATGAGGGCTTCTCTCCCTTTTGCAAGAGAAGGATTCCATAAACCCAACTTTATGAAATGAAAAAAAAGGCCTAACCTTTCAATCAAGAAAAAAGTGAAAACTCACTAAGGTTTTCTAGCAAACTATAGTTTACCTAAGCATTCATCACCATCATCAGATCTTTGTGATCAGTTTTATGAGTTTTTCTTGGCAGGTTTGACATCTGCATGTCCACCTGACATCAATTTTCATTCACATGGGCTTGGAACTGGCTGGCATATCTCTTAAACTATCATATGAAATTTAATAACATTATGAGGCTAAAATACTAAAGGCCATTTGCAAAATGTATTAAACTATCCATTATTTTTGTATAGGTTCAGCTAGCCTTATCAATGGACAACCCTGATTCTTAAGCTAGTTCATCTTCTCAGTGATTTACCATATTAAGCGGTCTACACCTGGTCTAGGTTGGCATACGTGCTACATGCCCACATGTAAAGGCACTTCTAGGGCTATCAAACCTCTTGATTGTATTACATTTTCTAGAACCTGTTCGAAACAGATCCTAGTTTATCAGTCCATATGACCTCAAAGAATAATGTTCATGGATGTGAGCATACATATCTATTTCATCTTGATTAGTATTGACATGGCCGCTTCCCCAACATGGATTAGTATAAAATCTTTGAACATTCCTTGTTCACAAGAATTATGTACTATTGTGTTGGTGATTTTCCTAGCATGCTTCTAGCCTGGCTCAATGTCTCTCATGACTTTGAGAATTTGTACCTAAGTAGCTAAACTTAACCTTAATAAAAAAGGAACCCTTTTTAAAAGAGAGAGGAGTGGTACTGTTTGTTAAGGCGATGGATAAGCATCACCAACTAGCAAGGACTTGCACTGTTGTTTATCTAGACAATCAATCATGAATTATCTCCTCTAGGAATTAAACTAAAGAAGCTGAGAAAACAGAAATCAGTACTTCAAATCAAGATCCTTGGCCTGACACAGGAAATAACTTTCTTGCAATCTCCTTCAATGGCACTCCGATCAAGGAGCTGACTAAATTGTTAGTTTGCAACCTGACAATTTTTCTTTTCCAACTAGTGCGATTTTGACTTTGCTGTTCTATAGGGAGTTGTTATACACCTTTTGTCCTGAAGATTTGCGAAGTACCCTTAGGTCTTGAATCCGTACAAGAGGGCCTGTGTTGTGGTGATCAAGACTTTTGATCCGATGGGCCTCACCATTTGTGGCGTTAAACTAGGCGGTTAAGAGAGAAAAAGGAACAGAAATGACCCATAAATGCTAAAGATTGGATGGCTATTATCTTATAGTCTGGGAGATATATGGGGTTTGGCCTATACTCTGTACAGTCTGGATCACCATCCAATGCTGGATGGGGTCCATTATCGATGGTGCCCCACTTGTAAAGATTCAGGACTCCAGGATAACATGAAAACCTTGGGACTGAAGATAATACTTTCCTCTTTTATGATAACTGCGTGGATAGTATATTCCTTAGCATGACAAGGCTGAATGTTTCTCTTTTGCTGCTCTCCTTGCTGTGAGACACAACACACACACATCTGTATTTAATGTACGTACATATGTATGTGCCATTAGTTTTGTTGTTACTGATATTAGCCGATTGTCTGGCAGGACTTTCTCTTAAATCCCAGGAATTGACAGCTATGTTTCTAGCAGTCAGACTTTACTGTAGTTTTGTCATGGAATATGACATACACACATTACTCGATACAGCCACCCTGGTCACAACCCTGTGGGTTATTTACATGATCCGTTTTAAGTTGCGGTCTAGTTACATGGAGGACAAGGACAACTTTGCCATTTATTATGTGGTACGTGCCCAACCTTATATTAAATGGTTTACAATACATATGAAGTCTTCTATATTAGGTTTTGAGTTGATGCCTTACGGTTCTGTCAATGCTTTCTCCTAGTCCTTATTATGGACTCCTTGCTTTTATCATGTGCATGATCCATGCTCAAAATCTTCAGTTGTATGACAATATGAGAAGCTATGCTTATCCTTTATCAAGAACTCACTCTATTGCATTAACTTCAATAAAGCTGATGTGGATTTGCTTTTAAATTCTATTACTTAATACTTTTCATTTCATACTAATATTAGAAGTTAGAACCTATAGATCTATGGCTGTTGTATTTTGCCTTTGCTTATTTACACATCTATGAAACTTCCAGGATTTCAAGACCCATGTTCCCATATAGATGGCCCAACAACCAGTTGGATAAAATTTAACAAGAAAGCCACATGCAATATGATGACCACAAGTGCACAAATGGGCCGTTTGCTCTTCTTTCTACTTTTTCTTCAGGATTTCTTATGCATCTCTCTCTCTCTCTCTCTCTCTCTCTCTCTCTCTCTCTCTCTCTCTCTCAAAGCGCATGCTTGAGGTTTTCACTCAGAAACTCATAAAAATTCTCTTCCCCTCTCTGTTGCATGCCCATGTAAGGGTTTCACGTAGAAACTCCTAAAAATAAAAAAATCATTAAATGATCGCAAGTTGTTTACATCAACCACAATGCAACTCAAGAATAGGCTCCCGGAAACTCCAAAACTAATCTACATAGGAATCCAATGATTAGAAATGACTAGTGATAAAGCTGCTGCTAATTGCTTTGCCTCTAAAAAAAAATTTAATCTACAAATTACTAATTTGTCCCTAATTTTTAGGATGAAAGTGGGGGCCTGAAATGATGAAATCCTATCCATCTTAGCTCTTGAAAGGGCCTCCAATACAAATTATAGATCTTCCCAAATTGGATATTTGAGTGCTAAGTCATGCCCCACTGAAGTTGGCGTGCATGTGATTGTCTCAATTTTCGAACACCAGTGACACCTGCAACAGCACAACACATCTGATGATTTTTGTCTCAGCTATTACTCAGGAAGGTGTAGCCACTATTGTCCTAGATTGTAGTAAAAGCTTATTAAATACAATAGAAATACAAAAATGTTCTTGAAGCCTAGAGGTCATCAAAGCTACAAGCGGGCATTTGGTGCCACTGCCTTCAAAAAACTTGTGATGTATTTTTATTGTTAATAGGCATCTAGCCCATTTTAGCGAAGGCATACATGCCCTGATTATCTCTATGTCTTCAAAGTTTCTGATGAATTCATGTCATATCTCTTCCTGTCTTCACAATTTTTGGTTCCTTGGATGGGATTATTAGCTTTATGTTGATGATCTTTTGAGCAGGCTTTTGAGACTGTTTAGATCGCAAATGGTGATTATTGTGCTCCTTTCTCTTCCTTTCTTGTTTATGATTTAATTTTAGTACAAAAAAAGAAGAAGCTGCAGAAGCTTTTGGAATGTGTTTTCCTTTTGAGTTCTTAGCTCCAAAGCTAAGCATAGAAGATGCTGCCGTAGGGCTATCAATGGGCCGGGCCTGGGGTAGGTCTCGGCCAGGATTTTGAACTGTTTCGGACCGGGCCGTCGGGCCAACCCTATTGATTTTTCAGGCCCGAGCCCAGCCCATTGACACCCCTAGATGCTGGGGTTATTTTTGGACAGTGTGTTGAAATATGGTTTGCTTTTTTTTGAAACGAAAAATTTCTGGAAATGATTGACCATCTCTTCATTCATTGCCCTTTCGCAATGAATCTGGGCTCACTTTTGCCGACGATAAGACGCCAAAAACCGCTCACTTTCGCAATGAATTTGGGGAATTGATTGACCATCTCTTCATTCATTGCCCTTTCGCTGCGACAATGTGGGCTCATTTACTATTGAGATTGGGTTATGCCAAAATCTGTGGATGAGCTTCTTTGGACATGGCATGGTGGGAGTGGGGGGAAACCTCGGAATGTTACTTGGCGTCTTATCGTCATGGCGGTTTTTTGGGTCTTATGGTGTTCGAGGAATGGTCGACGCTTCCGCAATATCATTGAAGGGGAGAAGGAATTGATCGTGAGGTTTGAGAGGCTAGTGGCAGATTGGGTGGTGCATGCTAAGGCGACATTGAGTTTTACTTTCTAGTTGCTTGTAGTTGCTGGGCTTGTATTCTTTTCGCTTCTGCGTGTTTTTAATAAATTATCGTTACTTCTCAAAAAAATAATAATTTCTGGTAATGCTTATAATGTAGCTTCTAGATTTCCATTTAGGAAATATGTTATGCAACTAGCAAGCTAATTCCTGCTACTGATTAACGTGGAGTAATGCAGGTGATAGATATCTGCAACTATCATTCTGATTCCTGCTACTGATTAACATGGAGTAATGCAGGTGATACCATGTGTTTTACTTGCAATTGTTGTTCATCCAACAACTACACACTATCTTTTCAACAGAATCGCGTGGGCCTTCTGTGTTTACTTGGAGGCTGTATCAGTTTTACCACAGCTACGTGTGATGCAAAACGCAAAGGTTCATTTCAGTACTCATTGTGAAATTTTGTCTTTCACAGTTATCAAGTGGACCTGGTATACATATGCAAATATTTTTGTATTGTGATGGGTTTATGCAGATTGTTGAGTCATTCACAGCTCATTACGTATTTGCATTGGGTGTTGCTCGATTTTTGAGCTGTGCGCATTGGGTTCTCCAGGTGTGGTTTCCAACAAATTACTCTTCTGAATTGTAGTGGTTGTTTATTAACATGTGTTTATTGTTCATTTTGCTCAGTCTAATTTTATCTTGCATTTTTCCCTATCCCAATTTAGTCTTTTAGAGCTGAGTCCTGTGAATTTGTTGATAGAAAATTAAAGTTGGTGTTAGTTGTGGAAGAAAAATAATCCAGAATAAGGTTCCTCAATGATTTTAGGAACTAACAGCAGTTTGGAGTGTGTTTAACTTTGGACCAAATAGGAGAATATCTTTTTGTTCATGCCCGTATGAAATCCTGAAAGAGCTGAATGACTTAAGGGAGTGGATTATGCCATTATGGGGGTATAGCAAGTCATCATTTCCTAAATATTGGAGATGTCGTCATCATTATTTGATGCAGTTGTCTTCAAGTGGAGTTTCTCCTTTGCCCATCTCATTATGGTTGGGATTGCCTGGTTGTTGGAATCCTTGATTCCTATGAGTTGGGAATGGTCATAGGGTGCCTTCTAGATGCTTTGTGACCAGATATGTATAAATGATGATGTTGACTTATGTTGGAATGGGGGACTTAGGACTTTCCATATGACCGCTGGTTGTTATCTTAATGTACGATACATATTCAATTATTTACTCTCAAGCTGTCAAAAAAATGTCTGAATACATGCCTTCATTGGCTTAGGGTTGGCAGTTGATTTCTAGCAGTTCACCATAATAGCTTTAATCCTTTCTGAGTGAATTGCTTGCATTTCATTATAACAATCAAGTATTTAGTTTCTGGAGACGAAAGGAGAATATCCTCTCTCTAATATATACTCAATTAAGAATTACTTGTTACTCAGTTGTTGGCAACAAAACATCTAAAACATGCCACAAATAATTGCTTGGGGAATTCATTAAATGATTTTGGTGTTGTCGTTTGTACCACCATCATCATAGCCTTATATGTACCAACTATTTTGGGGTTGGCCTTACATCCTGCTTTGCCAATCATGTGTATGACTGGATGCTCAGTTGCTCACTTATCCTTAATGTTTTAAAACCTGGACCAGACATCAACATTTTTATGGTGGTTTAGTCTAACCACTGTCCAAAATTCAGACCGGCTTTGGCTTGTTTTGCCTACTTAACCTAAGATTGTAAAAATGGAATTAACAAGTAGTCTATTGTTAGTGTAGTGGTCAGTGTGCTTGATTTTTGAGTGGAAGCCTTGAGTTTCACCTTTGACTATAGTTCCAGTAGTGCCATTTTCTAATAGAACAGTTATCCACTTAACTGACCTGGGTTTATGGTGACCTGGCCATTTTCATGGTGAGCTACAGTTCGAACTGTTTTGACCATCTGTTGTCCTGGGCTTTAAAACACCTCTTTGCATCAACACTTGTACTTCATCTGAGGTTGGACTGGCTTGCATGTTGCTTCTAAGTGGTGTATTGATGCAGGGGCATATGATGACCTAACCCTAGATGCGTGTATATTTAGTTGGAAGATATTCAAGTAAGAAAAATAGCAACTAACTATTTTCGCTCAAAAGGAAACTAACAAATATCAACACGGAGATGAGATCCGTCCGTTCGGATCATGCCCCTCAGCATAAGAATCATGTAAATCGTAAAATAGGGAGGATTTAGGGATATGAGGATATCCCAGATCTTGCATAGACCAGTCTATAGTCAAGTTTGGATCCGGTTCCCAGGGCTAAATTATCCTCTTTTCCGATCGAAACAAAATGGGTAGATTCGGGAAAGAATGAATGTGATGGGGAAGGAACGGGTTCGAGATGAAGGATAACACAGATGATAAAAATAGGAAAATCGTAGCTTTCTTGCACCTTGAAGAAATAGAGACGAGAAATTCGGAGAAAATATGAAAACCGGGGTGGAATCCTCAACACCCGAGGGCCAATCCTGAAACCCCAATCTCTTGAAACAAGAGGAAGAAAAGCAGCTGAAATTTGTATTCATTCAATAATTCGAAATAGGGTTTCTCACATTATACGTAAGCTACAAAAATAAAAAGTGCACTAAAGTGCCTGAAAACAAAAAAAAGTAACATAAAAACGCCTAAACTAAATAACGACACTATAAGGCCTAGAAACAAGGAAATAAATAGAAAAACGCCTAAAAGTAAATCCGCTCCACGGTCCAGCGGTCATGATGCTCCTGCGCGATCCTGCAGCTCGCGTACTCGTAACGCGTCAGAAAATGGGTCTAATGGGCCTGGCGTCCATCCACCTCAACTTATCTTCTCCAACACTCGATCTGTGACGTTGCTTCCTCTATTACACTCTAAAGAGTGTACCACTGATGTCCGCATCATGTACCCAGTTATGTCTAGGATAGTTCACAAACCCCGTGGAGCTTGAAATTGTACTTCATCATCACTAAGCCTTATCCCAATTAATTGGGGTCAGCTGCATGAATCTTGTTTTGCCAGTCCACCCTATCAAGGGCCATAACTTCAGTTAAACCATGATTCATCAAGTCATTTCTTACTACCTCCACCCGTGTCTTTTGGGCCTCTCTTTTAGAGCCTTCAACTTGGACCAACTCACTCGTGATCGGTGCAATTCTTGGTCTCTGTTGCACATGACCAAGCCATTGAAGTTTACTATCCCTTATCTTATTACCTATTGGTGCTACTCTTTAGTTCTCTCGAATGTATTCTTTTCTAATTCTATCTTTCCTCCTCGTGCCACTCATCCATCTGAACATCCTCATTTGAGCTACAGATCCTATGAACATGTTGTTCCTTAACTGCCCAATATTTTGTCCCATAAAGCATGGCTGGTATTATGACTATCTTATAAATTTCCCTTTTAGTGTGTTATACAATGATCACATAGAACTCCTGAGGCACATCTCCATTCCTTCCACCTTGCTTGAATTTTATGGGAAACATTTTTCTCCATCTTTCCACTCATGAATTATTGACCCGAAGTATCTAAGTGGTCCTCTTGGGAAACTTATTGGTCAACGATATTAACTAATTGCTCGTTTCCACTCTTATTATTACTAAAATTACATTTAGTATAATTTGTTTTATTTTGACTAATTTTAAATCCTTTAGATTCTAAAGCACCCTTGCATAAATCTAACTTTGCGTTTACACCCTTCCATTGTTGTCATGTGCGATCGCATATGCCATCATGGCATATGCGATCCGAGATAGTATGCGATGGCATACTTTTTTGTGCGATAAGTATGCGATGGCATATTCGAGTATGCGATGGCATACTTTGAAAGTTGTGTTTTTTTTTTTTTGTAAAATGTAAAATGTATTTTTAAATTAAGTTGTAACTTGTAACTTATAAGTTGTTCAAGTTATCAAGTAATCATTTATCAATAAAAATTTTTTGTTTGAAGTTTTTAATAATTAACTTTCTTAATGTAACATGTTGTTTGTTTGTTAAATTTATGTAAATATGATACAAGTAATTAAACATATAACTTATTTTATAGATGGTTTAATAGTCTTAAACTACAATGAAATAGGTAAAAGAACTCAATCCAATCACTTGAAGTAATTAGGCATGGTTTTTCCTTTTTTTTTTTTAATGTACTTTTTTAGTTTTTTTACATATTTTTAAAGTAAAAAAAAGGCCAGTGCAAATATGCGATCGCATATGCGAGTATGCGATGGCATATGCGAACAGCATATGCTAGTCACATACGATGGCATATGCGATTTGACAACATTGATTACACTTTAAAAGAAATTGTTGATTAAGGATATAAGAGGGCAAGCTAAAGGTGCTAAAGTGATATGGGTGAGGATAACAACAAAAGATAATGAATTAAGCTTCAAAAGAATTAGTTGTTTAAGATGAAGGCTATAAGAGCGCAAGCCAAAGGGGTTAAAGTGATAGGGTGAGGGTAATAAGAAAAGATTTAAGCACCTATGGTTTAGCTGAGGATAAATTTTGTGATGGATTAGAATTGTGGAACAGAATTGTAAAGCTTAGAATAATTGAGACAATGCTTAGATGATGATGATGAAGTACATACATATGTATATCCTCATCCTCATCATCATCATCAACAAAGCATTGTCCAAATAGATTGGGGTCAGCCACACGAATCTTTTTAAAACCACTCCATCACAGACCATGTCTTCAGTTAAATTATTATAGACCCATAGGTCATTTCCAATTACCTCCACCGCCGACTTCTTGCATGTTACCTTACACTTCTAGAGCCTTCAACTTGCACTAACTTGCTCTCCTAACTCATAGGTCATACAGTCATTCTTAGAAGCTCTACTTATCGCCCTTCACATTCCTTAATAATAGCCTTCAAGTCAAACTAACCTTATTGCTCTTGTCAGTGTTGATGTATGCCTGTGTGTATATATACACGCGCGCGATCTTATGGAACTAGTGTTTTCTTCGACCCATGGAGCTAGAAACAACCCTATGAAAACTTCCCCGTAATACTCTACACCAGCACTTTTGGCAAAAGACACCCAAAACAAACAAACAAACAAAACCCAAATGACCAAATTGCCCTATGAAAACACGCAAAACACAAAAATCACCGCAGCAATCACTCAAAATTGTAACAGTTTAGAACTAACAATTAAGGTTCAGTTTCCGGAACAAATGATACACATCTACATGATCTATCTGGAGAGCAGCATTATAAATGTAGTACTACACAAGCATTAGGAGCTACATACAGGCAATAAAAGAAGAAGGCAAGTGGAGAGGAGCATGAAAGAATATTGTAGCATGCAAATGCCTGATATGAGAATGCAAATAAACGAAGATAGAAAATATTATTCAGACTAGAAATATCAAATATAAATAAGAAAAATAAGTCAGCGACTGATGATAAATTACTTCATGACCCCTTAATAATTGAGTAATGAACAGTGGACCAATAGCAATGAATTGCAAAAGAAATGGACATTTAGACTGTAAATCCTGCCCGTAGTCATAAATATCATTCTTGGAAATTTATCGGTTTGGAATTTCTAAGAGTAAAATCACGCTGAAAAATAATTTTTTTTATTATAAATTAATAAATATTTTAAAAATTTTAATATATATGTATATGAATGTATGGTTTAAAATTTTAAATAGTTTTTGCAATAAAATCTCAATAATTTCGTGATACAATCGTAAACAGAATTAAAAATTGCCAATACTTCAAAAATCTCGCAATATTAACACACTAATATCATTTAATTAACTTTCACATGAATATCATGACATTTTAACACCTAGTTATATGAAACATTTGGGCCACTCAATTAGGATTACCAAGATTGCAACCTGACCACTGACGGTTTTGTTCCGGATCAAATGATCCAAACCATGGGTTGTTCAGGACCTAGAACATTACATTTGGCATTCCCAAATTGTAGGGCCAGCCAATCATCTAAGAAAGTAAGAAAAATCAGTTAGAAAAATCCATCCATCAAAACGAAATTCAAGAAAGAAAGAAAAAAAAAAATACCAATTGGGAATGCTCACAAATCCTTGTTATAGTATATTTCTTTCTAAGCGCGGGGTGGGTTCCCCTAGTTCATACACAGAACATGATTTACTAAGTTGTTTGTTCACTTTCTCCAGTTCAAAAGAATGCCACGTCATGTTTCTTTTTTTTATATTGTCAATGGAGGCGGAAAGGAAAAGGAAGGGGGGAAAAAAAAAGAATTACACCCATCAATTAAAGTCCTAAGATATCTGCAAGGTTCAAACAATGCAGTTCGCCTGTCTTACTTTATTAGAGGTTCAGTATCTTACGCAGTCAATTTATTGCCTTCCTCTCCATTAGAGGTCAACTATTTTTCATAATCAGTTCGATGTTATCTAATGCAAGCTTACCAGTAAGAATAAAGCCCACGGTCAACAATCAAATGGCTAGGATCATATTATTCGATGGAATAGAGTTTTCACTCCATCGCCTATACAAAGTGAAGTCCAACAGAAACAATCAAGGACCAAAGTCTGTGAGGCCCACGGTGTTGTGAGTGTAACTTCCACTCCATCCATCAGGTGTTAATTCTCATTCTCACCACATGTATCCAAAACCATCCATATCCAAAAGTCAGGTGGGCCACACCATAGGGAAATGTAAAATCTCACCATTAAAACCTCTAAGTTCAAGAAGTGGGGCCCGCCGGATCAATAACTCGGGCTGATTTTTTGAGTGTTTGTGAATCTGGTGATGCACACCTTATTAATGAGTTGGATGGAACATAAACAACACGTGAGCCCACCTGTACAAAATGCTACCCCCGGATTAATAGTTCATGTCGAACATTGCGCCATGGAAATCTATAATCACCAAAAGAAGCAAGTAGGGGAAAAAAAACATTTCATATTCAAACAATTGTAGCATATAAATGCCATTTTCCACAATCCATCGATCAGAAAAAGTCACCCTTCAGCCATCGAGAGTGGAAAGATCATGGCATCCGTACCTGTGCAGCAACTGTATGCAATCGAGTTTGGAAGATCTTCATAATGCAAGTGGTCTTTAACTCATGATCATAAAGCCCAACGCCCGCTCCAATGACGACTACATCATACTTGTAATCTATGACGGTGTACGAAAAATCGTCCCCGGACTGTGCGAGAGAGAGGGAGGGGGTTTCTTCAAAGAGCTGTTGAAGGAGAGACATAGGGGGTTTCCTTGAGAGAGCCGTTGTGGGAGAGGGATGGAGCATTTCAGAGAGAGCCATTAGGAGGGAGAGAGAGAGAGAGAGAGAGAGAGAGAGAGAGAGAGAGAGAGAGAGAGAGAGAGAGTTCTCGGTTGAGGTGGCCGGGGGAGGAGGCTTTCTTGAGAGAGAGAGAGAGAGAGAGAGAGAGAGAGTTCTTGGTTGAGATGGCCGGGGGAGGAGGCTTTCTTGACAGATAGGATTAATAGAGAGAGAGATGGTTTGAGAAAGCCCAATGGCCGCTCTGAGGCCTCGGCTGCCCGCTGCAATGACGACCACATTATACGGGTGGTCGACGATGTTGTACGAAAATCGTCCCCCGACCGTGCGAGAGAGAGGGAGAGGGGGTTTCTTTAGAGAGCCGTTGAAGGAGAGGGAAAGAGAGGGGGTTTCCTTGAGAGAGCCATTGTGGGAGAGGGAGAGAGCCGTTGGGAGGGATGGCTGGGGGAGGGAGATTTCTTGACGGATTGAGAGGGTTTGTAGAGAGAGAGAGAGGGAGAGAGAGGACCGTTGGGAGAGAGATTTAGTAACAGGGTTTGCATAAGCACGAAGCAATCAAGCAAACCTGTTTAATCGATCTTGGGAGGGAAGCGGATGGACGCGGATTGTTGAGTGTGGTTTGGATCGTGCCTATGGAGGCATGCTGATATTCTTGGAATCGAGTATCCAAGAGCGCCATCTTTGTAGTAATTGGAAGACCTTTTCTTCCATGAAAGGTGAGACAAAGGCGTACTGCTCCAAAGTGGAGATGGGAGTAACCTTCTGCTTGCCACTAGGGGAGTAGCTCATGAGGCAAATTGATGGGAACAAACTGCTAAAGTTGGTTGGTCGGGATGGAACATTGGCCAAACTTGGAAGCCATAGCGTATTCCTTTTTCTCAGGGTTTGGTGAGGAGATGAGCTTACAGACCACAGTGGAAACGGAGGGCTGGGGCTTTTGGAAATATTTATGAGGGTCCATGATGGGGTAATCAGTAGCAGGGACCTTAGAATCCTTATATGCAAATCTCATAGAGGTAATCTAACTTATGTGCAGACTTGGAAGGAAAAGACAGAGAGGATGTAGATGGAGAAGACAGGTTGAAAGAAGACTTAGAAGCCATGATTTTGAAAATAGGAGAGATGAGAGGATCCCGAGGTCGGATCAGACTATATCGGACTCCTAGATAAGATTTGTGAGTTTCTGGGTGTATATTTCCATTAGGAGATGAATGATCATCATACAAATGACACTTGTGAAATCACCAACAGCTACAACAGGCATGCTACGGTATTCATCTCGTGAAGTATTCCACCCCATGTTCGCAGACAACACGGCCTTCTTGCCTAAACGTCCGCACGAGTTGAGGAGGGCCAACCTAAGGATGGTGCCTGCCGTGCTTGTTAACTCACGGACGAGTAGGTTCGAGAGATGTTTTGTTGCTTTCGGACAGTGCGTTAGCATTTTTTAAACTTCTTTGCGAAGGGTGCTGGCCATTGACGTGACTCACCTAAAAGGTAAATACAATGGTGTTCTATTTGTGAATACAACCCTGGATGGAGACAATCATATTGTACCTATAGAATTTGTTTTCTTTGAATCAGAGAACAGTAACAATTAAAATTGATTCCTTGGAAACGTCAATTTTACGTTAGGGTATCTTCTGGGTCCTGTCATATTATCATACCGACATAAAGGTTTAGTGAAAGAAGTCCCCGAAGCCTTTCAATACGCAATGCATGGCTACTGTGCCTACCATATCTACAGAAGCTTGGTTGACACATTTAAAGACAAGTCGTAGGAAACGTATTATTGGCAAGCTATAAAGACGTGCAGAAATGTTGAATTTGAAAAGATAATGCACAATATTAAAATGGCAAACCTTCCCAGTACATGCATTATTGACAGAAATAGGATGCGAAAGATGGTCATCTTCACATTTTCTTGGAAAAAGATTCAACTTGGTTACTACGAACATATCGGAGTGCGTTAATGCTTTGTTCAAAGAAGCAAGAGAGTACCCTTTGACCAGACAGATAGAGACGGTCAGATTAAATATCCAAGAAATGTTCTACAAGAAAAGTGAATGTGCATCATCATTTACTAGACCAGACAGATAGAGACGGTCAGATTAAATATCCAAGAAATGTTCTACAAGAAAAGTGAATGTGCATCATCATTTACTAGACCATTGACAACATGGGCAGATGAATAACTAACGGAACTTCTACCGAAGGCGCGTGATGTCTACTGTCATGCAATTTCTCGAGACGAGTATTATATTGTGGGAGATTATAATGACACATTTAAGCTCAACGAGCTTTCGTGTACATGTCACGAGTTTGACGTCAAGCGCTGCCTTGTATGCATGTTCTTTCAACATGTATAAGGTATAATCTTCTTCATTATAGCTACTGTTTCTCATTCTATATGGCTGAAAATTACCGGATCTACTATATTGAACTGATGTACCCAATACATGACAAGAGTGGATGGGAATTATCAGACCAATTCAACGAGTTTTGTGCGAAAATTAAACCCTCGCAACTAAGGAGGTCAGCCAGAAGATTGCAGATGATAGACTTCTTTCACGTGGAGAGGAATAGAAAACAGTAAAGTGCAGAAGGTGCAAACAAACAGGGCATAATCGACGTAGGTGCAAGTTTCCAATACCCAATGAATAATGTATCTTTTTGTGATTAATGATGGTTGATGGTTGTATGTAAACATTAATGCACGGACATTAATGATGGTTGTATATAGACATTAATACACGTGCATTTTTTATAAGAATAGTGATAAGTAGTGTTAATTGAATGTTAAGTAGCGTTACAATACAAAATGCAGAACCTTTCATATTTTGTTTGCAAATCGAACACCGTACCTCGTTATCGTCTGAATCCCGATAGCTTCTCAAAACAGACAGACACTTACTGAGATATTACTGTTACCAACAGAATTTACTTATTAATATAAATTTTAAAGTATGGAAAATAGATTGACTATAATCCAAAGTAAACACTTACTTGAAAGAAGGTGGAACAAAACTTGCAATCTTGTGGATATGCTGTCGAACAATCCTTCTACCTTTTTTTTCAAAAAATTAATTGATGTGTCGAAAGCCTAAGTAAAAAAAAAGATGATTCAACTCAAAGTTAATGTATGACGTAAATAGAAGTAAATCAACGTATATAAATTATCAATACTTACAAGGCTATCGACCCAAGCATCTTTCTTGCAGATTGTGTTAAATGACTCTCTCACCTTCGAATCTTTATTTCATTATACCAAGTCTTAAATTCTTGTAATTCCTCATCCGATAACTCTCTAAATGGGTTCATTGGCACATGAAATGGTATCGAAGAAGTACTCAAGTCTTTGGATTCTTCAGATTTAGTGATGAGGCCGGGTGTTGTAGGAATGGCCGATAACGAGAGATATGGGGATTGTTTGAAGTAAGATGGCTTTAAGGGCCTTTTTGGAGTCCGGTCATTTGTAGGAGTAGTTATACCTGCTTTTACAGCGTGTTGTCTCTCCATCTCTTGACTATCCTCTATAATAATAAATTCTTGCCCTTCCACTTATTTATTCCTCTCTATCGCAATAGAGGGTGAAACCACTTATTTATTCCCCATATCCACATCGGGCCTCACACTTACATTTAATCTTTCTTCTTCATATATAGTAGAAACAAGAAATAACTTTTATACACACACTATGAAACACGTAATATTTTTGTCTCAATATATATAAGATCTATGAAACAACACATATTAGAAAAAAAAAGTAATAATTCACAATTTTCTCTTAAACAACATATATAAGAAAAAAATTAAGTAATAATTCACAAAAAATTATGAAACCTTATCCAATCCTTCTTCCTCTTCATCTCTGCCCTTTCCTTCTTCAAGTCTTTCCTCTCCTTCATTAACTCTTCTCTCTCCTTCTTTAACTATTCTCTCTCCTTCTTCATCTCTTTTGTTTCATTTTTTTTCTCTTGTTTCAAGGCTTCTTTCTCCTTTAACAACTTTTTCTCTTTCCTCAGTATACTTCTTTCAATTTTTCTCTTTTTCTCTCTGTTTAAATTCTTCATCACCCTTCTTAGCCCTTCCTACACCTCTTTCACTTCCCCTAATTGTATCCTTTCCTCTCCCTTTCCTTCTTCTTCTCCTTCTTCCTCACCCTCCCATCCTCTCTCTTCTTTGTCATCCCCGTTTTTCTCATCTTCTTTGTCTTCTTCGTCATCTTCATCTCCTTGGACATCGAGTGCCATCTTGGTTCGTACTTCCCTACTCTTTTCAACGTAACCTGCTTCAACGCCCTGTAAAATCAATGTAACATTATCAGATATCTTCAAATAAATGTCATAAAGTAAATGTAAGATACATTATTGCATAACTTACCTGAAATCTTTCTCAAACTAGACGAAAAGCCTCCGTCTCAAGTTCCTCGTTCGTGCGTTTCAGGGTAAGTACTACGTTGGTCTGTAAATATAACTTGTTTAAAAAATTGTTTATAAAACAAATATGATAAAATAAGCAACAAATAAGCAATGAAACGCGATTTACATCTTTGCACTCCAAGAGATCATCTACTGTTGGATACCTCCAACCCTTCTAGCCTTGATATTGACTGAAGCGTGGAATTTGGTTGGCAACGAATGATATGACAATGGAACTTAGGGCCAAAATTCTTTCAATGGCCCATACCTGTTATAATGACATGAAATTTTATAAGATTAAAAAACTCTGGTTTGATAAATACACTAACCATTCACAAAACAAAGAAAGCTTACCTGCAACGGAAATATGCAGCTGTAGACGTTGTACGTCTTACCTCCTGAATGGCATGCCTTGGCCGTTGTCAATACTCTTTAAATAGTCTAGAATGCCGGACTACCCTAAAAACAGTTGTTGAAGTCTTCTAACGAATTAATCAAATCAATGAAATCGGACCTACAATGATACTCCGTGTCCGCTTCCCCAAGAAAAAACTTTACACGTATTAATAAACTAAGCTTCACTACATCTTCATGCTTATTACTTCCAACAATTTTATCGAATGGTTTTAATAGATGACCCTTTAGTATAGGAGTATAGGGTTTTCCTTCAAGTATTTATCTTTTATTGACATCGACTTCTTACTAGTCAATGTTTTAGGAGTCGATATGTTGAAAGTATAAAGCTCTCCGGTCTTTAGCCTTGTTATAAGGGTGAAATCCATCTCTGTAAACTTCAACATTCTTCCCCTTACTTCAAAAATAAGGTCATCCAACTCAACTTTGTATCTCATAAGGAGACAATGCGTGATCGCACCGTTATACCTAAATGATGGGATATCCAATAAGAATCTAAATTGGGACTGCTTAAATAGATTTACTTTACTATTATTCATCTCCATACCTTTCTTCACACTCTTAAACTACCACGTAAGGGCACATTTTGCAGAGTTGTTAGGATAGACCTCGGGCGAACATACAAAAAGGAATGATGTCGGGGAATAGTATAAAATATTTCTGTTCTGTTTCTCTTGTGGCGTCATTCTTTTTTGTAGGTTCGCCCAAAAAGGTCTACCCTAACAACTTTGCAAAATGTGCTCTTACGTAGTGGTTTGAGAGTGTGAAGGAAGGTATAGAGATGAATGATAGTAGGGTAAATCTATTTAGGCAGAATCCCAGTTTGGATTCTTGTTGGACACCCCATCATTTAGGTATAACGGGGCGATCATGCATTGTCTCCTTATGAGACACAAAGCTGAGTTGGGTGACCTTGTTTTTGAAGTAAGGGGAAGAATGTTTAAGTTGATAGAGATGAATTTCGCCCTTATAACAGGGCTGAAGACTGGAGGGCTTTATACTTCGAACATATCGACTCCTAATACATCGACTAGTAAGAAGTCGATGCTGATAAAAGATAAATACTTGAAGGAATACTCTATATTCCTATACTGAAGAGTCATCTATTAAAAGTATTCGATAAAATTGTTGGAAGTAATAAGCATGAAGATGTAATGAAGCTTAGTTTGTTAATACGTGTAGAGTTTTTTTCTTAGAGGGACGGACACGAAGTATCATTGTAAGTCCGATTTCATTGATTTGATTAATTCGTTAGAAGACTTTAACAACTGTTTTTAGGTTAGTCCGGCATTCCAGGCTTTGACTCAAGGAGTACTGACAACGGCCAAGGCATGTCATTAAGGAAGGAAGACGTACGTCTACGACTGCATATTTCCGTCGCAGGTAAGCTTTCTTTGTTTTGTGAATGGTTAGTGTATTTATCAAACCAGAGTTTTTCAACCTTATGAAATTTCGTGTCATTATAACAGGTATGGGCCGTTGAAAGAATTTCGGCCCTAGGTTCCATTGTGATATCATTCGTTGTTAACCAAATTCCACCCTTCAGTCAATATCAAGGCTAGAAGGGTTGGAGGTATCCGACAATAGATGATCTCTTGGAGCATGAAGATGTAAGTCGCGTTTCATTGCTTATTTGTTGCTTATTTTATCTTATTTGTTTTAGAAACAATTTTTGAAAGAAGTTATGTTTACAGACCAATGTAGTGCTTACCCTGTAACCCAAGAACGAGGAACTTAAGACGAAGGCTGTTCGTCTATTCGTGAAAGATTCCAGGTAAGATAGTCATGCAATAATGCATCTTTCATTTACTTTAGGACATTCATTTGAAGATATCTGATTATGTTACATTGATTTTATAGGGCGTTAAAGCGAGTTACATTAAAAAGATGAGTAGGGAAGTATGAACTAAGATAGCACTCGATGTCCAAGGTGATGAAGATGACGAAGAAGACAAAGAAGATGAGGAAGACGGGGATGACAAAGAAGAGTGGGGAGGGGAGGGTGAGGGAGAAGGAGAAGAAGAAGGAAAGAGAGAGGAAATGATACAATTAGGGAAGTGAAGGAGGTGTAGGATGGGCTGAAAAGGGTGATTGAGAATTTAAAGAGAGGAAAAAGAGAAAAATTGAAAGAGGAAAACTAAAGAAAGAGAAAAAATTGTTAAAGAAGGAGAAAGAAGCCTTGAAATAAGAGAAGGAAAATGAAAGAGGAGATGAAGAAGGAGAAAGAAGCGTTAAAAAAGGAGAGAGAATAGTTAATGAAGGAGATGGAAGAGTTGATAAAGGAAAGCGCAGAGATGAAGAGGAAGAAGTTGGAAGAAGGATTGGACAAGATTTCATAATTTTTTGTGAATTATTAGTTAACTTTTTTCTTATATATGTTTAAGAGAAAATTGTGAATTATTATTTTTTTCATATATGTTGTTTCATAGTTTTTATATATATTAGGATAAAAATATTACTTGTTTCATAGTGTTTGTGCATGAAAGTTATTACTTGTTTCATAGTTGTATAGGAGGAAGAAAAATTAAATGGAAGTGTGGGGCTCGATGTGGATATGATGAATAAAGAAGTGGGTTCACCCTCTATTGCGATAGGGGGGAATAAAGAATTGGAGAGGCAATAATTTATTATGATAGATGATAGTCAAGAAATGGAAAGACAACCTTTGTAGAAACATGTACAACTACTATAAATGAAGGAACGCCAAAAAGGCCCTTGAAGCCATTTTACTTTAAGCAATCCCCATATCTCTTGTTGTCGGCCATTCCTACAACACCCGGCCTTATCACTGAATCTGAAGAATCCAAAGACTCGAGTACTTTTCTGATACTATTTCATGTGTCGATGAACCCATTTAAAGAGTTATCAGATGAGGAATTTCAAGAATGCAAGGCTTGGTATAATGAAAATAAAGATTTGAAGGCGGGAGAGTCATTTAATACAATCTGAGAGAAAGATGCCTGTGTCGATAGCCTTGTAAGTATTGACAATTTATATACATTGATTTACTACTACTTACGTCTTATATCAACTTTGAGTTGAATGATCTTTTTTTTTGCTTAAGCTATCGACACATACATTAAATTTTTGGAAAAAAGGCAGAAGGATCGCTCGGCAGTATATCCTTAAGATTACAAGTTTTGCCCCATCTAAGTGTTTACTTTGGATTATGGTTAATATATTTTCCATAGAAGATTTATAGTAATATACAAAATTCTGTTGGTAACAACAGTATCTCAGTATGTGTCTGCTTGTTTTGAGAAGCTATCTGGATTCAGACGATAACAAAGTGTGGTGTTTGATTTGTGAACAAAATGAGAAAAATTTTGCATTTTGTGAACAAAATGCAAAATCTTCCATGCTACATGAAACACGTCTGCGCTTAATGGAAATGAATGGAATGTCCACGATGAGAAATTTCTACCAAAGCAGATGAACGGATCTGCTTGCGACTTATTTGTAATGAAGTATATGAAATATTGAGCAGCGATCAACTTTTGTCGAATAAGGAGTTGCAATCTCACACTTGTACATTTAGGAATTCATCGGCCTACGATTATTTGAGCATCTCCCAGGCATATGAGGAAGTGAAATTTTTTGTGAATGTTGTAATTTAGATATATTTGTGAATGTTGTTTTGTGAATGTTGGATGATGATATGTTATAAATGTTGTTTTGCGAATTTTGGGGATGGTGATATGTTGTGAATGTTGTTTTGTGAATGATGTATGGTGAAATGAGCAGACATAGAGTCATTTCGACGAGTCATTACTTTGTGCTCGTTGAAATTCAACAAGTATAGTGTAAAATTGAACGAGTACTCGTTGAATTTATACCTTACTCGATGAAATCACCTTTGTGCTCGTTGAATTTCAATGAGTACCATGTTAATCCAACGAGCACTTGTTGAGTTAACACTGTACTCGTTGAAATTCAACGAGCACTCGTCGAATGGTCACTGTACTCGTTGAATTTCAACGAGCACACAGTAAATTCAACGAGTACGATGACCATTCAAGGCACTCGTTCAATTGACACTGTACTTGTTGAAAATTCAACGTGTACTCATTGAATTTCAGTGAGCATACAGTAAATTCAACGAGTATGGTGACCATTCACGGCACTCGTTCAATTGACACTATACTTGTTGAAAATTCAACGTGTACTCATTGAATTTCAACGAGTACTCGGTGAATGGTCACTCGTTGAATTTCAACGAGCACACAGTAAATTCAATGAGTAGGGTGACCATTCAAGGCACTTGTTTAATTGACACTGTACTCGTTGAAAATTCAATGAGTACTAGTTGAATGTCACTGTGCTAGTTGAATTTTAACGAGTCATTGAACTTCAACGAGTATAGAGGAGATTCAACCAGTACTTGTTCAATTTTACACTGTACTTGTTGAATTTCAATGAGCACAGAGTAATAACGCTACTTAACATTCAATTAACGTTACTTAACATTCAATTAACACTACTTAACACTATTCTCTTAAAAAATGCACATATATTAATGTCTATATACAAACATCATTAATGCCCGTGTATGAGTGTTGAAATACAACCATCAACCATAATTAATCATAAAAAGATACATTATTCATCGGGTATTGGAAACTTGCACCTTCGTCGATTATGCTCCGTTTTTTTGCACTTTCCGCACTTTACTGCTTTCCGTTCCTCTCCACATGAAAGAATTCTTATCATCTTCGGTCTTCTGGCTAACCTCCTTAGTTGCGGGGGTTTAATTTTCGCACAAAACTTGTTGAATTGGTCTGATAATTCCCATCCACTCTTATGACATAATACACCGGTTCATTATAGCAGATCCGGTAATTTTTAGCCATATAGAATGGTGAATAGTAGCTATAATGAGGAAGATTATACCTTATACATGCTGAAAGAACATGCATATAAGGCAACACTTTGACGTCAAACTCACGACATGTACACGAAAGCTCGCTGAGCTTAACTGTGTCATTGTAATTTTCCACAATATAATACTCATCTCGAGAAATTGCATGACACGAGAAATTGCATGACAACGGACATTGCACGCTTTGGTAGAAGTTCCGTCAGTTATTCCTCTGCCCATGTTGTCAATGGTTCAGTAAATGATGATATGCACATTAACTTCTCTTGTAGAACATTTCTTGGATATTTAATTTGACCGTCTCTATCAGTCTGATCACAAGGTATTCTCTTACTTCTTTGAACAAAGCATTAATGCACTCCGATATGTTCGTAGTGACTAAGTTCAATATTTTTCCTGAAAAATGTGAAGATTCTCATTTTTCGTATTTTATTTCTGTTAATCATGCATGTACTTGGGGGATTTGCCATTTTAATATTGTGCATTATCTTTTTAAATTCAGCTTTTCTGCACGTCTTTACAGCTTGCCAATAATATGTTTCCAACGACTTGTCTTTAAATGTGTAAACCAAGTTTCTGTAGATATGGTAGGCACGATAGTCATGTATTGCGTATTGGAAGACTTCGGGGATTTCTTTCATTAAACTTGTATGTCGGTCTGATAATATGACAAGACTCAGAAGATACCCTAACGTAAAATTGAGGTTGCCAATGAACCAATTTTAACTATTACTGTTCTCCAATTTCCTGATACCAAATGCTACAGGTACAATATGATTGTCTCTATCCAGGGTTGAAGCCATAAATAGAACACCCTTGTATTTACCTTTTAGGTGAGTCGCGTCGATGGCCAGCACCCTTCGCAAAGAAGTTTGGAAAATTCTAATGCACTGTCCAAAAGCAACAAAACATCTCTCGAATTTGCTCGACTGTGGTTTAACAAGCACGACAGTCACCGTCCTTGGGTTGGCCCTCCTCAACTCATGCAAATAAGCTGAGAGTTTATTGTAAGAGTCTTCGTAAGATCCCATTACGCGCTTGATTGCGATCTCATTGGCCCGCCATGCCTTCTTTTATTTGATAAGAATATGATATTTTCGTGCATAGCCAATACAATGTCTCTCGGGTTTAATCCCATGCGCTGCTCAATACAACTGGCTGACTTACTACTTGCTTGCCGATGATCACTCTGCATCCATGACATGCCACATGTGTGTTTGGACTTGTAAGTCGTTATCTTGAATATGCTGGCATCATTCACCCTAGATGCATGAACCCTCCATTTACAATTATCTTTGAAACGCACTACGGTGAATCTCTTCGTTGACGAGTACAAGACCCAATTTTGGGAGTGATTTTTCATTGCAAATTGGCTCAACACATACTGACATCGGCTTTTGTCCTTAAACGTTTGTCCAACGACTATCTCAATTGGCTCATTCAACGATTCCATATATTTTGACAGATCCGCATTAACGAATGCTTCATCTTTGAAAGGCTCATTAAATTCACCATCTATGAAGTTTGATGTTTGAAGCGGCTTAGGTGATTAAGACAAATGCACTGCTGTAGGCAACGGTGAGGATGAATACACACGTCCTCTTGTAGGTGAAGATGATGATGAAGACACATGTGCTCTTCTAGGCAGCGGTGTGGACGAAGTCACATGTCCTCTTGTAGGTGAAGGTGATGATGAAGGCACATGCGTTCTTATAGGCAAAGGTGATGATGAAGGCATATGTCCGCTTGTAGGCAAATGTGACGATGAAGTCACATGTACTCTTGTAGGCGAAGGTGATACGATATATTTACTTTTCAGGCTATGGTCAGCTGCCCAATTAACGCCACGTTCCTCACATGGATTTGCCATTGCAAGGGCATCATGTCGAATGAAGACATCATGTTCAACACCACTACTACCAATGGGGTCTTCATGTATGGTCTCATTAATGCGCTGCATTGTCTCTATTATTAGTGGCATGTGTATATTCGAATGCTTAGACTGTGCTGCCAAGAACACTCGTACATTTTCGTCGTCTTCGATTTCAGATGGAGGGATTGATTGGTTTGAGCATGGGTACATTACTTTCATCTTAATATCATGATCGTTCACTGTAGTCTTAATAATCCTCTATATTTTAGATAGAAGCTCCTCATATGTAATCCCGATACTCAAAGCAATATTTTTCGATTTTCCAACCTTATATGTGTATAAATTGTTTTCACATATTAAGTCCTCACCATAAGCGCATACGATGATTCTAGCAATCATTATCTGAAAACAAACACAATGAAATTAGTTCTCTTTCAAAATTCAAAGAATACTCTTTCGAAATTCAAAGAGTATAATAGAGTTCTCTTACAATTTCAAAGAATACTCTTTCAAAATTTTAAAGAGTACTATTTCAAAATTCAAAGAGGACGATGAAATTAGCTCTCTTTTAAATTCAAAGAGTACTCTTTGAACTCTTTCAAAATTCAAATAGTACGATAGTTCTCTTACAATTTCAAAGAGCACTCTTTGAAAATTTAAAGAATACGATTCAAAGTGTACTCTTTCAAATAAAAGATTATAATAGTTCTCTTACAATTTTAATGGGTATGCTTTCAAAATTCAAAGAGTACTCTTTCACAAAGAATACAATAGTTCTCTTACAATTTCAAAGAGTACTCTTTCAAAATTTAAAGAGTACAATAGTTCTCTTACAATTTCAACGATTACACTTACTCAAAATTCAAAAAGTACTCTTTCAAAATTCAAAGATTACTTTTTTAATTTGAACGAGTACTCTTTCAAAATTCAATGAGTACATAGTGATTTCACCTAGTACAGATAATTTTGACTAAGTATTCTTTGAATGAATGTGAAAAAAAATATTCAATATTATTAGTAAATTGTTACTTGATTATTGCAGAAAAACATTGCAAAAAAAACAAAGATCTTGCTTGGTTATTATAAAGAAAACACATTGATTGCGAAAAAAAAAATCCGCATTCTTCATTCTTAACTAGGCCACACGACAACCACATTTCAAATGAAAACAAGTTGAATAAGTGCTCTGAAGTGGAAACTAATATCAAAACTGAAAAGATGATGCTTGCTTTGCTATAGATGAGAGAAAATAATGAGTTTTGGGGATAGAAGAGGAGAAAAACGAGGAGAAGATATGTTTTTTGGGAATGGGAATAAATCCTAACAGCAAGGGTAATTCTGTCCGAAAATGCAAAATCTGTACAAGTGAGGTTTAGAAATGGGAACATTAGTTGAGGAGGTTTAGTTGGGAATAACGTGTAAAAGTGAGGTTTACAATAGGAAAATTTTAAAATTTTTATAAAAAGTGTATATAATAATATAAATAAAAAAACATATCAATAATCCATTTTCTCATGAATAGGCAAAAAACAAAAAGATGTATCATGTGTATATCATCATGTCATAGTCAAGTTCAAACAATAATCCCTTTCCCATCCCATGTACATGTAAGTTTTCTATATGATTTAAAAAATAACATTTTTCCCATCCCCATTTACATGTATAATTCTCTATTCACTTGTTTCTATAATAGAAAAGTAAATAAAAAGGTTCAAACAAATCTATTATTCATCACCATCCTCCTCATCACCGATTGGGTCAACATTATCTACATCATTTTCATCTTTAGAATTTGATGTCGAAATCAACTCATCTTCCTCCTCCACTTCTGCCACTTTTGCTTTTCCCTTTGCCTTGCTTCGAATGGCAAGTTTTCTAGGACCTACAAAATAGTTGTTGCAACAAAATTTATTATAATAAATTAATAATTAATAATTATAAGATTACACTATATGACTAAACAATAAAAACACGAGTCATATACCACGTTGCCCATCCGGTTTTAATGTGGATCCACCTACACCTTCCACATCCTCCAAGTCTTCAGCAAAACATTCACCTATGTCCATCCAGGTGTTATATGAAGGAAGTGTAGGATCTTATTTCTCCGTTATCCATTCATCATTAGATTACATATTTGATAAGCATATAGGATCAAGGCCTTGGTCCTTCTCTCTCTTTGCATGACGGACTTCAAGCTGAAGATTATATTTTACGAAGACGAGCGCATTCAATCTTTGTTGCTTAAGTCTATTCCTCTTCTTTGAATGTATCTACAAGCCCATGAACGTAATAATATAAGGCTATTGGTCATTACAATCTACATGGTGAATTCATAAGTTGATTAATGAATTCTATAATGTTGACCTGCTCAAAAGTGCTCCAGTTGCGCTCACAACCAGTAGCACTACATGTCAAATTCAAAATATGAATAGCCAGCTTTTGCAATTCTGGACACTTGTCTTCGTAACTCTCCCACCATGGACCTAAAACACAATTGTATATAATTTATATCAGTGTTTTAAATAGCGATTAGCGTGTAGCGTAGCCTTCACCCCTCTGAAGCGTGAGGCGTAAGCTACATAGCGTGTAGCGTAAGCTACACACTACTTAGATTTTTAATCTAGGTTGCACCAAATTAGATGATTAGTAATAAAATTTGACAAATTTTCATAACATGCTAGATAAAAGTGATTAAATATAAAAGTGAAGAAAGAGCAACAAAACTTATTTAAAACTATTTCTTATATTATTTTACTAAAAGCATTGAAAGTTTACTAAAAGCATTGAAAAGACTAACTAATTTTCATTGAAATAGAAAAATGTAACAAATCATTAAAAACATTATTGATTTTAATGTTATAGTGAAAAATGACTCGTAATGTGAGCTATGTAGCGTGTAGTGTATCCAAATTAATCATGTAGTGTAGGCTACACGCAACTTAAGCTATTTTCATGAGCTACGTAGCGTTTAGGCTAAGCTACGCTACGTAGCGTAAGCTACACGCTACATAGCGTAGCTATTTAAAACACTGATTTATATAAACAATAGGCACACAATCAAACTCAAAGAAGCAAAATAATTGTAACTTTGTAAGTAAAATTACTTGGTTGCTTTGTCGTTCTAGTTAACTTTGCTGTCTCTCTTCCAAATAAACCATAGGCCTTTTCGAACTTGTCCATATGCTCATTAATGATGATCCTTTGCCTTGAACGAAGGACCATTCTTTCAATATAATCAAATAGGCCGGTTTTAATCTCTATATCCGGATGAAAATTGTTATCATACTGAAATCTTGGATTTAAGAAAAACGCTGCTACATGTAAGTGCCTATGTAACTGAAGATTCCATTGTTGGTCTATTATGTCCCATATACTCGAATATCTCTTCTTCATCTCTCTCAAGTTTTTTGCTAGAGCTTCTTTCGCTCGATCCATGGCTTCATAAATATATCCCATGGCCGGCCTCTCATCTGAACTAACTAACCTTAGCACCTTGACCAATGGGAGAGTGGTCTTCAAGCAAAACTTGATAGATGACAAAAAATCTACATCGGCCAAAACAATGTCTTGAACATGCTTTTCTTTTGTGGTCTTGGAGAAGTTGCTACCTTCTCATTCCTTCTGGGTAAACATCGACCTTAGGCCAATTCTATTTTCATGAATGCTTTTTAAAGTTAAGTAACACGTAGCAAACCGTGTTATGGTCGGTCGAGTCAACTCTCCTTTCGCATGCTTCCTCATCAAATTCAATACCCAACAATGTTTGTAAATATAGACCGTTATAGCCCTTACTTTTGCCACTGTCTCTAAATGAACTTGCTACTTCACAATGTCTACAAGCATTAGGTTTATGCAATGGGTTGCACATGGAGACCAAAACAATGTCTTCCTCTTCTCCATCAACATCTGACCCGCCTTTACATAGGCGGATGAGCTGTCTGTAACTACCTGCACAACGTTCTCTTCACCCACCTCATCAATCACTGACTCAAGCAACCCTAACAAATTGTCTGCATTTTTTGAAATATCGGACGTATCAACAAATCTTAAAAATACTATACCACTTGGACTATTTACCAAAAAATTTGTAATCGACCGATTCACTCCATCGGTCCACTCATCTGACATAATCGTACATCTAGTCTTCCCTCATTCCTTATTATATCTGAAGTTTCGGTATCGCTACAAGTTTCGCTAGCCGGGGATACGGACACAATATCGATATCGCCAATAATATCGCTGATAATCGGAAATGCAGGGAAAATGGGAAAAACAGTGGAATTTTTCAGTGAAACCTCAGGAGTTGATAAAATACACATAATTGCATGTTTATGAATAAAAAAATTGCATAAAGAATGCATACATAATAGGTTTCTATTTAATGGGGGCCTAAATGCATGTGTTGCCGTAAGAAGTCAGTCCAATCATCTCATGAATCCAAAATCTGAACTTCCATCTAAACATCCATTGATATTTCAGATTATCGGCAACAGATGAAATTTCCAAAACAATCATTAACAACTGAAAAAGAAACTAAAGATTGTGGTTTCGTTATTGCCATGTTGCGATAATGATAATATCGTGATAATATCAATGTTATCGTCAAGAAATTGAATGCTGCATACAACCACGCACCCATAAAAAATCTGAAATGGAAAATTTTTAAATATATAGATTTTTTGGCATATCGATACATTAGCGATATTATCGAAATATTGCAGATACATTGACGATACAAGTGACACTTGGAATTTACACAGTAAAAAATATTGGCGATATACCGACGGGATCAATGTATTGACAATACAAACGACGCCTGGAATTTACACAATTGAAAATATTGAAGATATCGATACATTGGCAATATTTAGTGATACATCACCGATATCAATAATTTTTTATACTGTCAGTGTTATCGGTTTCTCTACCAATGTTATCGGTGTCGCTGAGCTAGAAATAGAGATAATATTGGGGATATTTCGATAATATCGGAGATAATGCAAATAGATGGACACACATTATCTTTATCTCCCTTCTTTCATATTTTGTTTAGAGTGGCTTGTTGTTTTTCTTTTGCCCTACTCTTTCCTATAAAATCATCCATTGTTCTCTTTCTTTTTTTACTACCCATTTCAACATTATGAATTATAGGAACCCTTCCAACATCATAGGCCATCTCCTCTCGTTGCTTCTTCTCGCTAACATTGCCATCCAATAAATTCTTGAATTTTTCGGCTCATCATCACCTACTTGGGGACATGTCGCAACATTCTTCTTCGTTCGGGCTACGTGATGTTTCATTCGAAACACACATCCCCAATACGCCTTCCCACAAAAATTTCATCTTAGGTGGAGATTATTGTTCTCATCCATCTTAGAATAATACTCCAATGTAAGATTATTGTCTTTCGTCTTCGATTCTTGCATCTTGAATGCTCAAAACAAATCAATGATTCAACACGGCAATTCGGCAGCACAAAAGTGACAAGCCAAGCTTACATACATATTAAGAAAAAAAAAACTATTTAGGTTAGGCCCCACACAAACAAAGATTATAAATTGATTAAAAATGAGAAAACCATTTTAAATTTGGAATAAATGAAAAAACTATTGAAAAGCAACTATTTAGGCCCACATAAACACCAAATCTCACTACTATTTCTCCAAACAAAAAAAATAAGCGATGTTATAATGTATGTGGGGCATAAATAACTTTTAAACACAGAAGCCCTAAAAAAGAATGACAAAAAACTGAAGAAAAAAAAATCAAAATATTGTATTTTTCTTTTCCAAAAAATTCATATTTTTCCCAATATATGAAAGAAATGAAATAGAAAAAGAGTAGTAGAATATTTTACATTTATTCTTACCCATTTTAACGTAGAAATCGAATGCAACAAGCGGCGTTCAATTCCATTGAGCGATGAAAGAGATATCTTGATTTCTTTTCTCTAGGTTTTTATAGCCCATAAGTTCCAAAAGTCCCTAAAATCTCTCAGAAGTTGTAAATGATAGTTTTTTTTTTTTTTTAAAAACCTTGGGTGGGGCCCCTAAATAGGATTTAAAACAAAAAGAACAAAAGAAAAAAAAAACAATTTTTTTTGGGTGCAAATTTATGATTTTTGAACCAGCTGCTGCCGGTTTTTGCGTCGGCTGGTCGAATCGTACGATTCGATCATATTTACGATTTGGCCATACGTTTTGAATCGTACGGCCATACGATACGATACTACGATTCGTATAGTGAATCGTATGATTTTGACAACACTGGCTACAACTACATAGCATGTAGTGTACACTACAATTTTTGTTTTTTGTTTTTTGTTTTTTGTCTTTTATTCAGTTTTTTTTTTTAAACTCTTGTAAAGTTAAAATCAACCTTTCTTTGTTTGCCTTCACTTAAAATGATGGTGATCCTTTGTTAAAGTTGGTATGAAACTCACCCATTAAAAAATCTTTAAAACTAAACTTAAAAGAAAAAGGGTTTCAAAACCCCTCTTTGTATTGATGACATCTGTATTGTATTTAATACTCTTTGACCCGTGGGATTTTTATTTCTTTTTCATACTTGTGAGTTGTGATTTGTAGTTTCAATTAGACATTATTAATTAAAGTGGTTTGCTTAGAAAATTGTTGATGTAATAATTATGTGATTTGGTTTATAACTTTACATATTTGGATTGGCAATTAAAAAGTGCTAATTAAGAACTTTTTGATCATGCTTATACTTTAAAAATGTATCATCTTTTACTTTTAGGCATTTTTATTTTTATTTTTTTGCTTTTTTCTTACTACTTATCATGTCTTTCATATTTTTAAATTAAAAATAGAACTATTGTGTAGCTCACGATACACACTACGCTATGTACTCGACATGCTACAAAGGGCTGAATGCTATGCAACATGCTGCCGCTATTTAAAACATTGGGCATAAATTGAAATTGTACTTTATAAAATAAATTGGATTACTCATAAAAAGTTGCCTGTTTCATCCATAAAGCTCTTGGTCGTTGCCTTCAAGCTGTTTCCTCGTGAAGGCAATGATCAAGAGCTTTCTGGCTGAAAGAAGGCAATAGAAACACTAGTTATTTTTCATAGTTTGGCCAATGCTAAAAAATGCTACTAAAAGCTTGCTGGTGGAGGGAAGAATAGAGGACAAGGATGACATCCAGAATGCAGTGATAAGGTTCTATAAAGGGCTGTACTCCAAAGAAGATCTTAGAAGGCTTGTATTAGATGGTCTTCATTTTTGTAGGTTCTTAGATGACATTGCTTGCAGCTTAGAAAGGCTGTTTGAGATAGATGAAATTAGAGAGGTGATCTTTTGTTTTGTTTTGTTTTTTTTTTTCCTTAAAGGTAACACTACCGGGGATTGAACCCTAGATCACTCACACACACTACACTGTCTCTACCAGCTCATCTAACAAGCTAAAGACAATGATAAAGCCCTTGGGATTGATGGATTCTCACAAGGAATTTTTTAAACATTTTTTGGATTTTGTCAAGTTAGATCTTGCTTAACACTATTTGAGGAATTCCATGAATGGGGTAGACTAAACAATAGTCTCAATGCTAGCCGTATGTGCCTAATCTTGAAGAGTCAAGGGGCCTTGGAATCGAAGGATTTTAGGCTGATAAGTTTTGTAGGTAGTATGTACAAGATTGGGGTGAAGGTGATTCCTTAGACCCTTACGTTGCTTAGACTCCAATCAAGAAGGTGATGCCTACCCTCATTCCCCATCCCAAGGTTCTTTTGTGGATGATCATCAAATTTTAGCCGGCATTTTAATAGCAAATGAATGCAGCATTCGAGGAGGTTTGGTGGATGATCGTCAAATTTTAGTTGGCATTCTAATAGCAAATGAATGCAACATTCGAGGAAGGTGGCGAAAGAGTCGGGAATTGTATGTAAAATTGACATGGAAAAGGCATACGATAGAGTCGATTGGAATTACCTCAGCTATATGTTGAGCAGGATGGGGTTCAAGGATAAATGGAAGAGTTGGATCATCGAATGCATTTCTACAACCCATTTATCCATTATGTTGAATGGATCGCCATGCAAATTCTTTGTCAAGTTGACCCTTGCAAATCTCCCAATTTATTTTCTCTCACTCTTCAAAATCTTGGCGGAGGTGGCGAATAGAAAATAAAAGATTCAAAGACAATTTTTAAGGGGGAGATTCTCTTCAGAAAAAAGAAGTTTCATTGGGTGAGATGGGAGGAGGTTCAGAGGATTAAGAAGTAGTGGGGTCTCGGCCTTTGTAGAGTTGGAGAGAAAAACAAGAGCTTGCTTAGCAAATGGTGGTGGAGGTTTAGGAAGGAAAAGAGGCTTTGTGGCATAAAGTGGTGACAAAAACATATGGTGCACTAATATAGGTTGGGACACCCATTATGTCTTAAACATAGATGGGCCATAGAATAGCTCATATTCGATAACACTCCCCCTCAAGCTGGAGCATATATCTCATGAAAGCTAGCTTGACAAAGAGATGATCTGGTTGAGTATGACCTAAGAGCTTTCATGGACATATCTGTTAGTTGATCTTGGGACTTGACAAATGACATGTAAATTTCCTTGCTAGCAACTTTCTCTTGGATCAAGTGATAGTTGACCTTAATGTGATTGGTCCTCTCATAATAGACATGGTTGTTGGTAATATGAGACACTGCTTGATGATCACAATACAACCTTAAGGGAACCTCAACTATAAACCCAAGTTCTCACATTACTTTCTTTAGACAAATGAATTCACATGTCGCATGGGCCACTGCCCTGTATTTTGCTCAACACTTGAAGAGGCCACAACACGTTGCTTTTTACTCTTCCAACTAACAAGGTTCTACCTACAAAAGTACTTGTAGAGGATACCACGACCAGGAGCTCCCTTTAAATACTTGATGATATGAGGTACGGCCTCCATGTTAGGGGCTCAGGGAGCCTGCATAAAATTGACTAACCATGTTGAGAAGACATAATATCAAGAAGGGTAATTGTTAGAAAAATCAATTTTCCCACAAGTTGAGGGTATCTCCTTGGATCATCAATTACTCACCCTAATCCATGGTAAGTTTTTTATTTCTATTCGGCGGGCTTGACACTTAGAAGATCCATATCATCTGGTAAATTCATCACATATTTTCGTTATGACTAGTCGATGCTTACCTTGGACTTGATCACCTCAATCAATGTTGTTAGAATTGTACGATTCATGATACAAATCGTACGATTCGTATCGTATCGTATGGCCATACGATACAAATCATACGGCCAAATTGCAATTCCATACGAATCGTATGATTTGTATATGAGTCGTACGATTCAATCATGAATTGTACAATTCAATTGAATTGTACGATTCGACTCCCTGACGCAAAAACCGGTAGCAACCGGTCCTAACTTTGATTTCTTTTCAAAAATTTTTTTCGTTTTTTGCAATTTGTTTTTTTTTTGTTTTAAAACCCATTTAGGCCTAAACCCAAGGTAAAAAAACCTATCTTTTGCAACTTTTGAGAGATTTTGGAGACTTGGAGCTTGTGGGCCATAGAAACCTAGAGAAAAGAAATCAAGATAAGATATCTCTTTCATCTCTCAACGGAATCGAACGCCGCTTGTTGCATTTGATTTCTACGTTGAAATAGGTAAGAATAGATGCAAAATATTCTACTATTCTTTTTCTATTTCATTTCTTTCATATATTGGGGAAAATATGGATTCTTTGGAAAAGAAAAATATAGCATTTTGATTTTTTTTTTTCCCTAGTTTTTTGTCATTCTTTTTAGGGCTTTTGTGTTTAAAAGTTATTTATGCCCTATGTACATTATAACATTGCTTATTTTCTTCTTTAGAGAAATAGTGGTGAGATTTGGTGTTTATGTGGGCCTAAATAGTTGTTTTTCAATAGTTTTTTCATTTATTTCAAATTTAAAATAGTTTTCTTATTTTTAATCAATTTATAATCTTTGTTTTTGTGGGGCTTAACCTAAATGGTTTTTTTCTTCTTAATATGTATGTAGGCTTGGCTTGTCACTTATCTGTTGCCGAATTGCCGTGTTGAATCGTTGATTTGTTTTGAGCATTGAAGATGAGTAAGAAATCGAAGACGAAGGACAATGATCTTACATGGGAGTATTGTTCTAAGATGGATGAGAACAATAATTTCCACCTAAGATGCAATTTTTGTGGGAAGGCATATTGCGGGGGTGAGGGTGGGGGTGGGGGGGAGATTTGGAGACTGGCTATGTTGGACCTACCCAAAAGGTGTAGCTCTCACATCATTCAGCCTTCATTCCATAAAAAATCTCTATGGCAAATAATTAATGCTCAAAAAGGTTAAATACATAATAATTCGAGAGATTTGGAGACTGGCTATGTTGGACTTACCCAAAAGGTGTAGCTCTCACATCATTCAACCTTCATTCCATAAAAAATCTCTATGGCAAATAATTAATGTTAAAAAAGGTTAAATACATAATAATTTGGGAGATTTGGAGACTGGCTATGTTGGACCTACCCAAAAGGTGTAGCTCTCACATCATTCAGCCTTCATTCCATAAAAAATCTCTATGGCAAATAATTAATGCTAAAAAAGGTTAAATACATAATAATTCATATGAATTACGGCATTTCAAACAGGCCTTTAAAGCCCCAATCAATTTAAAAGCATAAAATGAAAGCCAAGTGAAGCTTAAAATAGAAAACAAATATAATTTGAATTGTAAATCGGGATTTGAATCGTAAATCGTAGGATTCAAATCATAAAATCGTAAGATTCATATAAAAAGGGATTCAAAGGTGGGGATTTTGACCACTCTGGTATTGGGCCCATAAACGGAGGAGATGGCTTGGAGACTATAACACTTGGTGCCATCATCAGAAGAACGAACCTGATTCGCCCAAGCAAGGTGATGAGGACACAAGACCCTTCGAGATCTATCAGTGAAGAAAACGTACACCACAAGCATTTTTCTTGTGGTTAGGTGACTATTGAGGAGCATTGAAGACCTTACACACGTGGTTTGGTGCATAGAAGACCCCACATTGGGGAGACACGTGTGAAGGAGGAAAGAAGACCCAGATGGAGGTCATCGGGCGCCCGAAATTTACCCATTCTGAAGAAAAGCTCACTGGACAGTTTTTACTGTCGTCGGGCGCCCAACTGGTCACTGGGCGCTCGAAATTCCCCTATTTTGAGCTTTTGCTCGTTGGACATTTTTGGTCCTCATCGGGTGCCCGACCGTTTAGTCATCTCGGGCGCCCAACCACCGCGCGAACTGTTTTTTTTAAGTTAGTTTTTTACTTAAGTATTGAGGGTATTTTGGTATTTTCTTCTTTTTTAGTGTCTATTTAAGTGAGTTAAGCCCTAAACACGAAAATTAGCTATTGATTAATGACAAAAGCCTTTGTGGTGCCTCCTTCCTCTTTTTCTCTCTCATGAAACTTCTTCTTCTTCTCCAATCTTCTTCTTCTCTTTTCTTCTTATGCCCCTCCAATATTCCTCTAAGGTAATATCTTCTTCCCTCTCTCTCTCTATCTCCATTATCCCCTATCCTTGAAATTCGAAATTTGAGAATCGAATCAAATTCCTAAATTCTCAAGTTTTCAAATCCCTAATTCGAGAAAATCCTTGATTCCTTGGACTAGTGATTCACATTCGATATTTGGGTTATGGCCATGCAAGATTAGGAGGTTCCATCCCTTGTCGAATCCAACCTAAGCAATAGTTGAATTTCATACTTCGTGGTTGTGATGATGGCTCGCTCCATCGCATGCCTCTTTTATGATTTTCTTAGTTTATGATGGTGAATGTTGAATTTCAGATTATTATTGTCTTTTATTTTCGCTGCATTATCTGTGTTCATGAGCATGCGTCATAATTAGGGCATCCTACACCAAATTTGGTATCAGAGAATAGGCTTGCATGTTTTTGTGTAGATCGAGTTATCAAATTAGGGTTTTGATTTTTAGGTCTGTTTTAGGAAAATTTCAGATTTAGAAAGTTTTCAATTTTAGAAAGTTTCCTAATTTGGAAAATTTCCAGATTTGAGTAGTCTTCTGTTTTAATTCAGTATTTGTCAGTTCATAATAGTTTTGCATTCATTGCATTTATCTTGTAGGTCTAAAACTGTATGGGGGCAAGTTAGGTAGGATTTGGTTCGATTTTTAATTGTATGCCCATGAGAAGAGGTAGAGGTTTCGGACTTCAACCCACCATGAATAACAAGCAGTTATCTGAGCAACTTGCTCAATTGATACAAAAGATAACCACCTTAGAAACGAGTCAAAGGCGTGAGTTCGCTCGCTTTGATAATCAACTCACCACCACCATGACTAAGATCGAGCAATTAGAGGCGTCCCAAAGGGAGAACCCCACTATTGGGGATGATGCACACTCCTAAGCGGGAGGGATCGTTGAAGAACGCGCTCCCACACGTGGAGATGATGGTGGTAGAGATCGTGGAACGGGTCGTAGTGTTGTGCGAGAGGCACAAGCCAAATATGATCATCAAGACCGCTACGATCTAGATGAATGTGCGATGAAGAATGTTAGAGTTGAGGCCTTGAGTTTTGATGGGCGTTTGGATCCCAAGGCATTCCTTGACTGGGTTGCTGACATGGATCACTACTTCGAGTGGTACGATATGTCAGAAAACCGTCAAATGCTGTTTGTAAAGATGAAACTTGTGGGCCAGGCCAAGTTATTTTGGACCAACACTAAGCAAAAGATAGAAAGGATTGGTAGAGCCCCTATCACAGATTGGTATGAGATGAAAGAGAAGTTGAAGGAGAAATATCTTCCTCTCTCATACTGACAGAAGCTCCTTGACCAATGGTAATCTTTACGCTAACGGTCAATGTCTGTCGCTAACTATATCGCCAAATTTGAGGAGTTCATGATGCGATGTGATACCCAAGAGGACCCCCTAGTAACGCTTTCGCATTTCAAGACGGGCCTTCGAACGGATCTTTAGCGCGAGGTTATGACTCGGCCCATATCGGACTTTGATGAAGCATATCAAGTTGTGTAGGAGTTAGAGCAATACCTAAAAACTCCTATCATTAGACGTTTTGAGTCCCGAGATTCTAATGTTAGATCTGGTTCCCAGGGAACTAGACCTAACGTTGGTAATCAACCCAGGGCAAAGGTGACTGTTTCATCTAGGAGAGTATGAGCCCGTGTGCCGTGCCTGCATTGTTGACGCCAAAGAAAGACGGCACGTGGCGCATGTGTGTGGACAGCCGTGCCATAAACAAAATTACTGTCAAGTATAGGTTTCCCATACCTAGACTTAATGATATGCTTGACATGATGGCCAGGTCCACCATTTTCTCCAAAATTTATCTTAAGAGTGGATATCACCAAATCTGCATACGCCCAAGGGATGAGTAGAAGACTGCATTCAAAACGAAAGACTGCATTCAAAACGAAAGATGGGTTGTACGAGTGGATGGTCATGCCCTTCGGCTTGACTAACGCACCTAGTACTTTTATGCGGGTGATGACACAGGTCTTGAGACCGTTCATGGATAAATTTCTAGTGGTGTACTTTGATGACATTCTTATTTATAGTACCACTAAGGAATTACACCTTGAACATTTGAAGCAGGTCTGTAGGGTCCTTATGACTGAAAAGTTGTATGCTAATCTTAAGAAGTGCGCGTTCATGTCTAGTCGAGTCGTGTTCTTAGGATTTATAGTATCTTCAGAAGGAATGCGAGCAGACCCTGAAAAGGTCAGGGCCATAGTTGAATGGCTAGAGCCGAAGAACATTCACGAGGTGCGAAGCTTCCATGGCTTAGCAACTTTTTATCGTCGGTTCATTAGGAGATTTAGCACGATCATGGTTCCCATTACTGAATGCATGGAAAAAAGGAGAGTTCTTGTGGTCGAAAGTTGCAGTCAAGGCTTTCAAGGAAATTAAGGGCAAAATGGTAGAAGCTCTTGTCATGCGTCTGCCTGACTTTTCTAAAATTTTTGAGGTGGCATTTGATGCGTCAGGTGTTGGTATAGGTGGAGTGTTGAGCCAAGAGGGCAACCCAGTAGCCTATTTCAGTGAGAAACTGAATGAGGCGAAACAGAAGTACTCCACCTATGACAAAGAGTTCTATGCAGTAGTGCAATCCCTGAGAGATTGACATCACTATCTCCTACCGCAAGAAATTGTCTTGTTTTCTGATAATGAGGCCTTGAGATATTTACATTCTCGGAATAAACTCAACCTAAGGCATGCTAAGTGGGTAGCGTTTCTTTAGGAATATTCGTTCGTCCTGAAACATGAGGCCGGGGTCGAAAACAAACCAGCAGATGCCCTTAGTAGAAGAGTGACGTTGCTCAATTCGTTGAGTGTAGAGGTAGTCGGATTTGAGCAATTGAAAGATGAATACCCAACATGTCTCGATTTTGGGGTACTTATGCGTTGCTCTCTAGTGACCAGTGTAGCACGGGTGATTATGTCCTTAAAGATGGCTTCCTTTTTAAAGGAGACCGACTTTGTATTCTCCGTATGTCCCTTCGTGAATTCCTCGTCTGGGAGCTTCATTCAGGGGGGATAGCTGGCCACTTTGGTCGAGATAAGACCATTGCCCTCGTAGAGGATCGTTTCTATTGGCCAAGTCTCAAGCGAGACTTAGACAAATTTTTAGGGCAATGTCGTACATGTTAGTTGGTAAACCACGAAAGCAAAATACTGGGCTATATACGCCATTGCCAGTGCCACATGCTTCATGGCATGACATTACAATGGATTTCGTGCTGGGACTTCCCAAAACGATGAAAAAGCACGATTCCATCTTTGTTGTTGTGGATCGCTTCTCTAAAATGGCGCATTTTCTCCCATGTTCGAAAACGTCGGATGCGTCTCATATCGCTTGAGTCTTTTTTGATGGTGTGATGCGTCTTCATGGTTTACCTAAGACCATAGTATCTGACCGTGATGTCAGATTTACTAGCTACTTTTGGAAGACACTATGGCACATGATGGGTACTCGTTTATAGTTTTCTACTGCATATCACCCTCAAACGGATGGTCAAACTGGGGTGGTAAATCATAGTCTTGGAAACCTTTTACGTTGTCTAGTGGGTGAGCATGTTAAAACTTGGGACTTAATTCTACCTATCGCTGAATTTGCTTATAATGGGTCAATCAATAGATCAACAGGGATGAGTCCTTTTGAAATTGTCAGTGGTTACAAACCTAGAATGCCCATAGATCTTTTACCCATGTCTGTCACCTAGAGATCTTTAGAGTCGGCCGATGCATTTGCACGACATATTCATGAATTGCATACACATATTAGACAACGGATTAGTAAGTGATAGCTATAAATATTCAACTGACTCTCATCGTAGATTACAAGATTTTCAGGAAGGAGACTGTAATGGTGAGGATAAGGCCAGAGCGGTTCTCACAGGGCACCGCTAAGAAATTACAAGCGCGTAGTGCTGGACCATTCAAAATATTGCAAAGAATTGGGTCCAACGCATACCAGATTGACCTTCCACCTGAAATGGGCATTAATCCAACGTTTAATGTGGATGATCTAGTCCGTTCCCCTAATCTTATCATTGATCCCTTATCCCTTTCTTGGCCATTCTCTGAATTTTCTTCACAACCTACTCCACCCCTTCCTCCACCCATTAATCGTAAAGAGGAGATTGAGGAAATTGTGGATGAAGAGATAGTTTCTACGAGCGATGGAGTGTAGAGCGTTGATCCGGATTTGCTAGAGCATCACAAGAGCTTTAACTCGTTGGAGTTGAGTTTCTCTCACCCGAGGGGAGTTGATGAGGACACAAGACCCTTCAAGATCTATTAGCGAAGAAAATGTACACCACAAGCATCTTCCTTGTGGTTAGGTGACTATTGAGGCGACTATTGAGGAGCATTGAAGACCCTACACACGTGGTTTGGTGCATAGAAGACCCCGCATTGGGGAGACACGTGTGAAGGAGGAAAGAAGACCCAGTTGGAGGTCATTGGGCATTTGAAATTCACCCATTCTGAAGAAAAGCTCACTGGATAGTTTTTACTGTCGTCGGGCGCCCGACCAACTGGTCACCGGGCTCTTGAAATTCCCCTATTTTGAGCTTTTGCTCGCGGGACGTTTTTGGTCCATGTCGGGCGCCCAACCGTTTGGTCATCGGGTGCCCGACGACCGCGCGAACTGTTTTTTTTTTTTTTTTTTTTTTTAAGTTAGTTTTTTACTTAAGTATTGAGGATATTTTGGTATTTTCTTTTTTTTTTAGTGTCTATTTAAGTGGGTTAAGCCCTAAACACAAAAATTAGCTATTGATTAATGACAAAAGCCTTTGTGGTGCCTCCTTCCTCTCTCTCTCTCTCTCTCATGAAACTTCATCTTCTTCTCCAATCTTCTTCTTCTCTTTTCTTCTTGTGCCCCTCCAATATTCCTCTAAGGTAAGATCTTCTTCCCTCTCTCTCTCTCTCTCTCTCTCTCTCTCTATCTCCATTATCCCCAATCCTTCAAATCCTAAATTTGAGAATCGAATCAAAATTCTATCGTGGTTGTGATGATGGCCCACTCCATTGCATGCCTCTTTTATGATTTTCTTAGTTTATGATGGTGAATGTTGAATTTCAGATTATTATTGTCTTTCATTTCCGCTGGATTATCTGTGTTCATGAGCATGCATCATAATTAGGGTATCCTATGTCACAAGGCTTACCAGTAAGATCCCAACACATGTCAACTGTGTGGTAACTAAGACTACAATGAATGCACTGCTACCAGGACCAGGACCACAACTATCACTGAAATCTGTACATGGCCTTCCCAATTATTTCTCTCTACCACGTGAACTGCTGCCATGACCACGACTAAAGTCTTGCATTTGATCTCCAAAATAGGCCTAAATTTAGTTAAAAGTTGGGTTTCTAAGCTTCCTCTAGGCTCTAGGTTGAAATGTAGAGAAGAGGAAAGAAATGAGAGAAAAATGGCAAAAAAGTTGGAAAGCATCTTTTAAAGTCTGTCTGTTAACTGATATGCACTGCTCTGTGTCTTTGGGCTGATACTGGCACCATCTTGTGAATCTCACTGTTTCATCTCTATATATACTGTATTGACCATGAGTGAAATGGATGAGATATGGCGGTACCACCCTCTATGTAACCGATTTTTGCAACCTTGCTTGGATTGCAAACTTAGATTTTTCTTGTCCTGTTTAGGCTTCATTTGGAATCAGGTTTTTAAAATCTTGATGTTCGGAAAATGAAGATTCGGTGCGTCCTGCATGCATCGAATCAGCTTCCCATTGTCATTTTGTGGGGTCCTGAAATTTAAGGTTTTCACATGTGTATTAAATGCTACCTTCATGTTTCTAATATTCGGACCTTTAATATAGGTTTGTAGAAGTTACCATGCTAGTGTTTGAAATTAAATTTGTTCAGTGAAACCATTGCCTTCACTTTTTTTTTTTTGTTAGTCATGCAACGCACCCACCCTGTTAGCTGCGCAACACACCCACACGGTTAGTCACAGGATGCACCCACCCACTGGTGGGGTTACTTGTTATTGGTAAACACAAAACTGTTCGTTATTGTGGAGAGCCTACTTGTTATTGGTAAACACAAAACTGTTTGTAATTGTGGATGGCCTAAGTCCTCGATTTTTTTTTTCCTTCTATTTTTGATGAGTTGAAATCTTTGAAAACCACTAAAACCTTGCAAAAGTGTCTCTTGTTAAATAAGAGAGATTTTTTTCCTCTACCTTTTTTCCTCTATGAAATCATTTTTCCTTTGCAGGTTTTGGATAGCCGTGGATACCTATTGACTGCACTGGGTCATGGGTTATGGCCTTCTATGGTTCTCCTCTCTGAGATTGTTCAAACATTCATCTTGGCTGACTTCTGCTACTACTATGTAAAGAGGTATGCCTTATAAAATAAGTGAAGACCCTGAAGTTACGAGTTATGCATATATCCTTTAAGAGGAATTATAGGTCATGAAACAGCAAGCATAAAATTTGCTGGAGCTCTGGACTTTTAACAATTCGTGGTCCATGGTTTGATGATCTGAATTGCTGGTCCAACGGGCCCCCACCATGGAAGAGGGTTAGCTAAAAAATTATCCAGGTCACAGGATCCTAACATTTTGACTTATGCACCATTTTCTGTCGAGTGTGGACTTTCACTCTATTTTTCTCTTTAACTGTGATTTGTATGTCACTGATTTAAGGGTTAGGATGTTCCAGTCTGGAAAATTTTTGTGGTATTCCTCTTCTGAGGTGTGACATAGATCATGTTGTGGATCACCGAACCTCAGGCCCATTATATAGAAACCGGTGAACTACCAAACTGAATGTTTTTAAGCCTACATGAGGAGTTTTAACGCATTTCTTATATCATTTAGTAATTGACATTGTCCTGACAAACTCTTGGATTGATAAAAAATCCAACTGATCAATACCTTTTGATCAGTTGGTCACCTCTTGGGTGAGCCATAGCCTAAAAATCATACCTAGGTTACATTGTTCTGAAACAGAAAAATCTGTGGCAAGGCTGGAATTGGGTCATGTGATGTGAAATCGAATGTTCACAATAAGGACTTGAGAATGGGGACATGAATTTGAGACATGGTGAACAAAAACTGAAAAGCTGTTCTTGTGAAATTGGAAAAATCATCTTGGGTAGATTGTGACGTGGAAATGAGAGATTCATCTCCATAACTGTCCCATGCATCAATTGCTTTTAGACCGCAACAAGGGCACAAGAGTAAGAATGGAACTCTCCATAACTGTCCCATGCATCGCCTGCTTTTGGACAGTATAAAAATATGGAACTCTCCATAACTCTCCATAAGAATGGAACTCTCCATAACTCTCCGTAAGGGCACAAGTTTGGAGCATCTTACCCAAAATATGTCTATATAGAGGTCCTAGCTGACTTTTGATATGTGATAAAGCAATCTCGGCTGACAATGGGCTGGGCCTGGGCCCAACAAAATGAAAATTTAATAGGGCCTGCCTGAAGCCCTGTCCTGACCTGTTTAAAATCCAGGCCTGAATTTGCCCAGCTCAGTTCCATGCCAATCTGCATATGTTTATTACATGTTGTAAGGATGCATTATGTTATTATTGTACTTTTCCCTGTTCCTTATCTCTATTTTTACTAACAAAACTCACAATTTGCACTGGCAGCGTCGTGGGCGGCCATCTTGTGTTGCGGCTCCCTTCTGGAGTAGTTTGAAAGATACAATCATTCAATCCCATTCAACCTCTCAATCAACAAAGTAGAGAGTAACACGACTCAGGAACTCCCAATGTTGCAATTTGTAGATATAAACCGACAACAAAGGTCTCTTAAGTACTTAAATTAGCAGGTACTTTAGTTCCAAAGTTATAAACTGGTTTTGTTTTTAGTGTTTCTTGCAAGGACACTAATTTCATCCATCAATAATATATCATGTGCATCGCCATTACGTCAATTCGAATGTTTTGGTTATGATTCCGGGGCCGCATTGGCTAATATCATGTTAACTTGCATGGGAGAAGGAAATGCCTGAGGTTTGGGAAGCAATTGGTTGTCTATATCCTCAAGAGATTTGCTCAAATTGCAGTTTGATTTTGGATGTAAGAGGGGAGCTCCTGAAAGCACTGCGGCGGGTGTGTTTGATTATGTTTTTAGGAGTAGGCAATTTTCGTAACTTGGTTCATGTGCAGGATCCAGGCTTCTGATTTGGTGGGTCCCAGTGTACATGTAGCCCCAAAATCTTGCTGACCCACCCATCAGGTTGGTTGCGTATGAGAAATGAACAAGTGTTGAATGTCCAGATCTGCCACATACTATAAGCGGATTGGACTGATTTATGTAACAGGACATGATCTATGTGGTACCCACTTGGGGAGTAGCTGTCTAGATCTCACACACATACCATGTTGGCATGTGTGCTGTGGATCGCACCTCTTTCTAACATTGGTTGAGAGCATTTCCGATCCGAGTTTTTCAACGTTGGCTTTCTATTTGTTGTGCATTGAACTAGTTGTGATTTGTGATCCCACCGTACGCATGGCTCTGTATGGTCAGTGAATCTGAACTGGTCCAGCAGGTGAGCCCTACTATGGAAGGTCTGTGGTACAAATGTTATTTTGATTGAATAATTCCACCTAATTAATTACAGCTTTTTAAACATCAAACAAAATAAGATTGCACTTCAACTTGGTACGTGGCAATGAGGTATCAAGTCCATGACTGGAAGACAACGGGAGATTTCTCTTTACTACTTGCTAATGTATTAGGCCTGGGTCACTTTCATATCAACGCACGGCCCAGTTGCTTGCAAGAGGCTAACTAGGACACTATCATAAGAAGTAATGGGCATAGATTGCCTTTCAACATGATTAGGATGTTGTTGTGCATCGTGATCGGGGTTTCGACTAGTTGGACTGGTGCATCATAAATCGCTCCCTTGTCTTTTCAATGCATCATTCTTATGGTAGTCTAAATTTTTTCTTCCAGCCATCTCTTGTAATTATCAATTAGAATAAATGCGCCTCACTACGGTTCATTTTGAAATTTGATGGAAGTCACTCGATGGTTGATAATTTCTCTTCATCTTTGTCGGCTAATAAAGTATCATTGATGTCCAATGAAAATATTATAAACCGCCTTCCAAATAGCTTCACGTGTGTAAAGTGTTCTTCTTCACAAGTACAGCATACGAAAGAAGTCTTTAAATTTTTTTAATTTTTCGGGTTTAAAGATAGCTTACCATTCAGCTTCTCTCGTAATTTGGTTTGCTTTTTTTTTTTTCCCCCTCTTGTTCATCTTCTTCTTCTACAATTCCCCTCATTCCTTCCTCTTTTTCTCCATAGATACCATCCCACTTTCAAATAGTGAGGTCATTTCTCTCTCTCTTCGTCTTCAACCTTAATGGAGCCCATGCCCTACTAGATCTTTTCAATTAGGTTCTCTTGGGGCGTGTTTGGATATGAGGAATCCAAGTAGAAAAGGAATGGACTCCCTTGATTGTCGTACTCGCTATTTGGATGGATAGAAAGAATTTTGTGGAGTAATTATTAGCCTCATCCTCCGTTAGAATTCTCTGGCGCAAACAAGATGACTATTTTAAAGTGGATATAGGATTTATGTTTACTATCCAAACAACACCCCTCTTCTGGAATCTACTAGGCTATAATGTTGGACAAGGGAATTGTTACATTTATCTGTGTGTGGACTCTTTTATGTCCAAATGGGGAAAAGAAAAGGGCGTGCAATCACACATAGAGATAGATAGAGAGAGAGAGAGAGAGAGAGAGAGAGAGAAAAGAATAAGTAAATGAAAATTTTTAAAGGCGCCTTGAGGTCTAAGTATTTCTGAGAAGTATTAGTCTTGATTTGTCTTCTTCTTTTTTTTTTTTTTTTTTGTGGTGGAAGGTTAAAGAGTTATAAGGTTTGAGAGATATTTTGTAATAAAAGCATTTAAGGGCATGTTTTGGATACATGGAATCCAAAGCAAAAGAAAGGAAAAAAAATAATTATCCGATGATGAATTCTATGAGAACTATTGAAACATGGATTTCTATTTTGAGTATTTTGTTAGATAGCAAGTGGAAATCTCGTGTGCCTCTTATGGTACTCATCCACATTCTTATACCAAGAATCCAAATTATGAATAAAGTGTTATAATTGCATGGTTTTTTGTTAGATAGCAAGTGAAAATTTCGTGTGCATCTTATGGTACTTATCCACATTCTTATTCCAAGAAGCCAAATTATGAACAAAGTGTAATAATTGCATGGTGTAATCAACCCTTTCCTTTGAGATCCAAACAACTCAAATCGCCACATCAAAGGAAAAACCTTTTTCCTATTTGGCATGGATTTATGGTTTCCAAATATGCCCTAAGATTAAAAAAAAGGTTTTGTTGCATCTTTTGACAAAATTAACTTCTAGATATCTACATATTTGTATATTTATTAAGGTTGCTCGGATGAGGCTAGATTTTATATAACATTTGTAGAATAAGTTTATTTTACATTGTTGCGCATTGGGCTATTATGATGTTTTATGGGATCTAACCCTTCTAGAAGGCTGCCCCATAATGTAATTGAGATGCCTCAAAGATCAGGTCAATTCAACCATCATGTAAGCCAAAACTGAATATGAGGTTTTAGGGCGGTTATTCATTGTTTTATCTGACGTAGCCATGTTGTTTTTATATGATTCAACTTAGACATCAAGTGAGCCTCATCATGATGATGAGATTTCGAAATAAAAATAGGACATCCTCTAAGTCCCATCACTTATATAGAGTTCCACATGCGCTTGAACCTGTGATCCTTTTCACTTTAAATGCATTTGGATGATCACCTACCACTTGCACCGTAAATAGATCTTCATCATTCAATACTTACATCATCTTACATCCTTTTATATAATCATCACCCTACCGTCATGTGGGCTCAAACCTTAAACGTGGACCTCATTGAATAATCTTGAAGACCCACTATTAGATTTGTGATAAGTTAATGCCAAATAAAAAACACGTATACTAAGAGGGTTTGAGCCTAATTAGGAGATCCTCTAGGTCCCCCCACTTATATAAAGTTCCACGTGGGCTTGAACCTAGGATCCTTTTCACTTAAATGCATTTGGATGATCACCTACTACTTGCATTGTGAATAGATCTTCATGCACGTAAATTTTAACCCTTAACACTCACATCATCTTATATCCTTTTATATTATCATCACCCTACCGTCATGTGGGCTTAAGCCCCAAACGTGGACCCCACCTAATAATCTTGAAGACCCACCGTTAAATTTTTGATAAGTTAATGCCAAACGAAAACACGTGTAAAAAAGCTCTAGAAAAATATTATTTTCTTTTATAAAATATTTTTTAATCAAAATCTTTTTTATCATAAAATACTTTTAAGCTCATGAGTAACTGGGCTTGTCAATCTTGATGATCTTTTATAGTAAAACAATTTATATCATACTTACCTAATTCAATTAATATTCTTTCTTACTGCGATTGAGGTTAAATGACCTAAATAATAGTTAAATTCACTAGAGTTAGTGACCACGATCGTCTTCTCATTGAAGTTAAAAAGATGTCACGTATGGCAACATCTTGGAGATGTGGGCAGTGGATGACTGTTGATAATGACATATCAAGAATGGAGAAGAAGAGGATAGAAAAAGACATTGAGGTAGAGAAGATGAGAAGAAGAGGAGGTAGAATATGATAGTATGATTCACATGCCTTACATCCTTTCTTTTATTTAATAAAAAATAATACATTAATGAGGCCCAATGAGCCAAGCTTAATGCACAATAAGGTCACGCCTAATAAACATAACTCATATTTTTAACACTCCCCTAAAGCTGGAGCATTGATGTTTAACATGTTTAGCTTGCCATTGATAACTGAACCTTATGTGTTAGAGGTTTGGCAAAGATATTCACCAACTGCTCTTTAGTATACAGATGTTCAATCATAACGTCTTTGGACATAATCTACTCACAAACAAAATGAAAATGCACCTCAATGCACTTTCTTTTTTTATGAAAAATTAAATTACTTGTTATATGTGTTGTTTCTTGTTTATCATAATAGAGAATTATTGGTTCACCACTACATAAATGTAGCTTTTAGAGAAGGGACCTAACTTATAAAAAGCTCACAGATTATATGACTCATAGCTTTATACTCAACCTTTATTTTTGATATTATAATAACCTTTTGTTTCTTGCTTCACCAAGTTGCTAAGTTTCTTTTAATAAATATGCAATACCTAGATGTATATTTCATATCAACTATTGATCCGGCCTAATCAACATCGGCAAAGGATTTAATTCAAATATATTCGTGAGATCTATAGAGAAGCACATATCCTGGAAATAAACAAGTTTCTCAATAAGATTTGAACCCTATTAGTCCAGTTTCTCCCGCCAAATCCATATCATAGATTCTTTAGCAATTCAAAAAATGTATCTTAGCAACCCATGATCTTTCTTTTAAAACTACTCATGGATATGCTTCTCGACTTCTGATATGTTAACTTCATTACTAATAATAATAATGATGTCATTAACTTATATAATTAATGTAATTATTTCTCTCGAGCTGTACTTTACAAAGTCAAAATGATATATTTACATCGATAAAAATTGAAATCAACCAGCACATGGTTGAACTTCTTAAATCATGTGCTTGGACACTACTTTAGCCAATTTATAATCTTTAGAGCTTGCAGACATTTTCTTTCTCTCGCTAAGTAATAAATTTAAGAGGTTGCCCTTTTAATAGGGCTCTTAAAGGGTCGGATCTGGATCAGATCTAATTGGATCCAACTCCAAGTCCGAATATCTACAACGGATTCGAATCAGATTCGGATCCAAAAGGTGATATCCATATCCGATCCATTTATAAATAGTTAGATCCATTTTCGATCCAAAATTCATATAACCATCAGATTTGGGTTGGATCTAGGTCCGAATCCACCCCATTACAAGTCTAAAAAAATATATAATATATAATATAAAATATAATATATTTAATTTAGTAGAAAAATTAGGGCTGTAAATGGTCAGGTTCGGGGCGAGTTTAGCTTAAACCAGACCCGCCCATTTACTAAATGGGTCTGGGTCCAAATTTTAGACCCAAACCCTTTTACTAAATGGGCGGGTCCAAGTCGGGTCTGAGTCAACCCATCAGACCCATTTATAAATGAGTCTGGGTCTAGTAGAGGGAGATCCACCTAGACCCATTTATAAATGGGTCAGGTCTAATGGGTCCGGGTCTGGATCAAGTATGCAAGCATTTTTACAAGGCTTAAAATCGGGTCTGGGCTGGACGAGTCCCTTGAAACATAGACCAAACTCGCCCACTTACTAAATGGGTTCGGGTTAGGCCTAATATAAAGGAAACTAGACCCAGACCCGTTTAACAACTGGGTTTGGTCTGTTCTTGGACCTAGACCCTTACCATTTAACAAATGGGTTGGGTCTAAATGGGTTGGGTTCGGGTACCCCATCAGGTCCGCTGACCCATTTACATAGTAAGGTGACAACGAGTCGGATCTGGATCGGATTCAGATCAAACTTGGATATGTTTTTAAGATCCAAATCCACATTATATAGATTCAGAGCAAATCGGATCTTGGATCTGACCCGCTCCATTGAGAGCCCTACCTTGTAAACATTTTCGATCAAATCACCATTAAGAAATACATTTTTAATATCAAGTTGATGTAGCAACCATGACTTGTTTACTTTCACAGAAATCAACGCATATAGAATTTAACTTCCATATTGGTGAAAGTCTCCCTAATTTAAGCTTTCAGTTGATTCATCTAATTGATATTTAACAGTGTATGCCTACTAATAACCAATTGTATATTTGTCAAGAGGCAACGTAATTAGGGTTCACGTCTCGGTATGATGTATAACAAACATCTCTTCTTGTATAGTTTTTCTCTAACCTAGATGAGCTAGTACATCATAGTGGAATTTAGGGATAATCTTACTTGACAGGGCTAAAGCATATGAATAAGAAAAACGATTTAAATGAATGTGGAAACAAAATTTGAGAGAGTTAGTTAGTGCATGAATATTTTGAAAAAAAATCATTAGTGTATTAACATTTAGTTTTTCAAAGAGTAACTTATAAATATCTTTCTATACTAGATGAAGTTGTACAAGAATTTCAATAAAAGATATTGTTAAAGAATGTGAACTTTGCTTTCTTTTAACCTGTGTAGAAGAAGTAGAAGTCACCCATGTAGGTAATGGTCAAAAGGTTTCTTTACAATGATTTTGGAATGGCCATCCTCACTCATTGGTTCAGAAAAGAATAAAACACCATCATAGAAGGTTCCATAAACGTTAATAAGAACTTAATTAAACATTGGATTAAAATACTTGTACATTTTTTGTGTGCATGAGTAACCAAAGAAAATACATTTGATAGTTCAAGTATCTCGCTTGTCCATGTTCATGTCATTTTTGTGAACAAAGATAGTACATCCAAATATATGTGTAAGTGTTTAACCTTTAAGAATATGTGAGGGTTACTAATTAATTAAATGACAAGTTGTGAGGACAACATAATTCCAAAAACATTTGGAGACGTTCATATAAAACCTTGCCACTTAAGAAGATGTATGTTTTTATCTTAGCAATCTCTTTTTATCAAGGTGTATAGGCACAAGATGTTTGATGAATAATGCCTTTTGAGGAAAGATATTCAAGGAATAAATCGAACATATATTTTAAGGCATTATTGAACTAAATATATTGAATTATTTTATTAATTTTTTATTTTAAATTTCAGCATTAATAACTTAAACATATATTTATGTCGTGCATAAAAAATGAACTAAAGAAATCATCAATAAATATAACTAAATATTTAAAAATAGATAAACTAAAAATTTTATAGGGCCTTACACATTTAAATGAACTAAAGAAAATGATGCATAATTTTGATTATACGGTTTATTAGAATATAAAAAACGTATATGCTTGGCTAGCTGAAATGACTCACATTTTGTTGAATTAACATTTTTTAAAGATGAAACTAATATCTTTAAGGAATTAGTGGAGGAATGATCTAATCGGCTATGCTACTGTAGCGGTGTAATATCATTTGTCCTCAAAGCCGCCTTAACTTGCTACAGCATTTATTATATAGACTACATAATTCATGCCTCCACCAATAATTTGTTTTATCTTGATGTCTTGAAACACATACCACAAAGGGTAGAGTGTTAAGGTTTTTATTAATTGACTAATAGATAGTAGGCTCATAAAATTTTTTGAAACATATATAACTGATGGTCAAAAATTATTAGCACTAAGTGAAACAATACTTTTATTAAGAATATTAAACATAGAACCATCAACAAGAAAGATTGGAGTACAATGGGATTAGGTATCTATGGAGGAAAAAGTGATATATTACGTATCGTATGATTTATTTCTTAAAAATCAATCACCTAAGGTGACATACCAGTGGATGCAACAAAGGCATTACCGAAATTAATAATGAATATGGAAGGAGATGGAAGAGTATCGCTAATAATGTGCCGATTAAGAAGCTTCTCAAGATTTATACGAAAGAAAACTATAATGTTATTAGTGTTGGTGGAGTGCCCCTAAACATGCTAGTCACCAACATAGATTGTTAGGTTTGTACGACAATATGGATGAGCTCCTATTTTCAAAATATATTCCAACACTTGTCACTTGTATAATTTTACTACTTGCATAGGCACAAAATTGTTGTTATCCATTTTGTTATCATGATTCTCTTCCTTCATTTCACGAGTATTATTGTCTATAATAGACATAACAACTACATTTTTATTAGGTATACGACTATAAATGATAATGTAAGAGTAGAAAAATGCAAAACTTGAACAAATACATCAGGCAAAAATATGACATGCTCACTACCAAAAAGTTATTCCTTCATTGGGTCAAGCTAAGGGTGTGTTGTGTTAAGTAGCAATATGATTGGAATATCTTCCTATAGTTGTTGTTTCATATATCAGTAGTGAAAGAATAATGAAGCTTCCATTCATTATACATGCTCTTAAATCAAATACAATGTTCATATAAATTATCGCCTTACTTCATTATTTAAAATTTCTTAAGGACCGGTTGGGTTCATGTACTACCACAATAATGTGGTGTAAAACTCACATCATTATATCTTACCTATGATTGGATATTGCTAACTATCAAATCACTATAATCATTCAGAATCATCACAAGACATGGATTGACGAAAGTGTATTTATGTGGCATAGTTTCGTGGGCCCCACCATGACGTATGTGTTATATCCACACCGTCTAACCATCTTGTGTGATCATTTTTTAGAATGAGACAAAATGAGATAGATCCAAAGTCAAAATAAACCACAATAGCTAGTAGTGGGGATTAAATGCTAGCAGTGTGGTTCACTCGAGCTTTCAATTTTTCTTATTTTTGAAACATGCCTTGAAATGATATTGCAAAATGGATTGACGATGTGGATATAACATATATTGATGAAATTATATCCAAGTGTATTTAAATATGAAAAATATTTTACATTTCAAATCGAAATAAGAGAGGAATATTGTGTACGACCACTATCTTATTTTACTTCCAACTACCATAGTAATGATAATTATTATTCATTTACCCCACATTACAATATATTATTGTTCTAATTAGTAAATCAAATTGGCCTTAAAAAATATGATATAATTATTAAATATTCATTTCATTTGAAAATAATTGTCAGGATCTCTTTGACACTATCACCATAAATCACATTATGATAAACATTCTCTTTTATACTATAGAACAATCAACTCATGACCTGATAGTTGTCTTTTTTTCTATTAAGAATAGGTGTTTGAATTTTTAATGGGTCCTATATCTGTTAAATATTTCAATTTACGCTTAAATGTCAAGAGTACTCAAATTGAGCATGCCCATGAGAGATAGCTTTCAATAACCTAAAGTTTAATGGGTGCAAGATATTGCTCATCAAGTTTGGTACCCATTTTGAACTCCATTAAAGTAAAATTTAAAAAATATATTAACCTACATAATAATCATATTAAATAAACAAATTGCAAGCAACCAATGTCAATATCGCAATCACAAGTTAACACTCAATTATAAAAACATGTCACATGTGATGTAAATCAACAAATACAATCATCAATAAAAAATAAAAATAAAACATCAAAGATCATGTGAATCAGTAAGAATCAACAACCAAAATTAATATTTATGGAGATCACATTGCACATTGTAATTATTTATAGTGGGTGGCGATAACTGACAATAATAATGAATAGATGTAATACGTTTTATACTTTAATAAGCAGAGATGGACCAATTGATCATTCGACCAGCGACACTAAATTAGATCGCCCAACCAATGACATCAGCATATACAACCATCCTTAGGCGATGGTTCACTCGATCATTGGACTAAATCAGTCCAGCACAAGAGTTATTGAATTTTAAAAAAGGGAACTTACTACATTTAGTTTGTAAACATCATAAGAATCTAATTGGTTATGTAGAGGAAGAATGCAGATGATCTCCTTACATGACTAAAACTAATGGATTTGCTTGTATAATCTAAAGATGAATGATCGTAAATCTATGTGCAGTAAGTCTCATGGAAATGGACAAAAAATATTAATGCTCTGATACCATAAAAGATGTCGTGCATAATAATATCTTGAAGATGTGCGGGTAGTGTGTTGCTGCCAATAATGACATAGTAAGAACAAAGAACAAAAAAGAGAGAAAGAGAGAATGAAGGAGAGGAAGAGAAGTGGTAGAATATGAGAGTTTGGTTCACATGTGCTGCTCAATAGATTGTATTTAACAAAAAAAGAATACATGAATTAGGCCTTGTGTATCAAGTTCAATACACACACAATAAATCCATGTCCAATAAACATAACTCATGTTTTCAGTAAAGTTCAACCCTCTATTATGTAAGTTCTCTTAATGAAGGTCTGTAATTGAGTTACTAACAATGAATTTGAGCATTACTATTATCTTAGGTAATAGCCTATAAATTTGTAAATAAAATATGGATGAGAGATGGTGAATTCAGTAATTGTTATTTTCTCACTAATGCTCCACTAGTTTTCACATTAAATAAGCATAATTAGGGAAAATTTTATGATTACAATTAATTTTTTCTTATAAGGTAATAGGTTGCATGAATGAAGTCATGATCATAAGTCAAATACGAATTCTCTATTTTCTCTATTTGTTATCATTATCTTTTGAATTTTATTATTGATTATTTAAATATAATTTTTATTAGATTTTATTAGAATTTTGATAATGGTTATTTCATTATGATGAATGTTTTATTAGGGTTTTATTAGTGATAGTATCAATGTGATGAAAGTTTTATTAGAATTGTGTTAATGACAATTTTAATCTAATTAAGGTTTTGTTAGAGCGATTAATGAGATATGTAATTGAAAATTATTAGAATTTGGGATGATTATTTTTCTCATCCTTCCATTAATTTATATAGAAAAGAAATATACAAAGATGGTATAAATATATGGAAGGATGAGAAAAGACCACACATGCGTAAATATAAATATTTCATATAAATATTTACCCGTATTTCTTATATGAAACACGGGTTTCTTATAAGGTTTCAAATAAATATTTACCCGTATTTATACCATCCTTTCTTATAAGATTTATACCATATATTTACCCGTATTGAGCAATAGATCATATTTAAGAAATAAATGTATATGGATTTTTTTATAAAAATTGTCATAGAGAAATATTCTTAATATCTAACTAGTGAAATAACCAATGTTGATGAGCAAAGATATAGATAAAAAGTAACTCGAATAGAATTCATCTTTCCAATAGAGAAAAATGTGTAATAATAATTAATTTCTGATTATTGTGTAAAGTCATTTGTAATTTGACTGATTTTATATTAAGCAATAGATCCATCAAGATTATACTTGAATGTATAAATCAACTTACACCTAATAGCTAATCGCCCCATAAGGAGTAGCTAACTCCCAAGTGCCTTACTGCTCAAGGGTTTGCATTTTATAAATTATAATAATATTTTATTTAGGGTTCTTTAAGTCATTTACAACTATAATGAAATGGAAGAAGATGAAATAAACGAAAATAAATTACGAAATGATGAAGACAATTGGTGATATGAAACATGATTACCAATTAGATGAGGCACAATTGATACGATAACAAGATGAAAAAATGGTTATATATTCTGCTTGCTAGAGAGCGATGAAAATATTAGAGGATGCAGAGTCGATAACAAATTTTATAGATTGAGTTTCAGAATGTGCGGGATTAATTTGAGTAGCATGTTCTACTAGCGGATTAGATTCCTCTTCCTATGTATAAAATTTTTATAGTTAGAAGGGGAATACCAACACATCATGTGAGGGAGTCAAATAATAAGGAAGTAAAAAATATTCTCCACGAAAGTGACATTTTTTTAGATATAGTTGAGTTTGGTAATAAAAAAAAAAAAATTTTAGTGTTAGAATATTTAAGGAATATACAAAAATTTAATTGAAATTCAACTTTATCACGAGGACTACTGAGATGGACAAAATAGACACATCCGAACATACAAAGAGAAAGATTGAAAATGGCATTATTGAGCTTCAATATTTGTAAAGGATAATTATTTGTTAATAATGAAGACGTTATTCGATTGATATATGTGTGGCAATGAGAACTTCATCGTAATAAAATTTAGGAACAAATATTCCTATTATGACAAATTGAATTATATATATTAAATAGCGATTTTTATGTTTAACTATTCCATTTTATTGAGAAGTATAAAAACATGATATCTGTGATAAATTTCATTCAGTAAAAAAGGTTCACAGTTCTTGACTTCTTTTATTTTTATAGCATTATCTAATTGAAAATTTTTTTTATAACTTTTTCAAATTGTCTTAACATATTTAATGAATGTTTGTACGGTAGATACGACCTCTATTTTATTTTTCTTGAGGTATATAATGTATAATATGTATAACCAAATATAAAATAACTTAAATAAGTCCCCATACATTAGAATGAATCAAATTAAAAGCTAATGCTGAATTATTTATACTATATGAATAAGAAGTATGAATATGTTTTGATAATTGACAAATTTCATACTAAAAAAAGATATTATGAAATTGATTAGGAAACAAAATAGAGATTGGATATACTGAAATATGTCCTAAAAGAGATGACAAAAACTGAGAAACTCTTTATTAGAGATAAATATTTTCACATGACAGGAAGTGAAGTCATCAACATCAAGTAAATACAAGCCGCTAGATTATGCCCTCACTAATCATCTTTCTAGCATGTAAATCTTAAACAATACAAGAGTGGCTAAAGAAATAATACTGTTGTTTAGTTGGAAACTTACGGAGAGAAGAGTAGAAGGAAATGAGGGTATATAAAGAATAAATGAAAGAATTGATGATAAACTAAGTTGGAATAATTCCAAGCATTAGAATAAAAACTATCAATTAATCTTATCATAAACTGAAGCATAAGTAAGAAAATAATTTTTGGTACGTAGCACATGATTTGTTGCACTAAAGTCAATGATTCATATTATACTAAACTATGAAAAAGGACGGAAGACATGATTAGCCGATATATCTAAATGGTCCCCCCAATATGGAAGGTGTAGATGTACATGTATGATATGTAGTTACCACATTATAATTTGTGAGAGTTTGACTAGCCATGGTGATTTTAGTTTTGACTTTAATTATGACATTTTTGGTTCTCCCTTAAATGAGGGTCGAAGATGAGGATACAACTTATAATAAATATTTTTAGAGTATTGGTGAAGTTTCATCATAAGTGCATATGAAGTTACCAAGATCAGTGTTTCTCTAAGGATGATGATCAATGTATTTATTTATTTATCTCCTTATAGTGTTTCCTCTTCTATTGAATTTAGGTCCAGTTGCAAAGGCAAACTTTTCATTAGTGGAAAGCATAATCAATGCCTATCTATTTACCTCACTACGAATGTAATTATAAATATTTTCAAGGGTGAACATGAATTTATGTACTAAATCTTAAATATATTATTGTTTAAACTAGCATTTAGTTTCTCTAAAAAAAAAAAAAAATCCTCCATTTTCAAGCCACTTTTATATATCATTGAGACTCACATTTTTTTCCACCAAGAATGTTTTATGAAACTCTTTAACCCTTGAATTTGGAGTATCCTACTTTCACATGATTCACAGGGTTTAACAAGCAATCAATATTTTACGATCAAATGTGTAGTACTTGTAGTAGCGGTTCTTATATATTGTATTAACAATCGAAATATGATATTCCCATTCATAGGTCCGAGATCTACATCTATAAATTGAAAGGCCTGAATGATCAATTCTGCAATTAGTTGTTATAATCATCAGGGGCACTTTACTACATTGGTGAAGGCTTTGAGTCTGGGGGAAGCTTACCACACGATTTAATACTAAATTAACCTTAGTTGGTTGACCACAAAACTTTGGCTAAAATACGAAAACCAACTTCCTTCCAAAGACGCTCAGGAGGCCAGTGTGAGTTTCAGATGGAATAGAACCATTCTGACTCGAGTAAGACAAATTCTTCAGTGCGAACACGCTGGTTACCGAGAACAAATTCTTCATTTTTTTTTCTACTTTGATTCTATAAGAGTCATTCACCCATCCAATATTGAATGACTTAACACTTAGATTCTATCGCGAGTCTGGATACAAAGTCTCTTCAATCATTTCCATAACTCGTAATTGGATTCTCCATTAGCCAGCCGCCATCGAAAATGCTGTATATGGGGCCTTACTTGTGAATGATGTTGAAACCTAGCTCTATATAGGAGTGTTGGACCTACAAGGCTCTAGTGGCTTAGGGGTAAGAGATGATTTCGCATGTGTCACTATATAATATAAGAATTTCCCTGGCTTTATTTTCGCTCTGCTCATGTGTGACACTCCTTGCTTGAGAAACTGATGTATACAATAGTTTTTTCGTTCTTTTACCTTTGGCACAGGAATGTATAGTAGGATTTCTTAAATAAGTTTCTTTATTGCATCATTACATCTATCATTGTAATTGATACGTGTGAGTAAATTCATTGTGATAGGAGTTTATTTTTAAAATAGTATCTTAAATTTTTTAGGCCATTGCACACATAAGTAATGACCCATTGGTATTAGGTTCTATAGAGTGGAGTAGCTATCCCATTACAATGAAATTATTATTTATTTAATTTTTATATGATGAATCATGAAGGATAATTTTTTCTTCAGTAATAAAATCTAACTTTTATTTTCCTCTAAGAAAAAATTGTGCGGGCTGAGACTACTTAGGTAGTTTGACTATTGTAATGTATATATTGGTATGCAAGTATATTTTTAAACGATCTATAAAATGTAACACAATAGAATAAAAATGGAGTTCTTGATAAGAAAAAAGAAACTCAAGGCAAAATAGTGATAAAACTAAGTCCGTTGAATAGTGCTAATAACCAATCAAAGAGGGTGATATGGTGACAGAATAGAGGCTAGTCAGTTCAATTGATAGTAACAATAATTTACAATTTCAGTCCTTTCAAGCATGATCACAATAACTGTACAATAATAGTGGACCAAAAATATAAATAAGCAAGTTCACCATCGTTCAAACAATTTCTTAGGGGTAGAAGGACTACAATAGGCCCTATAAAATCAGGGTCCAGGTAATAGGGGTGATGTTAGCCACAGCTAACAGATTTAGCAATGACTACGACTAACAGATATGGCATTGGCTGTGATTGATAGAGATGACAAATCGCGATGGCTGTGACTAACCGAGAAAACTATGTAGGATGCATATCTTGTTGATCAAGATAATGGGTTTGGAGTTTTGATTGACATCTAGAATCATGATAAGGTTAGAGTTTTTAATGACTGTCATCGAACAATGATGAATGTATATTGTTCTATGGTATATATGCAAATATGATAACTGTACAAGAAAATATGGTCTTATTCTTAAATGGTCCATAGGACTACACATATAAACACTAACTGTGATGAAGATTTTATTGGGGTATTAATGGCTATTATAATAGAGTTTTCGAACCGTATTAAAATGTATATGGATAAAAATTTTGTTGGAATTGTTAATCACTTTTATGATAGGGTTGTGAAATTTATATTAGTCTTTTATGAAACTTCACGAACAATTGTAATTTTTCATTATTGATTATTCCTAATAATGGTGATGAATTCCTTCACGGGACCTCTATCTCTCTGTCTCTCTCTCTCTCTCTCTCTCTCTCTATAAGGTGTTTTACAGAGCTTTTATATTTAACAAACTTTATATTTTTTCATTTATAAATTTCTATTACAATAATTTTAATTCACGAATTCATGTATAGTTCATTGTTTATTATTAAATCTAATGGTTAATAATTATTAGATAGTAGAAATAAAACGTTATCTCCACCAATTTATCAAACAATAAATAAGAGAATGATTCTTAATAGACTGTGGCTTTGATCATCATGAATGGCTAGAAATGAGAGATTTTATGAATCAAACCTCAACACATGTTTAACATATACTAACTAAAAATTTGTTCAAAATCAATAAAATAAATGTGGTTTGTTATAAATGAGATTTTGTTAATATTATCGGTTAATCTTGTATGTTTTATAGGCACATTTTACATACATTTTATTTTATTTTATTTTATTTTTTACTTTATTTTTAATTTCACATTCGATAGGATAAAGAAAGTGAGTTATAACTTGTCCTATTTAAATGGGTCTTTGCTTAGTGTAGATAGTGTATTAGTGAGAGAAATATTCTTTAAAAAAATAGTCTAATTTATCTCATTCACTTTAAAATTTTCTTTTCTTTACATGCTGTGTTTACACAATTTTGTGAGGGCTTCTTGTTCATGTGTGTGCGGGTAATGAGATATGCAAATCATATCATGGTTATAACATTTTAATCAATCCATTGCATATGGTGAGATATGTAAATTAGTCAAAGTTATGTTATATTTTGATCCATCAAGTGTATGAATACTATAAATGATATCAAAGCTTAAATATGTATCGAGATGAGGCTCTTTTGCCGGGTGATATGAAATTTAGTCGTAGTAATATAGTACGCTATATTTGATCACTTAGGTTATATTATTTAAAATTGACCAAGTTAGCTCTCTCACGTGGTGCTTTGGTCATTCAAATTAATTAAATTTATGCTGGTGTTTTGTATTAAATAATGCTTGTAAATATACTTGCTTGATCACTCAAGAAGTTGATCGGATTTGATTAACGAAACAACAATATGATTAATGAAGTTGTATTGACAAGGGTATGAATTATAATAAGTGGCACGTATGTCTAACATGAATCTATTCAAAGATCTTGTGCAAAAGATGTACTAAGGTAGGGAGAACTATATTTTAGTTCAAATAATCTGTTGGTGATAATGTGTGTACACCCAACATCGACTTTGGTAATTATTGAATAATAAGAGAGGTAACCACGTAAGATAACTCTATACCTTTTATTTTTACCAATTTTGTGTATGGTGTGGATTAATCAATGTAGAATCTTTTATTATCTCATATTTCTAATTGATATAGCATGAGAAAGCTATATATAATGGTATGTATATGTGTGAGAGAGAGTAACAGGTGTGAGTAATCTTGAATAACCATAATAAGTTGTAATATTGAGATGTATTAGTTGTGAGTAGTTGTAGTTGTTAGTGTAGTTGTAAGTGTGATTTGTATATATAACAATAAAAAAAATTCATCTTATGCTTTAATTTTATACACAATTTTTTTGTATTTTGTTGTTCTTCTTTTTTTACAAGTACTATTAAAGTTACAATTTTATAAAAGAATCATTCATTTTAAGTAGCGCAATGTTGTGAACTTGAGTTTATTGATGGTGAAAATTGATGGGTGATCTTACAAATTCACCCATCAAATTCAACTAGAAATTCAACTAGAGGGCTTGAGAAGTGGATCTTACAAATTCAACTAGAGGGCTTGAGAAGTTGAACAATCATAACTATGATTTCTGGCACTGTTACATTTTATTCTATAGGCCCGAACCCATGTCATCATAAGTAGATGTTTCTATTCTTCACTAACGGTGATATTTAAGATCCCTATAATATTAGCCAGGGAGAAATGAACCGAGGGTGTTGATTGTGAAATTGGGTAGAGCATCCGTTCCATATAAATCTGTAAGAGATGTTGCAAGTGTCTTGAAACATCATAACTATATTCAAAATATGGGTAAGATATATATGCTGGATTGTTGTAGCCCATCATAAGGCCTTTTTCCTTTATCAGATTTGGTTTGATCATCCATTATTTGCATTTATGACCATTTTCGCTTTCACCTTTAGATTTTTTTTATAACTATCTATAGGTACTTTCTATCCCTTATCTAATTTTATTGTATATAGTCGTTTCTTTACTACTTTATGTTATCCTACTTTTCTTTCTTTTCTCATGATGGACCAACATCTTTCTCAAGCTATTAAGATTCCTCATTGGTATGAAGTAATGGTAGCAGAAATTAAGGGGGCATTTGTTTTTCAATTCCCTTATGTAAATACGTGCAAATGAATAATGATTAATTACTAAGGTAATTTCAACACTCTTTTCTATGTTAATGTTGATGGCTTGCTTTTTGGACGGTAAAATCGAAAAATGTGCAAATTTCATGTGGGGCCTACTATGAAATATGTGGCTTATCCATGCCATCCATCCAGTTTGCAGGTTGATTTTATGGCATGAACCCAAACTTGAGGCAAATCTAAAGCTTAAGTGGACCACACCACGCATAAGAGTGGATTGATTTCCCATCGTTAAAAACCTTCCCCGATTTCCTATGGTGTGGGCCACTTAAGCTTTGGATTTGCCTCATTTTTGGGCTCATGCCCTAATATATTCTGTTACAATGAATGGATGATGTGTATATGTCATAAACATCACAATGGGCCTCACAAATTTTCATAAATCCTTTTCAAACGGTTTTTATAAGGATGTAATTACCACCACACCAAACATAGTTAAGCGATAATTATTATCAATTTTTATATATTTACAAAGAGAAATTGAAAATAAATACCCCATAAGGCATTATTGGAGTAGAGTCAAACCTGGACTTTGCAACACCTTTCACTAGGAAAAAAGCTCATTCAGTGTAAATGGGTGTATAAAATCAAATATTGTGCTGATGGAACCATTGATTGTTTCAAAGCACGTTTGGTGGTAAAAAGATATAATAAAATTGAGGGTCTCAATTTTCATAAAATATTTACACCTATTGCCAAATTGGTTATAGTACGTTGCTTCTCGGTTGTAGCTGTTATTCGTCATTAGCCACTCTATCAACTCGACGTCAACAATTCCTTCATGGCGAACTTCATAACAATTCTCCTGACTTTACGAAATAAGGAAAGTAATATATTTGTCGCCTTAACAATCACCGAATAGAATCAAGCAAACAATGAACAATGAAACAAATCAAATAAGAGAACACGATTTTGCATGAAAAAAACCTTGTGGGAAAAAAATCATGGCACAAAGTGACAATAATCCACTATGAAAACAATATTACAAGAGATAGAATCAATTTACAGATGCGAAAAAACTTAGCTTCATTCCTTGCAAACCCTAAAAATAATTTTAGCTTTTTTAGAATACCATAATCCTACATTACACACACATACACACACACACACAACGTTACACCTGAAATACAAAACAAAAAACGCACACTTACGCAAAAACGTGAGAACCGTCAATTGATCAGTTAATCGATCGACGCTGATCGACGATTCTTTGATCACTCGACAACTTCATGTTCGATCAACCGAACATGCCTAAAACTGTTCAGCGAGTTTACAATATAATTAGGTTAATTTTCAATCAATCAAGTTTTCAAGTTTGATCGACCAAACTTGTCCAAAACTGTCTAAAGCCAAATCTGTATAAACTGGGGTATTTTCAATCAATTGACCACAACCATCAATCAACCGATGACTTCCAAAACTGTAAATTGAATAATTCAATCAACAACAAATCCCTCTATGGTCTCCACCAACTATGGCGAAATTAGTTTGAGAAATTATCCTTAACCTTTAAAGAAGCTGGCTACCATTAATCATTAGTTGATTATTCTCTTTTCACACATTCAAATGGCAATCTCTTCACGACTGTCCTTATTTATATTGATAATATTCTCTTGAAAGAAAATGATCCAACTATTATTACCACTTTAAAGACATTTATTTAAACCAAGTTTTATATTAAAGATCTTGGCTCTTATTTTCAAATTTTTTTCCTCAGTTAACGAAAATATATTCTCGATATTCTTAAAGATAGTAGACATCTTGGAGCTCGGCTGACTACTTTTCCTATGGAATAAATCTATGTTTGACTGATGGACTTAGCATTCTTCTTTCAGATCTCTCAATGTATCAATGTCTTATTAGATGCCTCCTATACTTAACCATCACTCGACCTGATATTGTTTATGAAGTCAATATTTTCAACTAGTTCATGCACACTCCATCTTAATCCCCTTATGATGCAGCTATTTGAGTGCTCTGATATCTCTAATATTTTTGAAGCAAGAGTATCCTTTTGCCTTCCACGATCTCCCTCCAACTATTAGCTTATTGTGATTCTGACTAGGCTCATTGTCCAAAGATTCGTTGATCTATTATGAGTTATTTTTTAATGCTTGGGAGCATTTTCATATCTTGGAAAAAAAACTATTTTCTAATCATCTCTTAAAGCAGAGTACCACGCCATGACCAATGCTACTTGTGAACTCACTTGGCTCAAAAGGCTTCTCCAAGATCTACATATTTAACATTCCTAGCTCATGCACATCTATTGTGACAATCAAGCTGCTCTTCACGTAGCCACCGGTCCCTTTTTCATAGATGGACCAAATGCATCGAGATTGATTATCATCTTGTCTGCGAAAAGATCATTTTTGACGTTCTCTGAACTTCTTATATGCTCACCAATCACCAACTTGTAGACATCTTCACTAAAGCTATTAGTTGTGATCAATTTCATCTTTTGCTTAGTACGTTGGGTGTTATGGATCTCCATGCGTCAACTTGAGGGGGAGTATTATGAATAATATGATTTTCAATATATTTATTTCCATTTATTTTTCTTTTATGTTGAGATTTAATTCGTTTATAATTAATTTCAGATGGATTTTATTACATGCAATCTTATTTTTTTGAAGCCATTTTACTTGTATAAATTTAGAGTTATACTCAATAAAAACACATAAGCAATTCTTTCATATCTATTTTTACAACATTTCTTATAAAAAATTTTCAAATAACAAAGTGATTAATAGAATTTTAATCTTCAAATAATAAGGTTCATGTTTCATTAAAGATGATACTTCATACTTACACATGTGCATGGTGTGGTAAGTGGTCAGTAAGCAATACGGTTGCTTGTGTGGACTATGCACGTTGCATGCTTCAGTGGCCGTAAGACAATGTAATGGTTCTTGGGAAGCTATTATATGAACCGTCGGACTAAGTGATGTACTATGTATACTTGACCATTTGATTAAAGGTTATAGTTGCTTAGGTTGAAATTGTACCTTAAATAACCATGTGATTGTTTAGAATTGTTGGGTGTGTTGCACAAAACCTTAGGATCTCGCCCCCCCAAAGTCTGTGAATTATGTGATATGATTATGCAATAAACAAAACCAAATCATTAACCACATGACACAAGATGATTTTTATGTGGAAAACCCTCAAAGAGGTAAAAACCACGGGACCTCGTCCAGATACATAATTCACTATGCAGTAAACTGTCTACAACCTCGATCACAAGCACAACCCGCTTGGATCAAACCTTATTCACTCACGCAGGAGCAGATAAATAATAAAAGAAATAGAAAACAGAGAGATCTCACTGAGCACAAGGACGTAGAAGAGCCAACATGTCGACTACGCAATGGATCACCTTCAACAAGCAGAAATCTCCTTCCCACAAGCTTCCTCCCTCTCTTTCTTTTCCTCTCTTCCTCTTTTTTCTCTCTCACCTTGGACGTGTAAACCTTCTATTAAGATACCCTAATCATGATTTGAAAACATTTAAATAAGACTCCACAAGAATTAGAGCCAAAATAGGAAACCGTGTATTCGCAGTCCAAGCATGGTCGAGCGCCCGCCCGATCAAAAAATTGTCTAGAGAGTTTAAGAGAAGAACTGTTGAATTTCAGTCGCACAACCCAGCATGGTCGGACACCCGACCTGGGCACCGGGTGCCCAGTTAATAAACCATCAGGCACCCGACTGTATCCAAAATAGTCCAGTGACTTTGAGTCCTTCCGGGTGAATTTCGGTCGCCCAACCCTGATTGGCCGGCACCCGATGACCCCCAGGTTGCACCAATCTCTCCTCAACACCTGAGAAGGAAAACCTATCAAATCTCCCCCTTTCTGACTCAGGAGGATTCCACCTTTTTCAAGCCAGTTCGGCTTCTACAAGCCTCAAATTTGTCCCTGAGCAAAGTCTTGGTCATCATGTCTGACCTGTTTTCGTATGTGTGGACCTTCTCAAGCTGTAACATCTTTTGTTCTAATGTATCCCTGATTCAGTGATACTGAACCTCTATGTGCTTCGACTTGGAATCCTGACTTGGATTCTTGCTCAAGTGTATTGCACTTTGGCTATCATAATAGATCACGTGCTTCTCCTGCTTCATGTTAGTTCCTATAAGAACCTCTTTATCCAAAGCATCTCCTTGCATGCTTCTGTGACTGCGATGTACTCGGCCTCTATCGTCGACAACGTTATGACCTTCTATAGGTTACTCTGCCAAGAGACCGTTCCCCCTACAAATGTGAACATGAACCCTGATGTAGATTTTCTGGAGTCTATGTCACCTGCCATATCTGCATCTGTGTACCCATCTAACATAGGTTTCCTGTCACCATAGCATAGGCTCAACCTGGATGAGCCCCTCAGATATCGTAGTATCTACTTCACTGCTGCCCAATATTTTTTACTAGGATTGACAAGATACCGGCTGACAACACCAACTGCATATGCTAAGTCTGGGCACGTACACACCATAGCATATATTAAACTTCCTACTGTCGAGGCATATGGTATCTTCTACATCTCATCTACCTTTGCCTTCGTCTTGGGACACTACTTGTCGCTCAATCTTAAGGGACCATCTAGTGGAGTACTGACCGGCTTCGATGCATTCATATTGAACCACTGTAGGACTTTCTCAATATAGTTCTCTTGTGACAGTCAAGCTTCCTACTGCTTCTGTCACGGGTTATCTCCATTCCTAGGATCTATCTGGTCGGGCCCAAGTCTTTCATCGCAAATGACTTACCTAACTCCTGTTTCAGCCTGTCAATCTTCTTGATGTCTTTTCCCATGATAAGCATATCATCAACATACAATAGCATAACTATGAAATCACCATTTGGAAACTTATGTGTGAACACACAGTGGTCCGACTCCATTTTGTCATACCCATGCTTCAACATGAACAAGTCGAACTTCTTATATCATTGCCTCGGAGCTTGTTTCAACCCATACAAGCTCTTCTTAAGTCTACACACCATGTGCTCCTTGCCCTTGATCTCGAACCCCTCTGGTTGGTGCATATAAATCTCTTCTTCTAGGTCACCATGGAGAAAGACATTTTTAACGTCTAACTGCTCTATCTCCAGATCCATGCTAGCCGCTAACCCACGCAACATCCGAATGGACATCATCTTCACAATTGGTGAGAATATCTCTTCGAAGTCAATTCCTTTCCTCTGACCAAACACTTTCACCACAAGTCTGGCCTTGAACCTCGTCTGTGAATTCTTCTGCTCTAACTTCTTTCTGAACACTTACTTGTTTCTCATAGCTTTCTTATCCTTAGGCAATTTAACCAGATCATAGGTGTGGTTCTTATGTAAGGATTCCATCTCCTCTTGCTTAGCTTTCAACCGCTCCCCCTTATATATGTCGGCTAGGGCCTCAAAGCAATCCTTTGCCTCTCCCCCATCGGTAAGCATAATGTACTCATGCGACGGTTACCTCTTGGACGGGTGTCTATCCTTAGATGTCCTCCTCACCTGTGGCTAAATAGGTGGATCATGTGGGGGCTGCTCCCCCGGTCCATCTTCTATAGGAACTCCCTCGTCCTCTGCACCTTGCTGCACTCCCCCGTCATCAAGCACCACGGGTGGAGTGATCAGATCCATGTCTTCCAACTCACCTGAACTAGATTGGGACTTCTTTGGCTTTCCAATGTCTTTAATACACTGATCTTCAAAGAAAACCATATCTCTGCTCCTGACGAGCTTCTTCTCGGTTGGATCCCACAATCTGTAACTGAATTTCTCATCACCGTACCCGAAGAACACACACTACCTGATCTTCGTATCAAGCTTGGACCTCTCGTCCTTTGGTACGTGAATGAATGCCCTGCATCCAAACACCCTGAGATGATTATACGAAGGATTGCATCTAATCCACACCTTCTCAGGTACTTCTCCATTCAACAGGACTGGTGAAGATCTGTTTATCAAATACATTGCCATTTGCATTGCTTCTCCCCATAACATCTTAGACAACTTCGCATGGGATAATATGCATCTCTCTTTACAATGGTGCGATTCATGCGCTCAACTATACTATTGTGTTGGGGGGTCTTGGGCACTGTCTGTTCATGTCGTATACCCAAAGACTTACAATACTCATGATAAGCCCCAATGTATTCACTATCATTGTTAGTGCAGATATACTTCAATGATCTACCTGTCTCTCTCTCGACCATAGCATGAAATACTTTAAACACACTAAAGACCTTGTCTTTGGATTTCAATACATAAACCCAAACCCTCTTGATGCATCATCTATAAAAGTGACAAATTCAATGCCTCACCTAAGGATTTTTTCTCATCGGACCACACACATCAGAATAAACCAAATCTAAAGAATGTACTTTATTAATATGATGTTGGCGCTCAAATTTGCACCCATTGTAAAACAACATCCCTTGGTCCATTGACAATGATTTGGATAAGTTTTGAGGCCAGGAAAGCCCTAAAAATGCCAGCATAACCCTGATCGCTTGGTAGTGACCGAAATCCGTAAACAGCATTTTAGAGCGGAACTGGACATGCGCTTCACCGCCAAATAATCCGAAATGTCCTAAAACCCATAACCTATAAGTTTTGAAGTCATCCGGTGCATATTTTTACTTGCGCACCTCGAAATGCGTTTCGTCCCCGCCTAGAACTGACAAAAAAGGATCCTTAAGCCTACAGCTACCATTTCAGAGTGGAACTAGACATGCGCTTCACCGTCAAATGATTCAGAGCGCCCTAAAACCCTTAAATAGCAAGTTTGAAGTCATTACGATGCGTATTTCCATGTGCGCACTCACCGGAATAACATTCCTATACGACAAGCAAACCCGGAGGCTCCAAATTAGGAAGGAAGTACCAAAATTGACAACCTCTGGACTTCCACACCCCATCCCGTTCATTCAGGAGATCAATCATAGCCTAGAAGTGGCTTGGCAACAGTGAGTGCATGTCTAGAAAATGTAGCTGTCCTTTGGAGGTCTCCCGTCGGAGCTGAAATCCTGAAATTTTCTAAGTTCTGGAATCCTGAAAATCTGGCTAAGTAGTGGGAAAGCGCCGGCAAAGGACATGCGCCTGGCCTCCAACCACATGCGCTTGCACCCTATTAGTGAAAGGGAGTGAATTAAACGTTTTTCCGAAAAGCGCCGGAAAATGCGCCGGAAAATCACATGCGCCCAGATCCACCACATGCGCTTGGCTGCTTTCTGCTACATGCGCTTGACACTATTTTCTACCACATGCGTCGAAAAATACCCGCCGGACCGGACCCGAACCCGATTACCCCCTATAAATAGCAATGTCACTTCATTTCATCAGCACGAAATCATCCCCTGTCGACCTCAGAGTGATGTAAGCACCACATGCGCTTGCTTTGTTTTCCCTCGCCGGATGCCTTGGCTGAAGTGGATTCCCTCACCGGAATCCCTCACCGGAAAGGGATTTCCCTCGCCGGAATCCCAAGTTCAGGGAGAAATCCTAAAATTTTCTAAGTGTTGGGCACATGCGCCGGCTTTTTCCCCCACATGCGCCAGCTTTTCTGGCCAAAAAATTCTGAATTTTCTCTAAGTCTGGGAAGGACATGCGCCCACTCTTTGGGTCCAGGCGCATGTGCACTGCCATATGCGCCCGGAACACCTCTCCTTCAGTTGTTTTCATGAAAAATACCTCCACATGCGCCCGGGAGATGGGACATGCGCCTGGCTCCTAATCACATGCACCTGAAAGCTGATGCAGTGCCACATGCGCTTGCACTAACATCACATGCGCCTGCACACACCCCCCCATGCACCTGGACGCTGATGGGAGGGGTGGACCTTCCGTCGCGCGGCCTGCCTTCGTCTGGGATCGGATTTTGATGAAATCACTTCTCCCTGATGCGTCTCGATGAGATCTATCCATCCACCGGATCAGATTCTCCAACGGTCAATGATAAGTGGCCCAAATTAGTGTTTTGGTCCAAAATGACCAACACTTAGCCAATTTGGCAGCTCCGAAAATCCTTCCGAAAGAGCCAAAAACGCCGAAAATGAGAAGAATCGGGCGAAATTGGACCGAGCTCGAGAGGAAAACTTTTTTTCTACTTAACATGATACACCATAATCATGCACCGCGACGAGGTTATCCGATCTCAGGACCCTTGAATACCCTAATCAAGTGGTCGGCAGGCCTGCTACTTAGTCATTTCCAGCCCTGGGAGGTGCCCTGTTGGCCCGGAAATCGACTTCTGCTAAGCAAATCAAAACGCGATCGCACCGGGATCTTTGTGGACGTAATCTACCCCTGTTCTAAGACGATCATCGATAATATTCACCGATTTCCCTTATTAGACAGCAAACAGGCCCACTACTTAGTCATTTCCAGCCTTGGGAAGTGCCTTATTGGCCCGAAAATCGACGTCTGCTAAGCGAATCGAAACGCGATCTCACCGCGATCTTCGTGGACGTAATCCACCCCTGTTCAAAGATGGTTATCGATAATACTCACCAATTTCTTTAATCAGACCGCAAACAGGTCCACTACTTAGTCATTTTCAACCCTGGGAAGTGCCCTATTGGCTTGAAAATTGACTGATGCCAGATGAAATCAACCGCGATCTCAAAGACGCCGAGGCAAAGCTAAAGTACTCAGGCTATCCAACAGCCGAGTTAAGCATTTACAGGGCACCGATCCCCATCATTCATAAGAAATTGGCATGAACAGGAGTCCATCGGACCCTATACTTAGCCACTTGCAGGCATCGAAAATAGCCGATCCAGCCCATTGAATTTGGATCCTCAAAAGATCTTGGCTCGATAAAGCCTATTTGATCCCAAACAGATCATTAAAAATACTCAGAAGAAAGAGTGTTCTCGAAGACGAGTCACCCGACTACAGAAGAAATACATTTATTTTGCTGTATAAAGCTCTATTCATCCCGGATAAAGGTCCGAGGCTAAACCTAAGGGGTTATGGTTACCACGAGAAACCACAAACAAAGAGTTCAAACTAAGCTTGAAACATCCTGTTATGGACTGACACTATGAAAAAGACAGTCGATGCCCTACCCATCGACAACGGGTCCATCGGTTGAGCTGATGAGGTAGTTGCGGATTGCTTTCCTAAGGTCACCTGTTCACAATAACAGGCGCGGGCTTTAGGTTATGCCGACCAACATTTCGATGTTCGTGTATTCCAGCGGTCACCTGTTCACATTAACAGGGGTAGGCCCAGAGTTGCACCACTTGATTAAAAACCTCGTTCGGGAACGTTGCGGAGTGCTCTCCTAAGGTCACCCGTCATAAAAATACGGGCGCGAGCCTTGGGTTATGCCGACCAACATTCGAGGATCGTGTATTCCAGCGGTCACCTGTTCATAGCAACAGGCGCGGGCCCAGAGTTGCACCACTTGAATCCTGACAGTCTCTTAACCCGGACAATCCGAAAGAAAATGGGACATAGACATCCGGCGTGTCTAATAAATGTGGCTCAGTCCATAACAAGAAAACAAAGGTCTACACGACCATGAACTCAAGACCATAATCCCCAGCGGATTAGTCTTTTACCTTCCAATCAAGGGTGATCAACCATTGATGTAATTAAAGGCTCGTGACCAGCATCACAGCCTGAAATGTAAAAGATCTCAGAATCTCTGGAATAAAATTCGCCTTCCGATATCTCTTTCTTGTGTACACTTTGTGATTGCTTATGATTGTCTATGAATGTTTCTATACTCAGAATTCCCCCAGAATAAAAGAAACACAGGAAAAAAAGAGGGACTGCTGACGAGCAGTTTTGATCTTTTTCTAAGTTCTAACACATGAGAAACAATCTTAATAAAAGAAACCCTATGTTGTTTCGCAGATAAACAGTTAATACAAGTTTCGAGAGGTATACCTACAAACTCAGGACTGAAGCACTTCTTCGCTAGTAGTTGAAGCCCTTTCTCACTCATGTGACCGAGCCGCCCGTGTCACATATCTGTCACTGAATCTTCCGCTATGCTCAACTCACCCTTGCATACGCTGACACTTGTCTTGTACAAGGTGCAACAAATCTTCCCTATAACTGCGATCATCATACCCTTGATGAGCTTCTAATGCCCACAAAAAAACCGACACTCATAGCCGGTCGCATCCAACCTTCTCGTCGACATCAAGTTGAGGTGAAGGTTAGGAATATGCCTCACATCTTTCAGAACCAACGTGCAGCCCATATCGCTCTTCACACAAATATCACCAATTTTCACTATATGAGATATTCTAGAGTTTCCCATCTTTATGGTACCAAGGATGCCTTACTTGTAGCTTTTGAAGAAATTCCTTCATGGAGTTGCGTGAAACTATGATCTTGAATCAATCACCCAATTGGTGTCTTGATTTGCAATTGAGAGACAAACATCATAATTCGCTGAGAGTATAATCACAACATCGCCATCGGAGGAAACCGTAGTAGAATCTGATTCATCACTTTTTTCCTTCCATTTTTCTTTATTATCCTTCTTCTTGTGGCATTCATTTTTATAATGGCCATTCTTGCCATAGTTTTAACACTCAACATCTTTCCTGACACTAGACTTGCTTCTGAATTTATCTCGGGCCTTCCCGTTCTTCTTGTTCTTTCATCTCCCCCATTCCTATGCCACAAGGGCCTCTTGCTGAGTAGACCCCTAAGACTTCCTCAGTGTCTCCTCATTAAAGAGACAACTAATAACCTGCTCCATGAACACCTTTTCATCTGGCTCGAAGTTACTCAGAAACACAACCAATGTCTCTCAGTTATCAGACAAAGAGCTAAGCAATAGTAGAGCCTGTAGCTCATCGTCCAGGACTGTCTTCATAGCGGAGAGCTGGTTCACGATATTGCTGACTTCATTCATGTGCTTAGCCATGAAACCATTTTCCTTGAACTTGAGATTTATAACTCTTCTAATCAGGAAGATTTTATTACCGTTGTCTTCCTCTCATACAACCCTTCTAATTTCTGCCATAGGCTAGCGGCTAAGATCTCCGTAGACACATGGTGGAACACCGAATCATCTAGCCATTATCTAATAAACCCCACCACCTTCCGGTTCAACTTCTTCCAATCTTCATCTTTGGTATCCTTCGGCCTGGCCGATTCTCCTAAGATTGGAGAATACAAGTCCTTGCAATAAAGAAAGTCCTCCATCGTCACCTTCCATATTCACCAGTTAGACCCATTGAGGCTAATCATCCTTGATCAACCACCTTCCATAATTCACACCGATCCCACTTCCGTTCAAACAATCTGAACTCTTTGATACCACTTTTGTTGGGTGCGTTGCTCAAAACCTTAGGATCTCACCTCCCAAATTCCATGAATTATGTGATATGATTATGCAATAAACAAAACCAAATCATCAATTACACGACATAAGAGAATTTTTACGTGGAAAACCTTCAAAGAGGTAAAAACCACGGGACCTCATCCAGACAAACAATCCACTATGCAGTAAACTATTTACAACCTCGATCATAAGTACAACCCGCTTGGATTAAACCTTCTTCACTCACGCAGGAGCGGATAAACAATAAAAGGAATAGAAAACAGAGAGATCTCACCGAGTACAAGGTCGTACAAGAGCCGAGATATCGACTGCGCAATGGATCACCTCCAACAAGTAGAAATCTCCCTCCCACAAGCTTCCTTTTTTCTCTTTCTCTTTATCTCTTCCTCCTTTTCTCTCTCTCACCCCTTCGACATGTAAACCTCCTATTAGGATACCATAATCACGATTTGGAAGCACTTAAATAAGACTCCGCAAGAATTTGAGCCAAAATAGGAAACTACGTATTCGCAGTCCGCGCATGGTCGGGCGCTTGGCCTGAACCCGTCGAGCGCCCACTCGATAAAAAAACTTTCTAGATTTTAAGAGAAGAACTGCCGAATTTCGGTTGCCCGACCTAGCTGTTGGGGTCCCAAAAGACAAGGACTTCGAAACAATGATTATGAGTGCCCAAACCATCACCTGATTAGATTTAGGGCCAGTGCATCGAAAATCGCGGCGAAAATCACCACACATCACACTAGACCAAAAATGGAAAGTTAAGCCAGTAGTGGACCTCACCGGTCATCGTGATCAGAACCCCTAAATTTGGGAGGGTTACCTTAACCATGAAGAAATAGAGCAAGTGCATCGACATCCATCGCAAAGCGGGCCCCACAAGCCCTCCGTTTCGCAAAACCCAATTTTGCAAAACACGAGTACGTCAGCGCGTCCAGAAATTCATTGTCCAGCGCATCATGAAATTCAGTGTTATAGTCAAAATAGCGGTGATCGTATATCATCACGATGTCCTGATCCTGCGAGCAGCTTTATTCGACGCTCGAGATCATCTGCTCCCGTCTCGCATATTAGATATATACGGCGCACAGTTACCGAGTCTTCGAGCCGACGTCCTGATCCTGCGAGCAGCTTTATTCGACTCTCGAGATCATCTGCTCGCGTCACGCATATTAGATATATACGGCGCACAGTTACCGAGTCTTCGAGCCGACGTCCTGATCCTGCAAGCAGCTTTATTCGACTCTCGAGATCATCTGCTCACGTCTCGCATATTAGATATATACGGCGCACAGTTACTGAGTCTTCGAGCCGACGTCCTAATCCTGCGAGCAGCTTTATGGTCATTAGTCGAATATTTGAAGGCGGTCTCCTATTGGCCGACTTCGGGTATAAATACCCCCCCCTCCCTTTCGCTTCATTCGGACGGATCCAGAGAAGGAGAGAGATTTGTGTTTTTGAGGTCGCCGGAATCCCTTTTCTGATCGCCGGAATCCCTTTGCCGATCATCGAAAATCCTACTTCCGACCGCAGTAGGTCTGGTGGAGAACCTAAAAATGTACAAGTGTAGTAGCGCGTCGCGAAATACGTTGCACCAAGCCTATTTTATCGACGCACTGGCCCCAGCGCGTCACTAAAATACCCCAGCGCATCACTAAAATACCCCAGCGGATCAGAAATATAAACATTCCAAAGCAACAATCATTTTTGGACGCACTAGCCCCAGCGCATCAGTAAAATCAGGCCAGCGGATCATAAAAATCAGCACTTTGAACATTCATTTCAGCACCTTCAAATCTTCATTTTATGATGTTTTCGAGCCCTGTTTGGGCCTATTTTGGGTATTTTAAGCATTCCGGACGCAATGGAGCAGTCAAATAACTCATCCGGCCCACCCAATGAGCAGAATGCAAGCCTTCGGAGCCCGATCCGATCCAACGAGATGAACGAAGTAACTTCTCGAAAAGAGGCCGCCAGTGCCCAGAATCATACTAATGTATCATCATTACATGTACTATCATAATATGACCCGGATTCAGGTCCGGACTAAGAAAAGGGGACTATGGTCAACGTGATAAACCATACCAGGAGAGTTCTAAACTAACACACACAATTTGTTAAAGACTAACACTTCAAGAACAGTCGATGCCCTACCCATCCAAACGGCATCCGCTGGTTGAGCTGCTCAGGTACATACAACTGCAGATCGGTCTTCCCGCGGTCACCCATCACAAATGACGGGCGCAGGCCAGAGTCGCACCCCTCGGTTAAAAGCCCTGACAGTCTTAGCCCGGATCTCCGGTCAAAACATGGGACAAAGACATCCGACTTGTACAAAGATGGATCAGTCCATAACAAAACACAACAAATACAGGTCTCCACGACCATATAAATACAGGTCTCCACGACCATACAAACACAGGTCTCTTCGACCACACAAAATACAGGTCTCTACGACCATGAACTCTAAGGCCATAGTCCCTGATTACTTAGTCTTCTGCCCATCGATTTGGGCCTTTTCCTGAATACTCCACCCCATGTACAATTGCTATTCATAGTGGAGTTTTGTCGCTTTGTGCCGTGGTTTTCTCCCGCAAGGGTTTCCACGTAAAAAATCTCTGTGTTATTTGTGGCGTGCATGATTTATATTTTTGCTTCCTTATTTGCTTTATTTTATTTGTCTCTGAGGCGTATACATTTACTTTTGCCTTTTAATCAAGGGTGATTGATCCATTCGATGTAATTAAGGGCTCGTGCCAGATCACGGCCTGGAATGTACAAGATCCCAGAATCTCTGGAATAAAATTCGCCTTGCGATATCTTTTCTCTTGTGTACTTTTGTGAATGCTTATGATTGTCTACGAATGTTTCTATTATTCAGAACCCCAGAGAAACAAAACACCACATTCCAGAAAATGCCATTGTGATCCATTTTCTAGTTCCAACAAACTGGCGACTCCGCTGGGGATCGAACTATACTAAAATCTCTGGTTATATCTGAATGTAGAAACACTCTAAGATCAATTACTTGCAAACACGAATCTACGTACAGGAAAGCTACCACGAGGCATAATGTTTCGGCTCCCCTCGGGCGTCAAACTGGCGACTCTCAACGGGAACGTTCTTCCCTTCATCTCTAAGGCAATAGACAATAAATCAAAGTTTTCAACCCCACAAACTTCCACAAATGCACAAGTATTTGTCTTCTTCTTGCTTATTCCTATTAGTTTATGTACCGCAATCAATGGGTTCACGCTCCCGGCCGCGTTTATGAACTGTTCTAATGATTTTCTGATGCAGCAGAATTAGCAAGATACTAACAAAGACAGGAGAGATGGCACAACTCATGTGTCTTCCTCACAACAGGGAGATTTAGCTTCCCCCACTTCGCCGCAACCACGACAGTCGTTCTTGAATTAGACTGGCAGCTGGTTCACAAGTGCGAGCAAAAGAGAGGATTAAAGAAAGCAGTAACAAGGACCTCATGCGAAAAGAAGAATGTCGTTGAGCCACACCATGTGATCAAGAAACAGTAGCAGTATATTCAGACTAACAGAGTCAATAAAACTGGTAAGACTACGACAACAAAGAGAGCTCAAAGTTTCATCTTTATAGCCGATGAATTCCTAACACTGTCAAGAAAAGGCTTAAGATTATAACTCGTAAGGCAGATGAAGAAATAACAGGGGCATCCATCACAAAGGTCGTCATGGTAGAGCAGAAACCACAACTAGCATAAGTCGCAATGGTCCAGGTCGTCGAGGAAGAAGAGCCAAGTGATCAGAAAGACGAATCACCAACTATCCAAGAACAGATTGATAAGTTGGCTCAAGCCCAAGAAGACATGACGAGGGAAATGAGAGAAATCAAGGAAATTCTAGCAGCACTGGTTGAGCAAGGGGCAGTTCAAAGCGCCGTTGTGCTCACTAAACAATCGATGGAGGAATCGCAAGGGGCAGCTGAGAGACCTATGGTTGTAGAGTCACAGGTTCGGCCCAGAAATGTCTCATTCAAGCATACTACCGCACTGCCATCATAGATGACGAGGGAAATGTTATCTCAAAAAAGTCAAAGGGAAAAGACTAAGATGTGAAATGGGAGAAGTTACCGACGTTGACAAGAGAAAGAACCCTAAGGATCGAAAGCAACCAGGGTTAGGATGCAAGATAGAAATCAAGATATCAAAAGCTCAGGACAAGGGCAAGGGATTCAAGGACCCATGACAGGCAACGATTGTTGAAAAAAATGGGGCAAACATATCACACACATTCGATGTGAACGACTTGGTCCCAATTATGGAACAGTTAATCAAAGAAAGAGAGTTGCAATTACCAGAGCCCATCCGACCAAATGAAATAGGATGCGTAGGAGACCCTAATTATTGTGAGTATCACCGGATTGTGGGGCACAGAACTGAAAACCGTTTCACTCTAAAAAGAAAGATTCAAAGGATGATAAACCAAGGCATCATAAACTTGAGAATCGAAGAACTCAAGAAGAGTCCGCTCGAAATGGCTTCAGCAGACACAACTCAAGAAAACACTTGCCCAGGGACTTCGTCCTATGAACTCGAAAAATCATGAACGTTTACAAACAGTTGCAGAAAGCTAAAAGGGAGGCAGGGGTGTGCACGCATTCATGCATACACCCATTTTATTCATGCACTACATTTTCTATACATTTATGCATCCAATTACGTTGTACCATTGCATGTATAAAATATGAAATGTTAGTATGGCTTTTCTTGACAACAGGTACCGTAATCAGAAGGAAAATGAAAAGACAAACTTCAAAGGGTTTTCATAAGTACCACAATTGCCACAGCCTCTAGGATACGAGGATAAACTGAACCATACAGCCTCCAGGATACGAGGATAAACTGAACCACAGCCTCCAGGATACGAGGATAAAGTGAACCACTCAGCCTCCAGGATACGAGGATAAACTGAACCATACAGCCTCCGGGTTACGAGGATAAACTGAACCAATACAATTCAAAAAATACCCCAGGCTTCGGTATAAACCAGCCAATACAATTCAAAAAATACCCCAGGCTTCGGGTATAAACCAGCCAATACAATTCTAAGATACCCCAGGCTACGGGTCTAAACTGAACCAATAAAGTTCTAAATCCAAGACTGAAGATCATAATCGTCGACCGCAATCATATCTTCAGAATTTTGAATCGGTTTAGTCGAACTAGAGAAGCTCATTATATAGAAGACCCATATAAGATACAACACTTTCATATCATTACTCCATCAGGAGTTTTCTTACTATCATTATGGCCTTCTTTTACTCTATATGGGGCAATTCAGAGTTAATGATCTCTTATATGTATATAGCTTCATATGAAGATGGTTAGGGCATTCTCTTGTGTATTATTTTACGTCAAAACGTCTCCGGCTCTCCCTTATAAATGATTTCACAACAAGAGCATGTGATTGAAAATTATCATCAACAGACCTTCAATACGGATTCCTAAAGTAGAGAAGTGCTTATCAAAGTATCTTTATAAATTCGCATCCTGGTATATGATGCCATTCCCTTGTATACTTGGTATATGGTTTCATACAAAGATGGTTCGGGCATTCTATTATATCTTATTTCACATCAGAATATCTTCAACTTTCTCCTATGAAATGTTTTACAATAAAAGCATGCGATTGAAGATTATGATTAGCTGGCCTTCGATATGGATTCCTAGAGCAAGGGGATTTCTTCATCAAGTCCCGATATATATCTCCATGCCGTGAGTATAGACTGAATCTTATGTCGTCAAGTTATGTCAGACTTAAAGATACATTCCTAGATTCTTGAAGATAAACATGAAGCACAACAAGCTTATATATTCACCAAAGCAACGACATGCAAACAAAGATCAGGAAAGTAAAAAAGAAAGTAATCTTGCCAAGTACTTATCCTCTTTCAATCCATTTATCATATCTCTTGATTCACTTATCACTTTATTTGTGACTAACATAACAAAAATCACGTGAATAGTATACATATCATTACAATATCCATTACAACATATTTTGAGTTACAAACAGAGATTGTTACAGTTTAGCCGTTTAAAGTTTTCAAACATTGATCTAACAAGTTGATTGCAGATTCTTCAATCACCTTCTGTACTGTTTCAGCCTCAGCTAAGACTTGGGCAGAGTCAGGAATATCCTGAAGAGATTGCTTCAGCTCTGTAACTTGGGCCCTCACAGCATTACACTTTGCTTCATGCTGGTCAATGGAAGACTGCAGACGTGCCTTCTAACCGCTGAACTTCGAAAGCTTGAGATGGACGACAGAATGTTCGGCTTGTAACCGGGCCATCTCATTTTCAATCTTCGCGAGACATTCAGTAGCCTCTTGGCATTCAGCGTCAGCAGCCTGCCAATCTTTCCTTACTGCAGCCACGTCCGCCTCGTGTGACTCGAGCTTCGGAAGGAGGGACCACAAGTGGCCGTATTTTTCCTCGACAGAAGGATCAACCTTGAAGAGCCTCGCTTCGGTTACTCGAGCCATCCCTTCCTTGAACTGAGTTATATGGCCGATGATCAAAGAAGTGTCAATCCAGAGCCACATAGCGTTAAGCTCTAATGCTTGCAGTGCCTCGTCCAAGATAGACCATTCATCTACATTCTTCAACGAGTCAACGATGTCAGACAGTAAGCTCTTCAGAAGATTCGCTTTGGTCCTTGATAAGCCTCGGAGAGATGAAAGGAATACCTCAGGCAAGACTACAGGAACCGGGATGCAAGCAGGCGCAGTGACTGACAAAAGGAATGATGAACATTAGCACACAGAAGAAAGAAAAAGCACGTGAAGCTACTCGTGTAAAGTCAGAAAGGCTAAGAAAAGACATGCAAAGTGGGACCTGAAAATTCCGACGCGATGCAATGGACGTCCAACGTCCATCCCAACGCATCGGAGGGGCATCTGTTGGGGTCCCAAAAGTCAAGGACTTCGAAACAATGATTATGAGTGCCCAAACCATCACCTGATTAGATTTAGGGCCAGTGCATCGAAAATCGCGGCGAAAATCACCACACATCACACTAGACCAAAAATGAAAAGTTGAGCCAGTGGTGGACCTCAACGGTCATTGTGATCAGAACCCCCAAATTTGGGAGGGTTACCTCAACCATGAAGAAATAGAGCCAGTGCATCGACATCCATCGCAAAGCAGGCCCCACAAGCCCTCCGTTTTGCAAAACCCAATTTTGCAAAACACGAGTACGTCAGCGCGTCCAGAAATTCATTGTTCAGCGCATCATGAAATTCAGTGTTATAGTCAAAATAGCGGTGATCGTATATCATCACGACGTCCTGATCCTGCGAGTAGCTTTATTCGACTCTCGAGATCATCTGCTCACGTCTCGCATATTGGATATATACGGCGCACAGTTACCGAGTCTTCGAGCTGATGTCCTGATCCTGCGAGCAGCTTTATTCGACTCTCGAGATCATCTGCTCGCGTCTCGCATATTAGATATATACGGCGCACAGTTACCGAGTCTTCAAGCCGACGTCCTGATCCTGCGAGCAGCTTTATTCGACTCTCGAGATCATCTGCTCGAGTCACGCATATTAGATATATACGGCGCACAGTTACCGAGTCTTCGAGCCGACGTCCTAATCCTGCAAGCAGCTTTATGGTCATTAGTCGAATATTTGAAGGCGGTCTCCTATTGGCCGACTTCGGGTATAAATACCCCCCCCCCCTCCCTTTCGCTTCATTCGGACGGATCTAGAGAAGGAGAGAGATTTGTGTTTTTGAGGTCGCCGGAATCCCTTTTTCGATCGCCGGAATCCCTTTGCCGATCACCAAAAATCCCACTTCCGACCGCAGCAGGTCTGGTGGAGAACTTAAAAATGTACAAGTGTAGTAGCGCGTCACGAAATACGTTGCACCAAGCCTATTTTATTGACGCACTGGCCCCAGTGCATCACTAAAATACCCCAGCGCATCACTAAAATACCCCAGCGGATCAGAAATATAAACATTCCAAAGCAACAATCATTTTTGGACGCACTAGCCCCAACGCATCAGTAAAATCAGGCCAGCGGATCATAAAAATCAGCACTTTGAACGTTCATTTCAGCACCTTCAAATCTTCATTTTATGATGTTTTCGAGCCCTTTTTGGGCCTATTTTGGATATTTTGAGCATTCCGGACGTAATGGAGCAATCAAATAACTTATCCGGCCCACCCAATGAGCAGAATGCAAGCCTTTGGAGCCCGATCTGATCCAACGAGATGAACGAAGTAACTTCCCAAAAAGGGGCCGCCAGTGCCCAGAATCATACTAATGTATCATCATTACATATACTATCATAATATGACCCGGATTCAGGTTCGGACTAAGAAAAGGGGACTATGGTCAACACGATAAACCTTACCAGGAGTGTTCTAAACTACCACACACAATTTGTTAAAGACTAACACTTCAAGAACAGTCGATGCCCTACCCATCCAAACGGCATCCGCTAGTTGAGCTGCTCAGGTACATACAACTGCAGATCTGTCTTCCCGTGGTCACCTGTCACAAATGACGGGCGCAGGCCCAAAGTCGCACCCTTCGGTTAAAAGCCCTGACAGTCTTAGCCTGGATCTCCGGTCAAAACATGGGACATAGACATCCGACTCATACAAAGATGGATCAGTCCATAACAAAACACAACAAATACAGGTCTCCACGACCATACAAATACAGGTCTCCACGACCATACAAATTCAGGTCTCCACGACCATACAAACACAGGTCTCTTCGACCACCTAAAATATAGGTCTCTACGACCATGAACTCTAAGGCCATAGTCCCTGATTACTTAGTCTTCTGCCCATCGATTTGGTCCTTTTCCTGAATACTCCACCCCATGTACAATTGCTATTCATAGTGGAGTTTTGTCGCTTTGTGCCGTGGTTTTCTCTCGCAAGAGTTTCCATATAAAAAATCTCTGTGTTATTTGTGGCGTGCATGATTTATATTTTTGCTTCCTTATTTGCTTTATTTTATTTGTCTCTGAGGCGTATACATTTACTTTTGCCTTTTAATCAAGGGTGATCGATCCATTCGATGTAATTAAGGGCTCGTGCCAGATCACGGCCTGGAATGTACAAGATCCCAGAATCTCTGGAATAAAATTCGCCTTGCGATATCTTTTCTCTTGTGTACTTTTGTAAATGCTTGTGATTGTCTACGAATGTTTCTATTATTCAGAACCCTGGAGCAACAAAATACCACATTTCAGAAAATGCCATTGTGATCCATTTTCTAGTTCCAACACTAGCATGGTCAGACGCCTGACCCTGACTGGTCGGGTGCCTAATGACCCCAGGCTGCACCAAGCTCTCCTCAACACTTGACAAGGAAAACCCCATCAAGAACGGGTACAAACCTAACCAAATAATCACTAGAACTTTTAAGAAATTGAGAGGGGGTTTACCTACACATCCAACAAGTAGTTTTTTAGTACAAATCCTTATCATTATCAAAACTCTTATTGTGCTCACATTTTTTATGCTGTTTTCTATTATATTTTTATACTTAAAGAATCAGATAATAGTTTTTATATTTCTGATCTTATCATTATTGGAGGTGCACCGGTATCAACTAACACTCAATCCTTATCATTATCAAAACTCTCATTGTGCTCACATTTTTTGTGCAGTTTTCTATTATATTCTTATACTTAAAGAATCAGATAATAGTTTTGTATTTTTGATCTCATCATTATTGAAGGTGCACTGGGTCAATCAACTAACACTCCTTACTAAAGATTGATAGTGACGATCTAGGGTTCACTATATTTAGGGATAAATTGCCAATAACTTAATCGGAGCCATAATCATTTTAAGTGGCTTCGTACTGCGATTTAAAGCTGCTTTTCTTTTCCTTTTTCATTCTATAAGTCTACATATCCTATATTACCTGTGAATGAAGGGGATTAAAATCCAATTTCTATGTGTCTCCGAATATAAGTACATCGTTGTTCAATTCTTACATGTTAATAATGTTGGGTTTGTCTCACATTAGCTAGAGGCTAGGGAGATTACTGGGTTATATATTGGCAAGAGGCCCTTTAACAATAATTAGCCATTTTGAGGTGGAACCGGCCCAACAAGTGATATCAGAGCATTTAGGTTATTTGAACGGAAGTGGGATCGGTTCTGAATTATAGAAGGTGGCTTATCAAGGATGATTAACCCCAATGGGTCTAACTGGCCCATATGGAAGGCAAAGATGGAGGACTTGCTTTACTACAAGGACTTATATGCTCCAATCTTTGGCATATGAGCGAAGATAAAAGATATGACAGACGATGATTGGAATAAGTTGGACCGGAAGGCGGTGGGGTTCATTAGACAATAGTTGGATGATTCTGTATTCCACCATGTGTCTACGGAGACCTCAGCCGCTAGCTTATGGAAAAAATTGCAAGGGCTGTATGAGAAGAAGACAACTGACAATAAGATCTTCCTGATTAGAAGACTTGTAAATCTCAAGTTCAAGGATAATGGTTCTGTGGCTGAGCACATGAATGGAGTCAGCAATATTGTGAATCAACTCTCCGCTATGAAGATGATCCTAGACGATGAACTACAGGCCTTGCTAGTGCTTAGCTCGTTGCTTGATAGTTGGGAGACAATGGTGGTGTCTCTGAGTAACTCCGCACCAGACAGAAAGATGTCCATGGAGCAGGTAACAGGTTGTCTCTTCAATGTGGAGACAATGAGGAAGTCTTAGGGGTCTACTCAGCAAGAGGCCCTTGTGACACATGATTGGGGGAGAAGAAAGAACAGAAAGGGAGGGAAAGCCCAAGATAAATTCAGAGGCAAGTCAAACGTCAGGAGAAATGTTGAATGTTGAAACTGTGGCAGGAAGGGCCATTACAAAAGTGAATGTCACAGGAAGAAGAATTAGAAATCCCAATAGGAGGTTTACACGTCCAAGGAGAGAGAGAAAAAAAAGAGGAAGAGAGAAAGAGAAGAGAGAGAGGAAGCTTATAGGAGGGAGATTACTACTTTGTAGAGTTGATCTACTGCGCAGTCGACGTCTCGGCTAGTCTATGTCCTCGTGATCGTTAAGATCTCTCAGTTTCATATTCTCTTATTGTTTATCCACTCCTACGTGAGTGAAGAAGGTTTGATCCAAGCGGGTTGTGCTTGTGATCGGTTGTAACAGTTCTCTTTCATAGTGGATTGTTGGTCTGGACTAGGTCCCATGGTTTTTACCTTTTTTAAGATTTTCCACGTAAAATTCTCTTGTGTCGTATGATTTATGTTTTGATTTAGTTCATTGCCTTATCATATCCAATAATTCAAGTAGTTTGGGGGGCGAGATCCTAAGGTTTTATGAAACGCACCCAATGAAAGTGGTATAAAAAAGAAGATTGAGCAGAAGAATTCATAGATGGGGTTTAAGGCCAGACTTGTGGTGAAAGGTTTCAGTCAGAGGAAATGTATCGACTTCGAGGAGATATTCTTACCAGTGGTGAAGATGACGTCCATTCGGATATTGCTTGGGTTGGCGGCAAGCATGGATCTAGAGATAGAGCAGTTAGATGTTAAAACTGCCTTCCTCTATGGTGACCTGGAAGAAGAGATCTACATGCACCAACCAGATGGGTTCGAAGTCAAGGGCAATGAGCATATGGTGTGTAGGCTTAGAAAGAGCTTATATGGGCTGAAACAAGCTCTGAGGCAAAGGTATAAGAAGTTCAACTTATTCATGTTAAAGCATGGATACGACCGAACAGAGTTGGACTACTGTGTGTTTACGCGCAAGTTCTCAGATGATGATTTCTTAGTTTTGCTATTGTACGTTGATGACATGCTCATCATGCGAAAAGACATAAAGAAGATTGACAAGCTAAAACAGGAACTGGGCAAGTTTTTTGCGATGAAAGATTTGGGTCAGGCTAGACAGATCCTAGGAATGGATATAACTCGCGACAGAAGCAACAGAAAGCTTTGGTTGTCACAAGAGCAATATATCGAGAAAGTCCTAGAGCAGTTTAATATGAATGCAACGAAGTCGGTCAGTACTCCACTAGATGGTCACTTCAAATTGAGTGATAAACAGTGTCCCAAGGGAAGGAAAAATGTGATGAATCAGACTCTACTGTGATTGCCTCTGATGAGGATGTTGTAGTCATTCTCTCAACGGATCACGATGATTGGGTGATCGATTCGGGAGCGTTGTTTCATGCAACTCCACGAAGGGATTTCTTCACAAGCTACAGGCAATGCAGCCTCGGTACAGTGAAGATGGAGAACTCTGGAGTATCCCAAATTGTTGGAGTTGGTGATATTTATGTGAGCAGCTGTTATAGTAAAAAATAGCGAAGATCATTTGCTGGAGATAGACCCCGCGAGCACGTGTATCCGACTATCGAGAACGAAGGTTCGCGACTCGCATATTCTGAAGATACTCCGATCTCGCGAGCTCCTCTATCCGACTATCGAGAACGTAGGTTCGCGACTCGCATATTCTGAAGATACTCCGATCTCGTGAGCACCTCTATCCGACTATCGAGAACGTCTGTTCGCGACTCGTATATTCTGATGATGCGCCGACCCCGCGAGCACGTCTATCCGATTATCGAGATCGTCTGGTCGCGACTCGCATATTAGGAAAAACGATGCTCGATTACCAAAGCTTTGAGAAGTTGTATTTTCCCTGCGAGCATAGCTTCTCACAAGTCGTTGAAAGGTATCGTATTTAAATGAGCGGGCACTTGGACTCGCGACCATCTTCCAACACGTGAACAGCTTGTTCTATGGTGACATCTCTTAGCCCTCAGTACCAGCAGCCCGTATAGGCCGAGATTGGGGTTTATCTTCTTCAGTGGTTCCGAGTCTCAAGGGATCGCTATCAAGGAACGAAGCTATCGGACGAGTCATTGGATTAGATTTCCCTTCTATATGAGGATAAGATTCTTATCCCACGAAATCAGGGATCTCGATGTTTTACGTAACAGATTGGATCATTTTTTATCTATATAAGGAGAAGACTCCATTAAGATACAGGTACACAATATTCATCTCTAGCCTCTGTTTGCCTGATTATTCTTCTTCTTGCTTTGCCTGACTTAAGCATCGGAGGGCTAACGGCTGGACACCAGCCACCCTTAGTTGCTCTCTGTCTTCTTACAGGTCCGGCGGAGGAAGTCTTTGTTGGAGATAGGGTGAACGTCCAGAGGATCCTGTTAAAAAATCTGACGTTAACAGTTTGGCGCCGTTTGTGGGAATGACTTGATCATCAAAGTCAATCGTTCTAACCACTGATCAAAATCCTTTTGATATGCCTCCTAAAAGGCTGTTCATCCTTTGACTTCAAGGCAGGCACCATCTCCACCCGATGAGACGGAATCCATACTTGTTCTTCTACCTACTTTGACGAATATCCCTCAAGGAGCTCCAAATATACCATCAGCAAACCCATTATTGGAGGCTTTTGAAAATCAAGATGATGTCCTGCGTTTCCTCGGAAATACTCTTCTAACTCTAAATGCCGGATTTCAGGCCCTGTCGAATCGGTTTGATCAGCATTTCCCCGAACCGCAGAGACAACCCTCCAAAGGGTTACCACCGCAACCCATACCAATGGCTTCCAGACCTTCTATGGATGAACCACAGGTCCCACCACACCATCCACCATCAAACCGGACACCACTTGGCAACCATCTCCCTGTACCATCTCCACATTCTATACATTCTAGTTCGTCTCGACAACCTCAACCTCAGGGCTCCACCGCCGAAACATCAGGCTATATCTTACCATGTGAAGGAGATCTTAAAAGAATCCATGATCGTTTTGACGTCATGAAACAACGATATCAGGCAAATCGGCCATCTGCCATCATGACGGTGATACATCAATCCGAATCCCCCTTTACCAGCGAGGTTATGGAGGCACCGTTACCTAGAAAGTATCGAACACCTGTTATCACCCCGTATACAGGTCTTGGTGATCCTCTTGAACACCTGGAAACATATAGGTCTCTTATGGAGTTGGAGGGACATGGCTCAGAAATCATGTGTAGGGCTTTTTCCCTAACATTGAAAGAAGTAGCTCGTACGTGGTTTAGGGGGCTAAAACCTCGTTCCATCAGTTCCTTTTCACAGTTATCGGAGTTATTCCTTTCTCAATTTATGGGAAGCATTCGCATTAAAAAACCAGCCTCCCATCTAATGGATCTGAAACAGCAGCATGGGGAGACAATAAAGGAGTTCACAATACGATTCACTGCCGAAGCCGTTCAAACTGAGGGTTATACTGAAGAAAAAGGTCTTACAGCCCTCATAGCCGGAATAACGAGCGAGAAATTCAGGTTTGCCTTAGATAAAAGCCCTCCGAAAACTATGGCAGAGTTCCAAGCCAAAGCTCAGAAGTATATCAATGCAGAAGAAGTCGCATTGACACGCCATGGTGTACAGGGTAAGAAACGCAAGCCAGAAGGAACCTCTTCTGCAGATAAAAAAATATCGTCGTGATCAACACGACCGTTCTCCCAAGAAGCCTTATTCTGGTAAATATCATAACTACACTCCTCTCAATCGGTCTCATGAAAAGGTTCTAATGGAAATTAAACATAAGCCATATGTAAAGTGGCCTGCAAAGATCAAATCTGATCCCGAAAAGAGAGATAAGAGTAAGTTCTGTTACTTCCACAAAGATCACGGGCATAGAACCCAGGACTGCATCTCTCTACGAGATCATATTGAAACCCTTATTCGAAAGGGCCATATCCAGGATTATGTCGCTCGTAAAAATCGATCACCAGAAAGGGCGAAAGCCTCACCACGCCAAAAGGAACCATCTCATCATCAAACTGCCCAAGAGGACGCTGAGCCAACTGGAGAAATCCGCACCATCGTCGGAGGACCAGCTTGCGGGGGCGACTCTCAAGCTTCAAGGAAAGCGTACACTCGGAAGGCGGCTAAAGAACCCCAGCATATTTATTGGCTGGAACAAGCGTACACTCAAAAGCCAGCCATCTTCCAATTTCCTTTTCCCTCGAAGATGCAACAGGAATTCACTTCCCTCACGAAGACTCCATCATAGTCGCATTAAAGGTATCGAATTATTTGACTCATCGAATTATGGTGGATACAGGTAGTTCAGCGGATATTCTGTATCTGGAGGCTTTCAACAAAATGGCACTTGCCAGAAGCCTACTCAAACCAGTTTCGACTCCTCTCGTTGGCTTCGGAGGTGAGGTGGTAACACCTGAAGGAAGCATTGATCTCCCAGTTACTTTTGGAGAAAGTCCAGCGAAGACTACCGTCTTCGTAAACTTCCTCGTGGTGGATCGTAAATCAGCATATAACGCTATTTTGGGGCGGCCATCGCTTAATAAGGTTGGAGCAGCCTTACACCCATCCTATTTATGCGTCAAGTTCCCTACCCCAAATGGTGTTGGGGTTGTGCGAGGAAATCAAAAGGAGGCTCGGTCTTGCTACCAGATAGCCCTACAAGATCGAAAGAAAGCTCAAGCGACACTCGTTATGGAGATAGCACAAGATTCACCCAACTTTTCCACCAACACCTCGCTGGATCCGAGAGAAAACGTTCTCCAATCAGGAACTCCTGGGGAAGAAACAGTGGCGATCCACTTAACTAAAGACGACCCATCCAGGGTCGTATACATTGGATCCTCTTTAACCAGTGTCCATCGTGAAGATTTAGTCCGTTTTCTCACCGAATACCAGGACGTGTTCGCTTGGTCTCATAAAGATATGCCAGGTATCGACCCCAATGTCATCGCACATCATCTCAATATCGACCCAAAGCATAAACCCGTACACCAGCGTCGACGTGCCTTCACTGTAGAAAGGCAAATGGCGATCAAAGCTGAAGTCGAGAAGCTACTCACGGTCAATTTCATAAAAGAAGTTGACTACCCAGAGTGGGTCGCGAACGTAGTTCTCGTCCGGAAAGCTAATGGCAAATGGAGAATGTGCGTCGACTATTCAGATTTGAACAAAGCATGCCCCAAAGATAGTTTCCCGACACCGCGGATCGACCAGTTGGTCAATTCAACAGCTGGACACGCTCTGCTCAGTTTTATGGATGCTTATTCTGGTTACAACCAGATCATGATGCATCCACCTGATAGCCAACATACCGCCTTCATCACAGATCGGGGATTATATTGCTACCAGGTAATGCCGTTCGGTCTTAAAAATGCAGGGGCTACTTATCAACGTCTCATCAACAAAATATTCACTGCTCAAATCGGTAGGAATATGGAAGTTTATGTTGATGACATGCTCGTGAAAAGCACCGTAGAAGATGGTCATATTTCTGATCTTCGAGAAGCCTTCGACCTAATGAGGAGGTATCAAATGAAATTGAATCCAGAGAAATGTGCGTTCGGAGTATCTGCAGGAAAATTTCTTGGGTTCATGGTCGGCCAGCGTGGAATTGAGGCAAATCCTGAAAAGATAAAAGCATTGGTAGAGATGAAATCCCCCACTACTCTGAAGGACGTCCAGCGTCTGGCTGGTCGCATCGCATCGTTGAATAGGTTCATCTCGCGAGCATCTGACAAGTGCTTACCATTCTTCAAACTCCTTCGTGTAACGGCCAAGTCTGATTGGAAATGGACACCACAGTGTGAGGAAGCTTTTCAACAATTGAAGCTATACATGAGCACACCCCCCATTTTATCTAAACCTGTAGCACATGAGCAGCTCATTCTTTATCTCTCTGTGTCCACTACGGCTGTTAGCGCCGCTTTGATAAGAGAGGATTCCGGGGTGCAAAGGCCCGTTTATTATATCAGTCGAACAATGGTTAATGCAGAAACTAGGTATTCTGATATGGAAAAGTTGGCCCTAGCCTTAGTCACGGCAGCTCGAAAATTGCGACCATACTTTCAAGCCCACGCTATTCTAGTACCAACAAATCATCCACTACGGCAAGTCCTTCAAAAACCTGAGGCTTCCGGACGCTTAACTAAATGGGCGGTCGAGATCAGCGAGCACGATATCTCATTCTGTCCTAGGACCGCAGTCAAAGGCCAGGTCGTGGTTGACTTTATCGTCGAATTCACATACTCTTCCGATGATAGTACCGTGACCAGCGACCAGCCTCCTTGGTCACTCTTCGTGGACGGGTCGTCGCGGGCCACTGGCAGCGGAGCGGGCCTGATTTTAGTGGCTCCCGACGGGTCGCATTTCCAATATCCTCTGCGTTTCGATTCTCGCGTCTCAAATAATGAAGCAGAATATGAGGCCCTGATCGTTGGCCTCAAACTGGCCATTGTCCTTGCAATTCAGAATCTATTAATTCATAGCAACTCCCAGCTCATTGTCAACCAAGTTCTTGGTGAATTCGAGGCCAAAGAAGAAAGGATGGCCTTATACAAGTCTCGTGTCCTCATCCTGCTCGCAAAACTGAAGACTTATGAAATAATTCATATTCCTCGCGAGAAGAACCATCTCACAGATTCTTTGGCAAAGCTCGCCTCTGCACCAGAATCTGAGTTATCACACTCAATCCCAATCGAGCATCCTCAGAATTCGAGTATCGATCAAGCGACTCTTGAGCAAGTAATATCGGTACAATCATCTCCATGCTGGATGGATCCCATCATCCTTTATCTCAGAGACGGATACCTACCAGAAGACAAGAAAGCTGCAAGACAAATTCGTCTTCAAGCTGCCAGGTATACTTTGCAAGACGGAATATTGTTACGCAAAAGCTTTTCCTTGCCTTATTTAAGGTGTCTTCATCCAGAAGAAGCAATTCATGTTCTAGATGAAGTACACCAGGGGGCATGTGGTAACCACCCCAGGGGGCGATCCCTAGCATATAAGGCGATGAGGCAAGGATATTATTGGCCCACTATGAAAGCAGATGCAATTGCATTCTCTAGAAAATGTGACAAGTGCCAGTTATATTCTCCTATACCTCGTGTTTCTTCCGAGCGAATGACTCCAGTAGATAGTCCTTGGCCTTTCGCGCAATGGGGGGTTGATATCATCGGGCCCCTACCTACTGGAAAAGGACAAAATAGATTCAGGGGGTTGATTACTTCACCAAATGAGTCGAGGCAGAACCATTAGCCAAGATTATTGAGAAACAAACTACTAAGTTCATATGGAGAAATATCATATGCCGTTTCGGACTCCCTCACACTATAATTACCGACAACGGAACGCAGTTCGACAACGCAGCCTTTGATGAATTTTGTGAAAAATGGAAGATACGTAATCTCCGAACTTCCCCATATCATCCTCAGGCGAATGGGCAGGTCGAGGCAGTGAATAAAATCATTAAGCACCATTTAAAGACCAAGCTTGGTGAATGCAAAGGTGAATGGCCGGAACTTCTACCAGAGGTATTATGGGCATATAGGACTACAACTCGTATATCAACGGGTGAGACCCCTTTTTCCTTAGCATTTGGTGTCGACGCGGTAGTACCAGTGGAAATTCAAGTGCCTTCGTATCGGATCGAGCAGTATGACCCCGTGGGTAATCAGGAAGATCTTCGACTTCATCTCGACCTCTTGGAAGAACGAAGAAATACCTCCCAAGTACGAGCGGCCGCATATCAACAACGTATTGCTCGCTATCGGAATGCTAAGGTTCGGCCTAGATCCTTCAAGCTCGGAGATTTGGTTTTGAAGCAAAAACTCGGAGTTCCTGCTCGTTCGCTGGATCCAAATTGGGAAGGCCCGTATCGGGTTATTAAGATTGTGCGACCCGGTACTTATTACCTCGAAGATATGCAGGGAAAACCCGTACATCGCCCTTGGCACGTGGAGCATTTGCTACAATACTACCCCTAGATTCGATGTAGTTCATAGCAACTTTTTATGAATAAAAAGCCAAAGATATCTTTTGGTCGCTATTTCATTCACTTGGACCTGAATAGCTCTGAAGATGATGCTTACAATCTCTCAACACTGCAGAAGAGCCTGTCTGTACTCTCGACCATCCTTCTACCCTTGATAAACTTGGAGTCTCAATCGATAGATCAGTCTATCTCCACGAGGGTATGGTCATCACGACCCCCCGGATTGAGCACACTATGAATCTCAATCGATAGATCAGTCTATCTCCACGAGGGTATGGTCATCACGACCCCCCGGATTGAGCACACTACGTTTCTCAATCGATAGATCAGTCTATCTCCACGAGGGTATGGTCACTACGACCCCCCCGGGTTGAGCATAAACTCATTGAAACAAGAAGGCATTCATTGCATGAAAAGGAAAGAGAAAGTAAACAACAAGAACAAGAACACTTTCAAAAATATCTTTTCATTAATATCAAATGTTTACAAAATATCTGCTCGCGAGTACAGGAGAAAGGAAAACAAAAAGGAAAATCAATCTCTCAGAGGAGGAGCCGTGCTCTCGACTTCAGGGCCCATTTCTGGCAGCCCCCCCTTTGGCGTGGCAGTCGAGCAGGCACGCCCATTAACTCTCCGGACACGTGACGAGCGTCTCTTCACTTCCTGACTGCGGAAAGGCTGCGAAAAGCTGGCGCTCATTAATTCTAGCCTAATCATGTATGGTTTCGTTCTCGATAAAGGCAACAGGCGGTTACGTGTGATAGTGAATAGAAGTCCTTCCCTTAGAATTCTTGGCGGAAAGGACTTGGGGGGCATCTGTTATAGTAAAAAATAGCGAAGATCATTTGCTGGAGATAGACCCCGCGAGCACGTGTATCCGACTATCGAGAACGAAGGTTCGTGACTCGCATATTCTGAAGATACTCCGATCTCGCGAGCACCTCTATCCGACTATCGAGAACGTAGGTTCGCGACTCGCATATTCTGAAGATACTCCGATCTCGTGAGCACCTCTATCCGACTATCGAGAACATCTGTTTGCGACTCGTATATTCTGATGATGCGTCGACCCCGCGAGCACGTCTATCCGACTATCGAGATCGTCTGGTCGCGACTCGCATATTAGGAAAAACAATGCTCGATTACCAAAGCTTCGAGAAGTTGTATTTTCCCTGCGAGCATACCTTCTCACAAGTCGTTAAAAGTTATCGTATCTAAATGAGCGGGCACTTGGACTCGCGACCATCTTCCAACACGCGAACAGCTAGTTCTGTGGTGACATCTCTTAGCCCTCAGTACCAGCAGCCCGTATAGGCCGAGATTGGGGCTTATCTTCTTCAGTGGTTCCGAGTCTCAAGGGATCGCTATCAAGGAACGAAGCTATCGGACGAGTCATTGGATTATATTTCCCTTTTATATGAGGATAAGATTCTTATCCCACGAAATCAGGGATCTCGATATTTTACGTAACAGATTGGATCATTTCTGATCTATATAAGGAGAAGACTCCATTAAGATACAGGTACACAATATTCATCTCTAGCCTCTGTTTGCCTGATTATTCTTCTTCTTGCTTTGCCTGACTTAAGCATCAGAGGGCTAACGGCTGGACACCAGCCACCCTTAGTTGCTCTCTGTCTTCTTACAGGTCCGGCGGAGGAAGTCTTTGTTGGAGATAGGGTGAACGTCCGGAGGATCCTGTTACAAAATCTGACGTTAACAACAGCAATGTTGGCTGTACATTTGTTCTAAAAGATGTGAGGCATATTCCCGACCTTCGTCTTAACTTGATGTCGACGGGAATGTTGGATGTGGCTGGCTATGAGAGTCGGTTTGTTGGTGGGCACTGGAAGCTTATCAAGGGTTCGATGATCGCAGCAACAGGGTAGATGCGTTGCACCCTATACAAGACATTTGTCAAATATGTAAGGGTGAGTTGAACGCAGTAGAAGATTCAGTAACAGACATGTGGCATAGACAGCTCGGCCACACGAGCGTGAAAGGGCTTCAGCTATTAGCGAAGAAGCACCTCCTTCCAAAGTTGGCAGGTATACCTCTCAAAACCTGTATTGATTGTTTATCAGGGAAACGACATAGAGTTTTAATTGTAAAAACTTATGTTAAGAAAATTCATGCATTAGATTTGGTTTATTCTAATGTTTGTGGTCCTATGAGGACAAAATCCTTGGGTGAAGCATTGTATTTTGTTACGTTTATAGATGATGCATTTAGGAGGGTTTGGGTTTATGCTTTGAAATCCAAGGACGAAGTCTTTGGTGTGTTTAAAATGTTTCATGCCATGGTCGAGAGAGAGACAGGCAGATCATTGAAGTGCATCCGCACTGACAATGGTGGTGAATACATTGGGGCTTTTTATGAGTATTGCAAGTCCATAGATATACGGCATGAACAAACGGTGCCCAAGACCCCCAGCATAATGGTATATCTGAACGAATGAATCGCATATTATAGAGAGAATCAGATGCATGTTATCCCATGCGAAATTTCCCAAGATGTTCTAGGGGAGAAGCAATGCACATGGCGGTGTATTTGATAAACAGATCTCCATTAGCCCCATTGAATGGAAAAGTACCTGAGAAGGTGTTGACTGGACGTGATCCTTCATACAGTTATCTCAGGGTGTTTGGATGCAGGGCATCCATTCACGTACCAAAGGACGAGAGGTCCAAGCTCGATATGAAGATCAGCAGTGTGTGTTCTTGGGGTACGGTGATGAAAAACTCGGTTACAGATTGTGGGATCCGATCGAGAAGAAGCTCGTCAGGAGCAGAGATGCAGTTTTCATTGAAGATCAGTATATAGAAGACATTGAAAAGCCAAAGAAGACGTAGCCCAGTTCAAATGAGCTAGATGACATGGATCTGGTTACTCCTCATGTAGTGCCTGATGATGGGGGAGTACAGCAAGATGCAGAGGACGTGGGAATTCCTATAGAAGATGGACCGGGAGAGCAGCCCCTACTTGATCAACCTGTTGAGCCATAGGTAAGGAGGACATCTAAGGACGGATACCTGTCCAAGAGGTACTCGCCGCATGAGTACATTATGCTTACTGATGGGGAAGAACGAGAAGATTATTCTGAGGCACTAGCCGACGAGCATAAAGGGGAGTGGTTGAAAGCTATGCAAGAGGAGATGGAATCCTTGCATAAGAACTACACCTATGATATGGTGAAATTGCCTAAGGGCAAAAGAGCTCTAAGCAACAAGTGGTATCAGAGCTGGCCTAGCCAAGCCAGTATGTGGTGGTGCCCACGCTTAAGCCCGAGGGGGGGGGGGGGGGGGGGGGGGGGGAGCACCTATCCACTGTGGAGGGGGGATTGTTGGGTTTGTCTCACATCGGCTAGAGGTTGGGGAGGTTACTGGGCTATATATTGGGAAGAGGCCCTTCAACAATGACTAACCATTTTGAGGTAAAACCAGCCCAACAAATAACGAGGTTTTTGTAATCCGAACTCAAATAAGGCCTTATGAGCTATGTCAAGCTGAAATTGCATTTGGGCTTTAAAGGACATGGATGAAGATAATAAGAAAAGATTCAAGAATTTATAATTTAACTAAATATATAATCCATGGTAGAGTAAAATTGCTAAATACAGTTCATATAGGTCACCCCAAGTAATTAGGATAATGCTTAGATGATGATGGACTGAGGTCTTGCCCAAATCCTAAAGTGGGACCATTAATGTTCCATGCTCCAGCTTGACCATAACTTCCGGCATAAGGTTCTTGCCTGAAGACTTTACAAGCTGGGTTCAATCTGACCATGACCCAGTCCATGGACATCCTTACCTATGCGGTTATTCGGACGGTTGATCTGATGGACCACCATGTAGTATATAATAAGCACTTTAAGCTATGTTTCCATCACATTCTTTGGGAGTACAAAGTAGGTGGATATATCTATGGGCACTACCATACATTTGCTTGCATTCACCATTGCAGAAATTAAACGTATGTGGCTCAATTAATAATTTGAAAGGAGTGGGACCATCTTGATTGGTCATAACCCCAAAAAAGCTTTGGATTTTCTACCAATATGATTTTGGACGGGGATCACCTACAACCTGGCTTTGTGGGGTCTACTACGTGGTATATGTTAAATCCACTCCGTCCATCCAGTGGGAATCATTATTTGGACCGTGGATACACAAGATTAGGCCGATTAAAAAGTCTTATGGGATACACTGATTGGAACAATATATAATTTCTCCCAAAGTAGTTAAATTCACATGTTGCGGCCCATCTGAGTTTTGTATCTTCTCTTCATTCTAGTGAGTTGCACCTGATCAACGGGTTTGATGAAAGATACCATGGTGATCCCCACACAAACCTATGTTGGTCTCCCATCTACGTTGTTCCATATGGTGTGGCCCATCTCAACTGTGGATCTGGCTGATTTTTGGCCCCACAGCCTAAAATAGAGGATAGAACCTGATAGACGTAGTGGATTTTAAATATACAATATGAAAGGCCCCAGATACTTGGGTATTTTAGGCAGTGTAAAACAGGCGTTGGTGGGGACTCCAGTCCTCTGATTTTGGGAGCGGATTGGGTGCGCCCCGGACTGACCCAAGACGGTGCGACCCTTACCGTGGGGCCCACCTTGATGTATGCATTCTACATCCACGCTGTCCATCTGTTTTTCGGATCATTTTAAGGCATGAACCCAAAAAATGAAGCATGTCCAAATCTCAGGTGGACTATTAATAGGAAGCAGTGGTGATCCAACGCCCCAACATTAAAAACTTACTAGTGCCCACCGTAATATTTATTTCCCATCCAACCTATTGATAAGGTCAAACGAACCGGAATGAAGAGGAAAAAAAAACAACTATCAGCTTGATCCAAAAGTTTTGTAGCCCACAAGAAGATTTTAGTGGCCAATCACCACTGTTTCCCATGGAATAGTCCACCTGGGATTTGGATCTGTTTCGTCTCTTCGCTCATAGCCCCAAAATGATTTAAAAAAACAGATGGACGGCGTGGATATGAAATACATACATCAAGGTGGGCCCCACAGTAAGGGCCGCGCGCCCCTCTGATTTTGGGGATGCGCTCTATTTACAGTAGGGCCCACGATCTGAATGGTTGGATGTATGTACATGTGCATCACGTGTACAGAAGCTGTGAGCGTGTGTATCAATGTATTTTTCATTAAAAGTCATCAATAGAAAGAGAGAGAGAGGCCCATTCTTCAAATCATAGTCCATATATGCTACTATTCTATGAAGAGAATAGATAAATAAAAGTGCGTACGGTAGCTTAGGAGTGCTGGAGCGCACCCATTTATTTTATTTATTTATTATAGAGTGGAATTCATGGATATCAAGGGCACTTGTGTCTACCACCATGGGTAGTCATGTTAGCGTAGCAAGGGCACACGTCCTCATTCCCAGATGTGCCAGGTGGCACACAATGACACCTCTCGCAGCACGTGTTGCACGCCCTTATGCAAATCTTATGCCTCGACGCCTTGCTGCATCTGTACTCGCACTTCGACCCACAGTCTGCACACGTGTCAACATTTCTATTCTTATATACAGGATATGTTCACATGTGGCAACATGGCACACGTTTGCATCATCCAATTAGACCATCAGCCGGGGCCCCACTGCATAAATATCTATTTAAATAAAATGATCGGGACCATTGACTGTGATTTATTTTGTACGTACGTGATCAAATCTCAAATGGGTGCACCCGTCTACAAGATCCAATCAGCTTATCATCAGGTGGACCCACCTGATGATAAGCTGATTGGATCTTGCAAATGGATTCACCCATTTGAGATTATCTTTGATCGGGTGGGTCCCACCAGATAAATGTCTTCTGAAGAAACTGATCTGATTGCCGGATGTGCCAAACATGTGGGCCGCTGAGTGTCCATTTATTTTGTAGGAGAGCAGTCTGAGTGTTGATCAAACAGCTTGATATGTAGGCAGCATCTAGACACTGATTTCCATCTGATGAAAGGCTTGGATCTCATACATGTGTCCCACATTGCCATGCGGAAGATGCGTGTCCAGAAAAAAAAGCCTAGTCACTCAAAATTAGTTATTACCTATCTCTTCATCTGCCAACGTTCCTTTCCCGTAGACATCCAACTGAAAGATTTGAAAATAAATCAGTATCTGCCTTTGCTTGAAAGTTTAAGATGAATTCTACATTCAGTTTTGAGCCACAGTATTCCATCATGTGTGTTGTACCGTACATCTTAGCCTGTGAAGTGTACACGTGGCACGTGCTAGTTTTTCTTGGATTGTCTTCGGCCCGTATATTGAACGGTTCAAAATTTAGAGTAAAATGTTTGGTACATGGGCACTAAGAAATTATAGTATACACATGAAAGCTAGGGATTGAAATTTAATCATGAAAATCGCGCGTGTGGGGCGTACAGAGATGTCCGTGACAAATCTACTCCGTACATCTGTTTTGCAAGACCACAATAGGTCATGGTGCCAAAAATCAGGCAGATCCAAAACTCATGTGGGCCATGCCACACGAAACAGTGGGGATTGAACGGTTGGGGTGACAGAAGTTTCGTATCAGGATGATATTTATGCCTACAGTTTATCAGTGGTACTAAACCAATGAACGGTTTGGATGGCATATAGACATCATGGTCAGCTCCAGGAAGGTGACGTGTTCTTTCCATTGCCATTGTTTCGTTGGTGTTACCCACTTGAGTTTTGGATCTACCTGATTTTTTTATTCTTGTATTTCGAAGCTGATGGACTGGGTGGATTTGTGACAGACATCTTTACGGAACCCACACAGCCCCTACACAGGTATATGTCTGTGACAGTGCCCAGGGTCACAGGCAATCCACTCCTATATTAAATGGTTAAAATTAATTAATAGTTGGTATTCAACAAATAAATACTTATTAATTAGAGTTTAGAATGTTTGGATTGTAAGTTACTTAGAATAAGCTACTTGTGCCAACTAACAGGCTTATCAACCCAAAATGTTAAAAAGCGTATTTGATTTCCAACATAATAAGCAATTATCCCTCTCAACATCGATCATGAGAGAGAGACAAAGCCTCCTATGAAAACATAGATCATGAAAGAGAAGCAGAGAAATCATAAGTTAAAAAGCTAAAAATGTTACTTATTAAGATAAGTAGCTTTTGGCGTCTAAAATACCTTTATAATGATCTTACCAAATTGAAAAAGTTACTTACAAGTAAAAAAAGTAACTCATTTAGTGGTATCCAAACGGCCCTTAATGTGCACTGTTCACTATGTAGGACTACCTTTGATGTTGTTCATCTATCAAATGGGCCCCATCATTAATGTTATTGACCATCATTTGGAGGCCACCTTCAATATCCACCAACCATCATGTGGAGTTACCTTTGATGTGAACTGTCCATCAAGTGGGCCCCACCTCTGATGTGGGTCTTCCATCATGCAGTGCCTGCCTTTTATATGGGTCACTCATCATCAAGGCCAACCTTTGATGTGGACTGTCCATCATGTGGGGCTCACCTTGACGTAGATCATATCCATCATTTGGGCCCCAAATTCAATGTGGGTTGCCCATTACGCAGGGCTTGCCCATCTGTCCATCATGTGGGGCCACCTCAATATGGGCCATCCATCATGTAGGGTCTAACTTCAATGTCCATTGCCCGTTATAAGGAGCCCTCCTTTGATATGGACTGTGCATCATGTAGGCTCCACCTTTGAAGTGAATCATCCATCATACCAGCCCGCTTTAGATGTGGGCTTTTTATCATTATAGGCCAACGTTTGATGTTGATCATTCATATGTAGGCCCACATTAATTTGGGGTCATTCATCATATGGGGTCCACCTTTTATGTAGATCGTCCACCGTGTGAGCCCCAATGGTAATGTGGACGGTCTACCACCTGGGGCCTCCTTTGATATGGACGGTGAGAGAGCCTCGTTGGACATTAAACATGAAAGAAGTAGAAGAGTCATAGTTAAAAAGATAAAAAAGATTACTTATTAATATAAGTAGCTTTTGGCATATAAATTACTTTTATAATGGTGCTTATCAAACCAACTTAAGTGAAAAAAGTAACTTAATTACTTAATATAAGTTAAAAACTATTTGGAGGTATCCAAACGGGGGATAAACTACTATAAGATTTGAAATTTAACTTACAAAGTGATTTCTACAACTTTACTGTCTCATTGAGATACTGTATATTAGTATGATTTCAAAGTGCTCTACTATCAGATCTCGCACTTTGGTATGCGTTTTGGTATGAGTATCGTGTAAGTCTCTTTTACAACCACGTCTTGCAAAACCACTGCTTCTCTCTCTAGTTGAAGGGTGGACCTGATGACTGGACCTTATCTAAAATGCTATGATTTCAAAGTGTCCAAGTATCAAATCTCGTACTTGGCTAGAGTATGGATAAGTCTTTTTTACAACCACGTCTTGTAAACCATTTCCTCTCTCTTTCTCTCTAGTTGAAAATGTGGACTTAATCGCAGGACCTTATCGGAAATGCACTAATTACTCCCACCTATCACCATTCAGAACCCATCCTTTTACTCGAGTGATGCTAAATGTGCTTTTTGCACATGAATGGAACATTCCCACCAACCCTTTCGTCATACGCATGGCTTAAAAATGAGTGGACATTGTCATGGGATGAGTGGGCCCAAAAATCGCAATAACATATTCTAATAATCAACTTTTAATTGTTGAAACTAGTTCGTTAGCCAACTATGATACTTAGGGCCTGTTTGGATACCACCAAATATGTTACTTTTTCTGCTTACAACAGTAGATAAGTAACTTATTTAGGATAAGTAGTTTGGTTTATAATTAATTATAAATAGCTTTTTATTGTTATTTAAAGTTACTTAATCACTTCAACTTAATAAGTGAAACCAAGATAAGTGACTTGAGGCATAAGTAGCTTAAATAACTTAAGATCCAAACGCCCCCTTAGAGACCCAATGCCTAGCCTGGCACGACCTAGCATAGTAGGCCTAAGCCCAAGCCTAGAAAATTTTGGTTGTGCGCCCGACCCAAAAATTAGAAAAATCCATACATCTCACTTCAATGTTGCTAATCTAGCCCCTGATCAAGTGGGCCACAGTGAACAAAAGAAATACACAATTAGATGAACATAACAAATTAATGGTCCACTTTCAACACATGGGTTGCCTAATCTACGAATGGAATGGCATAGTTATTAAGTTGGGTCTAGCCGAGAAGGTTGGGCAGAAATGACTTAAACCCAAGTCACAAAATAATTATTTTTCAGCCACAAGCAATCACTTGGGAGTGAGGATTAGAAAATTATTTTTTTATTTCATGATTTTTTATGGTTGAAAATATACTGGATAGCTCTCGCAATGCAAGCAGCAGCTTGTAAGTGATCATTTCTCTTTTTAAACCGTGACCCACATGATTAATGGATCAACTTAATTCTTAGATAAGGAAATCACCCCTACAATGGATGGATGTGATCTCTCCCCACGTGGCCTTCTGGCATGTGGTGGCATATACACAGAGCTGCCACAAACATGAGCCAATGTGGGCTTAGCAAAGCCTATTTTTAAGACGAAGTATTTTCGCATCAAGGAAAAAAGCAGCCTATAAGGAAGAAGAGGAAGGGTAATTTAGTAAAGTGTTTAAACACAGTGGAGGGAGGAAACGATAATTATGAAGTTGAGAGAGGGAGGACTTTTTAATTTTATTTTGGGGAGGCCTTTACACAATGACATGTGGGATGCTCCATCTTAGATATGAACCCTTCGTTCATTTATACAACTAGGAGCAAGCCATGGTGTAAAAATCATGCTAATCGGATGATCCTAAATATCTAAGTAGCAACATGAAAACTAGACAATAACAATCAAGCAGAGAAACAAAATAGGTGCAATGATCATCTTAAAACGTCTATTTAATAGATCCCATTTTATATTGTTTATGATTCCAAAGGAACACTTTAGTTTGAAGATTTTGGCTATGTGATCTATGGCTCATAAACAATGGATGGTTAACAAATTTGGCCCGTTCAAAGGGTTAGGATTAGATCAACATGATTTTTGCACCACCTGGCACTCTATAATACTATTAAATGAATGTTGACATTAATGACTGTGCATCTCATGTGTCATTTAAAAGGTTTGAAGACTTTGATGATGGGGCATTGGCAAACCCATTTAATTAAAATGAAGATGTAAAACCCATATACCCCATTTAATTAATTAAGAGAGAGACAAATGCTCACACACAATTAGTTACAGCTAGCAATCTCTTTCTGACTCTCCTCCTATTCATTTATTCTCTCTTGAGAAGCACCCTCTCCATCTCTCTCTTAATTGCTCTTTTTATATGGAGTTTTGCTCTTTTCAGTGGTCCACGTTTCATGCCCACTTTTCATGTGGTGTGGCCTCCTTGATGAGTTTTAGATTGGATTCATTTTTTTGGCTCACATTTTAAGACGATTTAGAAAAATTGACTGAGTGGATATAATACATGCACATGTTGGACCCTACATATATAACCTTTTTGCATGAGCTTCTATCAAAATTTGTTCCTCTGAAGGCATGTGAAACATGTATTCAATATGGTGACATTGGATAAACTGAAAAATAAGCTATGAAAATTAACTTAAATGCTGAAAACTTGAAAGTATTGAATTGTAATTTTGATAAAATTTTATAGATATTTTAGTTGAAAGTGAAAAGAAATTTTAATTCATCACTACTTTCAACATTCAGTCTTCAACATTAAGTAATGGGAGGGGAGTTGAAAAAAAGATCCACATTTTCAATGAAAATTAATTTCAATGCTTTATAAGTTGGATTTGCCAAACGATATGATCAATAAATGAAAGTCATTAAAAATATCAAATTTTAGTGATAGGTGCTGAAATAAGTTTTATTAAATGACCTCTTAAATTATTAAATTGCAATTAATAGAGTGAGGAGTGATTTAAACGTAAGAGAGAGGGAAAAAAAATGAGAGAGAGAGAGTGATTGGTAGTTGCAAATAATTGCATCCGTATACCAATCTAAAGCATCATGTTCTTGTTACTACCGTATAGAAGTTATAACCATGCTTCATTAACCTTCGAATTTTGATTTTGAATATGAGTATACAATCACTCATCTGAACCAATGTTTGAGGATGGCCTGGATAACATAGAATCTAAAGCATGAACAATTCAAATCATCATTTAAGCACTCGTGGAGAGAGAAATTAAGAGATAAAGAGAGGATATGTTTTCAAAAGAGAATAAATGAAGATGATGAGAGTAAAAAAGGGATTACTAGTTGTAAGTCCAACTAGTTTCAAAACAAATAATGGGTTCGAGTATCCATTGTGGTGTGTGGGAGTGAGCATGCTGTGTGCATGAAAAAAAACTACTTGTATGAGAGAGAGAGAGTTGTATGAGAGAGAGAGAGAGAGAGAGAGAGAGAGAGAGAGAGAGAGCACATTTTAAACCTATGGGCTAAAAGATCAGTCCCATCTGTGATTCAACTAGGCCATACCAAGAGAAACAGTTGGGAGGTGAATGTTCCCCTTGAATTTTGGCGGACCTGTGATATGTACATGAAGTCCCTACAGCTATTACAGGCTTGTTTAGATACTACCAAATAAGTTACTTTTTGACTGAACTTAAGACGCCAAGTTACTTTTGGCACTTAAGTTCGTTTGGCAAGTATAATTGAAAAGTAACTTATCTCTTAAAAATTACTTAATTAATAACTTTTTTTTTTTAGCTTTTTGACTTTTTACTCTTCTACTTATCTCTCTCATGTCACGCTTTTGATTCCCCCCCCCCCCCCCCCCCCCCCCCCCCCCCCCTTTGGGGGTTAGTACACACCCACACGGTTAGTCACCCTCCAATGTTAATTAACCACCCTCCAATTTGGCTTTTCTACTTATCTCTCTCAGGTCATGCCACATATCAAAGTTCTCTCTCATGGTTCACTCAGTTATTGCTCTCTCATACCATCCATATCAAAGGAGGCCCCACATGATGGACTGTACCATCAAAGGTGGGGCTCACACAGTGGACAGCCCACATCAAAGATGGGCCCTACATTAATTGGTGCTAGATCCAATCCACCAATCAGGTTGATCTAATCTTCTACATATTTCCCAAAAATGGTTCTAGTCCACTCACCATGTGGACCGACTATTGGAAACAGGTGCATGGGTTAGAAAACTTCAGCCAAGTCTTCCAGAGCCGTACATTTGTTTTGCAGACTGTGGCCCACCTGACCAGTGGATCAACCTGATTCTTGTGCTAGGGCATCCATATAGTGGTCCCATTCTGATGGATGGAATGTATCTCGGACCAATCGTGCTATGCTAGCACATGCATGGCATGTACATGAGCCTGGAATTAGAAAAGCTCATTCTGTTAGGAAACTGCTGCAACGCTTAGCTTTTTCTTTTCATGTCACTTTGTTGCTTATTAGATGTAGATTTGAAATTTTCTTTCCAAAGGTTACTTATCAATATGTTATTACCAAACATACTTATTTACTTATTGGCTATATGTTGTTTACCAAACATACTTATCTGCTTGATAAGTAAAAACCAAGATAAGTAACTTATCTGATAAATAGCTTAAGTAACTTACAATCCAAACGGGCCCTACATGTCTCATCCCATGTTAGGACCATGGCCAAATAAATCAGACTAACATATGATTTAGGTGGGCCACACCTAAGGAAATAGTTGGAAGAGAGACATCCACCATTGATTGTGTATGGATATCACTTGAAATGAGTTCTCATACGTTTGGGGAGGGAAGTTTGGAGTCTCCCAACCAAAGTTTTTGGTTGTGGAACTTCTATGGCCCTACCATGATGTAGGTGTTAGATCCACAGCGTCCATCCATTTTCCAATTATTTTAAAGAATGATTCCAATGACAAAGTAGATCCAAAGCTCAAGTGGACCACACCACAGGAAACACTGGGAATTGGATGCCTACCCTTGAAAACTTATTGGGCCCCACTGTTGTTTTGCCATGTAACCTGCTCATAAGGTCGCATGGACTTGGATGAAGGAAAAACACAAATAATCAGCTTGATCTGAGCCTTCTATGGCCCGGAGAAGATTTTAATGGTGGGCGTTCAATTACTATTGTTTCTTGTGGTGTGGTCTACTTGAACTTTGGATCTACATTATTTTTTAGATCATGCCTTACAATGATCTGGAAAATGGATGGACGGTGTGTATCAAATACATACATCATGGTGGGCCCACGGTAATTCCATGCGTGGTGAGGCACTCAATCCAAACTGTCCCGTTTTCTTCTCCTCTCCTCAATTGGATTGCGTGCTTCACGTTTTCTTCTTCTCTCAGGAATTGGATTGCGTGCTGCTCATCACGCAAGCAACGGAGTGTTGCTGTGTGGAACTATCTTGGCCTCCATATACGTTAGATCCACACCATCCATCAAAATTTTCAGATCATTTTAGGGTATGAACCCAAAAAATAGGCAAATCCAAATTTCACGTGGCCCACACCATAAGAAACAGTGGGGATTGAACGCTTACCATTGAAAACTTCTTGGGGGACCACAGACGTTTTGGATCAAGCTGATATTTGTGTTTTCCGTTCATCCAGGGTTATATTACTTTATGTGCAGGTTAGGATGGAAAATAAATATTGCAGTGGACTCCAAGAAGCTTTCAACGGTGAGCATTCAATCCATGCTATTTCCTATAGCGTGGTCCAGTTGAGCACTGTATCTGCCTCATTTTTGGGCTTATGCGCTCAAGTAGCAAGAGAAATGGATGGACGGCATGGATAAAACACATATATCATGGTGGGGATCACAGAGCTTTGACACCAGCTATCTGGCTGATGTTGGGGTCATCAGCCAAACCGCGTCACCATTACGTGGCCAAGAAACCAGGATGCCCGGGTTGCTTACTGAGTAATTTCTGTGGGGCCCACTGTGAAGAATTTGTCTTGTTCAGGCTGTCCATCCATTTTTCCAGATCACTTTAGGGCATGATCCCATAATTGAAGCAAATCCATAGCTGAAGTGGACGACATCACAGGAAACGGTTGGAATTGAACGGCTACCATTGAATTTTTTTTTAGGGTCACGAAAACTTTGTATCAAGCTGATATTTGTGTTTTCCCTTCATCCTCGTCTGTGTGACCATATGAACAGGTTGGATGACAAATAAACATCACTGTGGGTGCCAGGGAGGTTTCAACGGTGGACGTCACTATCCACGCTCTTTCACGTGGTGTGGTCCACTTGAGCTTTCATTATATTTCAATTTTGGGATTATGCCCTAACATGATCTGTAAAAACGGATGGACGGTGTGGATAGGACACGTACATCAAGTATGGCCCCACAGAGTTTACTCAGTACGCTCAGAGTCTTACAAGCATTCTGAGTAGCCTGGGTCCGTATTCCCTGTCCGCAAAACCGAATAGTTTCTGCGTGTGAAACTACTCTGGGCCCCACCTTGAAATATATATTATATCCACACCGTCCAACAATGTTTTCAGATCATTCTAGTACAAGATCCCTAAAATTATGTAGATCCAAATCTCACGTCGACCACACTGTATGAAACAGTGATGATTGAACGCCCATCATTAAAAGCTTCTTCAGACCATAGGAGCGGATTATGTGTGATCCCTGGCACAGAGATATCTCTGTCCTCGGGGATTTGTGGGGCCCACAGAGATTTTCATCACAAATCCACTCGGTCCGTACGTTTTAAAAGATTACAATAGGACTAAAATCTAAAAATCAGGGAGATCCAAAACTCAGGTGGGCCATACCACACGAAAGAGTGGGAATTGAACGTCTAGGGGTGACAGAAGTTTTGTATCAGGATGATATTTGTGCTTACAATTTATCTGAGTGGTAATACCCCATTGAACGGTTTGAATGGCATATAAACATCATGGTCAGCTCCTCCAGGAATGTTTCAATGGTGGGCGTTTTCCATGCCCACTGTTTCGTATGTTATGGCCCACGTGAGCTTCGGATCTGCCTTATATTTAGTCTCCTGTCCTATTGTAGTCTTTTAAAACATATGGACGGAGTGGATTTTTCACTAACATCTCTGCGGGCTCCACACAGGTCCAGGCATAGCGATATCTCTGTGCCCGGACACAGGCAATCCGCTCCCCCTCATTGAGATGAATCCACTGCATAGCTTTGTAGGATTAGCTTTGAGATAAAAGGAAACGTGTGGGTCCTACCGTGATGTTTTCATGAGATCCAGGCCATCAAATCAGGCTGATCTGAAACCGTGGGCCGTGACAGGGAACAGTTGGGATGGGATGCCCACTATCAAAAAGCCTTCCAGATTGTGTGTGGGTCATATCACAGGGAGCAGCTGAAATGGGAACGCCCAACCTTAAAAGCCTTCTAGATTGTTTGTGGGTCAGATCACAGGGAACAGTTGTGATGGAGACGCCCACCATTTAAAAGCCTTCCATATTATGTCTGGGCCACATCACAGGCAAATAGGGATCCCCACCATTAAAAGCCTTCCAGATTGTGTGTGGGCCTCCCCATGTTTTGTACATGCCATCTAATCCATTCAGAAGATGAGTCTGTCCAGGACAAATAAACAGCCCAAAAATCAGGTCGTTCTAAAACTTAGGTGGGCCACAACACTACTTTTAAAAGGCTAAGGCATGACTTCACATGGTGTAGCCTGCCTGAGTTTTGAATCTACGTGATTGGAATCCAATAGATTGTGGTGGGCCAATGCAAACATCATAGTGGGCCCCACACTTCGCTTAGTAGGTTAAGCATATCGTGCAAAGCTTTGCAGTTGATCAAGGCCTCATGTGATAAAAGAGGATCTGATTCAACAGATCTGATTCTGGGGCGGATTTGACGGTCCATGCACGGTCCATGCACAGGAAATCTTCATGATTGGAAGATCCTGGCCACAGATATTTGGCCCTTTATTGGCTGACTAGGGACCGCAGCTGCATTTCCTCTCTTAAACATAGGCCACCCATGAAAGGTTTATGACTTCTCCATCTGGCAGATTTTTTTGGCACATAGACCCTTCGCAATGTGGCCCATGACATCAACGGTTTGGATCACTGCATTATTATCTTGAGCATTGGATAATACCTCTTTTTGTTAGGTCATGAACATCAAAGAACAATAAAGAAAACAAGCATGGGTAACCCTCATATGTTAGTTTTGCACCAATTAAAAAATGGTGGCTGAGTCTTAAAAACGCATATATGACCTACTTGTAAGGCAATCCAAACCATTAGTGGCCCAACTGTAGTTGAAACATAATCTCAGAAGATAGAACGAATCTCTTTTTTTTTTTTTTTTCTTTTTTTTCTCTCTCTTCGAATTTTGACCCTCAGTGGTTTATTTTAACCATCCATTAGATAGTCATTAATTGAACGGTTGGGATTGCTTGATCATTGTGATTTTAGACATACACATATCCACAATTTAGATTGTTTGATAGCTGTACATCAGTGCCACATTTGAGGAGATGAGTGACCACTATTTTTAAACAGTGGAAAACTAACATAGGAGTATAGAGCATACAAATGTATTGAAAGATCATGCATATACGTACCTCTAATACAAGGAAGAGGAAGAGGACTGTAAACACCAACGTCGCCTTCTTATTAGCCATGAGAGAGAGAGAGAGAGAGGGGTGAGAGGGGTGAGGGAAGGGATGAGAAGCATGTTCCCTTTATAAAGGGAGCCTCCTTTCATGGGAATCTTTACGTGTAGAGCAGCTTATGGTGTTCTCATCCACCTACCAAACTCTCCATGAAGGGGGTGTAATTTGATACTCTGGCAGAGTGTGCTAGTTCATATTCATGCACTTAAAAGTTTACACAATTGGCACATCTATAGCTCAAATTAAACGGTTGGAATTTTGGGACCCACACTAGATAGTCCATAAACCCCAAATCAGATTGACCGAATGATCCTAACTTTTTGGTTGGCTCACAGTTGTTTGTTTAATTCTGACCATTAGCTATTTTGTTTTAGCTGTCCACTAATTTTCAACTAATCGGATGGTTAGAACATTAGTCTAGTGTAATTTTGCATTGATTGAACCCCATCTGAATTAAGGAACCAATTTGGACCATCCAATTGTGGTTATATATATGTGTGTGTGAGCCACTGATAGAATTTTCAAGCAGATGCTTATGAAGCATCACTCTCCCAGAGTATAAAAAAGCTTCTTCTTTTTTTTTTCCTCCTTCAAAGGAAAGTGTTCAAAATCATCCTTACACGGTTTCTAAAGAGAAAAACTTCGATACCCCAGTAGAATCTGCTGGTTCATGCACATTTTCTCTGAAATTGTAGAAGTGGCGTGCACTAAATCAAGATAAACCATTGAAATGATGGGACCCACTTTAAATGGGTCTCATCAATCTGATGTTCTAACGGGCCGACTGGTGCACATTATGATGGACGGTTAAAAGAAAACTAGTCTCCATCTGGATTAAAGAAACAAGTATACACACTAAGAGGTTTGGACTGTCCAATCAACCCAATTTTGGATCTATGACCATAAATCTACAGTGGATCTTATGATTTGGATGGTTTGGGTTATTTACATGTGCCCCGTTGGCTCATTGAACCATCACACCATGTGAGAGTATAAAAAAAAAAGTGCAGTGCTTGAATTATGATTGATCATTTGCATTCTACTCGAAACATCTATTGGGTGGGACCAACTCAATGTATGTGGTCCTACTGATGATTTAGCCAATGTATTAGGTGAAAACTATTAATGGTAGACTCGATCAACGAATAATTGTCGGATCCAATGGAGTCATGCGGTCTAGATGGGTGGACCTGTATTTTAAAATGATATATGAATAGGGGGCTTCGATTTCCAAATTACAATGTAAATGCATTGTAAATTGATAATCATTACTTGCCTTTGTGTTTCCGTCTCTTGGATCGAAGTTGACATGGTCAGGATAAACATTTTGGCACAAAACAGAGGTGGGAATATATTTTGGATGCAAAAATTGTAGGGCCACACTGATGTATAGGTCATATCCATATTGTTCATCCGTTCCATCGGCTCATTTTAGGGCACGATCCAAAAGATGAGGCAGATCTAAAGCTCAAGTGAACCACACCGAATTAAACAGTGGAAATTAAACGCCTATCATTGATAATTGCTTGGGGGTTATAGAAATTTCAGCTGAAGCTAAATTTTATGTTTTCCCTTTATGAATATATTTATGATCTTAGAAACCGGTTGGATGACAAATAAACATCAGTTTGGGCCCTATGAAGGTATTGACTTTCAATGGATGAAGTTCGTTATGAGCACTATTTCATGTGGTGTGGTCGGTTTAAATTGTGGGCCCTACTTTAATTATGCATGCCCTAAAATGAGCCTGTGAAACGGATGAACGGGATGGATGTAATATATTCTTCTTCACGGTGGGCTTCATATTTTCGTGTTATAAAAACACATGAAATTCATTTAAAATTGACATGATTTTCGATGACGTAATTTTTTTCAAAAAAACAAACTAGTGAACGAAGTAATAATAACCTATTTATAAGTTACTTACATGTAAATGGAAAAATTAAACAGAGCCTAAATATAATTGATGATTCGGATCTTATAATCTATGTGAATGAATATATGTGAATAATCAATCCTCACCTTATACCTTATATCTTGGGCTACAGAATTATGTGAACATGAGTAATAATCTTTACATGGAATTTATGTAGCCAAACTGCCTAATCGCATTGTTAGTGGAAAATAATTTTCATTTCCCCATGGATGCGTGGACCAAAACATATATCTCTAAATCAATTTCCAGGTACTCTCAATTTAAATCCAAGAGGGAGAGAGGGAGGGAGAAAATGTGTGGAGCCCACCTAATGGCTGTCCGAAATTGGGCTCCATGGCCACCACAGACACTAGCCCAATTAATGCATGTGCTATACCCAGATCCTAGTAGGTAGATGAGCTGTCTTTGCATGAATGGACTAACAGGGTTACATGGTCACATGATATGAATGGACTACATGGCTACATGGTCCAAAAATAAGAAAGAGTACTTGTCTTGGTTGGGACAAACTTTTGCAGTTGAATGTGGACCATTTAAAAATTTAGTTTTAAGAGATTCACATGACCATCGCATGCTGAGTTTTGTTGATGAACTAGTTGTGAAGTCATCAAAATTGTGCATTGACAGTGTCCACCGACCGGTCGGCCAGTGAACAGTATGACTCATTTTGCGGTGAAACTCACTAGATGATTTTCACCTTTTGAGATCGATCGTCAGACCGATCGTTGAGAGCTCAGACCGGTCGCCCGACCGGTCGGCCAGTGAACAGTATGACTCAGTTTGCGGTGAAACTCACTGGATGATTTTTCACCTTTTGAGATCGGCCGTCAGACCGATCGTTGAGAGCTCAGACCGATTGCAGAGTGCTCAGACTAGTCTGGGGACATGTCTGAGTTGAGGCTGTAGCATGAGTTTTTTGGTGAAAACTCTCTAGATAGTTCACGACCGATTTGCGGTCTGTGGGATTTGATAGTGTTGCGCGGTTTCGCACTACATGTTTCTAATTTCGGGTTTCCTCTTATATATATGTTTCCTAATCGTGTTAGACTCCATGCTAAGCAATACCTAGGTGATCTAAATGAGATTAAGGTTATTAGGAGAGAGGATTGGGGGTTTTGTGTGCCTCGTTCATCTTTGGGATCTACTCGGGTAGTTCTAGCTCTGTAATCATCTGAATTTATAGTGGAAGGTGTCGCTTTGTGCCGTGGTTTTTTTCCGCAAGGGTTTTCCATGTAAAATTTGTGTGCTTTTACGTTATGTGCTTGTGTGGTTGATTGTTGATCGTTTAGTCTTCTTCGGTGCTTCCACTGATCGAATTTTCAATAAGTTGACCGGTTCTGCAAAGTTTCAAAGATGGCCCTTGTAATTATGAAGGGACAAAGGCATGGTAACATTTATAGGATAATTGGGAGCACTTCAGTAGGTGGAGCTGTAGTGACTGTAGTGGATTCCATGTCTACACGTATGTGGCATGCACGCTTAGGCCACATGAGTGAGCGGGGCATGAAGGTACTCTTTGAACGATCTTTGATTCCTTCCTTTAAATCTGTAGACTTTATTATATATGAACATTGCATGTATGTGAAACAGTCTAGATTATCATTTAAAGGGAGAAAACATGTATGTAAAAAGGTGCTTGATTATGTCCATTCCAATGTATGGGGGCCGTCGCCTGTTATTTCTATTGGGGGGTCATCGTTGTTTGTGTCGTTTATTAATAACTATTGTAGAAAACTTTGGGTTTATTTTCTAAAAAATAAATCCAATGTCTTCATGACCTTCAAGTATTGAAAGGCGATGGTGGAGAATCAGTTAAAACAGAAATTAAAAATTTTGAGAACTGATAATGAAGGTGAGTTCACTTCTAGGGAATTTAACGCGTTTTGTAAAGAAGAGGGGACCGTGAGGCACAACACAGTGCGCCACACGCTAGAGCAGAATTGTATGGCAGAGCGGATAAATCGGACTCTCTTGGAGAGAGCTTGATCCATAATTAGTAATGCTGGGTTGGGTAAAGAGCTATGGACTGAGGCCGTTAACACGGCTTGTTACTTGATAAATCGGTCACCCTCTATGGCAATTGAATGTAAAATCCTTGAGGAAGTGTGGAGTGGCCGTACGCTAGACTACTCAAGTCTGCGGGTCTTTAGTTCTGAAGCTTACTTTCATGTACCATCAGTTGAAAGAAATAAGCTAGACCATAGGACCAGAAAAGGGATCTTTGTGGGCTATGGTGATGGTATGAAGAGATATCGGATATATGACTTTGTCACACGAAAGATCACCCTAAGCCATGATGTCAAGTTTAATGAGGGTTCTTTGTTCTATAAGAATGCTACAAAGGAACCAGAAACATCAGAACAAGTTGATACTCACAAGGACAGAGATGAGACACGGGCCTATACTGAGGCGCAGACAGAAGTATAGGATCAGGTGGAGCAACCATCTGTACAAATAAATCCACCCAGGGATCGCAAGTTACCGATAAGGTACAGGGATGACTCGAACGTTGCATTCGCTCTCATTACAGATGAGGGGGATCCGTCTAACTTTAAGGAAGCATTACAAGATGTAGATGCTGAGAAGTGGAAGATGGCAATGCAAGACGAGATGGACTCTTTGTACAAGAATGAGACTTAGGCGCTTGTGGAACTTCCAGTGGGCTGAAAAGCAATAGGGTGTAAGTGAATTTTTTGAAAGAAACAAGATAAATATAAGGCAAGGTTGGTAGCAAAAGTGTATGCTCAGCGTGAAGGCATGAATTTCAGTGAGATTTTTGCGCTAGTTGTGAAGCAAGTATCTATCAGGTTTGTGTTGGCGTTGGTTGCCCAATATGACCTCGAGCTATAGCAAATGGTTGTGAAGACTGCTTTCCTACATGAGAAATTAGAAGAGCAGATATACATGGTGCAACCAGAAGGTTATACAGTGTAAGGGGTCGAGAACAAGGTTTGCAGGTTGAGGATATCGTTGTACTGTCCCAAACAGTTGCCTAGGCAGTGGTACAAGAAATTTGATTCCTTCATAATGAGTGAGAGCCTTACCAGAAGCGAGTACGATCATTGTGTCTATTTCAAGACACTGAATGATGAGAAGTTTCTCATACTAGTGTTGTACGTCGATGGCATGCTTATTGCCAGTCATAGCATATCTGTCATCGATGTGTTGAAGATTCAGCTTTCAGGGACATTCAAGATGAAGGATCTGGGTGCTGCAAAGAGGGTTCTTGGCATAGACATTCATAGAGACGGGAAGAGGAGTGGGTTGAGGTTATCTTAGGAAGAATACCTTGAAATAACCTCAAGTGTTATGGGCAGTTTAATGTATGCCATGGTTTGTACGAGATAGACAAGTCCAAACCGGTTAGCGTTCCCCACGCGGTTTACTTCAAGCTTTCTTCTGAACATTGTCCCAAAACAGATGAAGAAAAACATGTTATTTCTCATGTGCCATATTCAAGTGTTATGGGCAGTTCAATGTATGCCATGGTCTGTACAAGACCAGATATTTGACAGGCTATGGGTGTTGCAAGTCGGTTCATGTCTAACCCGGGCAAACAACATTAGGAAGCTGTGAAATGGCTACTTCAATACATTCGGGGTACGCAGGACTAAGTCTTAACGTTTGAAAAGTCCAAGGACAAGTTGGTTGGTTACATCGATTCTGATTACGCAAGTAGTGTGGACAGTAGGAGGTCGACTTCAGGGTACTCGTTTGTATTAGCGGGTGGAGTAATTAGTTGAATGTCTAAGCTTTAGTCTGTGGTGGCTATTTCTACTATTGAAGCTGAGTATATGGTAATGACAGAAGCTTTCAAGGAAGCTGTCTAGTTGAAAGGGATGATAAATCAGTTGGGACTTCAGCAGGAAGCCATGCCGGTTAATTGTGATGCTCAAGTGCTATAAATTTGGCAAAAAATTATGTTTATCACTCACGTACTAAACACATTGATGTGCGTTACCATTTTATTCGACAGGTGCTTGAGGAAGGAGATGTGACTCTAGACAAGATTCACACTAGTGTGAATCCGGCGAATATGCTGACCAAGGTGGTCCCTACAGAGAAGTTCAAGTTCTGCGTAACTTCTCTTGGATTGGTGAAGGCTTGACGAAGACATAGTGATGCATGAGAAGCAACGACTATGATTGATGAGGAGCTGATTTTGAAGAGTATGGAAGATGGTTTGATGCTTTGATGCCTTGGTGGAGTTTGTTATGAAGTCATCAAAACTGTGCATTGACAGTGTCCACCGACCGGTCGGCCAGTGGACAGTATGGCTTAGTTTACGATGAAACTCACTGGACGATTTTTCACCTTTTGAGACCAGTCGTTAGACTAGTCGTTGAGAGCTCAGACCGGTTGCCCGACCAGTTGTAGAGTACTCAGACTGGTCTGGGGACAGGTCTGAGTTAAGGCAACAGCATGAGTTTTTTGGTGAAAACTCTCTGGACAGTTCACGACCGGTCTGCAGGATTTGATAGTGTTGCGCGGTTTCGCGCTACATGTTTCTAATTCCGGGTTTCCTCTTATATATATGTTTCCTAATCGTGTTAGACTCTATAGTAAGCAATACCTAGGTGATCTAAACGAGATTAGGGTTATTGGGAAAGATGATTGAGAGTTTTGTGTGTCTTGTTCATCTTTGAGATCTACTCGGATAGTTCTAGCTATGTAATCATCTGAATTCATAGTGGAAGGTGTCGCTTTGTGCCGTGGTTTTTTCCCGCAAGGGTTTTCCACGCAAAATTCGTGTGCTTTTGCGTCATGTGCTTGTGTGGTTGATTGTTGATCGTTTGATCTTCTTCGATGCTTTTGGTGACCGAATTTCCAACAGAACAATCTGTGATGATGCAGGGCCCTTCACTTCAGCTCACGCTGGCGTAATCCAGGCCATTGTTTTGTTGTGTCCCGGTTGATGGACCACCCGTCAGAAGTTTCCTAGGTTGGAAGCCCTCACCACAATTATTTAGACCTTTTTAGTTGAGCACTGACTGGTGCTGTATTTCTCTTTCGAGCTAACCATCTCTTTATAGACCAAAAACATAAGCGTTTTAGGATATATTCCATCCACCCTGGAACAGAACAGATCAACGGTGTGGATTACTAAAGGATGGGCCTTTCGCTTTCAAAGGTGATGTAACTGTTGCTGAAAATGGTGTGTTGGAGTCTGTAGTTCTGTGGCCGAACTTATACATTGGTGGCATTTAGCATATTCATCTGGGGTGGTTGGGCAGCTTTTCGTTCCACCATTTGTCTGAGAAATGCAAGTACACTCGGGATGCAAACGTGTGTGGTATTGGAGCCTTTGATCAAGCGATCGTAACTCTTTAAAGTGTCATGTCTCTAAAATTAGGTCGATCTGATCATTGGATTGGACGATTGGTCAGCTTCACTCAATTTTTCTTTTGTTTTGTATGCTTGTGCCTGGCCCACATGTTGATCTAGTAGGCCTGAATTTTGACACATGGCATCTAGATACTGGGGGTCACCTAATGAGCGGCTCCGATATCACGCTCATGGCCCTTGATTTTTACACTTGTGAGGCGAGTGTACTTACCTTTTCAACTCCTGCGAGTAGTGTTTCTTTTAACTAGTTTCTTGTTTGGGATTTTTGAACGGTCAGCAATGGGCCCAGATTCTAGGGTGACTCAGCACAGTTCATTCATGGGTCAGTGCTATTGGCTGCTTTCCTGAGAATTATGTGCTTGAAATAGAATGATGGTGGGTGGCATCTTTTCTATGCATGGATTGTTACAGCATGGCCATACTCTACAAGTTTCTTATGGGTCACTGAAGGGCCCTTCGTCTCGTGCGAGTGGTAGAACACGTGTGAGCTGTGGAACAAGTTTCGTATATTTGGGTCTATGGGCACACATGTCAGAGATCTGCACCATTCAACAGGTAGGGTGCACTTCTAATATGTCAGGAACAAAAATCATGTGGGTCATGACTTTGTTAGAACTTGAGAAAAACTTGCCTTATCTTGGAAAATAATTGTTAGAAAATTGGGATTTAAAAATAAAGAAAAAAAATCTAGTTTTTTCTTATTTTCTTGTAGTGTTAGTTATTTTGTTTTGTTTTATCTTGGTTGTTTTAATCCTACTTGGATAGGAAGTAAGATGAAAAACCTTGATATTAGATTTTTTTTTTTCCCTTGTTGTTTGTATTAAAGACCAAGTGTATGCTTTGGAAGCAACCTTTCATGCAACACGAGTTGTAGACAGGGTGAGGCATAGGGCAGTGTGGTGTCTTTGACTCAAGCACATTTTTTTTTTCTCTGCATGGATGACTTCACGTGCATGTATAAACTATCACACATGTACGGAAAGCTATCATATTTGACATGTCAATAACTATGCCGCCTTGCATGCGCTAATAGTCAATTGGCACGCGTCGCATGTCCTGGTTGTCTTCCTTCTTCTCCTTAGAAGGCTTTCACTTTCCATTCAACAAAAAATAAAAAAACTTTTCTCATCTCTTTGTTTTTGTGTTTTCTTGTTCTCTTCCATACCTATGGGCATATCAGAAGAGATAATTCCTGTTCGTATGTGCACCTAATCTCAACCATCCATCATCAATAAGAGCTATTGTATTCCAGGAATAGTGCCACTAAGACCCAATGTATCGAGGATTCTTTCTTTTGGAGGCAAATTTGTATTAAAAATAGTGACAATTATATGCCTTAGCTCTCCAATTTATTTTTCCATTCCCTATCTTTAATTTATTTTTATTTATTTTTTGTTATATCTCTTTATTAGATTCAATAATAATAACCTCGTAAAGCTAACAAACTTGACTTGACTCACCACAACTTAGAGATAAGTTACACTATATTTATCTTCTAAATATTAAATATTATTAAAAGGGGGTGAAACTTGTATGGTTTTGGGTTGACTGGGTTCAATTATTTCAAGTCAAGTTGTTATGATTTTAGACTTGATGTGAGTCCATTGATCAGAAATGTCAAACTTGTAAAAGACATGATGATGTGGTAAAGTTAAAGCATATGTAATCAAGACTTTGAGTTTCTCACACGTCCTCAAGTTTAAAGATTAATTAGATATAGTACATCTTTAAGTCAATTATTGTCCATGCATGATGGGCCCAACCTCCTAGTCTAGAGGCTCGAACTCGATTCACTAATGAAAGTATTCAACAAGCCTAAAACTAAGAGTCCATACTCATGGCATATGCACACTCCAATGTGGTTAGGCAAGAGACACTCATTCTAGCATATGGTGGGGACCTTCCACCCTCATTTGGCATCAGCCCCCTCACATAGGAGACTACGTAAAAAGTAATAATAATCACAAGTCTATCTTACAACCTGCTAGGACATTACGGAACAATTGAATATTGAGATTAATGGTCCACAACTCTTCATTAATTAATTAATGACTGTGGTGTCAAATCTTAAGTTTCTCAGGAAAATGAGAGGAATCCCTCTCTTTTAACTTATACTCAAATATGATTAAGGTGCTCCCACACATTACTTATGGGATTGCAACCGGTCTATCTTGGATTCATGGTCATCATGGTTTATGGTCAAGATCATCAATATCATATTCTTGTCATCCATGGACAAGATTATATTGGTCCTATATGGCACAACTCCAACACAAGCACAAATAATTGCATATAATTTCATGACGTCATTTTCTTTTTTTAGAAGGCAAGCATAATATTATTACCAACCAAAGTGCAAATCTCATAGAGAATTACAAAACATAATGAAGCGGACCTAAATTAGAAGGCAAAAAAAAGAAAAAGCACTGATTAGAAAAAGGCCAAGAGAAAAAAAGAAAACTCACACCCCAAGCCAAGGAAAAGAAAAAGCCCAGAACTCAGGCTAGAGAATTAAAAAACCTTCACTTGGGCTAAGAAAAAAGAAAGCTCACACCTATGGCTAGGGAAAAGGAAAAGAAAAGAAAAACAAGCTATATTTATTTTAAACACAATCCAAGTTCTCTATGAAAAGAAAGTCTTGGGCCAAGAAAAATTATAAGGCCCACACCAGGGCCATGCAGAAGGAAAAGAAAAACACAAAAAAGGAGCTAATTGGTTGTAAGATATAAATAAATAAATAAATAAACAAAGGAGCTCTACGTGAAAAGAGAACTTACGTCCTGATAAGGTGGAGAGATTAAACGTTTTGAATATCCTTCTTACGCCTTCTTTGTAATCAGTTGATCTTGAAAGTCCGAAGTTGACCATTGTCTACTTTACTGTAGATATGTGCAACCTTCATTGTTAAAGAAGATTAAAGGCGTACATAGAACATTGGAAAGTTCTGGATTTGAGACTTCCAGGCTTGAGCTCATCTGGTCGTAAATATACATCTTGGTTGGTAAATTCTTGAAATTTCTAGAAGTACCATCAAGGGATTAGGCATTGTTCTTTCCAAATATGGCTCCCAAGTATGCACACCTTGAGGGTTTCAACAAATAGCGGTTGAAATGGAAGAAGACATTGTTAGGTGGCCCATAACCCATAAAACATTTCCACATGTACATGAGAGCAGGTATGTGGCATTGATCAACTATGGACCAAGTTGAGGGATTGGAAGGTTCTAACTATGGCTGAAAGTCGGTTGGGTCGGGTTGGTGCTCAACCCTAACCCAATCCAAGGTTCCTATATCTCAACCCTAACCTAACTCAACCCAACCTCAAGTTGGGAATTCTCAACCCAAGCCCAACCCAAGCAGGCTTGGCCACGTTGATCAGGTTGGTCGAGTTGATACATGCTATATTTTTGTTATTACATGGGTCTATTATATTTCAATACACATCTTACTTTTTGTACCTATAGCTTTATTAATTATATATATAATTATTTATGGTAAAGAACTTCACTTTTTAAAAAAGAAGAAGCTAAAATATAGGATAACCACTCCATTAACACTCAAGCATATCAAATTTCAAACATTATAAGTTTACTTACTAAAGTAATATAAACTAATAACTTAAGTATAATAAAATTATAAGTAACTTGTATATATAGATCGGGTCCAGGTTGGGTGGGGTAACCCGGGACCTCAACCCAAGCTTTATTAGGTTGGTGTTTGCATAGCCTACGCTTGAGATCGGGTGAGATACTTCCTGCCCAAGTCCAACCCAATTAATGTCGGGTCGGTCGGGTTGAACCCGCCCAACTTTCGACCCTAGTTCCAACCAACAAACAAATTTTTTTTCCGTTAGTCGTTGTTAGCTGCTCAATGCACCCACACTGTTAGTCACATGATGCACCCACCGGTGCAATTAGTGTATCTCATTAGCATTCGAACCTGAGACTTGCTGTTGACATGCCAAGGCGTCTTCCAGTGGGCTAGCAGGCGGACACCAGTTGTATCTAATTGTAGATGAGAATTTCAGGCCTACCCACATGCATCTGGCCCCCATCCAACTCATCCACGAAGGTCACTCATCCAGAAAATGGGTGCTCAAAAGATCAAGCCGATCTAACCATCAGGTAGGCCACCTTGTGAATTCAGAGACCATTATTTTTTATGTTCTGGCCCACCTGATGATTTGATCAGCCTGATTTTTTTTGGGCTCCTTAGGTCATCAGACAGTGGGTTGGGCCTTTACACAGCACTTAAAGGTTGTATCAGTACAAATCTAAGGCCCAGCACAACCCAATCACAAAGTTGCATGCTGCGAGGGAAGTACTGATGACCACATCATTTTATTTTATTTCAACCCATTGTAGACACCCCACCTTCGGCTACACTGTTGGTAGAGATAGCTGGATGAATGGAGGACCATACCCCCAAATTCCATGTCCAAACTCAGCCAAACTCACCCTTGTAAGCCCCAATCTATAGCCCAACTCACCCCTAAATATCAGCCTGAAAACCCCCCATAAGAAAAACCAGTCAAAAATCCTAAAAAAGTCAAACTTACTGAGTCAACCCACTGAGTCAAATCACCGAGTCAACCCGCCGAGTCAACCCGCCGAGTCAAAACACCGAATCAAATCATCAAGTCAACCCACTGAGTTAAATCGCCGAGTCAACCCGATGAGTCGACCCACCGAGTCAACTCACTGAGTTCCAAGCAGCAGCCCCGAAGCATGTCCGTACTGCCCGCGGGATCCCGAGAGCGTCCGTACGGGCGGCCTCCTGGGTGCCGCCCAAACTTATTTACGAGAACTATCACTGCCCGCTACTATAAATACCCCCCGCCCCTTCTCATTTCAACAAGCCTTTAGCCTGAGTGCGATCCAGTCGCTCTGAGTCCACTTCCATCCCTCTTTTAGCCCATTTTTCCACCAAGGAGAGCCCGAGTGAGAAGAGCATAGCCCTGGTTCAGCCCAGCCGGACTCTGGTCTAAGTCTCCCAAGCTATCCAAGTCTTGATCCAGCCACTCGAAGCAAACCTTGCGACACCTCCGTCCATCTAGCTACTCTTTTTTCAGCATCATCTCATTCGCATCTAGCATAAGTGCAACATTTACTTTTCTTCCAACCCCCCTGCTTCACTACAAGCACTTTGATTATTCAAACACACTGTATGCATCTCGTATAAAGCACCTGTTAGTTAGAGCGTATACTCTGGGCTTGCCTGTTAGTAGAACCTACCCATTAGAAACTCTTACTGTTCAGACCTGCATCAGTCACTCCAAGCACTTTGATCATTCAAACACACAGCATGCATTCTGCATAAAGCACCTGTCAGTTCGAGCGTATGCTCTGGGCATGCCTGTTAGTGGAACCTGCCCATCAGAAACTCTTACTGTTCAGACCTGCATTCATACATCATGTCATCTATGAGAATATATGAGGATTAAAATAGACTTTCAAGTATTAGTTTGATTCTGTGAAGTAGAGACCGTTCTTTGGTACGGGCAGTGTGTGGGGTGCTTAACCTCTTCCCACCCTGTAACCGTGATCCCTTACCTTGAATCTCTGGCCGCAGATCAAAAGGAGTCATTTTAGAGGAAGAAATCTTCGGATTCCCTTCTCTAACTTTTCTATGGGGTCTAGCCGACTGTAGATTCGAAGTAACTGGGTAGTAGCGACTCTGGTCTTATACAAACTCATCTAAACACATCCAGCCTAACACGATTATCGAACAAAGCCCTCGAGAATGAGGCAAGCCAGTGGCACAAACGGCGATTCGCGCACACACACCCCTTCTTCTTTTTCTGAAAGGAAAGGGAGAACGTCGTGGGAGCGCGGAACGGCGAGGGTCCACAGAATGGCGACTCTGCTGGGGATGTACTAGTCCCACTAGTCGTGATCCAACTTGAAAAACAGAATCATTCCAATACTTGAAATTCATTAGTGCTCATACAATCTCATCTGCATAGCATTCTACCAAAAAAAAAAAGAATAGAAAATCCAAAAAAAAAAGAGTATAGTCCTCACCATTGCCCCTCCTCGGGCTCAACGTGTTCAGAAACAACTTTCCTTCCGCAGCATAATCCGCACCCGGGCTCAACAAGCCATGTCCGACTACGAAGAGGAAACTCACTTCTTCCCCGCTCTTGAAATGACCGAAGCGCAACCTCTAGCGCAACAGCCAATTGAGAATACGTCAATCATGCAAGAATTGGCACAAGGAATGAGAGCAATGCAAGAAATGCTCTTGCAATTCATACAAGCACAAGCTATCGCAGCAGCCAACAATCAGGTTGGCCTAGTCCAGCAATCTCAGCAGCCATGCCGGGTCCCTTTGGCCTCCAGTTCAAATCAAGCACAACCATCGGAGTCTGCCCAAGACTACCGACAGCAGCCGTCTCAGCCCTTCGCTATGGGGCATCCTCCTCAATACCTTCCAGCAATGACAAGGCGGTCTCAGAGCACTCCCGTCGCAGGGACTTCTAGTCAGCTTCCAGTCAATCTTACAAACAACAGTCTCAGTAGATTTCAGCATGTCCCCGCCGATGGGACTCCCTTTCTTTCTCAGCATGTTCCCACCGATGGGACCCCTTTTTAAATTCAGCACATCCCCGCCGATGGGATTTCAATCCAATTTCCAGCAACAGGGACAGCACTGGTGAATGGCCACAATGGGGGTCAGTGTCAAGCCCACATCAATCAGCGGACAGTGGCGAATACCCAACAAGGGGGTCACTTCCCAGCATCTCAGTCTCCTGCAAATAGGAGCACTTTCCAATTCCAGCACATCCCCGCCGATGGGATCCCAGTTAATTTTCAGCAATCTTCAATTCAGCAAACTCCAGTTAATTTTCAGCAATCTCCAGTTAATTTCCAGCAAGTTCCAGTTCAACCTTCAGTACAGTCTCCAGTTCAATTACTTTCCTTTTGAGCACAAGTTCATCAGAATCCAGTTCAGTTATCAAATCAATTTCAGCAACCCGCGGTTGCTTTTTAGCAAGCCCATAGGGTCGAAGACATCAATCACTATGCCGAAGAAGAACGTTCCTTACTCCAGGAGGTACCAGTCGCTCGAACAGATCACTCAGGACTGGACGAGTTGCGGGAGCAGTTCCAGATCTTGCAAAATTAGCTTCAGCAACAACAAGGAATCGATCTACCTTCGACCAAGTTCAGAGACTTGTATCATTTCCCAAATGCTCAAGTACCTCAAAACTTTGAAGTACCAAAATTCAAAAGATACGATGGCAGCGGTTGTCCCACAGCACATCTCAAGGCCTTCTGTGGAGAGCTGAGTGCAATCTTAGGAAATGAAGGGGCCCTCATTCGTTTGTTTCAAAAATATCTGAAGGGCGATGCCGTAGATTGGTACACCTCATTGGACTGCCACCGCATCAGGACTTAGGAACAACTTTCCCAGGCTTTCGTTGACAAATTCGCGTATAATCTTAACATGGCGCTTAGAAGGGCCTACCTTGTGGCTCTCAGGCAAAGGAATGATGAAACACTATCAGCTTATGTGGGACGTTGGCTAGCTATGGCAGCCAGAATGCGGACACCTATCGACGACGAAGAACAAATCTCCATGATTGTTCATTCAACATATCCTGGCATATCTGGATATCTCATCTCGCATCCATATGGGAATTTCTCACAGTTGATCCGTGCTGGAGAGCAAGCCGAAGCAGGAATCCGTGCCGAGACGATCTCCCCATGGCCTCATCAAGCCACTCCAGTCAAGAGGAATAGAGTGGAGGGAAGACCCATCGGATATGGGAACGGAAACCGTAGCGGTTCTCCTCCCCGCCCGACAGAGGTAAACAACATCAGCACCACTGCTCAGGGTAATCAATATGCTCTCCCAAGGGACGTCAACAGTATCAGCAGAATCAGGTTCAGCACCAACCTCAGCAGTATCAGCCGCAACCGAATCCTCAACCACAGCCACAACCACCTCGACAACAGCAGCAGTTCAGAGGGAACGGTCAATACTCATACCAGAATAGGCAGAATTACAGGGAGCTTAGGAAATTCACTCCACTCACTCAACCACTTAGTCAAGTTATGACTATGTTGGTACAAAAGCAGTTACTCACTCTGATGACACCCAGGCCTCCTCCAAATCCTCCACCTCCAAACTATCGAGAAAATGAGTATTGTGCCTACCATCAAGGACGTGGCCACACCACTGATTGATCCTTTACTTTGAAGAATTCCATACAAGATCTGATCGACGACCGAAAGATCGTCATCTCGGTCCCTGAAACTCCTGCAGCAGCTTCCACCAACACTCTTCATAATCCTCTGCCTCAACATCCGACGGATCCTAGTTCATCTCGTGGCCCCACCGTCAACAACATAGAAGAAGGAGAGCGCCTCGATCGCTTCTTCTCCCCTATCCAGTCCATTCATGCCTACACTTATGGGCCAACAAATCCTCCTCCGATCCTGCAAGGGACAGATCCACTTCCTCCTTCAGTCTCCGAGACATTAGTACTCGAAGGAACACTTCCATATGATGTACCAGTTGTTCAAGGGGCACCTTACAGCCATTCATTTTGGGAGCCAGTCATCCTGGAAGGAGCACAGTCATACATCGAGCCCACATATGAACCTGTTATCTTGCAAGGGGCAACTCCAGTTCAAGAACAATCCAATCTACAATAGAGGGATTATACTCATCAGCAGCAAGAACCCATTGTTTTGGAAGGAGCTCCTCCAGTCGAGCCAGTCATACTGCAAGGGGCAAATCCCGGAGACGTGTCAATCACACTACGACAGTTGAGACGAACAGAGAAACCCCCTGCTATATCAAGAGGACCAGTATTCATTCCATGGGAGCCTCCTGCTCCAGGAACGGGCAAGCCAGGACCGCGACCTTATGTGATCTATGAAGACAAGCCTCGATATTTTCCCTTCAGCACAGGCAACAATGTAGTTCTCAAGGTAAAAGCTCCATACGAGGAAGATCTGGTACCCACACCAGCACCGTTGCAAGAACCGGTGGTCCTAGAAGGCAAAGGTGAGGAAAATTATAAAGAGGTCCCATAGCACTATCCAGAATGTGCGGAAGTAGGGAATATGAATCCCAATGGGAGTTGCATCCGAAGAGATAATCAGAACAGAGGAGATCCCAAAGGCGCTCTCTCAGGCCTCGGCAACAAAAATGAAGCCGCATACGATGTGGCAACTCAGCTCAAGTCAATCCCTGCCTAAATCTCAATATGGGAGCTACTCTGCACATCTCGCATACACCGAGAAATGTTTACCAAAACCTTGACCGATGCTCACGTCTCCTCCGATACGGCACCAAAGATGATAGCATTGATGATTGGACAACTCCTGGCTCCATGCGCCATCACCTTCACCGATAATGAGTTACCACCAGAAGGACGCGATCATGGGCGATCCCTCAACATAGCCTTACGATACAAAGACCTCTGTGTCCCGCTGGTCCTTATCGATAATGGCTCAAGCTTAAATGTCTACCCACTCAAGACTACGGAACGTCTGGGAATCAGTCCTTCATTTCGACCCAGCACCATATGCGTCAGAGCATTCGACAACACCCGCCGATTAGTGGAAGGGGAGGTCAACTCTCCACTATCACATTTCAAATCCTGGATATATCAGCCTCTTTCAACATGTTGCTCGGATGACCTTGGCTGCACAAGGCGGGAGCTGTGCCATCAACCCTGCATCAACGAGTGAAATACATCTGTGGAAATCAAGTGATCTCTATCCATGCAGAGAAGGAGCTTATCATTCCTTCCAATGATGCTGCCACTAAACCAGACATCCTGGTCATCGATATCCAGCACTCTGAAGAAGACGTCCCGTTTCATAGTTTCGAATTCGAGACTGTAAACTCTATCGCCAATCCGGAACCGATAAGGGTGAACCGTGTCTTTTCACCAGCAGAACGTCTGAGCCTTAAATACCGAATGAAGAATCATTTCAAGTCCAGAAAGATACCACTGGTATATAACCAATGCAAATGGGGACTCGGATACAGGGCAATCTTCATGGACAAAAGAAGGAAGAAATTTCGGTGCTCACCCATCCAATTCGCCAAGCCAGGAGAACCTTGCAAAGATCCAGGAGGGAATCAACCGACTTCACTACACAAAGGCCTCCCGATGAGCCTAGCTTAGGCCACGTGGCCCCCCATTCGATGGGATCAGATTCTCGAACCGTCTAAGCCTCCAGAAGAAGAAGGAAAGGATGAAGATGAAAGTCAAATACAACAGCTTCAGGACCAGGTTACTCTGACACCTGCTCCCAACCAGGAACACAACTTGCCCACTTCAACTCCTCCCAACCAAGGGCACAACCTGCCCACTTCAACTCCTCCCAACCAAGGGCACAACCTGCCCACTTCAATTCCAACCAACCAGGGGCACAACTTGCCCATCTCAGCATCAATCAGCAAGGGGCACGACCCACCCATCTCTGCAGAATCAACATCACCAATCATCAGCCAGGGGCAGAAGCAGCCCATCCATTGGACCAAGAAAGGGAAATGGCCAGCCCTGGATTGGTCCGATGTCCAGATTCTGAACTTGTATCTCATTGTGGAACCAAACGAACTGCAATGCGAGGTAAGTGATCCGGGAGGGACTGATCTCGTTGTACGACTCAGATCTCGAGCCCAACCAGCGAGAAATCATGGTCATTGGGCCAGACTGTGATTCTTCGCCCAAATCATCAACCCCCACCTCTTCAGGGGAGGAAGTGTGCGATCCTGAATGGTCATCCGTTCCCCTAACTTCTGAATCAGCCAGAGAGTCATTTGAGAGCTCTGGCTTCCAAAAAAAAAGCCAGTTTAAGCAGCGAGCGGAACTTTGAGACAAGCTGAGATCAATTATGGTCTGCAATGCCCACTTGTTCAAGGTCCCGTGAATTTCAAAAATCTAAAAAAATAAAAAACTTTCAAAAGCCAAAAATATCTAGCATTTCAATTCCAGAAAATTCTTAAAAACCAAAAAATATTTATTTTTCTACATTCAATAGTGTGCGAAGTCTGTCTAAAGAGTCGCATGAGTTCGAAGTCGAATCATATGATTTTGACATCGAACTAGACCTCGAGCTCATGGGTATAGACGAAGCTCGGGATGAGGAAGATGATGAACCGGCTCCCGAACTAGAGGATCTCCTCAAAAAGTTCGAATCTAAAGCCAATGTTGTACCTGATGATTTCGAGATAGTAAACTTGGGGACACCTGAGATCCCTAGGGAAGTACGCATTGGGAAATTGTTGCCACCAGAGATGAAGCAGAGAATGATAGAGTTCCTAGCTCCAAGATTGTCCAACTTCGCGTTCTCATATGAAGGCATGCTGGGGCTCGATGAAGAGCTCGTTCTACATCATTTGCCAACAAAGGCGGATATGAAGCCAGTGAAATAGAAACTTCGAAGAATGAAGCCAGAATGGGCTCTGAAAGTCCGAGATAAAGTCATCAAGCAGTACAATGCGGGATTCTTGGTAGTCTCCAACTACCCTGAATGGCTCGCCAAGATCGTACCAGTACCAAAGAAGGATGGCAAGGTTCGAATGTGCATTGACTTCCGAGATCTCAACAAGGTCAGTCCTAAAGATGACTTCCCTTTACCGCATATCGACATTCTGGTCGACAACACTGCTGGGTACAAGGTCTTCTTATTCATGGACGGGTTCTCAGGTTACAATCAGATCAAGATGGCCGTCAAAGATCGCGAGAAGACATCGTTTATCACTCCCTGGGGAACCTTCTGCTACAGGGTAATGCCGTTCGGTCTGAAGAACGCAGGAGCAACATATCAGCAAGCAATGACAGCACTATTCCATGACATGATGAACAAAGAGCTTAAAGTATATGTGGACGATATGATCGTCAAATCTCGCACCGTCGAAAGACACTTTGAAGATCTGAAGAAATTATTCAACAGATTAGAAAAGTACAAGCTCCGTCTCAACTCTCAGAAATGTATCTTCGGTGCAATGGGAGGCAAGCTCCTCGGCTTTATGGTGAGCGAGGATGGCATCAGGGTCGACGAGACCAAAACCAGAGCAATCATCGAGAAGCCCCCTCCTAGAACAGAGAAAGAAATCCGTGGCTTCCTCGGCAGAATTCAATACATCAGTCGCTTCATCGCACAGCTCACACCTATCTGTGAGCCCATATTCAAGCTCCTCCGGAAGAACGTTCCAAAAGAATGGAATGACGATTGCCAAGTCGCCTTCAACCGCATCAAGAAATATCTCATGAATCCTCCAGTATTAGTGCCGCCTACTCCTGGACGTCCACTATTGTTATACATCTCGGTAACAATGGGCTAGATTCGATCAGTTGCAGCTAGCAGATGAAAAGCGCATGCGTGCGTTAAGTCATTCTCAGTGTTATCAGAAAAGGATCGCTTGGGCTTACAACAAGAGAGTCCGAAAAAGAAGTTTCAAGGTAGGCGACATGGTTATGAAGAAGATTCTACCGTCGCACCTTCCGGATCCCAAAGGAAAGTTCAAACCCTCATGGGACGGGACGCTGATCATCAGAGAAGTACTTCTCGGAGGCGCCCTCAGACTCACCAGCGTGAGAGTGGTAGATTTTTCTGAGCCAATCAACGCCGACAAAGTGAAGATCTTTCATGGGTAAGTCAATCTGACTTTATCAAGAGTTACTTTAATAGAGCTGAAGTCAAGAGGTCGAAGCTAAAACCTCTGACAAATCATTTTCATCCACCAACAAGTGTTTCAAATAAGAAAATTCAACAAAAAAAAAAGAGAAGAAAAAGACAAAAGGGGGGGGGGGATACAAAAAAGAGAAAAAAGAATACAAAAAAAAAGAGAGAAAGAAAAAGGGAAGCCAAAGCAAGGCACTAGAGAAAAATCAACCTAAGAAGAAATACAGTCATCCATCCATTCATCTCAGAAGGGTCTTTAGCTAAGACTAACAGCTCTATCATCGTAACCTAGGATAAGGGCTGAAAGACTGCCATCGGCCGGCAACGACGAATTCCCGACCTCTAGTCGCCGCAGTTATCCAAAGATTCAGAAAAAGAAAATGTGTGCCTAAACAAAGAGGGCGGAGTGAAAACTCGAAAGGGTGCTCCGAGTAAAAACAGTGGGCATACAACGGACTTGGTGAAAACTCGAAAGGGCGTCGAGGGTAAAAACAGCATTGCTGCCAATGGATAGGCAAGATCAAACACCCGGGACGTGGTGAAAACCCGAAAGGGCGCCACGGGCAAAAATGACGAGAAAAGGCCGGCTGTAGTGAAAACTCGAAAGAGCGCTGCAGGTAAAAATGGCTTAAATAGAAAAAGAAAAATGAAAAGTGCAGGTAGCAAGAAATCAAATGGTCCAGATCGGTTCAAGCAATCACAGTTCAAGAACAAGAAGAAGTGCAATCAAGAACGAAGAACTCTACAAACTCTGACAATCTTATGAAACAACAGTTTCCATTGCCTACACCTCTAGGGAACCAAAGGACCTCACAAATCAATCTCAAGACTTCAGTCAAAGCATTGGCCGAGCCTCAGTTCTGATTCCTATATCCCGACACAAAATCCAGACACACTCACAAGACAACTCATGGCACAATAGATTTAAAAAAAAGGGGGGTTTTCTTCTTTTTCATTAAATGCATTATATTTCTTTTACATATATCATGTCATCTTTTTTAAAAAAATACAAAAAATGCATCATCATATACTATGCAAAAAGGAATGTGCAGGTGGCCAACACAATCAATCTCTACCCTCCTCCTCGGCCATATCAGGTAAGTCCTCTGACTCATAATGAAATAGTCTCGCTCTCAATCTGCTCTCAACCATACGCAGGTAATGTACCTCATCGCGCTCAAGGCCGCGGATCGCTGCCTCCTCATCAGACAACCTCTGATCGGCAGCCAATCTCCTCGACATCATCTCACAATGATACCGAAGTGCGGAAATCTTAGACAGCAAATGGCCATAAGTGGCCAAAAGGAAACCAGGATCAATGAATGGGCGCTCCTCAAAAGGCTCATATGAACCAAATGAAGAGCCGGCATCTCCAAGAATATTGTGCTCATCCTCATCGGCAGTCTGATGCCAGTAAGGGATACGTCGATACAAAGACTGCTCAGCAACCAAGTACTGATATGGGGCGATCGCCATCGGAAAAGCCCGCAACTCAAAACCAAGCAAATCGGCAGTCAAGTAACTCGCCCAGGATCCATCGACTCGAGTCCTAAAGTTAGAGGTTCTAGATGGAAGTGCTCAACGCTCGATACCCGTGAAAGCAAAAAGAGGAACATCCTGCTCATATCCAAACTGCCGTAAGAACCGGATAGGGTGGTAAGAAAAGTAAGATCGAAAGCCTACCAGCATTAGAGGAAGGCGATGCGCATCATAGAGCACTGGAGGAAGTGAAAGCCAGGATGACTACCAACGAACATTCCAGTCACGAAGTTCAGCGAACATCCTGTGATACAAGGGCTCACTCATCCTAGCCGTATGAGGAAGAAATTCCATGATGTGTCGCATAAGGTCTGGGCGACGGGTGCCAGGAAAGGGTACAGGAACAGTCAGCGAAAGACGCTCCCATAGCCAGACCTGATCACAAAGAAGAAGTTCAGCTAGGGCAAAGCAATTCTCAAAAGACAAGAAAAGAAAAGGAAAGCGCAGAAAAGATACCTGAAGAAATGCACAGCAGCCGCGAAGGACACGAGTGCGGCCCAGGGCACAGTCAGTCAGCCCATTAAACAGCTCAGTCAGGACGAGAGAAATGATCCCCCGACGTCGGATAACTCGGCTCATCACCTTAAAAAGTAAAGGGGTCTGAGACCTGTGTCATCCCGAGAATAACACCTCAGCTATCAAGCAGAACATCAATGCATTCCGAGTAAGAATAGATTCGGCCACACTCCGAGGAGGACCCGAAAAAAAGATCATACAGCAAGTCCAAGGAGAACACTACAACATCCTGGCCGGCAGCTGAAGGCTGAACCAGATAAGGGATCCCGAACCAGTTCTGCGGTGTGGCAGTCTTCAGTAATGTCTTCAGCGAAAAATACTGACTATAATCCCAAGGAAGGCCGGTCAAGCGCGCAAGCTCCTCCAAAGAGGGTCCCATCTCCATGTCGTTGAACGTGAACAAGTTCAACGAGGGGACCCAGTCAATCAGTGCAGCTCCGAGCATCCTCCAGTCAATGTCAACTCTAGCCATATGGATCAGGCCGCCAAAACCATACGACTCCAAGTCTCGAATCTCATAAGCTGACAAACTGTCAAGCCAAGCAAGCAGTCGCGGCGAGCAAAAAGGACGAGGAAGCAGCTGACAAGTCCTCACGGGTACCCCCTCCAGAACAAAAGGCCCAGAAATTAATGACAGCTCATCAAGGATCGGAAGATCAATGGGCGAAGGAGAAGGAAAAGCTGGAACCTCTGCAGACTCAACAGCCCCCGACCTGCCCCTAGTAACGGCTATGTCTGATATAGTCGCATCACTGTCTGAAACTGCCACGACCTTAGCCGCATGAGAAGACTCGCCCACCTCATGAAGAGTGTGCATAAAGGACCGACGATCAGGAGAAGGACGGTACTCTCCATCAAAAGGATTATCAGCAAAGATCACACCACACATCGTGGCATCTGACCAATCTGACCGTCGAAAAATGCATCTGAACCATCAAGAAGAATCCCAGCAACCCCGATCGAAGAATCCACGGTCAGATCTGGACCTGCGGCCCTCTCCAACATAAAGTCGTGAATCCAATCATCATCCTGTCCAATCAAAGGGATCATCGAGGCATCCACATCATCCATCATCAGGGGGACATCATCAATGATCACATCAAGTCCACTCAAGCAAGTATGCCGCACATCTCGGTCCTCATCAAGAGCATCCAAACCGTCAAAGGTATCATTTGAACCATCCATACCATTCAAACATGAGATCAGCCCATCTATGCCCATCATAGCCCCATCATCACCATCAATCACATCATCTATGTAGCCCATACTCAAGGGATGCATAGCCTCACCTACGTCCCATCTCATCATTCCATCCATACCATCCATTTCTCCCATAATCAATGGCCCACTCAAATCTGAAATTCCAGCATGGTTGCCATTAATGGGGCCATTCAAAGCTCCGCCAACAACCACCCCTAATCCATCATCAATACCCCCATTCAATGCTCCATCTATACCATCCATTAAAGAGATTCCACCATCATTAAAGCCTTCACCACCTCTTGAAGTATGGGACCCATCATGGATAGCCCCCACAGCCCCTAGATCTCCCCCATCCACTGCTTGAGAAAGGACAAACTAAGAAGAGGACAAAAAGAGAAGGAAAGAAGAGACAAGGAAGAGATTCATGGCTGGATCGAAAAATCAGGTACAGGGATGAGGGAGACAGCAGCCAGGGGAATGTTCTCACTGTCCGAACCAGAGCCAACCCAGGCCGCACAAGAGGTGAGCCTTGGGCGGCCCACTTTGGGCTGCCCGTACGGACACGCTCCCTCTCTCTCCGCGGGATTGGCTCCACAGTTCTTGGTAGGTGAGGTTGATAGTCCACATCAGCAAATGGCACCCTGAGGGCCGCCCAAAGCTCCAATCAACTTCGGATTCCGTTTGAGGATGATTAGAATCTTCTGGAAGGTACCCCACCTATCCAATCAGGAAGTCACGCGGCCAACATGGGCCTGATCAAGTCAAAGAGAACGAAAATTGACCAAGAGGGGCCCATAAGCAATCTGAGCCATTCAAAGACTAGATCATCATGATCTAAACCATGGAAAATCTTACATGAGCCATCAAACAACAAGATCAAAGGCTTGATCATCAAGAAAGAGGGCCAGAACCCAAGATCTGATCATCAAATGGGCCCACAAGGCCAAATCAAGCGATCTGAGCCGTTCAAGTCATCATCAACACCATGAGGAGCCTTCTTAGCCTCACAAAACATCAAGAAAAAGGTGCTCCAAAGCAAAGTTGAGGTTTGGAAGGGGCCCACAGGGCCAAATCAAGCAATCTAAGCCATTCAAGTCATCATCCATGCAATTAAGAAGTCTCATCTCCCACAAATCATTAAAGAATGAGTAAGAAATCAAAGCATCCAGGCATCATCAAGTAATTTGAGACAAATTGAGGTTGTATATTCATTAAAAAAGTCCAGCAAAAGAGGTATCAGCCAGAACTCGTTCAAGCAAAGGCTGTGGGTGTTTCACCCAATCATCCCAAAGATCTCTGGTACTTCGACCCTTGATGGAGGGGAGAGGTTGGTGCTCCTTAGCCAAGGAACACATATGGGCCCCTCGGCGGATAATGAAGGCCGGATCATCCTCATCAATCACCTGACGTCCTCTTGTACCATCCGCCATCGAATCCTACAAGCTTAGCGAGGTGAGTCTCTACTCTTTACCCGTTAAAATCCAAATCATTATCCAGGAAACCCTTGGATTCGGACTTACTTTCAAATGCAAAATCCTATGTCTTAGTCCATGTGTTGCCTAGGATAAGTGTTGGGCCCATTGAAGAAAGCAAGGCCCACCTCAAAGAGGGTTGCATGCCATGCCTTAGGAAAGGAAAGTCCATTGTCCAAGGACACATTTTGGACAACGAATGCACTTAAGTGCCATAAGATCAACAAGGGATAAAGATCCAACTTCACACGAGAAGTCCCTCTTCAAAGTCCATATGTGGCCAAGGATTGATTCACTTTTTATACCAAGGCCATGATTCTCATTTAAGATGTTCCCATCTTTTTACACATGTACATGGACAAGTGGGAATAGGAAGGAAATGGGCCCCCAAGAGCGACCCAAATGCCCCACCTTAATGGATTGAAGGAAGCACATCGCCCATTTAAAGAACATGAGGACCCATTCATGGGTTAACCATGGGCAACCCTATGTGCATTATCTTGATGAAAGTTTTGACCATAAGAGTACAACATGGCGGTCTACCCACGAACATACTAATCAAAGAAGCTAATGGTAAAAATTTGATGCACATAGCCCACATGAAGAATCAAAGTTGGAAATGTCCATGCAAGGACAAGTTTGGGCAACTTATGTTCACCAATTTCTTTACAAAAAAAGGGGACCATTTGAGCACAAGAGGGCATGGCTTGATGAGTCACCCAACCATCATGAAAATGGCTAAGAATGATATACATAGCCCACTTGAAGATCAAAATCCAAAATGCCCCAAAGCATGGGACAAAATTGGGCAACTTATGGGTATCATTCTTTCTCACAAAAAAAAAAAAATCACTCATCTTTGAGAATGATGGTGGATGATCCACTAAGCACCCCAAGAGAAGTTCAAGAAGCTATGGTTGTGTGGATAGCCCACTTGATGAAAGTCATCCTATTGAGGCCGGTAACATTAAAGGAAACTCTTGAGAACCACTTTCCTACCACATGGGCAAACCATTTGAACTTAGTGAGATTGTTGAAACAACTCACTCATGAGGCTTGTAGGTGATTAGGTAACCCAAGTCCTCCATCCATCTAAAGAAAAGGCATGAAGAAAAGAATCTTACATGCACAAAGTATAGTGGTGCACACATGACTCAAAGAAACTCATAAGTTTCAATGAGGGCCTAAAAGCCCATCCATATGGAAAAACTCCAAGGAACCCACCACACTTTGTACATAAGGATGTACATCATAATCAAGAGATGGTGGAAGATTTGGGCTACTTGACCACAAAGGCCCAACTAAGAAATCTAGCCCACTTGAGATCCAAGTGAAGAATGGGCTAGTCACCTTGTCCATACACATATGAAGAAAGATGGGGCCACCCAAAGTGAGCCCTATGAGCCCAAAACTTGAGGTGGGCCCTACCATTCCCATGGGCCCAAACCTTGGAAAGAAGATGGAAAAGAAAAGAAAGCTCCAATGGAAATGACAAGAAAGAGAAAGTAAGAGGGAGCCCAAAATGAAGCATTGGGCCCATCAAATACACCAAGGGCCATGACTTCACTTTGAGCCCATTTGATACATATGAAAAGTGGTCCAACTCCCATGGAAAAAGATGAGATATTTTACCATGCACACTTGATGGACATGGCAAAATTACCCTTTACATACACATGAAGGGAGTGTGAAAGAAGAAAAGAAAGAATGAAATGGAAGCTTGCAATGTCCTTCTCCATGCACCACCTTTAAAAGAGATTGGAGATCTAGAAAAAGGCCAAAAATACTTGGGCCCACCTTCACTCCTTTTGGACTAGCTACATGGAGAAAAGAAAGGAGACATAAGAAGAGACAATGAAGAAGGAAAAAGATAAGAGAGAAAGGGAGTGGTCCATACCTTTACCACTCACGAAAGGGGGACCACCTTGCTGTCCCAAAGCTTCACTAAGGCCCACCACTTGAAAAGAGCAAAGAACCACCAAAAGAGAGAGAAAAACTTGAAGAAAGAGAGAGTATGAGAGAGAGAAGAGAGAGATTGCAAGTTAGAGGGGCCAAGGGTGCCCCATGTTATATAGAAAAGGGGAGGGCACCCCTTTACCCGACCCACTGGAAAGACCAGTGGGCAGAGACGGTCTGGGCAGCACCCAGGGGGCCGTCCTCCCTCCCACCTAGTTGAAACAACTCCTCACCCTTTCTCCTTGGGAAGAACTCCTCCTTGGGAAGGGTGGTTGCAAGTGAATCTTGTACCTCCATGTAAGAATGAAGTGATGGAAGAGAAGGATGAGAAAAAGTAAGGATCTCACCAAAATCTCATCTTGTGATAAATTGGGGAGAAATTGGCTTGATAATGTGGAAAAAGTTTCATGGAATTTTCAAGAAAAAGAAAAAAAATTGACTTGGTCAAACAGTGATCTCAACCATCCAAAGTCATGACCTGATGATCTGAACCATTCTAAGAAGAATCCCCGGAATCTCCAACCTTAATTGTTGCTTCCTTGTACAAAGTTTTGGTCCGAAGACCTTAAACTACGCCGGGATCAAGATCCCGAGGGACTTTTTAAATAAAAACCGGTAGTAGTCTGGATCGTTCAAATCAAGATCCGCTGACACCGGACATTTTTTAAAAACAAAAAAATGTGTTTGCTGCCTACTGTACATATTTTGGGTCCGAAGACCTTAAACTACGTCGGGACCAACATCCCGAGAGATTTTTAATAAAAACCGGCATCAATCCCAGCCGTTCGAGCCAGGATCTAATGACCTGGATAATTTTAAAAAAAAATTAAAAAAAAATTCACCATCAATTTCAACTGCACAAATTCATCCCCAGCGGTCTGAAGACCTAAAACTACACTGGGATTAACTTCTCGGGGGCTTTCTTTCCCAACCTGTTCCGGACATGGCTGACAGTTGATTGTACGGGTGTCCGAAATCTTTTAAACAGGTAAAGGCTGAGGCAGGCAGAACCCCGCAATCCTGTTCGTGTTGAACGCACCGTGATAAACAACCTTGATTTGGAAGTCGCTATTGAATCTGATGGATGTTCCCTGTTCCTAAAACTCATGAAGGGGATTAAGGCAGTTGGGAGGTGGAGCGCACCCTCATGGAATTGTGAGCAACGTAAGGCCCCAAACTGGATTGACAAAGGGAAATGTAGGGATGTGGCTCATTTTGTGGCCGAAGGAGTCCTTCGTACGATACGTGGTCTATGTGCATTGCACATGAGGAACAGGCAACTTAGTGGGTGTGTTGACTGAAAATCCTTAAAATCCCCTCATCCGAAGATGTAAAACTACGGCACTTAACTGTGTGAGACTCGTCTTGCTCGCTGACGTAAAATAGATCGGGTGCCTTACCAGCAGTAGAAGCTGGAAATGGATGAAAATTCCATACCTTTTCCCTGCATTTCAGAAAAGTCCAATAAAATACCAAAACATTGTAAAATATTTTCAAAAATAACAAAATATTTCCCTTGCTTTTAAGCCAAATATTCTCAAAATCACAAAAATATTTTCTTTGTTTTCAACAACCGATCTTCATCCTGACTCAGGTAATAGATTCGGACCAAATATTTGCAAAAATCATAAAAATTGTCACTATCCCCAGCACTACACTTCAGGAGTCTCGAACTCCGTTCACTTCACAATTTGGGATGACAGATCCGATCGCCCGCAAATTGGAATCTTGACAAAAACTGGTGACCAAGCACCGTCTCAATTGCATTTATACCCAGAAGAACATCTTGAAGTCGGATAACATCCTCGTACATTCTCATTAGCAAAGAAACAACATCTTGGGACGATGGACCTGATCGACCACGGGTCGGGATCTTAACCAACCCGCTGACCAAAGAAGAAAGAAATCCCCAGGGGAGCACAACCCTGCAAGCAATAAGCTCAAAATTCTCTGCATCTCCAGCAAAAGCAAAATAATCAAACTGAAAGAGAATGAGCCAAGCCATGCATCCATCATCAAATATGCATTTCCATGCATCAGCATCCATCGCATCAATCATCATGTTTACCTGCTTTCAAAATAAAAGTCGGTTAGCTAAAGACCCCACAGGCATCCCTAGTGGAGGCGCATGCAAACCAGATTTCCATTTCAAAAAGACAAAAAATATTTCTATTTGCAAATAAAAACCCCACGGAGTATCACTCCCCAGAGTGAGTATCTTTTCAAAAATCCAAAAATATTTTCCCAGTAGACCGTTCTGCCTCAAAAACACCAGGAGATCTTCCATATCTCTGGGTAGGAGCCGACGCAAAAATCAAATAAGATCTGATGTCTCGCGGTTTCTCCGGAGACCATCGGATCCAATGCACTCAAAGTACAGTCGAACTGAACTCCAGTGTCAGCGCGGTCGTACCACATGCCAAGATACGAAAAGATGAAAGCCAAAAGGCTCGGTCAAAGAAACCATTTGAACAGGTGGGAACGATGAATTGTAACCCAAGTATCAAAATCAGCAGATCGGGTGGAAAGAGTTCACCCGCACATACCTAGGCGTGGATGCCTGAAGTACCTTGACTGATTCCAAGTTGGCGTAGTAGAATCCCGTAAGACTACGACGCAGGGCATCTAACCACTTTGACAGTCAAGCGAAACAAGTACTCCTGGAGTGATTCGGGAAAACATCAAACATCACAATCAATCTCAAGGTCAGCAACCTCGTAAGACTACGACGTAGAGGCTCTGCTGTACCTTTTCGATGTTAGTACCGATTGGGAATGGAAGGGTTGCGATTGGGTACCCAGGTTGCAGCAGACTGCAAGGACAATCGCAACGTTTTCTCCAAACTCCCGCGGTATGTGCGAGTTATCAAACTCTGAACAATCAACTGACTCAGATACAAAGGACAACAAAGATTCCAGACCACAATCAAGGAAAGAATGAATGGCAAACCAAGCATCGAAACCAACAGATCGGGTGGAAAGAGTCCACCCGCACATACCTAGGCGTGGATGCCTGAAGTACCTTGACTGATTCCAAGTCGGCGTAGTAGAATCCCGTAAGACTATGACGCAGGGCATCTAACCACTTTGACAGTCAAGCGAAACAAGTACTCCTGGAGTGATCAGGGAAAACATCACACAATCAATCTCAGGATCAACAACCTCGTAAGATTATGACACAGAGGCTCTGCTGTACCTTTCCGATGTTAATACCGATCAGGAATGGAAGGGTTGCGATTAGGTACCCAGGTTGCAGCAAACTGCAGGGAGAATCGCAACGTTTTCTCCAAACTCCAGCGATATGTGTGAGTGATCAATTTCCAGACGATCAACTGGCACAGATGCAAAGGCAAGCAAAGATGTCAGACCATGATCTATGAATGACCGGGTCAGAAGTGGGGTGTCCACTCGCTTTGGCATTCGGTTGCACGCAACCTCTACCAAAGAGGGGCATCTATAGACACCCCACCTTCGGCTACACTGTTGGTAGAGATAGTTGGATGAATGGAGGACCATACCCCCAAATCCCATGTCCAAACTCAGCCAAACTCACCCTTGTAAGCCCCAATCCATAGCCCAACTCACCCCTAAACATCACCCTAAAAAACCCCTATAAGAAAAATTAGTCAAAAATCCTAAAAAAGTCAAACTCACTGAGTCAACCCGCTAAGTCAAATCACCGAGTCAACCGGCCGAGTCAAACCGCCGAGTCAAAACACCGAGTCAAATCACTAAGTCAACCCACTGAATCAAATCACCGAGTCAACCCGTTGAGTCGACCCACCAAGTCAACTCACTGAGTTCCAAGCAGCAACCCCGAAGCATGTCCGTACTGCCCGCGGGATCCCGAGAGTGTCAGTACGGGCGGCCCCTTATTTACGGGAACTGTCACTGCCCTCTGCTATAAATACCCCCCGCCCCTTCTCATTTCAACAAGCCTTTAGCCCGAGTGTGATCTAGTCGCTCTGAGTCCACTTCCATACCTCTTTTAGCTCATTTTTCCACCAAGGAGAGCCCGAGTGAGAAGAGCCTAGCCTTAGTCCAGCCCAGCCTGACTCTGGTCTAAGTCTCCCAAGCCATCCAAGTCTTGATCCAGCCACTCGAAGTAAACCTTGCGACACCTCTGTCCATCTAGCTACTCTTTTTCCAGCATCATCTCATTCGCATCTAGCATAAGTGCAACATTTACTTTTCTTCCAACTCCCCTGCTTCACTACAAGCACTTTGATTATTCAAACACACTACATGCATCTCGCATAAAGCACCTGTCAGTTCGAGCGTATGCTTTGGGCTTGCCTGTTAGTGGAACCTGCCCATCAGAAACTCTTACTGTTCAGACCTGCATTAATCACTACAAGCATTTGATCATTCAAACACACAGCATGCATTCCGCATAAAGCACCTGTCAGTTCGAGTGTATGCTCTGGACTTGCCTATTAGTGAACCTGCCCATCAGAAACTCTTACTGTTCAGACCTGCATTCATGCATCATATCATCTATGAGAATATACAAGGATTAAAATAGATTTTCAAGTATTAGTTTGATTCTGTGAAGAAGAGACCGTACTTCGGTACGGGCAATGTGTGGGGTGCTTAACCTCTTCCCACCCTATAATCGTGATCCCTTACCTCGAATCTCCGGCCACAGATTAAAAGGAGTTATTTTAGAGGAAGAAATCTTCGGATTCCCTTCTCTAACGTTTCTACGGGGTCTAGCCAACTGTAAATTTGAAGTAACTGGCTAGTGGCGACTTTGGTCTTATACAAACTCATTCGAAACACATCCAGCCTAACACGACTACCGAACAAAGCCCTCGAGAACGAGGCAAGCCAGTGGCACAAACGGCTATTCACGCACACGCACCCCATTTTCTTTTTCCGAAAGGAAAGGGAGAACGTCGTGGGAGCACGGAACGGCAAGGGTCCACACCCATTTAAATTGTCGGACCAAAATCTTAGACGTCGAACATGTGGCCAGCAAATGAACCATTAAAATTACAGTGACCGACGGTCCAAATTGAATAGTTCAAATGGATTGGTTAAGGTCTTTGGATCAATCCAATTGTTAGGCTTCCTTGCACTAATTGGACCTGTGGTCCAGCCCCTAAGCACAAGGACAGGTTAGCGTGGACCCAGATCCTTAGTCCCTGGGCCTGGATTGCCTTTGTGAGGCCCACAGACACTAATCAAAGTTTTTATCTTTATTTTTTACGTAAATCCTACCCATGCAAATTGTAGGCCCATATGGATAAAAAATTACCATGAAAATCACATTAATCATATTATCCTAACCATATAACTAGTGACCATCAAATGAACGGTTAGAAGCGAAATGGTCACGTCCTAATTTAATGGTACCCTCCTGCATTGCGTTTGGTAGTACCCTTAAATCACATCTTGGGCAGACATGTTTCCAGGAGACTGGTATTGGGAAGGTATGATCCTTCCATCTAAGGGTTGAAATGAGCCGGCAATTGATTGTATATATGTGGGACTTTCATAGGAAATCAGAGATGATGGTCTGAACATCATTCATTGGCTGAAGAGACAGGACTTTAGTTACACAGGGTCTAAAGTAAAGCTGCAGAAGGTTAGTCCGAAAATGTCTATTTCAAAGCATAAACAAGTACAAGTAGTTACTTAAATATAAAAAGTGATATTATAGATAGTTATTTACATGAATGAATTCATGTGCATTGCTCATATTTTTTTTAAAGGTCTTATAGTTATATATTCTGGCCATTTTCAATGAAATAAACAAGTTACAGTTTGCCCGGCGTAATCTCCTATGAATCAACATAGTATCAAAGTCATTTGGCCTTAATCTTGACTGTCCATCTTTTTTTATCCTCACAATTGCATCACCACGGTCTGTGCGCAACCGATCATCTAGCTGTTCATACGCGCCCACCATTGTCTGACGGCCCACCCATTGCAGGTGGGAAAAGGCATGATTCTAAAACACAACTCAAAGCGAGAGGGGCAACTAGCTATAAGGATCCTGCAACTAAGAATTGGACCAACGAAACACAATATGGTGCAATTCTTTAAGCTAATACAAGCAACTAAAGGGACCCTCGGAAGCAAATGCTACCATGAAATGTGATTTTAACGGACTTCCATAAAAACCACCCCGGAGGCGTGTAATCGGACCTAAAACATAATAGTTGTGAAAATTGGCTCGGAAGAGTGGGCCCGCAAAATTTGATAATCTACACGATATGGGACCTTCGCAAAAGCCGATAATGAATGACGCAAGTCCAATAGTCCGCCTAATCACTACAGGAGCATATGAGTCTGATCACTCCACTAATTCTACGGTAAAGATGACCCCGAATTACAATAATGGTTTAGATTGTGTAAGGGATGGGTCAGATGTGTTGAGGTATGGAGTCAATCACACCAGGAGGTGGTCGGGTGCCTAACGGTCAGTGGATCGGGCACCTGGTGCCCAGGGCCGGAGCCCAACCAAGTTTGGTCGGACGCTCGAAATTTGGACAGATTTCCCCCGAACACGCTGGACACATTTTATATTGGCCAGGTGCTCGACTGAGCCTAACCGGGCGCCCGACCGGCCGCGACCTATTTCGCAGGCTTTTCTATTTTGAGTTCTATTTTCGTGTTTTCTTATAAAAATGGGTGTAACTCGGGATTAGGCTATGGGATTAGGGTTTCTATATGTTTAAGGTGAGCAAGAGGGAAGAGCTTAACAAAAGGGGCCATCTCTGTGCATGGGAACATCAGAGAAGGTAAGTATATCGCTTGTAACTTTGTCTTTTTCATAGTAGAGCTTTGCACCCATGATTTTTTTACCCTTTTTGGGGTTTTTTTCACGTAAATTCTGTCTTGTGGATTGTTGGTTTGTTTCAGTTTCGCTTCTAGTTATTAGTTATTCTTGTTTATCGTTTGTGGGTAAGACCGGAAATTGGATCTCGGTTCACCAGCATTGTTGGCATACTGCGCAACAACTGGTATCAAAGATATTGGTTTAGTTCAAGTGGGAGTGATGACGGAAGAAGGGAAGACACGAATTGAGAAGTTTGATGGTTCAAACTTTGCATTTTGAAAGATGCATATGGAGGATTATCTGTATCAAAATGACCTCTATGTTCCTCTAGAAGGAAAAGAGATGAAACTAGAAAAGATGACAGATAATGAATGTGCTTTAGTGGATCGGAAGGCTTTAGGAACGATTCGACTCTCTTTGTCTAAGAGCGTCATCTTCAATATATCCAAGGTAAAGACCATAAAAGAATTAATGCAAGCTCTAGCTACAATGTATAAGAAACCATCAGCGTCTAACAAGATTCATCTTATGAAACGGCTATTCAACATAAAAATGTCAGATAGTGGGAGCGTGGCTGGGTATCTAAACGAGTTCAATAGAATCACGTGCTAATTGAAATCCGTTAGCATCACTTTTGATGACGAGGTCAGGGCGTTATTGATCTTGTCCAGTTTGTCAGACAGTTGGGATGGTTTGGTGATTGCCGTGAGCAATTCTTTAGGGTCTACGAAGTTGAAATTCGATGATATGGCCGATCTAATTCTCAGCGAAGAATCTAGAAGGAAAGCATCAGGAGTTTTAGGGGATTCAGGGAATGCTCTAAATGTTGAAGGAAGAGAAAAATCACTAAACAAGGGAGGCAATAAACACAGGCGTTCTAAGTCGAGGAAGAAGTCCAAGGGACCGAAAGACAAGGATGGGTGTTGGCATTGTGAAAAGAAGGGGCACATGAAGCATGATTGCAGAGCGCTTAAGAAATAAAAAAGGAAGCTCTCAAGGCGAGAAGGATTCAGTAAATCTATCTGAGGTGACTGACATAGAGGCGTTGATCTTGTCTCTTGATGTGTGGAATGAATCTTGGGTTGTAGACTCGGGTCCTTCGTTTCATGCCACTTTATCTAAGGAAGTTCTTCGTGATTATATGTCAGGTGAATTCGGAAGAGTCTACCTGGGTGATGATGAGCCATGCATTATTGTTGGCAAGGGAGACGTTTACTTAAGTCAGAAGAATGAAACGGTCTTGAAATTGAAGGATGTCAGACATATACCTAGTTTGAGACGGAACCTTATCTCAATGGGGCAATTGACCGATACCGGATATGTGACGACATTCACAAGTGATTCCTGGAAGGTCACAAAATGTGCCTTGGTGATATCTCGAGGTAAGAAGGAAGGTACTTTGCACATGACTTTCGGATCGTATAGCTCACCCGCAATTGCATCAACTGGAGTGAATGGACAATTATAACATCAGAGGTTAGGATATATGAGTGAGAAAGGGATGAACGTGTTATTGTCAAAAGGAAAGCTACCAGGGTTGAAGTCTATCGACTTGGAATTCTGCGAGGATTTCATGTATGACAAGCAGAAAAGGGTAAGTTTCAAGAAAACAGGACGCGCTCTAAAGACGCATCTGTTGGAGCTTGTACACACTGATGAGCGGGGACCGGCACAGGTATCATTTCTTGGTGGATCACATTATTTTGTCTCTTTTATTGATGATGTTAGTAGAAAACTTTGGGTCTATTTCTTAAAGCACAAATCTGATATATTCGATATATTTAAGTAGTGGAAAGTACTGGTAGAAAATGAGACAAGTAAAACTGTAAATTGTCTCAGATTAGATAATAGGGGAGAGTACTGTGATAAGAGGTTTGAGGAGTATTGTGCAGCAAATGGGATCAAACATCAGAAAACGATTTTAGGGAAACCGCAATAAAACTGTGTGGCTGAGCGCATTAACAGGACTATCCTTGAGCGCGCTAGGAGCATGAGGCTACATGCAGGGTTGCCCAAGACCTTTTGAGCAAGTTTTGTGAATACTACTGTATATCTCATCAATAGAAGTCCATCAGCACCATTGGATGGTGGGTTACCAAAAGAAACGTGGACTGGGAAAGAAGTGAACCTTACACATCTCAAAGTGTTTGGTTGCACTTCATATGTTCACATTGATGTAGAGCACATGAACAAAGTGGATGCGAAGTCCAGGAAGTGCATGTTTATAGGTTACGGGCAGAATGATTTTGGCTACCGATTTTGGGATACAGAGAACCGAAAGATCATCAAAAGTAAGGACGTAGTCTTCAATAAAAAAGTGAGGCATAAGGACAGTTTGCAGTAAAAGAAAAATAAGGCCGATGAGAAAAAATTCGTAGAGTTGGAAGAGTTAGTGGACGCAAGTGTTACAGTGACACAGGATGAGCATGCACAGGAGCATGCTAAGGCAGAGCCGCAGACACTGGTTGTGAGGAGGTTTACTCGGTGTAGACACCCCACCTTCGGCTACACTGTTGGTAGAGATAGCTGGATGAATGGAGAACCATACCCCCAAATCCCAAGTCCAAACTTAGCCAAACTCACCCTTGTAAGCCCCAATCCATAACCCAATTCAAGCCTGAACCCAGTCAACCCAGTCCTAAACATCAGCCTGAAAAACCCCCCATAAGAAAAGCCAGTCAAAAAATCCTAAAAAAGTCAAACTCACTGAGTCAACCCACTGAGTTAACCCGTTGAGTCAACCCGCTGAGTCAACCCGTCGAGTCAAAACACCGAGTCAACCCGCCGAATCAAATCACCAAGTCGACCCGCTAAGTCAACTCACTGAGTCGACCCACCGAGCCAAACAGCGGCCCCGAGAAACTACCGTACCCGGCGCTGGAAATCAAGGAATGACTGTACGGGTGGCCCACTGTGGGCCGCCCAAAAATATTTACGGGTTCTGCCACTGCCCGCTGCTATAAATACCTCCCTCCCCTTCTCATTTCAAGACCACTCAGCCAAGAGGGAGCCTGTCCGTTCTGAGTTTGCTTCTCCACCCTTTAGCCCATTTTTCCACCAAGGAGAGCCCGAGTGAGGAGAGCCTAGCCCTGGTCCAGCCCAGCCTGACCACTGGCCCAAGTCTCCCAAGCCATCCAAGTCTTGATCCAGCCACTCGAAGCCAACCCTTGCGACACCTCCGTCCATCCAGCTACTCTTTTTCCAGCATCATCTCATTTGCATCTAGTATAAGTGCAACATTTACTTTTCTTCCAACCCCCCTGCTTCACTGTAAGCACTTTGATTGTTCAAACACACGACATGCATCTCGCATAAAGCACCTGTCAGTTCGAGCGTATGCTCTGGGCTTGCCTGTTAGTGGAACCTGCCCATCAGAAACTCTTACTGTTCAGACCTGCATTCATATACATATCACTACAAGCACTTTGATCATTCAAACACAGAGCATGCATCATCTTGCATAAAGCACCTGTCAGTTCGAGCGTATGCTCTGGGCTTGCCTATTATTGGAACCTGCCCATCAGAAACTCTTACTGTTCAAACCTGCATTCATGCATCATGTCATCTATGAGAATGTACGAGGATTAAAACAGACTTTCAAGTGTTAGTTCGATTATGTGAAGTAGAGACCGTACTTCGGTACGGGCAGTGTGTGGGGTGCTTAACCTCTTCCCACCCTATAACCGTGATCCCTTACCTCGAATCTCTGGCCGCAGATCAAAAGGAGTCATTTTAGAGGAATGAACCTTCGGATCCCCTTCTCTAACGTTTCTACGGGGTCTAGCCGACTGTAGATTTGAAGTAACTGGCTAGTGGCGACTCTGGTCTTATATAAACTCATCTAGACACATCCAGCTTAAACACGACTACCAAACAAAGCCCTCGAGAACGAGGCAAGCCAGTGGCACAAACAGCGATTCTTACTCACGCATCCTCTCCTCCTTTTCCCGAAAGGGGAAGGGACGAGAACGTCGTGTGGGAGCGCGGAACGGCGAGGGTCCACACTCAGGAGAGGAGACTCAAGGTCCAATATTCTCCCTCCTTACATTATCTACTACTGACAGATAATGATGAACCAGAGCGTTTTAAAGAGGCATTATGGTCAAATACACAAGTTAAGTGGGAGCAAGCCATGGATGATGAGATGACTCTTTTGAGTCCAATCGTACATGGGAGCTAGTTACTCTACCTAAGATTAAGAAAGCTCTTCATAACAAGTGGATTTACAGACTGAAAGAGGAGCATGAAGGTTCGAAGCGATATAAAGCCAGACTAGTTGTGAAAGGTTTCTAACAAAAGGCAGGTATCGACTTCATTAAAATATTTTCACCAGTGGTGAAGATGTCTACGATTCGCATGGTCATGAGTATAATGGCTGCAAAGGACTTACATCTAGAACAGTTAGATGTTAAGACATCATTTCTTCATGAGGATCTTGAAGAAGAGATATACATGCATCAGCTGACAAGATACGTGGCACCAGGAAAGGAGAATAAGGTGTGTAGACTGAAGAAGAGCCTATATGGCCTGAAGTAGGCCCCGAGGCAGTGGTACAAGAAGTTTGACAGTTTCATGTCGGGAAACGGGTTTAGGAGATGTCATGTAAACCACTGTTACTAATTAAAGAAATTTGATACGTTGTACATCATCCTTCTTTTATACGTTGATGATATGCTTATAGCCGAATCAAGCATGAATGACATCTCAAATCTCAAAAGATAATTGTCTAGAGAATTTGCCATGAAGGATTTAGGAACTATAAAATAAATTCTAAGCATGAAGATAAAACGTGACAGGGAAAACAAGAAACTAATTTTGTCACAGGCTAAGTACATAACCAATGTACTTAATTGATTCAATATGGGAGGTGCTAAGCCGGTTAGCACTCCATTAGCCAATTACTTCAAGCTTTCTAAGGAGCAAGGTGCGAAGACACAGGAGGAATGGGATTATATGGCTAAAGTCTCATATGCGTTAGCTATAAGGAGCCTCGTGTATGCTATGGTTAGCATGAGGCCAGATATTGCTCAAGCAGTGAGAGTTGTTAGCAGGTTCATGAACAACCCACCTCAGAAAGGAACATTAGGAATCTGTGAAGTGGATCCTCAGATACCTGGTAGGTACTGTGGATGTAGGGCTGTGTTATGGAGGATCGAAAATCGAGCTACAAGGTACGTCAATTCAGATTTGGCAGGGGATATTGACAGCAGGAGGAGCACTACAGGTTATGTCTTTACTCTGGATAGTGTTGCAGTCAGTTGGGTCTCTCAGTTACAAAAGATAGTGTCATCAGTACAATGGAAGCAGAGTATGTTGCAACTATAGAAGCACGCAAGGAGATGGTGTGGATGCAAGGTTTTATGAAAGAGTTGGGGAAGAAGCAAGCAGATTGCAAGCTGTACAGTGACAGTCATAGTGCAATACACTTAGCTAAGAATTCAGCCTTTCATTCAAGGATCAAGCATATTAACATCAGATATCACTTTATACGTTCTTTACTGGAAGATGAATCGATTGCTTTGGAGAAGATTCACACAAGTGAGAACCTTGCGGATATGTTGACCAAGGCGGTCACAAGTGAGAAGTTGAAGCTTTATTCAGCTTTGATTGGTCTTCAGGCTTGAAGACGAGGAGGTGGTGCACTCCGGATGTAGAAGATGAAGGACTATGCTGATGTGTCTCCAAGTGGAAAATTGTTGAGGTGTGGTGCCAATCACACCAGGAGGTGGTCGAGCGCCCGATGGTCAGTGGACCGGGAGCCCAGTGCCTAGGGTGGGCGCCCGACCAAGTTTGGTCGGACGCCCAAAATTTGGGCAGATTCCCCTTGAACACGCTGGACACATTTTGTATTGGCCAGGCTCCCGACCAAGCTTGACCGGGTGTCTGGCCGGCCGAGACCTATTCACGGGCTTTCCTATTTTGGGTTCTATTTCCATGTTTTCTTATAAAAAGGGGTGTAACTCGAGATTAAGCTATAGGATTAGGGTTTCTATACATCCAAGGTGAGCAAGAGGGAAGATGTTAGTAAAAAGGGTCATCTCTGTGCATGGGAGTATCGGAGAAGGTGAGTATATTGTTTGTAACTTTGTCTTTTTCATAGTGGAGCTTTGCACCTGTGGGTTTTTACCCTTGTTGGGGTTTTTCCATGTAAATTCTGTCTTGTGGATTGTTGGTTTATTTCAATTTCGCTTCTAGTTATTATTTCTTCTTATTTATCGTTTCTGGGTGAGATCGGAGATTAGATCTCGGTTCACTGGCATTGTTGGCATGCTGCGCAACAAGATAAACACAAACTCACCATCCTCATTTTTCTCCTTAGGATTTCTCAGATTCTAAATTACTTAATCTCATCGAGAATATTTCTCTGTATTTATAGAATGACAGATTGAGAGATGAAAGATGAGTTTAGATGAGATAAGGATTGTCCTTATCCAATCTAACCTCTTCTATATCTTTCCTTTATCTAAAAATAAATTTAAAAATCTCTTTGAATTTAAATGTCTGAAGCAAAGCTCAAAAAGAGAGAAGAAGTGGGAAAGGTTTCTAAGACCCACCCACTAGTGGTTGCCCATAAGTGACCTCGATAAGCCCATGTACAACAAGTTGATCTGATTGGCTGCCGTGGGTATGATCTATAGCCTAATACAAGTTGTTTGATAAATGCAGACTCTTGGGCTGCAAATGTGGATGGGCCACTAGAAAGACAATCTATCATCATCCATACAGTCAGTGCGTATGCCGTAGATTGCCTAGATAAGGGTTCATTATGGAACTCAAAAGGCCACAACTCATGTTGAGAAATCGGCTTGTTGTCATTATATGGTAGTTAACACAGATCGTTGGATGACATGGCAATTTTTTGGGTTAACTCAAAACCTGGCCAAGTAAACATGAGTCAGCAAGATTTTAAGCCAAGTCACTCGATGAGTCACAGTATGAACATTTATAAAATATGAATGAAATTATATTTGCATTTTATATATTTTAACTATCATTAGAGGTGTTGGGGGCACTGCACAAAAGTTTAGGATCTCGCACCCCAACTACCGTGAATTATGGGAAATGATAATGTGAAAACAAGATCAACAATCAACCACATGAACACAAAGTTTTTTACATGGAAAACCCTCAAACAGAGGTAAAAACCACGTGACCTCATCCAGATAACAAATACACTATGTTAAAGGAAATTACACAGCGATCACAAGCACCACCCGCTTGGATCCAATCAATCTCCATCCATAAGGACAGATAATAATCAAAGAGAACCGAAAATTAAAAGATCTCATCGGATCCGAGGACGTAGCAAAAGCCGAGATATCATTTGTTGCATGGATGAAGCATCACGAGCAAAAACATCTTCTCTACAATCTTCCTTTCCTCTCTCTCTCTCTCTCTCTCTCTCTCTCTCTCTCTCACACACACACACACACACACACACCTTGGATGTGTAGAAAACCTATTAGGATACCTTAATCTTGTTTAGCAAGTGTTTATATAATACTTCACAAGAGATAGAGCCAAAATAAAAAAAACTGCGTATCGCAGTCCGCACACCTGTCGGGCACCCGACCAAACACTGTCAAGCGCTCAATAAAAGGTAAAACTGTCCAGAGAGTAATGAGAAAAATCATCCGAATTTTGACCATCCGACCTAAGCTGGTCGGGCACCCGATCACTAAAACATCAGTCACCTGACTATCTCCAAAATTGTCCAATGACTAACAGACCATCTGGGCGAATTTCGGTCGCCCGATGAGCCCCGAGCTGCACTCTCTCCTCTCCTCATGAGGAGGAACACCCCATCAAGATGATAATGTATCAATGGTGGATATATTATGGAGGCATATTTACTGTTTTGAGTGAACACTTAATCTTTGACTCTATTCTAATACCATGTCAAACAACCACGTGCTCTTAAAACTCGAGCCGACAAAGGATGGTGTATCAATGTATATAAAGGGACTTTAACATTAACAATGTTAAATATTTCATTCCATCTAATTTTTTTAAATTTACAATTATTAAATATCGAGTCAAATGAAGTCCAGTCTTCAAGTCAACCCAACCCAATTGAACATTGAGTCGACTCGAGCTTTCTGATTTTCAAAACCATGATCTTTACAGTTAGGGCTCATTTGGCATCTCTACTCTAATTCAATAAGAGCTTTTTGAATAAGAGCTACTTCAATAAGTCCTTTTTGTTCTAGCTTCGTTTAAAATAAGCTTGTTTGGTAAAATCTCTAAAAAAAAAAGCTCTTATTTAAAATAAGCACGTTTGGTAAAACTTTCAAGTAAGAGCTTTTTTTAAGGGTAGTTGATGTCATTTTTAAAGATTACAACAACTTTGATATAAGAGCAATCCAAATGGTTGTTTTGGTGGACCGTCCATCATGTGGGGCCCAACATCATTCCTAATTGTTCTTTATGTAGAGCCCCTCAATGTCCACAACCCATCACCCATGTGGACTCCACATTTGATGTGTCCATAGTGTGGGCCCTACCTTTGAAGTGGATTTCTATCATGTGGGGCCACTTTTGATATCCACCATTCATCATGTGGGGTGCACCTTCTATGTGGATCATCCATCATACGGCCCACTTTGGATATGGGTCATCCATCATGAGAGACCTTGGATGTGGACCATCTATTAGGTTGGGCCCACTTATTGTGAACTGTCCATTTGAGGGCCACACTTTTATGTGGGACATCCACCATGTGAAGCCCACTCCGTCCATTATGTGGGCCCACCTTGATGTGGACCATTCATTGTGTGGGGCCCCACCTTCATTATGTGTCGTTCATCATGTGGGCCCATCTTTGATATCAACTGACCATCATGTGGGCCCACCTTCAATGACCATCATCCATTACATGGGTCCCACCTTTGACGTGGACTGTCCATCAAATGGGACCCACTTGATGCGCATGTTCCGTCATGTTGGGCCACACTTTGACGTGGGTCATCTATCATGTGGGGCCCACCTTTGAAGTGAACCTTTCATTACGTGGGCCCACTTTAATATGAGTCATTCATCATGAGGGGCCAATCTGTGATGTGCAACATCCATCATGTGGGTCCCACCTTTTTTGTGGACCACTATCATGTGGGGCCCACTTGATGTGGATAGTCCATCATGTGGGACCCACTTTTGATGTCCACCATCCATCATGTAGGTCTCACCTTGGTTGTGAAAGTACGTCAGTAGTCTAACACGACACCTACGTATGTGCGGAAGCTTAAAGAGCAACTAGAATTATGGCTAAACCTATAGGAGGGGGTGATTAAGACCTTTTTTGAAATTCTTTTCGCCTACTTACACAATTCAACAAATTAAACTAAGTAAGCAAGAACACTTCGACTTCCAAGCTTAAGTGGGTCCAATCACAAGACTAGCATATGATTAAGCAATAAACAATCCTAGTTTAAGCATGCATAGGTAAATAAATGATTTAACTAGTCAAGCTCCTAACCTATGCAAACTATGTAGACTTATGAGAATGGATCAATGAGCTTAAGTCTACACACTTAGTGAAAGTATATCTTGTGTGTGGATGTGCCAATCTAGTGCCTAGCATACATTCCTATCAAGCATTCATAATTAAACAATTAAACATCAAATGCTAAGATATCAATGTGCTCAAAACAATCACAAACACAAGCATGTATAGTGGTTCGACTTTAGGTCTACTCCACTCCCAGTTCAAGTACTCAACTCCTTTGAGCACACCAACATTCACTATCGGAGGTTTTAAATGAGGTTCACCTCTCAACCTTTACACGGAGGTTTTACCAGTTCACCTCTCAACCATAACCGGAGTTTTGGACAAAGGGCTAACTCTCAACCCGATGCACGTTTGCTCCCGTGTCGGAGGCTCCCCCTTAAAGACTTAGTTTAAGCCCGACTAACGGGTCAAGAAACGACTAAGTCCCTATATCGAGTTCGTCAAACAAACTCTAAATGGACTCTCAAAAAGGACAACCTTACTTGTCGGATGAGCCCCTTGTTTAGCGCCGGTTCGAGTTGCTTGATCTCCGCTCTCGCATGCTTCAATCAACTTCCCTTGCTCCCACGATTGTGTCGCCGATGCGTCGCCAATGCCTCAGCTACACTCGATCAAACACCTTGCATGTGATGCCTTTGAGATGCCCAAGGTGATAAGAGAATAGGTTTGAGAACTATACAACTGATGGGAATGGGTTACCTAGAGGTTCTCTCTTACAACGATCTCATCTTAGAGTTTTGGACAAGGATTTGCCAATCAAGAAGGTTCCAAACTCTAGAGATCAAGAGGAGATGAAGGTCATCTTCTTCATGAGCTTAGAATGCTCCAATCTTGTGTTAAAGCACAAGTAAGATGCCTTGCATAGGTTAGAAATGAGCCTCAAATGGTCTCCAACAATGGTGGCTTCACTCCTCTCGAAATCCCTCTTCTTGCCCTTCAAAACAAGCCAAGCCCATTTATAAAAGGATGCTCAACGGATACGAAACGGGCAAATAATGGCTAGTGCCGACCGGTCGCGACCGGTCGGCCAGGGGTCCACGACCGGTCGTCCAAGGTCCACGACTGGTCGGCCAACGCCCAAAAAGGGCCAGAGAGTATGCTGTCTCAAAGAACAGGTCTGCCCGACTGGTCGTGATCGGTCGAGCCAGCCCTGCCGACCGGTCTTGACTGGTCGGCCCAACGGCCTTCCCACTCTAGCAGCCCCTGTCTGTTTTGGATCCCAGTCCGACCGATCTTGACCGGTCGGTCCAGTCCATCCGACCCGTCGTGACCGATCGGTTAGGCCTGGGTTCAGCCCAGCAGTTTGCTGACCCACGTACACTTCAACCCACTAACTTAGGCCAAGATTTAGGTGATGTTTTGGGACACCTAGGGCCAATCTATGATGACTAAAGGTTCCGTAATACGGTCAAGGTCATCAAAGAGGTTAAAGGGTTGGGTTTTGTTTAAGGTTAAGGCACATCAAGGCATCACTTTTACCTTATTCTTCTTCCTTGATGCAGCGGGGCCACTTGAGTCTTCGGTCTTCGTCTTCATTAAGCTCAACCAACACTAGACTCACTGACGTAAGTGATTGACAAACAAGGTGCACTAGTATGCCACAGAAAAGTGCACTAACAGGCTGTAGACCGTCCATCATGTGGGGCCCAACCTTTAATATAAGTCACTCATCATGTAGGCCCACCTTTAATGTCAACCTTCCATCATGTGGTTCACATTCAATGTCCACCATCCATCACATGTGTCCTACCTTTGATGTGGAACATCCATTATGCGGGTCCCATATTTGTTGTGGACCATCTATCATGTGGGGCCCACTTGATGTGGATGGTCCATCATGTGGGACCCACCTTTGATGTCCACCATCAATCATGTAGGTCCCACCTTTGCTATGGATTGCCCATCATGTGGGGCTCAAAGTTCAATGTGGGTCATTCATCATGTGGGCCCACCTTTAATGTCAATCTTCCATCATGTGGTCCCACATTCAATGTTCACCATCCATCGTGTGGGTCCCACCTTTGATGTGGACCATCATCAGGTAGGGCTTGCTTGATGTGGATCGTTCATCATGCGGGCCCACACTTTGAAGCAAGCCATCTATCATGTGGGGCTCACCTTTGATGTGACCGTACATTATGTAAGCCCACCTTTGATATGAGCCATTCATCATGTGCGGCCCACCTTCACCATGGGTTGTTCATCATGTGGGCCATTCTTAAAGAAATTGTAAAGAAAAGACACTATAAGAAATATGACTTTTACCGAGGAAATTTTTCCTGGGTAAATGTTATAATTTCCTGGATAAAAGTTGTTACCAACGAAAATGTACGTCGGGGTTTTCATCGAAATATCACCCTCGAGAAAAGTAATTACCGACGAAATTTATTTTTTTGTCGGTAAATATTTGACCTTTTCCAACAAAAAATTTTGTTGGGAAAAGTCAATACATACGTGGCTGTTGTTTAATGTGTCGGTAATTATGCGACTATTACCCAGGAAAACTTTCCTTGGAAAAAAGCTATGACCGAGGAAATATTTCCTTGGAAAATGTAGTAAATTACCAATGAAAAAGCCAGTGGCAATGCCAACGAAATATTTCTTTGGAACATTCAATATCCCTACCACCTAAAAGCATTCAATATTCAATATCCCAATCACCCGATAAAACATTCAATCGCATACCAATCAAAATGACCATTCAACCGTAATAATATTTTGAAAAAAATCAAAATGTCAATCCCACCAGTACATACAACAAATAATAAAAAAAAAAAATTCAATCAGCACGAATATCCCCACTATCACCAACAAACAATCTACAAAATAAAATAAAATACAATATTAGTAATTAATAACTTATAAACAAAATATGCATTTAGGTGTTCATTTTTCTTTTTCAAATCACATAATGAAACTAAATACATCTTGAATTGAAGATTTAGACCATGTAGGCATGCTCCATTCATTAATGCCTACGTGATCTTGACTCAATTTTATGCCACGTATACAATTTTAGAATTATTTCTAAGGTACTCTTTTATTCTCATTTGAATTTCAGGTGCAAAGATGTGCAGAACATAAGTCGGTCCATGAATGCAACGTATGTAAGAGATTCTCCTTCCATTGGACATATGCGCACATGTTGGGCCTGGTTCTTTGAATGGAGAGTGTATTCTCCTCCACAAGTGTGCATGTGCCAGAAGTGGGCCTTGTAGATTCCCTAGTTGGTTTGCGTACTGCTCAGCTCCCGAGTGACATGCGCATGAGCTGAACGGTGTGATTTTAGCCGTGTGATTTTAAAGTATTTTGATACGCAACGGTGTGATTTTAACGTATTTTGATACGCAACGGTATGATTCCATCATTTCGGCCAGGATGCTCCTTCCGCTGGACATTAGTACCATCAAAATGGTAGGATCCATATAAAGATCAGTTTGGTCTGCTCATCAGGTGGGCCACACCATGGAATTAATGAACAAACAACAACCAAAATGGACACACAAGATCATTTACACAAAATGGTTCCAATCAACAATTTGATCCATCTATTTGTTAGGGCTCATCATGGATGGACTATGATATAAAACAATTGCTCAATCACAACCATCCAAATTAAGGATAGATTATTCGATTAGTATGATATTTTTATGCTACCCCTCAAATGTGTTCTAGATTTAATGTATTGGCCAGATCAATCAATTCACTTGTTCAAGTGAATCGATCCAGCTAGGTGCACTATATGCTCTGACAATACTATAGCATTTGGAAAAAAAAATTTAAAAAAAGAAAAACTCATATGTTAGCTTTTATCATCTCAATATTTTGTAGATTTTTTTTTTTTGGTCCACGGTAAATACTCAAGAAATAGGTCATTATTACCCATTTACATAATTATCGATTTTTTTTCAAAATTCTAATTTTTTGAAAATTTTCAATTTTTTAAATTCATAATATCTTTTTCTAATTTCTCAATTTTTTTTCAAAATTATATCAAGTCTTTAAATATTATCATTTTTTTTTCAAATTTTGATGTATTTTTTCAGAAGTCATTTTTTGAAATTTATCAATTTTTTTATCGGAGAAAACAATTCTCAGGTAAAAACCTACAATTACTCAGGAAGTTAGTATTTTCATTAGTAATTATCACTTTCACCTGGCAATGTTTTCTTTGGCAAAAGGGACCTTTTACCTAGGAAAAATTTCATTGATAAAAGTGCAAATTACCAACGAAATATTAATATTCTAGGTATTGTGAGCTTTTACCTAGGAATTTTTTCCTTGGTAAAATTAAGCAAAATTTTAAAAATTATAATACTTTTAGCCACGAAATAATCCTCTATTTACCCACAAAATTTAAAAAATCATTATAACCATGAAATAATCCTCTATTTACCCACGAAATAATCCTCTATTTGTCACTTTTACCAAGGGAAATTTCCCTTGGTAAAAAGTAGAGTAATATTTACCTAGGAAATTCTATTTTCGTCAGTAAAAGTGTATTATTACCCAGGAAATTTGTTTCCTCGGTAAATATTTCCTGAGTAAAAGTCATTTTTCTTGTAGTGAGAGGAGGGTAAGATGAGAATTACATGAAAAGTTGAAGGGTAAATTAGTCCAAAATGTCTACCCACTCAAGCCAATAAGCTCTTATTTGTAGAGATGCCAAATGCCCCATTAGTTAAGTGGCAGGATGACTTGATTGTTTGACTAAAGGCCATAAAGGCCAAAATAATTACCTGAGCAAAGGAATTTCAGCTGATGTATTGGTTTCCAGAAGCATAGACTACAAAAAGAAATAAAGACATGAAAAAGAAGAAGACAGAAGAACGCATGTGCAGATGGCTCCAAGTCATGATGGACTGTACAGCTATGATGAAATAGACATTAACCCATCGAGGAATGAAAGGGTACTCAGCTTGCGTGAGGGGTGGCATACATGTGTGTGTGATCCCAACCATTCTTCAGTTAAGGCAGGTTGTAACCATGCCATGACCCAAAACAAGGCTCAGTCTACTTCTCAGGTGGACCACACAGTCCATGCCTATGACCATATGATCTTCCTCAGAGTGCCCTGCTGAATGGCCCAATCTTGCAAGTAGGTTTGCTCATGTATTGTAACAAGATACGTTCGGATGTTAGCCGTTGTATTTGGAATTTTCTTTTTAAATGATCTAAACCGTTTATGTGATCCAACTCTACTATGATGGGGGATATCTGAAAAACTAGAGTTTGAATATTCCAAGCCTCTCATTGTACGAAGGATATAATGATGGTTTATGTCCAAAGCAAAAGAGCAAGACCATCAAAGAGATGAAATAATTCAATTGAGAGCTTTTAATTATGTTGTTTTTCCACCATGCAAAGTGAGACTTGTCACAAACGGTTTGGATCATTGGAAGATGGACGGACAAACGGTTTGGATCATTGGAAGATGACCCAGATGGGCCATGAACCCGCCGCCCATCTTAGGCGAGCGAGTGCACTCCCACCACCTCTTGAAGACAATGATGTGATTGAGAATGTCTCACTACCCATGCTGCGTGGCTCGTATGGTGCCTCTAGTGGTGTGACATTATCACCCACATTAAAAAGAGAGAGAGAGAGAGAGAGAGACGGTGTGGAAAAAAAAAATGAAACAACATGATCACAATAATATTATATGATTTTCAAATTATTTGCTTTTTTAAAAATTTAGGTGGTTTTATTGGGGAAATTTTCCATTACGTAGCATGGAGATGATTCAAAATTTTAACTAATTCATTAATATATATATATATATATATATATATATATATATATATATATATATATATATATATATATATATATAATTTTGAAACAATTTATTAACTTATAATAATTATTTTGACTAATTTTTTAGATAATATCCCGAGGAACACGGCAAAATTTAAAAATATCCAAAGAAATTCCTATACTAGGAAATATTCCATTGGAGGCTTATCGGCATCCCTCTTAAGTAGCCAATGGTGGTGGCCTACAAGTGTATTGGACAGCCTATGGATATGAATGTTAAGGCCCGTTTGGACACACCCTCCGAAGAGGGAGTCAATGTCAAAACATTTGGGGCCCATTTGGACTGTTGTATCATACCCCACTCGACGAAACAAGCATTAAAAGGCCCACTCCCAGAATCCACAGAAAAATTGTAAAAACCCTATTATGCATGAGTTGTGTCATCCAAACGGGCTCTGTCCATCTTTTGCACAAAAATACAAGTGCCTTTCCTTCCCCACTCGACAAAAACAAGCGTTAAAAGGCCCACTCCCCATGTCCACTGAAAAAATTACAAAAACCTTGTTATAGATGAACTGCTCCCCATGTCCACTGAAAAAATTACAAAAACCTTGCTATAGATGAACTGCGTCGTCCAAATTGGCTCTTGTTTTTCTGCACAAGAATACTGAGTGCCTCCCCACTCACAAAACAAGCGTTAAAAGGCCAACTCCCAGGGCCCACTAAGGAAATTACAAAAACCTTTTTTAGTTTTGTCAGTACACACATCCCACTGTTAGTACACACACCCACACTATTAGTCATACTTAAATGTTAGCACCCCACGTTGGGGATCAATACCAAGACCTCAGTGTTGAGACCAGGTTATCTTCACTCTGCCTACCACTGTCCCAAAGGTATGGGTGTGAAATTACAAGGGAAAAACCTTGTTACACATGAGTTGCCTTGTCCAAATTAGCTCTTATCTATTGCACAAAAACACGAGTGCCTCTCTCACTTGACAAAATCAAAATCTTTATTATTAGGATTTCGATTTTTTAGTATTTTTTATTGAATCCAAATGAGGGGTACTTCCTTATTTATATAAATAACTTAAAGTAAATGGAAACATAAATTAAACATGACATTTACTTAAATGTAAATAAGGCTGACAAGTAGCCTGGATTGGGAAGGAACTCACTGTGCAGGGGAGGAACCCTGCATTTTGAGCAGAAAATGTACAAGGGACTACCGGCCGACCGGATAGGTAGTCGGCCGACCGGTTGCTGCTGCTCCTTTGGAAGAAAAAACGGATGGATAGTGTGATCCGGCCGACTAGATCTGGGATCGGCCGACCGGTCGTGGCTGGTCGGTTATAAAAGGGGGGTTGCAAACCCCATTCGATCTCTCTCTTTCTCATTTCTCTCATTCATCTTCTTCTCCCCTAAGCTCCTAAGCTCTCCTAGCTTCCTTCTTCTCTTCTCAAACCCCATTCCTTCCTCAAATCCTCCGCCATGCCCATGGAAATCTCGGATTTCCAAGATCTCTCCGACCTCTACGTTCGTTCTCACGTCTCCCGACCAAAATCCATCGGTCGTGGGTTGGAATCTTCACCCCCATGTTAGGTAAGATGTTCTTCTTCCTCTTATTCCATCTCTTCTCTCAATTTTCTTCCTTTTTATGTCATTGGGGTTGGAAACAAGCATTAAAAGGCCCACTTCTCCAGCCTCCACTGAAAAAATTGCGACAACCTTATTATGCATGAATTGCATTGTCCAAATGGGCTCTTGTTTTTTGCACAAGAATACGAGTGCCTCCCCCACTCGACAAAACAAGCACTAAAAGGCCAACTCCCAAGGTCCATCAGGAAAATTATGAAAATCTTGTTATGTCAAAAATGTCTTCAATTTTTTACCAAGGGGTCTTCGGTCGACCTAAACTCTTCTCGATTGGTCAGTTGCTTGTTAGACATATTTAGCCAAGTTCAGTCGGCTGAACTCTCGGGGCGGTTGATCGACGGTCGCATGTTAGTTGTTTTGCACGATTTTGCACGTTTTGTTTCTATTTTCATTGATATGCTATTTAAAGGGATGTAATGTGGGATTAAGGTTCAACACTTGGTTTCTAAACATGCTTAGAGGGTTTTGGAGAAAAAATTGCAAGAGTTTTCTCTCTGGGTTGATTTGTAAGTGTTCTCGATCTCTTGTATTTTTGTTTTCACAACGATTCACTTTTTATCGTGATTTATTCCTACAAGAGTTTTTTCAGTAAAATATGTTTGTCTTTTTTGGTTGGATTTGCTTGGTGCAGTTGTAATTATTTTGTTTGATTCTCTTCTGAGTTGCTTCTACAGTCTTAATATGTTATGCATAAGTTGCATAGTCCTAATAGGCTCTCATCTATTGCACAAAAGTACAATGAGTTAAGATGTCCGAACACTCTTATCTAGTGCACAAAAATACAAGCACCTCTCCAACTCAACAAAACAAGCATTAAAAGGCACATGTCTCTGTCCACTGGAAAAATTGCAAAAACCTTGTCATGCATGAGTTAGTGTCGTCCAAGCGGGCTCTTCGTTTTTGCACAAAAATAAGAGTGCTTACACCACTCGACTAAACAAGCATTAAAAGGCCCACTCCCCCGGTCAGACTGAAAATTTGCAAAACCCTTGTTATGCATGAGTTGAGTCGTCCAAACGGGTTCCTATCTTTTGCACAAAAATGCCGAGTGCCTTAAACTGCAGATGGAACAAGGTTTGAAATATCGTGTGAAACCGATACATATGGTCAAATAAGCCGTGAGGTGTGATCTAGGAGGTAAACGAAACAGTACACTAAAATGGGTTTTGAGTCCTTGACTGTAAATCATTTAATACACGGCCTGCATCTTCCTGCACAAGGGTTTTCAGCTCTGACAAGTGGGGGCAAATTTTTCAATGGCTCCAGCTTTTTTCTTGTATTAATGGGTAGCTGCAATTTTTTCCACAATCTTGACCTTTCAACTTGTGCCAGTTAAGTGAATAGAATCCAAAGTAGCCTCCATTTGGCCTAGATTAATTTTCTGTGGGTCCCACTTATACTCGGATTGGATGGTGACCCCAACACCACCCAGCTAGCTGGTGGAAAAGATCTGTAGCCCCCACCATGTTGTATGTGTTTTATCCATGCTGTTCATCAATTTTACAATAACATTATATGGCATGAGCCCAAAAATGAGGCAGATCCAAAGCTCAAGTGGACCACACCACAGAAAAGAGTAGGTATTGAACGCTTACTAGTAAAAACTTCTTGGGGTCCACCAAAATGTTTATTTGCCATGTAACCTGATCATAAAGCCACAAAACCCTGGATGAATGGCAAACTTAAATATCAGCTTGATCCAAAGCTTCTGTGCCTTCTTTCAATGGTAGGTGTTCAATCCCCACTGTTTCCTGTGGTTTGGTCCAGTTGAACTTTAGATCTATCTCATTTCTGTGCTCCTGCCCTAAAATGAGCTGGAAAAATAGATGAACGGCATGGATAAAAGACATACATCATGGTGGGCCCACAGATTTTGGGTTGTGTTAGGTCACCACCCTGTCCGAATCGATGCAAACTGTACAAAGGTGGGGGCAAATATCATATAATTGTGGCGGTCTGACAGACACAATTAGTTGGACAAGAGTCGTATAAGTCCAACATACGATGCGTGTATCGCATTCTCACGTAAAATCAGGTCATCAGGTGGGCCACACATGTACTTCGTATTGTGCATCATTATTTTTTTTTATGGTGGGGCCCACAAGATGAATGGATCGATCGGCCTGATTTTTACATCAGGTGTTTTAAATGGTGGGGCCACCCATTTGAATGGATTGGATGTTGTAACTACTTGACACGTGGACGATTTTCTTCAAGTCCGAGGACAGCAATGACGGTCCGGGTGAGACCTGCTCCATGCAATTCGTCAGCCATGTGATTTCCGTTGACGAAAGAAAACAACTCTTTTGCTTTGTAGCCTAGAATGAAAACAGCTCTATAGCTGGATGGGTCCCTTTATAGATGTGCTTCCTGCCTGTCTTTTTGGTCATCTGATGAAATATTTGAAATGATAAATAATCAATGATTCAGATTCAGTGTCCAAGGGTTTACTAAACAGAGGTAAGATCGTACATTCAATTTTATTTTGTTCAAAATTCCATAAAAAAAATGCTCATCCACGCAACTTCTTACGCGAGCACCTGTGTGTACCTTTGAACACGTGTCTTGGGTACGAAATCTGAACCGTTCATGTGATGCAGCCCCTCATGAAACTTCCTAGAAACAAGTTTCAGCCTGATCCAAAATCTGGTGGGCCATGGAAATAGAAAACAGTTTCCTCCCCTTGATTTGGATCTCTCTTTGATATGGCCCACCAGAGTTTTGGATCAGGCTGAAACTTGGAACATGAAGGTTTCTAGGGGTGTTACATCACATGGATGGTTCAGATTTTGTGCCCAAGATATATGTATGACCCAAAAGTGCGCAGGAAAGGAGGACTATACAGAGAAATAGAGAAGGAGAGTCATCATCACCTGCCCGCCTTTGCACACGTGTCATGGCTCAAAATTCAAACAGTCCATGTGATGCAACACCTATCAAACTAGCATAACTATCAACCTAATTTGAAACTCTAGTGAACCGAGTCACTCCAATTTTCAGCTCTGACTCGGATTTGAGTTGATCGATGTTGAGTCCAACTAGTCACATCCAACTAAGGTGATTGGTCAGTCCATGGTGCTAAGCGGGTATCATGTCACCGCTTGGGCAGATGCACAGATGTACGGATTGAGTGGATTGGGGGACCATCGTCATGGTGGGATTGTGAGAGGGACATATGTCAATGTCAGCGGGCCAGAGATAGCATCAAGAAAGCATGTTTAAAAGTTATTCAGTCTCATTTTTATAACATCAATTGTGACCCATTCAAATTTATGCTGCTCAGTGATCCACCGATTGACTCACCGAGAAGGCCAGTTCCTCTGAACTACTTGTAGAATCATGTTCCTCTGAACTGCTTGTAGAATCGATTGGGTCTAACTAAACAATATTAATAAAAGATACAAAATCAGCCTGATAAAAAAGCCATGGTGGGCCACATTGTTAGAATTTAGCAGTTTTTTTGTGGAAGTGGATTACGTACAAAGGGCTCACCATGATGTTTGTGTCTTAACCACACCATCCATTTGTTTTAACAACCCATTTTATAGCATGATTCCAAAATCAAAGCATATCCAAAACTCAAGTGGACCACACCATGGGAAATATTGTGAATTAAATGCCTACCATTGAAAACTTCCTAGGGGACATAGATGTTTTGGATCAAGCTGATATTTATATTTTTCTTTCATCCATGTCAGTATGACCTTATGAATAGGTTGGATGAAAAATAAACATCACTATGGACCCAAGAAGGTTTCAATAGTGCACATCATTATCCCCCAGTTTCTTGTGGTGTGGACCACTTCAGCTTTGGACATGCTTCAATTTTGGTCTCATGCCCTAAAATGAGCTAATAAAATAGATGAATGGCATGGATAAGATACATACATCCATGGTGGGCCCCACAAAGATTACAAGGCAAACATCATGGATGAAGGACGCCCCCAAATCAAGAAGATCCTAGCCACCAATACATGGTCTTTCCTAATTGAATGTAGACATGAGGTGTTTTTTTTATTATTATTATTCTTTTCTTTTCTTAATCATGTATTTGCATCCGGGTAATTAAAGGTTGTAGCTCTCCTATTAAGGAATGCTTAGGTCATGGTCCATATGATGGAAGCCACAAGCTTGATCGTTTGGATCGTCGGCTGATGGCCCCCACATGTACAAACCCCTTGTGAAAATTCTCCGTAACTTTCTAACAGAGAACTTAACCTTAGAAAAGTAGTGTATTATCACTTTTGTAACATTTCTATCTTCTAATTTATATATATGAGAAAAGGTGTAACATCTCGAGATTTTAACTCCTGTGTATAACACGATAGTCGAATTCTCCATAGTTCATTTATACGCAAATCAATCACACCATACTACAAATGGTATGTTTTGAGCGAAATGGTAGAATCATGCTTAATATTTTATTAAACTAAACCATTAAATAACTATCTAAGTTTCAAAGAAATAATTTAAAATGTCACTATCAACTATGTTCTCAAACTAAGACTTATTGCGAAATTAATAAAAAAAACTAAATATAGAACTAAGCAATTATGGCCTCATCATCCACCATCTGCTCCCATGAGCCATCATAGTCATCTCCTTGAGGCTTGGCTCTTAAGAATTGTTACTTGCATATTCTATATTGTTTTCCACAAAGAAACCATCAAAAGTGGCATAGTGAAAAACTACTTTAAGGTTATAATAATAATAGCATAAAAAACCTGATAAAATATACATTAATCTTACTTAATGCATTGCATGGTATGTATGACCCAGCATTGGAATCCTTAGACATGCCGCCAGGGGTTTTGGGACACGCAAGCCCATAGTTTTGCCTGACCATGAGAGAAATGGAACGCTCATAGCTTAAATCTACACGCAATAGTGTATGAGAGAAGTATGACACTCTAGCTTATTACCAACTTCGTATACCCACATGGAGTCATATGCATGAATGAGTTTAGTCATCCTTTATCATTGTTATCACTTCATACCAAGCCAATTAACGTACAACCAACCTTTGATACCACCACAACTATTATTATGGTTTATCACTCACTAAAACAGTCGTAACCGACGCATTATATCCCAGGATGGCGGCCCGTCCTACTAAGGTTCATAATAACACATGCCCATCTATAGCTTTATGGAGATCCTTAACAACTTAAAAAAAAAAAAAAATTAACAATCAATTAATTAGGTGAACTGATACTATCACTATAAATCAAGGTGGGCACTTAACCGAATAAGCTAAAAGCATCATCTCAGGTTAAGCAACTTCTTAACCAGGTGTTCCGATATTTATCACCACAGATTAGGGTCCATTCACAACATACATAAAAGAAATATACCATAAGGATCCTCATACCATAAGGAACTACTTGTAGAATGTAGAATCAAGTTCCTCTGAACTGCTTGTAGAATCGATTGGGTCTAACTAAATAATATGAATAAAAGATACAAAATCAGCCTGATAAAAAAAAGCCATGGTGGCCAAATTGATAGAATTTAGATCTTTTTTTTTTTTTTTTTGTGGAAGCGGATTACGTAGAGAGGGCTCACCATGATGTCTGTGTCTTATCCACACCATCCATCCGTTTTAACAACCCATTTTACGACATAATTCCAAAATTGAAGCATATCCAAAACTCAAGTGGACCACACCATGGGAAATAGTGTGAATTAAATGCTTACCATTGAAAACTTCCTGGGGGCAATAGATGTTTTGGATCAAGCCAATATATATATATATATATATATATATATATATATATATATATATATATATATATATATATATATATATATGGGAAATGGTACTATGAGGTTGACCTCATGGGAACTTCCCATGAGGTCGAGCTGTGTGGGCCACACCATGATGTGTTTCCAACATCTACTACATCATTTAGATGTACCACCATGGTGGCCCACGGGCTTAAAAATCAGGTCAATTCATGAATTAGGTGGGCCACACCGCAGACAATAGTTGAGAGGGGTAACATGCTCATTAAAGCTTTCATGGTTATTTATTGGCCCACCGAGATGTGGTTCATAAATCCAGTCCATCCATTGTGTGTGTTCCACTTGGATGAGGGGTCAGAAAAAGTTTCAGCCACATCAAAAACTCAACTGGGCCCCACCAAGTGCTTTTACATGTTTTAGGCATGTCTTCACACGATTTTAGATGGTATGGCTCACCTGAGTTTCGTATACGAGCTGACCTTTTTGGATACGCCATAACCTAAATGGGTCCTATCAAATGCACGGTGTTGATGTCCAACACACATCAGAGTGGGGCCCACACAACTCGACCTCATAGTATGGGTGTGTGTCTATATATATATATATATATATATATATATATATATATATATATATAGCCATTAGTTTTGGACAACTGCCCACAATATTACTTTTTTAGAAGTACAGTAAAGGATCTCCAAAATTGGTCAGCGGGTTTTAGGATGGCTAGGCTCTTGCGTGGTCAGCGTTCTTTCTTTTATTGCAGTGCAGCTCACTGTGCCCTCTCTTCCTTTTATGAATTTTGCTGAGGGAGCCTGTACGTCAAAGGTTGTGTCGGGCCTGTTGTTATGGCTATTTGACATCTATTCCATACAACTGTTTCTCTAGGCCATACTAGGATAATATCCCAAAAATAAGGTAGATAAAAAAAACTCAAGTCAGCCACAACATAGGAAAACATAGAGATGGTTCGCCATCATTGAAATCATGAGACGTGGGGTGGATTAGGTGAGTCCTCCGGTAACGGTATTTTAGTGGCTGAGTCCTTGACTGTGGGACCATCTTGATGTATGCGTTGTATATCCACCTTATCCATCAATTTCTCCAGCTCCAAATCTCAAGTATTGGACCACACCACAGGAAATAGTAGTGATTTACCATTAAGAACTTCTTGTGAGCTGCAAAAGTTTTGGATCAAGCTGGTATTTGTGTTTCCCTTCACTTGGGCCCTGCATAACCTTATCAAGAGGTTGGATGACAAATAAACATTATGGTGTGGGATAGGAAAAGGTAGTCTAGGCGTTCAATGACCATTGTTTCCTGTGGTGTGGTCTGCTTGAGAATTGGATATACTCCATATTTTAGGACCATACCATACAACGAGCTGAAAAAACTAATGCACAGAGATATACAACATATACATAAAGGTAGGGGCCCCATGGTTAGGGACTCACCCACCAAGCTGTTACACCCAATTCATCTAACCCTTGCTGGTAGCTACTTCTCCCCCTTTTCTCGTTCATATACTCTCTATAGGTGCGATGCACACATGCCGCTTCCCCTCAAACAAATATAGACTGTTTTACTTCCTAAGGAAACCTGTTAAAACCTTTAATTTTATTGCCATCCATTTGTTGTTTGTTTTATGTGTGGTCCACCTGAGATGTGAAATGGCTAATTTATTTGAAGGCCAAAATATCTAAATAGAGGGATATGATTGTTGATGATGACCATAGTTAACTTTTACTATAGGCGTATGCTTATCACTCCTATAGGGAACAGGGAAGTGGGTCCATTTTATCAGACCACATAGAAAACAGCAATCACGGACTTCCCAGCCCTGTATGATCTCATGATCAAATTCTAAAAAAGCTCAATTCACCCAGCCCAAATGAACTTCCCCCACATGAACTTCCTCAATGGATGTGACAAGATCTGGATGGCAGTCCAATTAAGAAAATCTTAAATGATTATACTATCCAAGGCTACGAAAATATTATTACAATATGTTGGATGTATTGTATTCTAACAAACCTCTCAAAAAAATGGTGAGAGATTCGGAGGAAGAGTAGAGAGGGGGAGGGCCTGTAGTCATCCACAACACTTGTTTTTATGCAGAGTATAAAATACTCAAGTCTGTGGGGCCACCATGTTTTAAATGTAAAATCCACTCCGTCCATCAGATTCTGGAGGTAAAAATCAGCCAGATCCACAACTCAACCAAGTGGAACGGTGGGAAAGGGATGTTGATCTAAGTAAGTTCGTGGTGTAACTTTCATCCAACCCATTAAACCGGCCTAACTCGGCAAGATGAATAAAAGATACAAAATCATCCTGATAAAAAAACTAAGGTGGGCCACACCATGTGAATTAAGCATTGTTTTGGAGCAGTTTTACATTGTTTTCATTGGTGTGACCTACGTGAGTTTTTGTTTATGCTTATTTTTCATAAGAGTCAAATAATATTTCTCACCTAATAAATAGAGTAGATTTTATCTATACAATGTAGTGGACCTTGCAAAGAGAAGAAAGCCATTGCAGGCTATACAGGTTGAATCTCAGCCGTCCCTTGTGCAATTAATAATATATCAATCATTCCTTTCCTTGCCAAGCAGCTACATTTTGACGTTGAAATTTATTCTCCCTTAATAAATGTTGTGCGTACTATCTTCTAGGGCCAAAAAGTCCACAGCTATTGATGTTTTATATAGTAGAGATAATGAATCAATCACATCTATACATGTACTGGACCATGTGATGTCTTATGTTGAAAAGCTCATTTCTAATATGTAATCCTATCCATCACTTTTATTCAATTTTCACCGCTAATATGTAATCCAAGCCATTGATAAGTGGCCCCCATCATGGATGATCAATGTCCCAAAGTCCAGAAGATCCTAGCCGCCAATACATGGTCTTTCCTCATTGAATGTGGACTTTGAGGTTTTTTTTTTTTAATCATGTATTTGCATCGGTAATTAAAAGCTTCTAGTTCTCCTACTAAGGAATTCTTAGGCCATGGTCTATGATGGGAGCCACAAGCTCAATCGTCTGGTTCGCCATGCGTGGGACCCCCACATGTTCAAACTCCATGCTTAAAATGAAAATTTCCCACTAATTTCTAACAGAGCTTAAACCCCATCAAAGTATAGTAAATCATCACTTCCCTAAAGTTGCTATCTTCTTATATAATGACATTAATTTTGGACAACTACCCACAAAATTAGTTTTTTTTTTTTTTTTAATAGCTCAAAGGATCTCCAACATTGGTCAGGGTTAACATCACCTGGTCAACGTTCTTATCTTTTATGCAACTTGCCTTGCTTTCCCCTCCTCTTTAGATAGTTGGGGCTCATTAATGATGATTGTTACATGCTATGATTACATCCCAAAATTGATGTAGACTCAAAGCTAGAGAAAGCCACAACATACGAAAAATGTAGGGAAGGTTCACCCCTCATGGAAATCATGACGGCCCCTTCTCTCTCTCTCTAGTTCACGTGGCCTGGATTAGGTGATTCCTGGATAACACCTTAGTGGGTGGGTCCCTGACTGTGGGTCCCACCATGATGTATGTATTGTATATATATCCACTCTGTCTATTAGTCAGCGTTAAAAAAATCAAGCAGATTCAAATCTTAGGTGGACCATACATTGAAAATAGTTTCCTGCAGTGTGGCCTACTAGAGATTTGGATCTGCTTCTAAGGCTGTCAATGAGCCAAGCCTAGGGTTGGCTTCGCCTGAATTTTAAACTAATCCGGCTAGGCCATGCCCTAAGCCCATGGCCTATTGACAGTATTATTCGCTTTAGTTTTGGGATCATACCTTAAAATGAGCGTAGAAAACTGATGGCCAGAGTGGATATATAACACATCTATTAAAGTGGGCCATGGTAGGGACTCACCCACCAAGCTGTTACCTAATCTGTTCCCTTCCCTTCTGGCACACACCTTTCCTATAATTTCTCATTTTCTTTCCTACTTTAAGATTTCTCCCCCTTTTGTCGCTCATATACGATTTATAAGACATGCCTCTTCCCCTTAAACGGACAGGCTGTTTTACTTATACCACAAAGTACCAAAGTAAAAACCTGTTCTTGAAGTCCATTTGTCTAATGTGTGGCCCATCTGAGTTGTGAAATGACTTTATTTTTAGGCCATAAGATCCACCTATATAGAACATGAGATTGTGTATGATGACCATAGTTAACTTTTGCTATAAGTGATAAATTGTTTATCACTCTCATAGGTGACAGAGAAGTGGGCCCATTTGATCAGACGACATCCAAAACAGCACTCACGTGGGACCCACTTTCCAACCCTGTATGATCTCATCCAATTCTTTTGCAAGCTCAATTCACCCAACCCAAATGAACTTCCCCCACATGAACTTCCTCAATGGATATGACAAGATAGATGGCAGTCAGGTAAGAAATCTTAAAAGATTGAATTACCTCGGGTTACGAAAATATGGATGCATGAATTCCATCGACCCAACCACACATTTTTAGTGGGTTCCGCTGTAAATGGGTGAATATAAAGATTCCCACTGATTGGACAGCCTTATCCATTTTGCTGGAAAAAAAAAATAGAAAAAAGAGAAAAAAAAATGGTAGAAAATAATATTGGCATTTCTCACCCTGCTGTGAAAAAGCCCACCAATCGGACGGGTTGGATTGTGCAATCGGTGCAATTTCCAGATACCAGACCACTGACTTAATTACCAGTGTCCTATTTTTGTGCAGTCCACATCAGAACACAGGTATAAAACCATGTCACATCCTCAATGCAACCTCATCATACTGACATCATGACAGTGTAATGTGGTGCAATGAAGAGTTTCCGGATTTTCCTGCTTGGCAGCCAACAGATGATCCGGACTCTATATGTAAATAGGAGTTTTGATAAGATAGGATGCGACCGTTAGGAAGGGTGGCAGGATTCCACCTCCAGATTGCATCTTAAATTTTGATCTCAACCGTTAATGTTCGCGAGTCTATGCTACGCGGGCTATCCTAAAAAGCATTTGAATCCTTCATGGTTAGTATTCAGAACCAAGATTCAAAGGTCTGGATCATCAATTAATCATGATTATAATAACATAAATGCGGATCATGTGCGACCATGGAACCAGCTTGGTTGGTGCGTCCCTGACCATAAGGCCCACCTTGATGTATGTGTTGTATATCCACACAGTCAATCCATTTTTCCAGCTCATTTTAGTGAATGGTCCCAAAAATGAAATAGATACAAATTTCAGGTGGACCACACCATAGGAAACAGTGTTCATTGAACACTCGCCGTTAATAACTTCCTAGCGTCCACCATGTTGTTTATATTTGCCAATTAACCTGTTGATAAGGTCGCACAGACATAGATGGAGGTAAAATGATCCAAAACCTTTGTGGCCCTCAAGAAGTTTTTAATGGAGGGAACTCCATTCCTATTTTGTGGTCCACCTTAGAATTGTAACTGCTTCATTTTTGGGACCATACCCTAAAATGAGCTGAAAAAACTGATGGACGGCAGGGATACACAGGGCATAAATTTACGTGAGACCCATGGGCAGGATCAAAGGGTTAAAATATTAAAAAATGGTTACAGGATCAAAGGGTTAAAATATTCCAAAATAAGAATTTATTTTGGCTTTTGTTATCCACTGCATGGCCTATGGAATAAACGGTTCTGATCATTGAAAAGATGGCCAAGATCTGAAAGATATAATCCCAATGTATCTTAGCTGCCGGAGGGGATTAGCTGTTACCCGGGTAACACCCACCCCTTACCCTAACCGTATGGGGCCCCACCTTGATGTGTTTGTTGTATATCCACGCTGTCCATCTGTTTCCCATCTTACTTCAGGGTGCAATCCCAAAATTTAAAAAGATCCAATCTCAGTTGGACCGCACAATTAGAAAAAGTGATGAATTATCATTAAAATTGTTTCGTGGTCCACAAAAGATTTGGAACAAGCTGATCTTTGTATTTTCCCTTCATCCAGATCGTCTTGACATCATCAACGGGATAGATTGTAAATAAAAATTATGAAAACCTTACGAAGGGCCCTTTGGAAGTTTTAAGGGTGAGGCACTCAATCACCACCGTTTCTTGTGGTGTGGTCCACCTGAGATTGATATGCAGAAGTTTTGGTAGCCTGTCTTAAAATGGGCTGGAGAAACGGATGGACGGAGTGGATATACAAAACACCATCAAGGTGTGAGAGAAATGAGTGATCACATCTTGTTTCATTAAAGCCACACTCCAACAAATAGAAAATTATCCAAATAATGATATTTTGGTAGTGCCACGCCCTCTTTAATAAACACACGCAGAATCATGCTATTTGGCACGCGTATGAATGAAATGAATCGCATGCGTGCACGTATAGTCACTGACCGTCGCTAATACTTAATGAGTATTGGCGATCATCGACACAATGATTGTCGTCAATCGTTGACATTCACTGACCATCGCCAATAACCAATACACTAACCGTTTCCAATCACCGACATTCACAAAAATAGTCATAACTCTCTCATTACATGTTCAATTTGGGTAATCTTATACTTGTTGGAAAGATAATTTGATGAAATTTCATATAGCTTTAGAATCACTTGATTTGGAAACTACTTGATTGCCCCAAAGTGGGACCAAAGTCACTATTATTCATCGATACTTTGTTTTTCATAGATTCGACGAAAATGATCATAACTCCCACATTACATCTCTGATTTAGGTGATCTTGTACTTTTTAGAAAGATACTTTGATGAACTTTCAGATGACTTTGGAATCACCTCATTTGGACAGCATTTGATTGCCCAAAAGTGGTCCCAATTCACTATCATTCGTCTATATTCAGTCATTCACAAATCTTAAAAAAAGGGTCATAACTCTCTCGTTACATATCTGATTTGGGTGATCTTATATTATTGGAAAGATAATTTGATGAACTTTCAGATGACTTTAGAATAATTTCATTTGGACACTACTTGATTGCCCAAAAGTGGGACTAAAGTCACCATCATTCATCGATATTTTGTTGTTCGCAAATTCGATGAAAACGATCATAACTCTTTCATTACATCTCTAATTTAGGTGATCTTGTACTTGTTAGAAAGATACTTTGATGAACTTTTAGAAGACTTTGGAATCACCTTATTTGGACACCATTTGATTGCCCAAAAGTGGTCCCATCCCAATTCACTATCATTTGTCTATATTCAGTCATTCACAAATCTTACAAAAATGGTTATAACTTTCTCGTTACATGTCTGATTTGGGTGATCTTATACTTGTTGGAAAGATAATTTGATGAACTTTCACATGACTTTACTTGATTGCCCAAAAGTTGGTCTAAAGTTACTATCATTCGTTAATACTCCGTTGTTTGCAGATTTGACAAAAACGACCATAACTCTCTTATTATATGCTCAATTTGAGTAATCTTATATTTGTTGGAAAGATAATTTGATAAATTTTCAGGTGGCTATGTAATCAACTCATTTGGACACCACTTGATTGTCTAAAAGTGGCCTCGTTTTTACGGGATCTGTAACCTTCATGGAGTTATGACAGTTAACTCTAAAAAAACACTCAAAAGCTTGATGGAACGGAGAGAATGACGCCAGATGCAAGTCGGAAGCTCATCGAAGTGGATCCCCACGAAGGTGGCAATGGTCCCAATAGCCAAATGATCCTCTCCAAAAAAAAAAAAAAAAAAGAAGAAGAAGAAGAAGAAACGAAGAAAATAACCAAATAACATTTCCCGTGCAAGGGGCCCATCTATTGAACTTATCTTATGTCTTATGTGGGGTCTACTGGATATCCTTAGAGCAGATCCAAGCTGTTTATATGAAAGAGATTTTAATTTCATGCCATCTATTGAAGTTTGAGGGCAAAAATTATCACGGATGGACCACATTGGAGGAAATAGTTCGGAATTAACTACAAACATTAATGTAGGCATGGGCTACAGAAAGCTCCAATTTTTTTTTTTTTTTTTTTATAATAATCCCATTGTGGGTTCACAGATGTCCGATTAAAATGAACGGATCAGATCGGCCAAGGGATGGCCCCAACGGTCAATTTTGTGGGTCCACATCCAATTCTCAAAAGGCCCTCTCAATTCATGCAAAGAGCTACTGCTGGCGGTAGAGGAGCATTTTGGTCCAGTGGAAATTTAAACAATGACCAGTCAATTACATAAATAAATAAGTTTGACAAGGGGTGAATGTTGCAAATTAGGTAATAAATGGGGGTTTTTTAAACTATTATCCCCTCCTTTAATTGCTCCACAACAACTGCATTTAGCCTATGGAGCTGAGCACTTTACCACAACAACGGTGCTGGATTTCCTCACTGACTTCACACTTGCATTTTTACTCAAATCAAAACCGTACAAATGATGGGTTCCACTGTAGATGGTTCATATCCCAAAGTTCAGATTATTCTGACAATCCTGACCTCATATTAGTACAAAGTTGTTGGTTGAATCTGGACCCTTTTCCACTTTGCACCAATCTTCTGGTTAGCAACGCACCTTTACAAATTTGTTGGTTGAATCTGGACCCTTTATCACTTTGAGCCAATCTTCCGGTTAGCAACGTTCCTTCGGTATAATAATCATTTTAACATTTTGGACGGTTCTGATTTTGTAGCGCAACTTGGGTGAGAGCCCGGAACCACCCATGTGGGGTGAGACCCTGACCATAGGGGCCCACCTCAATGTATATATTGTTTATCTAGGCCGTTCATATGTTTTTCCAGCTTATTTTAAGTCCACATCCCAAAAATGAAGTGGATAAAAATTTATCGTGGACCACACCACAGGAAACAATTGTTAATGGCCATCGAAAACCTTTTGTGGATCACAAAGTTTTAGATCAAGCTGATATTTGTATTTTTTCTTTCATCTCGATCTGTATAACCTTATCAATAGGTTGGATGGTCAATAAACATTAGCGTAGACGCTAGGAAGCTTTTAATGGTTGAATTTCAATGACCACTGTTTCCTTAGGTGTGGTCCACCTGAAACTTGTATCGGCTTCATTTTTGGACCATAATCTAAAAACAGTTGGAAAAACAGAAGGACGGCGTAGATATACAATGCATACATTGAGGCTAGCCTCTTGGTTTTCTACTCGTGGTTTGATGGGATTGCCGAGGACCGAAATTCTCTACAACACCTGTCTCACGCAGCGCGTAAAATACCCAAGCTCGTGGGGTCCATCATATTGTATATCTGAAATCCACTCCGTCCATCAGGTTGTATACTGAATTATTGAGTTGTGGAAAACAATCAGTGAGATTTATAACTCATGGGGGGCCACAACACAGGGAACAGTGGGGATGGAATGCCAACCACAGGTTTGTGTTTGGAGCCACAGTGGTGTCTGTATCTTTCATCCAACCCGTTAATCAGTGTAATTAACTAGGATGAACTGAAAATCCAAATAACAGACAGATCACACCCTGCGAACTTAAAGGTTTTAAGAGAATTTTGACATTATTCCCACAGATTTGGTCTATCAAAGGCTTTATACAATTAGAAATTTGTATCTACGGTTCAAATAAAGTTTCTCAGATGATGGACGGACTGGATTATCATATAAAACATGGTGGGTCCCACAGAGATTGGGTGTTTCTTCCCATCTATTTCCATCACCCAATAAGAGAGAGAGAGAGAGAGAGAGAGAGAGATGTCTTCTCACTCCACCCTTGAAAGTTCAAATCCTTGAAGCTTACGATTCTCTCTTCCATTCTACGGTGAGGAAGCAAAAACCATGTTGGGATGGCCCAGTACAGGCAATCAGGCGCCGATAGATTCTCAACGCGTGGGTCCCACGATCATCTCCACAACGCCACCAACGGCGCCACCTCCACCGCTAACTCTTCTGACCAGATCGCCATCTGGATTCCCCATCACAAGCAGGGCAAAATCCGACGGTCAGGACGCCCCGAAAAGAACCGGAAGGTCTCTATTGGGACCTTCCTTTTGATTCTCTCTCTCATCCTCTTCGTCACCTTCTTCACCTACAGTTACCTCTCCGGCGCCAAAGGTCCGTTTCTCCCTCTTTCTTCAATTCCAATGGCAGTTCTGTAAATTCGATTGTTTCGGATTTTTTTCGTTTTTTCATCTTCTTCTTCTTCTCAGATAGATTTGATGGTGAAAAGAAAACGATCTCAATCTTGCATGCATTTGCTGAAAATTCGTGTTGTATCTGGAAAATCTTGTTGGCCCACCTTCGATGCGCCTGGACCGTTCAATTGGTGTAGCAGAATGTGGATTGCATTACGTCCAACAATTGCATTGGTCGGATGATCCCTAACGTCGATGGTTAGCTCATTCTATCCTGTTCAGATGGATGGGATCATCTGATCAGGGTGGTTTTGTACTAATGCAATCCAGTGGGCCCCACCTATCCAACAGTCCATAAGGTGGGGCCAACTATACAATGCAGGGTAATTCACATCTGCATTTCTAACTCTTCAGCAGTTGAATCTATAGTCTAGTGAGAATCCGGTCGAGGTTTGAGTTGCGGATTTTTCTGGTTGTTGCTGTAAGGGAGAGGTTTAGATTGTGAATTTTGAGTAGTTTGGCAATCTTGGTAAATGACTATGAGTGATGGGTTGTGCAGAAGATGACAGGTTTGGTGAGCAAGGTGGTGATCAGATAAACAATGTGGATTTTCTGTCGAATGTGACTCGGACGGAGGGGCATAAAGTTCTCAAGTTCGGTCAGGGATCTGTTGCGACGGGACGGGATTCAAGGTATTGGGACAGGGACGATAGGAGAAGGGATAGTGAATATGACGAAGATGCCTCTGAGCTCAAAAACAGTGATGATACCGATCCATCTGCTGAAAAAGATCGTCTAGTGTCGAATCGGAATGGAGGAAAGCAGCTTCCTTTGATGGGTGAGAAGTCCAATGTGAAGGACAGTTGGGATCAAAGAAGCACAGGATTGTATAATGAAGCGGGGCGTGATGAGTTGAAGCTTTATGAAGCTGAGTATGAGGCCTCTCTAAAGAATATCGGGCAATTGGGAGAAGAAAATGGTGGTAAATCACAGGAGGAAGAGGTTGATTTAGAGGATGAATACGATGATGGTATCGATTCTCAGGATGATTGGATGGAGGAACTCAATGATACGAAAGATGACAATGTGGACTTTGATGCTGATATGGAAGAAGCAGATGATGATAGTGGAGAGTCCTCGGATGCCCTTGATGATCGAAGTGCACACTTGAATTCTTCGAACGAGACTGAGAACACTGATGAAACTTTGACTAATTCATTCGAGATTGACACCTCTTTGTTATCTCAGGGTTCTGATAATGCTGAAACAGAAACCAGGGGTCACAGTGCTGTTGAGGATGAGTCTAGGAAAAGTTCTAGATCAAGGAAGAAGTCAGTTTCGAGAAGAAGGGGTAAACATCACAGAGTTTTGGGTAAGGTTTCAATCTCATTACCCAGATTTTCATTGCTCATTTATGTTTGGTTTGGCTTGTTTTTGAGTTTGAAGGAGCAATAAAAAAGTTCTAACCCTTCTTTGTTATGTACTTAGCTTTTCTGTATGCTGTTTATGTTCTTCCTTGCATCTATTTCTTTGCATTTCACCTCTCAGATGGGATGATAATACATGTTCGCAAGCCTTGCTTGCAGTTAGATGAACTTCACTAATAGAAAGCAAATGTGGAGCCACTGATCCAATTAAAACTTGACTATAGAGATTGTCCTAGTTGTTATCTGTTACACTGTTTATAATTGTTGACTAGCGGAGCATCTCAATTTTGTGAAACCATAAAAGTTATAGAGGTACTAAATATTTATGATTTTGTGCTATCATTATAATTATTTTTTATTCAAAGCTAGATTTTGGTGGTGTCTGTGCAAGATACTAATCACATTACATGAGCGTGTTCCAGCATAACAATCTGTTTATGAATCATTGGCACCACATATAGGTCCTTTTTTTTTTTTTTTTTTGGGTACTTCTCAAAGTCCTGTGTCAAACTAAATGAAAACACATATGTCCCAATACTTATTATGTTGATAAATGCCAAACAAAATTTTATGTCAATCATTATCATCCATAATCTATCTCCAATGCTTGCAATGTTAAATAAACTGTAATGCTGTGGTGGTATGGAGCAACTTCTATCTTTTCATCATTTACCGTCATCCAAATTTCATCATATGTGTGCTAGTTGCTGATTCCGTTTCATTATGTGCTGCTGATCCTCGTTAGGTTTATCATCTCACTAGGCACTGTTACCATGAGTAAACCACGGCAGCCTTTAACTTCACCTATTTTGCACTATTTATAGCCCTTTCCATCCCTGACCTATAATTCTGATGTCATAACTCATAACGACAATGTCTAGGCCGCTTAAATTTCCACAGTTGAAATTTAATGTTTTGTTACAACGGCAATCTCTAGGTAGCTTAAATTTCAAGCATTTTGTTTTATTTATGGAAAATTACAATGTTTAATTCCCATACTCTCTCTCTCTCTCTCTCTCTCTCTCTCTCTCTCTCTCTCTCTCTCTCTCAATGTTATACTCATGTTGCCCGCCAAATAGGGTTAGACAAAGTCACCTTTTTGAGCAACTTTGATTTTTCATCATTATCATTCTTTTTATAGTATGGCAGAGCTCTACTTTCTGTTCTAAAACAATGCTGGACCACTGAGTTGAGACAGGTCTTTTTTGGGCATCTCCAGCCATTGTTATCTTTGATTCTAATGAAAAACATGGTTATAAGCCGAATATGCTACTTGCAATGACCTGCTAATATGCATTGTTTGTTCAAACTTTACATGACCGGCTGAGGTATTCCTCTGAATCTCTGACTCAGGCTTTTAATCTCCCAGGCAAATAAAAATGACATGCAGTAGACTCACAAGAGTTTCAACACGAGGTCATGGGTTTGAGCACCCATTGTGGTGTGAATGCGCGGGCATGTGTGGGGTGCGTGAGTGCGTGTGAAAAAAAAAAAAAAAACTTTAACATGGAACTTAGTTTGAACTTCCTGCCATTTGATTCTTTGTAGCCTTTTGCTTCATGACACACGACTTAGTCTCCTCATTGAAGAAGTTGCAATTGACAAGGGTCAGTCGATCTGCATATGCTCTTGCTGCTCCAGATGTTTACATCACTGATAACCGATTCCAAGATCAATAAGCATATAAGTCTCTATGGTATCGTTTCTACTAACAGCTAAATATATGAGTTTGAACATTTCTCTCATTCAAGTGTCTACATTAACTGCATATGTATGTGAAACATAAGCTGGCACCAGTTCTCGTGCACCTAGCCAAGTCACAGATGCTGCACCATTCCTCCTTTCAAGCACTTTCTTTGAGTTTTGTCTCAACACCTTAATTAAGATGAAAGACAACTTCCTCTTATGCCCATTCCAGAAATGAGTTTTTCAAGAGAAATTCTCATAGACCATTCTCCTTGCCTTCCGTATGGAAGGTGCTGCAACTGCCTTCTTTTCTGCATTAGCCTTAATGGTTAAATTCCACGGAGCTTTTGATGGATAATAATCTTCACCATTATTTCTTTGCAAAGCTTTGTTGAGAAGCCTTACATTCAAGAAAGCATGGAAAATTGAAAGTCCTCTGACCAGCAATTTTTCTAGGAAAGCTTTTCCACTCCATCTACTGCTGTTATTGGAATCTTGCTAATGTAACTGTAGTAGCTAGAAATTTGACAAGCCTCAAGCAAAGCATTTACTAATAAGGGAGATAATTTGTACTTCTATACTGCTAACTTTTCTTCACAGTGATCCATTACTTGGTAGAAATTTTTTGATATTTGAGATGAGTTATCAGGTTCAGACACATTAGGATGTGGATAGTGTCCTGACCATGGTATTAAAAAATGGTTGTGTATCGGCCAATATGTTAAGGAGCCGCCCACCCCTGTTATGTTGTATGGGCGTGAATCAGTCTGTTATGAACAAAATAGGTCGTATCGGCACCGTTATGGGGCTGATTCAGCTGTCACAGGCCAATTTCGGATATATATTTTTTCTCTCTCTCGTTTTCCACTCTTCATTTCAACCATGAAGTAACCTTAGAAACTTTTAAACTAGACCTAGGCCTATTTTGAGGATTGGAACACAAAATTTGAGTAGGATTCGATGAATCAAAGTGGAGTAGACCATTTTGGGAAGTATCGGAAGAAGGGTTAAATCATCACTTTTTTTCATATTTCCATTTTCTTTTTGTTGTATATATATATGTAAGTGGTCCTAATCCAGCAAATCATGCTTCATTTTGTGTTCGATTAGGGCCTATTTGGTTGTCTTTCAGCAGGTTTAACAAACCCTCCTACAAACAGCATTCAAGGCCGTCACGGGACTGCGTCGGCCAATAAAGTTGCATAATACCTTGGTCATGATTCACAATTCCATACAAATAGGCATGGCTCCCATGTTTGATTCTGATGGAACTGGTATATGGTGCATAAAACTCTTCTGGATTGGAATATCCTAACCTTCAATCAGATGCCTGCAAATAGATAGTCAGGAAATAATGATAAAGCAACAGTCTAGATAAAGCTGTAGATTGGATTGCTAATCTCAAACTTCTTTCGAGGACTATTCTGGAATTTTTTTAGGATGCCCACTCTGGATTATTGAAGCATAGCCTCACTTGTACAGAATGGACGCATCTGGATACCATTCAGACTTTGATGCATCCGGACCCGATATCTACTTGTGGGTTGTGGCCATATCTCCTTAGGCTGACCCATGAATCCCTTGATCTTCTAAATCTGCTAATGTCTCGAGGTTTGCCCACTCAGTTCAGTCTTGGTACAGGTAGTAGTCTGGCTCATCATCATCATTATGATCATCATCCTAGCCTTTTCCCAACTATTTGGAGTCGTCTGATAGTCTGGCCATTGCTTAGGAGTAAGAACAATGCCCAAAAGATCTAAGTATTGGACTAGAGGATTTTTATGGAAGTATTGAATCATCATCATGCTGGAAATGTTGGATCTGTCATCCATTGTCTAAAGGCCTCAGAACTGCAACAGTTCTCTACTGACAGAATTGTATTGCTTTAAGCATTGTTCGTGTATAACACCCACACCTTTGGGACAGTGGTAGACTGAGTGAAGATAACCTCGTTTCAACACTGGGGTCCTGTTATCGATTCCCAACATGGGGGGTGGTTAACATTGAAGTGTGACTAACAGTGTAGGTGTGTGTACTAACAGTGGGATGTGTGTACTAACCCCCCCCCCCCCCCCCCCCCCCCCCCCCAAAAAAAAAAAAAGGCATTGTTCGTATATGCTGTGCCTTTATAGCAAGTAATGTGGAATATGGTTGCTCCAATGAGGACTTCATGATTTAGGAACTAGCCTGTCTCAAGCATCATATCACCAACAAGTGCATCTTTCCAATCCCTTCCAAAACCCTGTTTCTTGCATCATGCCACTCTTTTTCAAACCTTTCTTTCATAAAACTTCCAACCCTACAGTAGCTGTACTCAGTAACTATTGCTTGAAGGAAAATCAACTATGTCATTGGCATCAGGTGCATAACATTACCAGGACATTTAGATCTTGTAAGTGGTTGAAGGTAATCAGCCTTTCATTTCTACTAAAGCAGTCACATTTTGGCCATTTCCTTACACACGCAGATATTCATGTAAGTATGCACGTGTGTCTATGGGCCAAGCTTTTTTATTGTGTCATATTGCCATTGTGAGAGTCACTCTCTGAGGTGTCATGTGACGGAAAACAACTGTTAAGTTACTGAAGTAACAGTCCCCCAAATATAACTGCTTTAGGGCCCTTTGGACCCAACTTCTGCAGAAGGGCTTTCCTGCAAAAAGTGATGTATTTTAGCACCCATTTCTTCAGTTGGTTTTGAAACTGAAATTTCGTTGGGTTTTCCAAATGGCTCACAAAACGCTCATTTTGATTTGAAACGAGGTTTTTGTCTATGAACAGCCATTTGGCGGCATGTCCAAATGGCACTCATGTACTGGCAGATAATGCTGTTTTCAGGTAAAAGCAGCAGTTATTCTCTCATGTGGCTTGACAATTTCCATTTCTCCTTTTTCCTGTTTTGGTTTCATGATGGCCATTACCATTGCATAAGTAGTGCGGTCCACTTATATGCGAATAGGATATGACTCTCGATTTCTAAATCTCAGGATACAGTTACATATATTGGTATCCGATTTGCAGGATGCCTTTTATAGTTGACTGTTTGTTACTTATAAACATTTGAACCCTTCTATTGGAATTTAGTTTTATTAAACAAGGTACTGTCTTTCAGTTTTTGTAGCATGTAAAATTCAATGCAACTATTTTATGTTTCCAGAGTTCTTTTATAGGATTTTTTTTTTTTTTGTATGTGAGTATATATTGTGATTAGAATATATTAAAAGATGAATATGATACAATAGGAATTGATCGAAACATAGACTACAAATATCCTATATGACTACGTGTTACCAGTATCAGCTTCATATTGTGTCGAACACAATGCAATGTGCTTATACAAGTATCCGGGTATCATAAGTTGTGTTTCTTTGTATATCTGTTTATGTTGACATGTTATTAGATATTTCTCTAAGAACTTCCTCATGCTTGTACAAATGGTATCTGAAAATGTAGAGAGTGTTAATGTTTGGGTAATATGAAGTTTGTGAGGTGGAATGCATTAATGTATAGGATTTCGGAGTGTCATCGTGCGCTGTCCCAACTTTGCTGTTTTCGATGTTTGTTTATTATCAATAGCATGCTTGGTTAGTGGTTACCATTTCTTTCCTCACTTGTTTTCATAGCACTTCTCTGACAAAATTGATAAGCTTTTAATTTCTTCAGGTTCCTCCTGTGGCATTAAGTTCTTAGACTCCACTGCACAAATTGTAGAGCCCATAGAGAATAAGAAATTTTCGAGGTTTTCATTGCAGTATACGGAAGTGGAAGACCGGCCCGATGGATCTGAAAATTGGGAACCCAGATTTGCTGGGCATCAGAGTCTCCAAGAAAGGGAAGAATCATTTTATGCTCATGACCAAAAAATAAATTGTGGGTTTATCAAGGGTCCCAAGGGAACCCCAAGCACTGGATTTGACTTGGCAGAAGATGATGTGAGATTCATGAGCAGTTGCCACATAGCTGTATCTTCGTGCATCTTTGGAAACTCGGACAACTTGAGAACACCTACTAATAAAGTGGTAAGGTGCAAGTTGTGTTTTCATATTGTCATTCCTACCAATTTGATTTGTTTGAGTGTGATTAAATCAATCAATATATCCCTCTAGAAAGGTTTGTTTGCTTCGTGATGCGTCATTTGCAATTAGCTGGGATTATCATTTTCTAAACAGCTGGTTTACAATTATATAATATGCAATTCAAATGCTAGTCATGGTTAATGACAATTTACAGTTTGAAAGACACATGAAGCATTACAGACCGTACAAGAAATAACATGGGGTATAACTATGTTCGATGTATCGGTATGATTACATATATTGATGACCGGGGATACAGAATGTGTCGATTTTGTCGATACTATCTCTGATACTCGGGAAAAAATGTCACGATACATTAGGAAAATGTTGGAAAAAAGGTGGAATTTTTCAGTGGAACTTTAAGTAATGCTAAAATACATGTTTTTGTATTTAAGAATCACATTATTGCAAAAAAAAAAAAAAAAAAAAAAAAAAAAAAAAAAAAAAAAAAAACAAGAAGAAGAAGAAGAAGAAGAAAAAAAAAAAGAATCATAAGCTTCCATTTAATAGGGGCTTAAACCATGTGCTATTGGAAAAAAAGTAGTGCAATTATAAAAAAAAAAAAAATGAGTTCTTTTTATTCAAATACCATATAGTGCAAGTAATGAAACATAAGCAATATATCTAGAAACCAAAGAGCATGGAAAAAAAAAAACCGTATGCTTCAAACTCACATGGAGTTACGAGGTGGCTTAAAGTCATCATCTCTTACTCCACTAGGCTGGTTATAGTATGTTACTCCATATATTGACAATATTGTGCCAATGCAATGAAATTTGTGGCGCATTGTGTTGCCCTTGGCTGAACTATCTCCCCCCTTTACATTCTTGGCACATTGCGGTCAACAACCAAGAGCAGCCATATATGAAGTTGATCGCTCTTTTCCTTTGATGGTGGACCTTACTACCTTTTCCCTATCAACCCTAGCAAAAGGTCTATGCAACGAGCCGCACACAGGGTCCAGTACAAACTGTACTTCTTCATCTTCCTCCTCGCCTTTAACAAATGCGCTGCTATTGTTCGTCACAACATGCACGGTATTTTTAAGGCCGACCTCTCATATCACTCCCTTTAGAAGATCATATGTGTATGATTGTATGAGTGGTCCTTGATATGAGAGGAAGTATCAATCGACCTAAAAAATATTGTCTACTCTCTGCAGGAGGCCATGAAGTTGATAATGGACAACTTTGTGGGATCCATCCACTCATCATACACAATTGTCACCTTTTTAAGTCTTCCAGTTCAGTTTCAAGTCACGTATATACGACTGCATCTCATCATATACTCTCGATTTAGGTAGACCCCCAAAATCTTCTTTGGCGTTGGAGGCTTCATGCCTTGGCCAATGTGCTAGACGTTCTCAATCATGTTATGAATTGCAGTCTAAATACCATATGTGTTGGTATGTGGCTGGAAATAACCACTTGGCAAAGTGCTTCTCCTAACCTCCTTGAATCTATTGCTGCTCAATATATATTTTCAACCTCTTTTGCTTGGCACTCGCAATGGGTGCACCACCCCTACTGCTGCCAGTATTGTCATGTGCAATCTCACAATCACATACATGGGCTCAGATTGCATATATGATGGTCGCATATGCCATGGAGGAAGTATGCCATGGCATACTAAAATATGTGATGGCATAATCGCATAACCATAGCATACTCTAGTATGTGATGGCATAATCACATAACCATAGCATACTCTAGTATGTGATGGCATACTGGCCAACAGCCATATTTCTCATAGATTGTAATAAGTTGTAACTCAGAGCTTTACTTGTAACTTGTATTGCATGCATCAACTCATTAAGATTCAAGTTATCAATAAAATTTCTATGTTTTGTAGTTTTTAATAATTAATTCTCTTAGTGTAACCTATTGATTGTTTAAATTTGTTTTGTTATAATATAATATAACTTATAAATGGTCTAATAGTCAAACTACCATGAAATAGGTAAAATAATACCCAATCTAATCACTTGAATAATTAGATGTAGTTTTTCTTAATTTCTTTAGAATTTTTTCCTTTTTTATTTTTTTCATTTTTCAAAAAAAGAAAAAGAAAAAAGAAAAAAGCCATCAACCTGAGCGATTGCTTATGCGATTATGTGGTCGCATAAGTGATCAGCCCAGGCTGATGGCTTGTGCGATTATATGTGATTTGACACCATTGACTGCTGCCCTCACCCACTACTGGTCTCACCAATCTCGCGTCTCGATTTCTCACACGTTGGCCTAGTTTCCTCAAGTCGTCATTTCTGGTCCTTGTTTCACACATAGCTTGTCTGTACTTTATCCTCTCCCACTAAGTGAAACAATCCTCAGGGTATGTCAGATCCATGTCGTCGTCGTTTTTATCATCATCCGGAAACTCCTCAACAGTCCGTAGACCTGTCTAGGAACACATAACTCGTCCCTAATCTTCCTTTCCCATCCATGCTGTAACTGCTTGTGTGCCTTACTGATGCCCAATACCTTCCTATCTCCATTTCACTTCCTTTAGAAAACTTGAGCAATCCTTCACATTCTTCTATACCCCCTTGGCCAAGTGCTCCTTCAACCTGGAAACCTGTCCCTTGCTCCTTTTCATGACATTTTATACTACCCGTATAGAAAGAAAATATTAATATCGTTAGGATCCATCAAACCATCCATCCACACATATACGTGATCCATCCATGCATGATGCATGTATGCATTGGTACATGTACATGATACATCAACGATCTATCCATCCATACACCTACACATATACATGATCCATCTAGGCGTGCATCCATCCATATATCCATAGATACATACATACACCCACACACATACATATATTGATACATATACGTCATACTTCATACATCAATGATCCATCTATCCATCCATCCACACATATGCATGATCCATCCATGCATACGCAGATACATGCATCCATCCATCCACGCACACCCAGATACATGCATCCATCCATCATGTTTATATACACACATCATCCATCCATGGAATAATTTTTCAAGAAAAGGAAGCTACATAGCCGTTTGACAGGTTGGCCCTCACTGATGAACATATCAAATTTTCACACATCTATCCTTAATTTGAGGGGTAAAAGTGGAAGAAATTGGAATTTCCCTAATTTCCACCATTTTTCACTCAAATGTTGAACTACCACAAATACATGTCAATGGATGGCATTCATGCATAGACATAGATTTTTATGTCAATCCATCCTAGTGTAGCGTAGCTTAGCCTTAATACCATGTAGCTCATGAACATAGCTTAAGTTGCATGTGGCCTAGATACATGATAATTTGCATACACTATACACTATGTAGCTAGGGCTGTCAATGGTTCGGATCATGCTCCGAATCCGATCCGGATCCGATCCGAGTAAATCGGATTCGGATTATTAATCGGATCAACGGATCGGATTTGGATCGGAATTTTTGATCCGTTTAATGATCGGATCGGATTTGGATCAACCCCGATCCGATTATTTAGGTCATGCAATGCACCCTGGCACCCACCTTGGAGGTCCGCAACGCACCTACAGTTTTAGTCACACGATGCATCATGGTGCTCATCTCTCTCCCTCCCTTAACCTTCTTCACGACACCACCAGTCCTCACATTTCTCTTTCTTAACCTTCTTCTTCACCGTTAGTCACCCGACGTACCACCGGTCCTCACCTCTCAACCGTTCTTCTTCACCGTTAGTCACCCGACGCACCACCGGTCCTCACCTCTCAACCCTTCTTCTTCACAGGGTTAGTGACACAATGCGCCGGGCCACACCACACCATCTGATGCACCTGATTGGATTCGGATAGAAAACGTGATGAGGACACAAGACCATTTCAAGTATACCAACGAAGAAAACGCCACCCACAAGTACCATCCTTGTGGATAGACGACTATTGAGGAGCTGAAGACCCTCCACATGTGATCAGACACATAGAAGACCCCATCCAGGGAGGACACATGTGAAGGAAGAATGGAGAAGAAGGACTGAACCTCCACATGTGATCAGACACATAGAAGACCCCATCCAGGGAGGACACATGTGAAGGAAGAATGGAGAAGAAGGACTGAAGAGCTGAAGACTTCGGGCGCCCATTGGGCGCGCGACCACTGTCTTCGGGCGCCCGAGTTTTGTCTTTCGAGCGCCCGAAACTCTCTGGACGTTTTTGGACGTCTTCGGGCGCCCGACCGAGCGCCCGAACTTTTGCGCAAGTGTTTTCTTTTTCCGTTTTTTTTACTAAAGTTTGAGGGTAGTTTAGTACTTTTACTTGTTTTAGTTGCTTATTTAAGAGGACTAGGTCCTAAACACGAAAATTAACTTTGATATTGATTAATGAAAGCCTCTTTGAGCTTCCTCCTGCCTCCTCTCTCTCTCATGGTGATTCTTCTCTTCTCTTGGATCTTCTTCTTCTGCTGATTTCTTCTTGCGTCCCTCCAAATTCTTCCAGGTATTTTATCTTCTATTATCCTTCTAAACTTCTGTTTTGTTGATTCCCTACGATCTCAACCTTGGGAATCAAGCTAAACCCTAAAACTCCAAATTCCCAAATCCCTAATCCGAGAAACGTCCTGATTCTTCGGACTAGTGATTTTCATTGATCAATCGGGTATAACCATGCAAGATCGGGAGGTTCCATCCCTCGCCGGATCCAACCTATGCACTAATTGAATCCTATACTCCATGGTTGTGATGATGGCTCGTTCCATTGCATGTTTCCTTCATGTTTTTTCTTAATTTATGATGATTAATGCTAGATTTCATTATTATTATTGCTTTTACTTCCGCTAAATAATTGTGTTCATGAGCATGCATCATATTTAGGGCTGTCCTGCATCAAATTTGGTATCAGAGAATAGGCTTGCATGGTTTGTGTCTAGATCGAGTTATCAAATTAGGGTTTTGATTTTTAGGTTTAATTTTGAAAAGTCCAGATTTAGAAAGTTTTCAATTTTAGAAACTTTCCAATTTTAGAAAGTTTCCTAATTTGGAAAATTTCCAGATTTGAGTCGTTTTCTGTTTTAATTTATTTGCGTCAGTTCATATTAGTTTTGCATTCATCGCATCCATCTTGTGAGTTAGAATACCTAGTGGTCTAGTTGGGAAGAGTTTTGGTTCAAGTCTTATTTGTATGCCCACGAGAAGAGGTAGAGGTTTCGGACTTCATCCTACCATGAGTAACGAGTAGTTATCTGAGCAACTTGCTCAATTGATACAAAAGATAACCGCCCTAGAGGCAAGTTACAAGCGTGATTTTGCCCGCCTTAAGAACCAGATCACCACTACCAGGACCAAGGTCGAGCAACTAGAGGCGTCCCAAAGGGAAAACCCCGCTGTTGGGGATGATGCGCACTCCTAAGTGAGAGGAATCATAGAGGAACACGCTGCCACATGTGGAGGTAGTGAAGATGGGGATCGTGGTAACGGTCGTGGTGTTGCGCGAGAGGCACGAGCCACATATGATCATCAAGACCGCTATGATCCAGATGAGTGGGCGATGAAGAGTGTTAGAGTCGAGGCCCCGAGTTTTGATGGGCGCTTGGACCCCAAGGCATTCCTTGACTGGGTTGCTGACATGGACCACTACTTTGAGTGGTATGGCATGTCAGAAAATCGTCAAATGCGGTTTGCTAAAATGAAGCTTATGGGTCAAGCGAAGCTCTTTTGGACCAACACCGAGCGTAGGATAGAAAGAGTTGGTAGAGCCCCTATCACACACTGGTATGAGATGAAAGAGAAGTTGAAGGAGAAGTACCTTCCTCTCTCATACCGTCAGAAGCTCCTTGACCAATGGCAATCTTTACACCAAGGGTCAATGTCTGCCGCTGACTACATCGCTAAATTTGAAGAATATGTGATGCAATGTGATATCCAAGAAGACCCTCTAGTAACGTTCTCGCGTTTTAAGACGGGCCTTCGTGGGGATCTTCAGCGCGAGCTTATGACTCGGCCCCTAACGGACTTGGATGAAGCATATCAAGTCGTACAGGAGTTAGAGCGATATCTAAAGACTCCTGTCGTCCGTCATTTCGAGTCCCGAGACTCCAGTAGTAGATCTAGTTCCCATGGGACTAGACCTAATGTTGGTAGTCAACCTAGGGCACAGGCGACCATTCCGCCTAGACCTAGGGAGGATAAGGGCAAAGGGGTTCTTGGTGCCGATCCTAGCAACACTAGCCAAGTGAGGTGTTATGAGTGTGGCAATCTGGGCCACATGGCTAATCAGTGTCCTACGAAGAATCGTGGGAAAGCCTTAGTTATAGGCGAGTCCCACGAGGGTAGAGATGACCAGGGTGGTTATGAAGTTGAAGAGTATCACCCTGAAGGAGGACTTACTGATGATGAAGAGTTAGATGGGGAAGCAACGCTTGCAGTAGTCAGGCGTGTGCTAACTCGGTCTAGAAGTAGTGCTGACTGGCGTCGAAGCACTATCTTCTACACTATTGCCAAGTGTGGTGAAAAGAATTGTAAGGTGATAGTGGACAGTGGAAGTTGTCAGAATGTGATTTCCACTAACACCTTAGAGCGTTTGAAATTGAAACCCACACCTCATCCAGACCCATATAAAGTTTCGTGGGTTGACAAGACATCCCTACCTGTCACCCATCAATGTCTAGTCCCCATCGAGTTTGGGTCATACAAGGAGTCCCTGAGGTGTGACGTTTTACCTATGGATGTGGGACATGTTATCCTAGGTAGACCGTGGCTGTTCGATAATGATGTCACGATCTTTGGCCGTTCCAATGCGTGTACCTTCATGCATAACAGTAAAAAGATCAAACTTAACCCTATGCCACCTGAGAGCACACTAGGGAAGAAAAAGGATGAGAAGGCAAGTGAGCCTAAAGGGGTGGAGAAATCCAAGCCTAAGTCTCTACATATAATAAATGCAAGAGAGCTTGAAAAAGAGACTAAGGAGGATTCCATGGTGTATGCCCTTATGGCTAGAGAGATTACACCTGAGGTTCCATTAGAGTTGCCCTGTGAGGTGACTTCGGTCCTGAAGGAATACAGTGATGTATTTCCTGAAGATTTACCGAATGAGTTGCCACCTATGAGGGACATACAGCATGCCATTGATCTTGTCCCAGGGTCTACTCTACCGAACCTTCCTCACTACAGGATAAACCCTGCAGAATATGCAGAATTAAAGAGGTAAGTTGATGAGCTTCTGCAAAAGGGTTTCATCCAAGAGAGTATGAGCCCGTGTGCCGTGCCTGCATTGTTGACGCCAAAGAAAGACGGCACGTGGCGCATGTGTGTGGACAGCTGTGCCATAAACAAAATTACTGTCAAGTATAGGTTCCCCATACCTAGGCTTGATGACATGCTTGACATGATGGCCAGGTCCACTATATTCTCTAAGATAGACCTCAAGAGTGGATATCACCAAATCCGTATACGTCCAGGGGATGAATGGAAAACTGCGTTTAAAACAAAAGATGGGTTGTATGAGTGGTTGGTCATGCCCTTCGGCTTGACTAATGCACCCAGAACGTTCATGCGGGTGATGACACAAGCTTTGAGGCCGTTCATGGAAAAGTTCCTAGTGGTGTACTTTGACGACATTCTTATTTACAGTACCACTAAGGAATCACACCTTGAACATTTAAAGAAGGTTTGCAGCGTCCTTAGGAAGGAAAAGCTGTACGCTAATCTTAAGAAATGCGCGTTCATGTCTAGCCAAGTTGTGTTCTTAAGATTTATAGTGTCATCTGAAGGGATGCGTGCAGACCCTGAAAAGGTCAGGGCCATAGTTGAGTGGCCATAACCGAGGAACATTCATGAGGTGCGAAGCTTTCACGGCCTAGCAACTTTCTATCGTCGATTCATTAGGAGTTTTAGCACGATCATGGCTCCCATTACAGAATGCATAAAAAAGGGAGAATTCGTGTGGTTTAAAGCCGCAGTCAAGGCTTTTAAGGAGATTAAGGGCAAAATGGTAGAAGCTTCTGTCATGCGTCTACCTGACTTTTCTAAAGTCTTTGAAGTAGCGTGTGATGCGTCTGGTGTCGGTATAAGTGGAGTATTAAGTCAAGAAGGACACCCAGTGGCCTATTTCAGTGAGAAGCTGAATGAGGCAAAACAAAAATACTCAACGTACGACAAAGAATTTTATGCGGTAGTGCAATCCCTGAGACATTGGCGACACTATCTCCTACCACAGGAATTCGTCTTGTTTTCTGACCATGAGGCTTTGAGATATTTGCATTCTCAGAAGAAACTCGACCCAAGGCATGCCAAGTGGGTAGCGTTTCTTCAGGAATATTCGTTTGTTTTGAAACACAAGGCCGGGGTTGAAAACAAACCAGCGGATGCCCTTAGTAGAAGAGTGGCGTTGCTCAACTCTTTGAGTGTAGAGGTAGTCGGGTTTGAGCAACTAAAAGATGAATACCCCACATGTCCTGATTTTGGGGGTATTTACGCGTCGCTCTCTATTGACCAGCGTATGATGGGTGAATATGTTCTTAAAGATATCTTCTTTTTGAAGGGAGACAGACTTTGTATTCCCCGTATGTCCCTTCGTGAATTCCTCATCTGGGAGCTTCATTCAGGGGGGATAGCTAGCCACTTTGGTCGTGACAAGACCATTGCCCTTGTGGAAGATCGTTTCTATTGGCCAAGTCTCAAGCGAGACGTAGCCAGAGTTTTAGGGCAGTGTCGTACATGTCAACTGGCAAAGCAGAAAAAGCAAAATACCGGGCTGTATACGCCATTGCCAGTGCCACATGCTTCGTGGCAGGACATTAGTATGGACTTCGTGCTTGGGCTTCCCAAGACAATCAAAAAGCACGATTCCATTTTTGTCGTGGTGGACTGTTTTTCTAAAATGGCGCATTTCCTCCCATGTTTGAAAACGTCGGATACGTCTCATGTCGCTCGTATCTTTTTTAATGGTGTGGTGCGTCTCCATGGGTTACCTAAAACCATAGTGTCTGATCGTGATGTTCGATTTACTAGCTATTTTTGGAAGACACTGTGGCACATTATGGGAACTTGTTTGCAATTCTCTACTGCTTACCACCCACAAACAGACGGTCAAACTGAAGTGGTAAACCGTAGTCTTGGAAATCTTCTACGTTGTCTAGTGGGTGAACATGTTAAGACTTGGGACCTAATTTTACCAACTGCTGAATTTGCTTATAATAGGTCAGTAAATCGAACTACAGGGATGAGTCCATTTGAAGTTGTTAGTGGGTATAAACCTAGAATGCCAATAGATCTCTTACCCATGTCTGTCACCCAAAGGTCATCTGAATCAGCCGATGCATTTGCACGACATATCCATGAATTGCATACACATATTAGACAACGGATAAGTAAGAGTAATGATAATTATAAAATTTCAGCTGATTCTCATTGTAGACTGCAAGATTTTTAAGAAGGAGACTATGTAATGGTGAGACTAAGGCCAGAGCGGTTCTCACAGGGTTCCGCTAAGAAATTACAAGCGCGTAGTGCTGGACCATTCAAGATAGTGCAGAAAATTGGGTCCAACGCGTATCGGGTTGACCTTCCATCTGAAATGGGCATTAATCTGACTTTCAATGTAGAAGATCTAGTCCGTTCCCCTGGCCCAACTATTGATCCATCATTTCATTCATGGCCCTACTTTGATTTTGCTTCACAACCCCTTCCACCCCTCCCTCCACCTATTGTCCATAAAGAAGAAATTGAAGAGATCTTGGATGATGAGATAGTATCTACGAGAGATGGAGGTTTCCAGAGGTATCTTGTCAAATGAAGGAACAAACTACCTTCTGAATCTACATGGTTGACTGAAGCGGAAGTGCAGCGTGTTGATCCAAACTTACTAGAGCGCTACAAGAGTTTTAACTCGTCGAAGTCGGGTTTTTCTCACCTGAGGGGAGTTGATGAGGACACAAGACCATTCAAGTGTACCAACGAAGAAAACGTCACCCACAAGTACCATCCTTGTCGATAGGCGACTATTGAGGAGCTGAAGACCCTCCACATGTGATCAGACACATAGAAGACCCCATCAAGGGAGGACACATGTGAAGGAAGAATGGAGAAGAAGGACTGAACCTCCACATGTGATCAGACACATAGAAGACCACATCCAGGGAGGACACATGTGAAGGAAGAATGGAGAAGAAGGACTGAAGAGCTGAAGACTTCGGGCGCCCATCGGGCGCCCGACCATTGTCTTCGGGAGCCCGAGTTTTGTCTTTCGAGCGCCCGAAACTCTCTGGACGTTTTTTGACGTCTTCGGGTGCCCGATCGGGCGCCTGAGCGAGCGCCCGAACTTTTGCGCAAGTGTTTTCTTTTTCCGTTTTTTTTACTTAAGTTTGAGGGTAGTTTAGTACTTTTACTTGTTTTAGTTGCTTATTTAAGAGGGCTAGGCCCTAAACATGAAAATTAACTTTGATATTGATTAATGAAAGCCTCTTTGAGCTTCCTCCTGCCTCGTCTCTCTCTCATGGTGATTCTTCTCTTCTCTTGGATCTTCTTCTTCTGATTTCTTCTTGCGTCCCTCCAAATTCTTCCAGGTATTTTATCTTCTATTATCCTTCTAAACTTCTGTTTTGTTGATTCCTTACGATCTCAACCTTGGGAATCAAGCTAAACCCTAAAACCCCAAATTCCCAAATCCCTAATCCGAGAAACGTCCTGATTCTTCGGACTAGTGATTTTCATTGATCAATCGGGTATAACCATGCAAAATCGGGAGGTTCCATCCCTCGCCGGATCCAACCTATGCACTAATTGAATCCCATACTCCATGGTTGTGATGACGGCCCGTTCCATTGCATGTTTCCTTCATGTTTTTTCTTAATTTATGATGATTAATGCTAGATTTCATTATTATTATTGCTTTTACTTCCGCTGAATAATTGTGTTCATGAGCATGCATCATATTTAGGGTTGTCCTGCATCAAAACGGAGCGGATTCGGATTTCAAAGATGCTAAACGGATCGGAGTCGGATTAGGCATCCAGTGATCCGATCGGATTCGGGTCGGAGTCGGATCAGCCACTTCCTTGATCGGATCGGATTCGGATCAACACTGATCCAGTCCGGATCCGACCCGTTGACAGCCCTATATGTTGCTCTGCAACATTGAAATCAATTAACGTTTTTAATGATGCTTTTAGTGAAACAATATAAGTAGCAATATCAAATCAGTTTTGTTGCTGTTTTGTTGCTCTTTTTTACCTTTATACTTAATCATTGGCCTTTCCTATTGCTTTAGGTTGTGTTTGGTTGCACCAAATATCATGAAATTTCATTATTAATTAGTCTAATTTGGTGCAAAATATCATGAAATTGGTGCAACCAATGACACCTTTGATAAAAAAAAATCTAGTAGTGTGGAGCTTACGCTATATGCTATGTAGCTTACGTGTCACACTTCAAAGGGGTGAATAATATGCTACATGCTATTCGCTATTTAAAACATTGATCCATCCTAAGGTTTGAAAAAAAAAAAAAATCAAATTTTTAAGGATTTCTTGTCACCTTTGAGTTTCAGTTTCTCTGCTTTTGAGTTGTGATTTCTCCCCCAAATTGAAGCTTTGATTCACCAAAATTGTAGAGTGGTTGTAATCGGATAAGAAACAGATTTCCAAAAAAAAAAAAAAAAGAGGTTGATGTTTCCTTTAAAATACACTTGAGTTCTTAATAGGTACACTTGTTTCATGGATAAGACAGTTTTTTCTCTGTTAGAGGGTTGATGTTTCCTTAAATACACTAAAATATGATGAAAGCTAGTCAATTTATAAGTACATTATAGTCACTAACTGTAAATGTTATAAAGAATCTAGGGAAAGGAGAGAAGTGCATGCCTCAAACATGAAGCATGGAGTGTACTGTACGCCAAAGCGGAGGCTATCATGTCATAGATTGGTAGGAAAACATCAATTCATAACCATCATGACCTTATTTCTTATCCCCTCAAGTGTTTAAGGCTCTGATTGTATATCTTCAAACTGATTAACGTCTCATTTTTAGTTTCAGCTAGGACATCTGGTTTCACCGGTCATTAATATTATATGCAAACTCTTTTGTTTCTTTGATAGGATATTTGATGTACCTTTCAAAAAAAAAAGAGAAAAAGAAAAGAGAGGAGGATATTTGATGCCTCACATGGATTCTTATTTTAAAATAATTTGATAAATCAACCTTGTCCCATACCTTCTCAAGCATTTGCAAATGCACTTGTACTGATGCAGTAGTGGAGGTTTCTATTGAATTATGCATAGTGACATTGTTTCTCCACCCGATACTTCAATAATGCATGGGAGTTGTTCAATAACTCTTATGGTTGGAGGAATCATTTTTCATTTGATAGGATTTTTTCTTTCCATCGCAATGTGTCACTGAATGAATCTGCAAAAAATGTTGGGATGCATATGGGAAACTTGCACAGAAATACATTGTTTGAATTTGTGATTGGTGGCTGAAATGTTCAGTTTTCTATTTGTTGCAGGTCACCCGCTTGTCAAGGAAGAATGTATGCTTTGTTATGTTTATGGATGAGAATACATTGCAAACATTGAAGTCAGAAGGTCAAGAACGAGATCGAATGGGTTTTATTGGTTTATGGAAGATTGTTGTTATAAAGAACTTACCTTACACTGACATGCGGAGGGTGGGAAAGATACCAAAGTTTTTGACCCATAGACTTTTTCCTTCTGCCAGGTAAGGACAGAGCCTTTTTCTTTCTTTTCTTCTTTTAATCGCTAAGGATGAAACAATCAGATAAGGGGTAAAAATGATAATTTGGTACCAGTTAGCATACATGTTGCTTGTCATGTCTTTTGGAATATATGTTTAAGTGTTAATTTGTGAAACTTCCCTAGATTATAAGTTGACACTCCCTTGCAGATAGCATATTATATGTAGCTGCACATGATACTGATGAGTACTTACCCGCACAGGATATTGATGAAGCTTAAATCACAAGTTCTGTTTTTTATGTTGTTTCTCATATACATGTAAAGGAAGCTGGACAAGGAGGGTGGTTTTCATTTTCTGAATGTTGTTATGTATAAATTAATCGAGAACCTCCAGATAAATTCCTTTTCAGGTATTCAATCTGGCTGGACAGCAAATTGCGGCTCCAAAGCGACCCGCACCTTATCTTGGAATATTTCCTGTGGCGGAAAGGCTCTGAGTATGCAATTTCAAATCACTACCACCGACACTGCGTGTGGGAGGAAGTGATGCAAAACAAGAGGCTGAACAAATACAACCACACTGTGATCGATCAGCAATTCGCATTCTATCAGAATGATGGGTTGAAAAGATTCAATGCTTCAGATCCCAACAGACTTCTGCCTACCTGTACGTATTTTATTGAATTCTTAATTTAGTAAATATGTGATGTCTTGCTCGGACATAAGCCGTTCATCTTGTGATCCATCATGTATGGCCCATAACCCAAATATATCCTCTATTGGAAAATTATACCTGTCCATGTTATCGAGGGATTGTTTCCCCTTGAATATGAATCACTGACTTAATATCCATTTGCTGGCTGCCAATTCGGTAGTTGAGATCATTCAATGGAGGAGAATTTTGGGGTGCTGCCCATCCATGACAAGGCCACCGCTAAAAGCTGGACCACCTGTAAAGTTTCCAGGAAGAACAAAAATACCACTTTGTTCCACCAAGCATCATAATATGATACCTCTTCTAAGTTACATGCAATCCAAATCATGGATTGCCATCTTGTCTGAGTCAACTCGGACTCGGTCTAGTCCGATCTGGTTCAGTACCATGAGTCACCCCCCCAATTATTCCCAACTTAACTCGACTTGGATGAGTCACCCCCAACTCGGGCAAGTCACGACTTGATTCAGTCAGGACTGAACAAGTCAGCCCGAGTCGCCAAGTAAAAAAACCATGATTCGAATCTTGATTATTCTCCTAAATGCCTGTTTTCATGTTGTGAACAGATGTTCCAGAAGGATCGTTCATTGTGAGAGCACATACACCAATGTCAAATTTGTTCTCCTGTCTTTGGTTCAACGAAGTTGACCGTTTCACCCCTCGTGACCAGCTGAGCTTTGCATATACATACATGAAGCTAAGAAGGATGAATCCTGGGAAACCTTTTCATCTGAATATGTTCAAGGTGCAGTTCCATCTCATGTTGGCATGAAGACAATAAACAAACACATTGTGAAGCCATGGTAATCGGACACACTCATTTGGACGATCCAAGGTGCTCATCAGGCAGGTTACTCTGCTCAGATGCCCTGGCCCAAAAGTCATGCTTGCCTGCCCATTAGGCGCAACATGCGTGTATGTAAGAACTGGATGGACTCTTTGCATTCAATGCGCATGTCAAGATCACCTGATGAATGAGGCGGCCCAAATTTCAGGCCTAGTTTTCCAATGCACATGTTGGGCCCGTCTGATGAGTGCCTAGACGTGATCACATGTGAGCCGTGAAACCAATGGCACAACCTAAGGCAGGAGTCCCGTTCGCATTTCTCTTGTTTAGTTATCTTTTCTCTTCATATCTATCGCAGGACTGTGAAAGGCGATCAATTGCAAAGCTATTCCGTCACAGGACAGAGGTGAAGTGGAATCCTATTCGAGCCACCGGGTGAAATATGTTTGTATTTCAAGCTTGATCATATCCATTCATGCCCCTTCCAAATGCGGCTATAATCTATAAAGTCCGGTGCAAAGCAGAATTGCTTCCCATCACCATACTAGTTGGAAACTGAAGGAAGGCCATATGCACATATGCCATGTTTCTTTGACACTGAAAATTCTTGTCGGGTTGAGAATCTGCATTCTTTCATCTCTTTCACGCCTTTTGATCTCTTCGTATATATGTGATACGCATTGATGTCGATGCGGTTTTTTTTTTTTTCATTGAGCCCTGTAAGCAGCTGCTGTATCTGTATTAAAATTGTTCTGCCAGGACTTATAAATTTCTCTCTTTTCCTTTCATTTTGGCTTTCCCTTTGGGCATTCAACTCCTCTATTATCAGGGACCGTTGATTTTGCTGATGAATTTCGTTAACAGCCAGTGGATGTACTTGCACAACATATTAACCATTTGATCATATTGCTATGAAATGAATTGTAGATAAGAGGCTGCAATAAATCATCTATACTATATATAACATGAGCACCAGGGGGAGCTTTGTAATGTTTAATGAAAATGTGAAGGGTTTTTGATAAAAGAAAAGACTATTTCTGCAATTTACCAGTCACTACAAGAGGACAGCACAAATTTTACCCACTCAGCTTCAATGCCAAGCTGAATCCTCTGCAGATAACATGTTGAGCTTTTTAGGGCCCATCATGTTGTTTGTTTGACATCTACTCCGTTCATTAGATGCAGCCTCTCACTTTCAGCGAACATATAAAAACTAGGCCTGATCTGAAACTAGGGTTAGTGGCAATTGGTGATTCTATGGTCAGTATCCCATCTCAGTTATATCCTATTCTATAGCCTGCCTGAGTTGCTGCTGGGAAGAAACTTTCAAGAGATGTATCTGATGGACGGTGTGGATGTCACATATGCGCACAAATCAACAGGACCCACATAGACGGGTCTGCAATATGTATTGTAGAGGATTCTGGTCCTTCAAACAAATTTCCAGACTCGCAAACTGCTTCCTCTCTTCAAGGTGCGTTGTTGCTGTTCCACATCCCCTGGTCTGCTTAATGCCAGCATCAAACATAGTGAGCCGCTGAAACTCGCTGGTGAGCTTGACTCAGTCGATGCTTACTGAGGCTCGTCGAGTTGGGTTGCTGAGCTGCTGACTCACACAACCCAACATGACTCAGCACGACTCGAATGCAGTCTAATAAAAAAAATCAAAGTGCAAATGTGCATTGGGTAGCTCGCCCTTACCATTTCCAAGAGGGTTGGGCAACACTGCCAACAAGCCACTCAACTCACACACAGTAATTTATATCAATTTTTATGTTCATAACTTTTAAATGTGTATTATTAGTTAAATATTCTTATTAATTTAATAAATTAAAGGGGGGTTTTATTGAAAATAGGAGTATATGATATTAAAAAACATCTGAATTATGCCTACGAAAACAGGAAGCTATGTGGGACCCATGGTGTTGTGTTTCTGAAATCCAATCTGACTGCCAGTTGTGTGACCTAATTTTAGGCATTAGTATTAAAAACTAGCCCCATCCGTGATTCAGGTGGACCATATGATCGGAAACAGTGTACAGGGCGATGCCCACTCTCCAAATTGTTACACTCGGTGTGGCCCATCTGAACCACAGATTATCCTCACTATTGGCTCTCAAGCTTAAATGTTTTTTTGGCATCTAATGGTTCAAGTGGATTTCACATAATCATCATGGTGAGCCCTATAAAATATTAATGGTGGACGTCACTCTCCCAACTGTTTTCTTTAGTGTGGCCCTCTGAATCACGGTTCAGCCTATTTTTTATCTGTGGGCCTGACGATGGATTACACATCTAATTGGTTGGAGTGGATTTCACATGCACATTACAGTGGGCCTTGCCAAATATCAGCAGAGCCTTCATGATGCAACTGTTTTAAGAGATTTCAGCTTTCTTATGTTAAAAAAAAATAAAAATAAAAAAAATAAAAATTTATGGGATGCACACCCAAGCTTAAGTTGGGAATGAGGTAGAACCGATGATTTTTTATAGGGCTCACCATGATTATGCGAAATCCACTCAAATCCTTAGATGCCACAAAAACATTTAGGCCGAGGAAAATGTTAGGAGGATAGGCATCGGCCTGTACACTGTTTCCAATAATATGGTCCACCTAAATCACAGATGGGATTGTTTTTTATATGGGTCATGCATGACAACTAAATTGGGTCATGCAAGAAGTAGATTTCGGAAACACAACACAGTACCCAATGCAGCCCACCCCTTCGTTGGCATGAAAGCTTTTTGATTGAAACTCTTCAATTCAGTCCACACGAGGTAACACCAAGTTCGGTCAGGACATTACCGTGGGGCCATTTTGATGTGTGTTTTGCCAGCTTAGCCCAAAAATGAAGCAGATCCAAATCTCAGGTAGACCACACCACGGGAAATAGTGGTGATTGAATGCCCACCATTAAAAACTTCCTAGAGCGCATGTATTGTTTATTTGCCATCCAACCTTTTGGTAAGGTCACACGGACCTAAATGAAGGGAAAGCACAAGTATCATTTCTTATCATTTTAATCCGTTTTTACAACTGTTAAATGTGGGCCGCCCACTTAAATGTCTCCTAATTTTTAAGCCACCACAAGGATCTGAAATCATTTTAGTAAAGGGATGTTTAAGGTTCTTAAAAAGAGAATTTTCTCATTGTCAGGGTTCTCAACAAAAATAAATCATTCCCAATGAAAATCCTCATTCCTGTTCTTCTTTCTAGGCAATTGAAGGAGCCTTTGATGAATTTGGTGTTTGGGTTTTCCTGTAGCTTGTGCATACTGGAGAGAACCATATGTTGGGTGTTATATCCTGAGGATAGCATGTCGGGAGCTTGCTACATTGATTTGTATTAACTGAGGGGCGCAAAGTCTCTCAAAGATAGGGGCATCATCCATACCTCGTCCCAGCAATATATAAGATTTTATGATCTTTGTTCATCAAAACAGGTGTGGGGTTCCAATTAATTGTTGATTGGTTCCACCGAGATATATCCTCTTTATATTTGTAACAATAGGAAGGACAACAAATAAAAGCTATGAGTGTTTAAATCCTTTGATATTTTGGTCTTTTGGTCTGAACATGAATGGTATGATAAGCTTGATTGGGTCCTTTCTTTGAGTCTTTATGGGTTCATTTTTGCCATAACTTCTATCATTTTAGCCTATTTTTACAATTGCTTGATGTGGCTCACTTAGACCATTTCCACCATGAGAACATGTCTCCTAATTTTCGGGTCAGCACAATGATGTGAAATCGTTTTAGTAATCGGTTTTTTAGGTTTCCTGAAAAGGGATTTTCTCATAGTAGGGTTCTGAACAAAAATAACTCATTCCTTGCGAAAGTTTTCACTCGTTTTCTTTTTTCTAGGCAAATTGAAGGAGAGTGGCTTCAATCAATCTAGTGTTGAGTTTTTCTGCAGTTTATGAACATAAGACAGATCTATATGTTGGGTGTTGTATCTTAGAGATAGCATTGGGAGCCAGTAAAGATAACTATCAGCTGAGGGGCATGAACTATTTCAAAGAGAGTGATGTCGTCTACACATCATCCCAGCAATAGATAATATTGTACTATATATCTTCGGTTCATCAAAACGGGTGTGGAGTTCTAATTTGTGGATTGGTTCTGCAGAGATATACCTGCTTTACATCTGTTAAAACAGAGGAAAGACAACAAATAAAAGCTCTTGGTTGGATTATTTAAACCCTTCTGATAACCTAGTCTTTTGGCTTGAATATCAACAGTCGCTGTAACTCTGTATAACTGAAGGTTTGTAATATTCAATCCTAGTCTTTTTCCTAGCATCCCCCATCAAGTGGGATCCCTATCAAATAAACGGTTTGAATCACATATCTTATTGCAATGCGTCAGATGTATTCGAGTGATCCTCAGGTTTTATATTATGCTGCGACAGTGTAACTTGTGCATCGAGAGCCACACAGGTGGAACTTTCATGAGATCCAAACTGTCCATCAGGTAAGCTGCATGATTTTCCCCTTGGAATCCTAAAATCATGACTATCCAGAAGTCAGGTAGGCCACACCCTAAGAAATTAAGATTTGGTGTGGGATGCCAACCATTAGTTTTGTTTTGGGCCCACCATGGTTTTATATGCAGTCCAATCCATTCATATGACAGTCCTCCTCATGATGCAATAATTACCCAAAAATCATAGTATTCAAAAACTCATGTATGGCCCATACTTCATGAATTTATATGTTTTCAAGTATAATTTTATGGTGTGGCACACCTTAAGTGTTTAACCATCCCAGCTCCATCCTGATTTTTGGGATAAAATGAGTGATCTGCCTGATGGACGGGTGTATTTCATGTACCTTAAGTTGTTTAGTAGGAGTTTATTATAATTGCTCTCTCTTTCCCTTTTTAAACATTGTGGTTTACTTTTCTTTCGAGGAAGAAAGTGTAGTTCTATAAGGTTGGCCTAATTGATCAATGTTTTTAATCTGCCTAAAGGTTGGATATTGTGATCGGCATATCAGTGGGCTTCACTAGAGTTGTGATCAATCTCAAATTCATGAAAGGGTGGTGCTTTTGGTCTATTTTACACACATAGTATATATGTAGATAGGCATGGGAATCTATTAATGTGTGGAGCCTTTAGAGGAGTTTTGGTGGATTTTAAACTCCTTCATGTGTCCCCAAACCTACACACATTTGAAGCTCCCTCTCCCATTCTCTTGCTTCCCTAAAATTGTAAGGTGCGGAAGATCCCGACAATTGCCTTTGGTAATGGCTTCCTAATTAGGTATGTTTTTTTATTTGGCTAATTATTTTATCTCCATACTCGATGCATAGTTCAATCCTTTTCTATATATTCTGCAATATTATATTTACAGAATGATGAAGAAGATTGTTAGGATTCTAGTTGTCATTCTTCATGTTTTTTATACTGTTGTAGTTGTTTTGGAGGTTAGAAGATTTTGGAAGAATCCCCTTATACTTAGGGAGGTGATAATAGCAAGAGAGATTGTTCTTTTTATTGGGATTCTAGTTGCGAGTGCTGCTTTTCTTTTGATGGGTAGAGGAATGTTGGAGGAGGTTGCTGTAGAAAAAAACTACCCTTGGAAGGTAGCAGGGACAGTTGAAGCTGCCTTCATTGTCACCATTGCTTCTCTTATCATTATCTTTTTTGCTTTATGCAAGACTCTTATCAGTTTCAGGCCTTGCCGCCGATACACAATGTAGTTCCCATTGACGATGATGGAGAACAATGTACCACTAGCAGCAACATTAGCAACACTGACAACAACAAGAACAACAACAAACACCCATAAAGTCCAAATGCTTATATTTAGGAAGCACATGTATAAATTATTAGAATTTCAAGGTTTTCTTTCTTTTCTTTGAATAAATATTGGTTACTTGATGCATTACATTCTGCACATATATGACACACATAATAGTAGCAGGTGCATGCTGAAGGATATGTCCATAAGATGTCTGGCCACATGATCTTGAATCATGGTTTCTACATGTCGTACAGTGTGAAGACTTGGATGTGTGGTATCCACAAACCTCTTGCTAGTATGTCACTTTTGTCAAATCACCACTTTCTCTAAAAGCTCGAGCTTTTAGATCAAGTGGTGATTTGACATGGTATCAAAGCGGAAGGTCCTGTATTCAAATTCCGGAAGTAGCAAATATGCCACCGGTAATATATTCTCCTACGGGGGGCCATTTATGGTGTGAGTTGTGAGTGTCCCTCCACCCTTGCCCAATATGTTCCCGTGCGGAGATCCACCCTGCACGTGTGGGGGAGTGTTGAAGTCCCTTGATATACATTGATACGCCATCCTCTAACAGCTCGAGCTTTTAGATCAAGTGGTTGTTTGACTCTTTGGGAGGAATGACCACAACAGGGCGGAGGTTAACCTATAGCCATTTAATTTGAAAACCAATTTTTCCTTGAATGTTTTAGATGGAGCATACAACCAGCCTTGTACATTTTCATCATGATTGAACTCTCTCAATTATTTTATTTGGATTTTCCTTTTATTATTATTCTTTTAATGTTGGTGGATATTTTCCACAGGTTTCTCATGGCGAGCGGTTTAGACAAAATACTCGACATACAGCTACCGAGGGGTTTTTGGGCCAGGCATACAAAAGATGGATCTTCCACGTGTGGCATGTCAGCACATTTTCTGTGAAGCCTTCTGTCCATCCCACGTCCTGTAACTGGCTGTTGAGTTGTGCTAGGTGCTGTTCTCTTTTGGTCTAGACTCAATCACAGAATCTACGGTAAATAAGTGGAGGAGAAATAGCAAGAGATGGTGTGTTTTAATCCTTTTACATACATTCCGATATTATCCATGTGGTTTGATAAGAGTGGGCCAGGAGAATGATCTGACCATAGAAGGAGAGTGAGAGTGGGACCTGTTCTTCCAAAGAGGTTATTAGCACTCTTAATGAATTATGTGGACTTGGGCATGTAATTCCTACCTACAGTCCATTGGAAATTTAATAAATGAAGTCTGATAATTTCAGCTTTACACCATTCAGGAAGAGCTTTGACAAGGTAAGGATTCTGAAATTACTTTATTATTATTATTTTTTTTTAATAACCTTAGCAATTCTACATATTAGAATTTATATCCACGTTTTATATTACTTGAATTTTGTTTTTTCCTATCAGGTGAAAGAAACATAAAACAAAATTACCACTGAATTTTTTAATACAAGAAATTTATTAGCGGCTTCAGGCCATTGCTAATTTTTTACTAATTGAAAATTACCTTTGGCCTAAAGCCGTCGCTAAATGTTAGATTAGCGATGGCTTCAGACCGTCGGTAAATAAGCTAATTATATCAGCGCTAACGATGGTTATAGGCCGTCATTTTTTGCGACGACTTATAACCATTTTACAACATTTCAATACGACCACCCTTGCAAAGGCAACCATTTGGCATCCAGTCTGGGCCACAGTTTTTTCATTGTTCTGGTGTAGTGACATTAAGATTCCTAGGAATGTAAAGCATCCATTTAATGTTTACCTAGGTCACAATAAGTGAGCGATACCCTGCTTTTACAACAAAGTGGGCAACTGTGGATGCTAGAAAAAAATTGATGGGAATTCTAGTTACTACATTCATTGGAGAGTGAGCATGTATAAAGAGGTAATTTATATCAACTGTGACAATATGACATACATGCACGACATGTAAGACAACCATTTAGTGGGGCCCATGGTAAGGGATATGTGAACTTCCGCCACTAGCGGTCACTTATTTTCTTAATTTTTATAACTCAAATGGTGGTCGCCGCTAGCCAAATAAAGGTATGGTATTCATTCAGGTATGAAAATACATTTAATTTAGAGTCGCCGCTAGCCAAATAAAGCTTAAAATCCATGGCCGATTAAAAATCATAGAAACGCTTAAGGATTGGATAATCATAACTCCTTAACTCAAGCGATTCTTGCGCTTTAGTTTGGGACCGTAGATTCCTAGTAAGGGCCCCAGTGACGGAAAAGAATGAGATTAGGCACCCTTTTCTGATAGCACAATGTGTAGTCTCTATTTTATAAGAATTTTCAATTTTTAAAGAGATTTAGCACAATTTTAGTGTTTACTATATCTGGCTGTGCTTTATATAATTCATAAGGGCCAAGTAGGCGAATAAGCAAGAGAAAAATGAACTATGGCGAATAAGCAAGAGAAAAATGTACAATCTAGCCTTACTTCGTAGAGACAAATGATTTTGGATAGAAAAATAAAATTAAAAATAAAATGTTGTAATCAAGATGAATGCAATCATATCCTTCATGGAAAAGAATCTTTGGTTAAGTAAAAATAAAACGAAAATGCAATCTTAGCCTTACTTCATAGAACCAGAGGCTCTGGAAAGGCAAGTAAAGTAAATAAAAGTAAAAAAGAATAATAATAATAATAATAATAATAATAATAATAATAATAATAATAATAAGAGACAATGCCACGTAAAAGCCTATGTTTTGATTGAATTCCAAAAAAAAAATGCTTATTTTTTAACTTTTTCCTAAAACCGCCTAAAGTTTTCAAATATGGTAAATAAAAAAAAAACACTAAGGCGGACTTTGACTAATGGCAATAATATAGTTCCGTTTGTTATACTACAAAATAGATGATTATGCCCATTTTTTTAACTTTTTATTCGTTATGCAAGGGTCACATAATCCTCTTCCACGTGGACTATGCCTTGGCCTCACAATAATGACATTGTTTGATCTATGCTATCTATCAGTTGTAGATCATGATATGAGAGCATGAGCTCAAAAAAGAAAAAGATCCAAATCTCAGGTGAACCACACAAAGATAAATAGTGCAAATTAAATTCTACCATTAAAAAATGCAAAGGCCCAATATAATTCCCTTTTTGCCATCTTAACCTATTCATTAGATGACGTGGATCTAAATTAAGGCCTACTATTTATTTATTTTTATTTTTTTTTGCCATTGAATGTGTTTGGGCCTTAAGAAGTTATCAAGGGTAGGTGTTCATTTCCTTATGTTTCCAATGGTGTGGTCTACTTCAAATTTGAATCCAACTCATATTTAGGCCATGCCCTAAATTGAGCTAAAAAAATGGATGGATGGTGTGGATATACTACATGCATGATGATGGAGCCTTGACAAATTAATGGGAAGGTGGCGTTGGAGGAGTACCACTTGGCTGCGATCATGGAACCAGTGTACCCAGATTTTGCTCGGAAAGGCTTTCTTGTGCTAGGGAAGCTTGGTAGGGCCCATCATAAAATTTGTGAAAATCAACATCATTCATCTGTTCTATGAGTTCAATTTAGGACTCTGAAAATGGGCAAAAAACGACAGCCTAAAGCCATCATTTGTTTGAATATTCGATGGCCTACGGCGACGTTTTTTAATGTTGAATTTTTAGTCGCTGAAAATCATTTTTGGTGGACTAAGCTCGACAAAATTTATTCGAATGAAGATATAACCCGCTGAATAATCTCTGTTGTTTTTCAAGTTGGCTCCACAAAATTCGACGGCTAAGGGCCGTCGTTTTATGAAATAAACGGCTCAAAGCCGTCGTTTTGTAACTAATGGTGGCAGAATTCAGCCGCCATTCCCATCATTTATTATAAACGACGACTATAGCCGACGTGTGTGGACTTGATTATGACAACTTAGGCCGCCAAAATTTAAAAAACGATGGCCTGAGTCGTCGAATTCAGAAAAAATATATTTGTTTATTGGTGCCTTAAAATATCTGGTTGAACCTGAAATTTGATAGACATTCATTCCAATCCAATCCAAATCTACATATAATCATTCTAATCCAATCCAAATTCACATACAGTCATTCTAATCTAAATTTGATAGACATTCATTCCAATCTAATCTAAATCCACATTCAAACTATTCAACAAGTGATAAAGTATCATAATAAAACAATCATTCATCGAACAAAGTGTTCATAATAAACTTAATTTATCCACAATCCATCCAACCATTCCACGATTAACGTACAATAAAACAAAGTATATAGCATAAAAAAAAATCATATGGCCAAAATAAAACGAATGTATCAAAATCTCAATGGAGTATATCCGTTATATGTTGAGACCATTTAATAATCGATCCAATTTCAATATCTGCAAATGTCTCTTCAGGTCTGTTTTGATCCGCTAGCGCACCAGATCGATCAAATATCTCCTTTATACAGATATAATACAAAAATGAATTGTAGTCCTCGTCTGGAACTAATATTCCACTAGCCCAGGTTTTACTACATCCAACGTTCTTCAAGTAATATCTACGGTCACCTAAATTAGGGGAGGGAGAGCGTGTTGGTTGTTTATCCTTATCGGGTCTTCCCTATTAATAACAAACAATTAAATATTAGGATTCAAATTTACGTATAACTGGACCCTAATATATATTGAAATTAAATATATATACCTGAGATGACCGTGTAGTCGGCTAGGAGGTAAACTCGGGCCATTGCTGCTGGCTCATGTTTGCCATCTGCTCCATTATCGTATTTATATGTTGGAATATCTGATGCATTTGTCCCTTCATCTCATCTATACAAGAACGATACAGAACTGTTGTACACAAACCAGTCTTGCTTACTCTCCCTCTCATGCCGCGTATCCTTTCCTTTTTATCTTTTCCAAACACCTACTATATAAATTATTTTTTTATTACAATAAACTATAATATAAAATAAAATTTTAATTAAATATATATACATATATCAAAGATAACATATTTACTATTGCGACGGGATCATTATCAAAATCTCTCTGTTCAAATGTGAGATCCATCGCAATAATGTTCCTAAGTTGAAGTTGGGACTGAAAAATAGAACGATAATTAGTACAATCGAATTGTAATAAAATTAAACTACATAAGTAAATTTATGATTACGCACAATGTATTGGTTTACTTTAGGGGTTAGGACAGAACCATCAGCCTTAGTATGACTGTTGAGAAATAGTTTCATCCTTGTAATTGTACGACCATATTTTTTTTTTATTTTTTTTGAAAAAAAACTAAATTAGTAATCAATTTTTATCAAATATATTTTAATGAAAATAACAAACGTAAAAATTATCAATTCCTCAACTCTTTTAACCACGCCATTTCTGTCTATTGTGTGTTGGATCTTCATTTTCACAAGAAGTTCCTTAAACATAACACTTTTATCCTACTCTTCCTTCGTCGACCGAACTTCTCTTAATCTTTCTGCTTGACCCATTTATTCAATTTATTCGCATTCCTCGCTGCATCCGTCTCATTGGATTCCTTGTAATTCTTTCTCAATCTATATTTTCAATCTCTCCAAGCTTTATCCACATTTCTCAAGGCGTAATCTTTACGATTCTCAGACAAATCAAATTGTGCTTGTGATGGGAGATTATTCCAATAGTCAAAATAAAAAATCATGACATGATTTAAGATATTAATACTAATTACTATAAAAACTATAATATTTACATATTACCTGAATAAGAGTCCAAATTATCTTCAGCAACTCTACAGGAATTCTATCCCAAGAAGGATATAGAGGTGACACATGGCTCACAATTATGCGACCCATCTTTGTCACAAATTCGGACGAGTGATCACCGATTGATTGCCCCAACGAGTTGAATTGAAGCAAAATGCGCTACTGCTCCGAAAAATCTGGAGCATGGTCTGACGCTGAAGATGGTACTCTATGTGTTGAATGGGCACTATCAATCGTAGGTGGCGGCATAAACCGAGGAGTTGATGACAAGCCATCAAATCCTAGAGTTGGAGTGTCACTATCTAAATATGTTTCCTCCGTCATATTGTCTATATTCATAGTACAAAAGATGACAATTAATAAAATAACATTCGACAATATAACTATAATAAATAATAACATTCAAAAGCATCCATCAAGATACAAAACAACATCTATTGCATTCAACGGTATAATAATTTTAATTAGTTTTTTTTTTTATCGGACTCTCTTTCATCAATGTCAGAGCTGCCTACATACTTATGATGTGATAAAATTATGATACATGTATCTTGTTTGAGTTTAATTACAAAATGGACATTTTAGCGTACGTAGATGCATTTGATAGAGTTTTAGATTATACTCAACTAAAATTCAAGTGGATAGAAAATATGCATTTATTATAGATGCATTTTCTTAAGATGTCTAAATCTTAATTAAACTCAACTGGAATTCAACTTTTAAATTTATCATCATGATAAGATCAGGTCACTATAGCTCTCCTTTATTTTTTACAAGTTACAAATGATCGAAGAGTTCCATCATTCGTCTGTTGCCTTACAGACTTAAAGATTCTTCATGCAACAATTCTTCACCGACTGCTCAGGTGAAATCAATACCTTTGATTTTTTTTCTATCACCACACATTCCAAATGTTTACCTGAAACGTAAATAGTGTTATACAAGATAACGCGGAATACGCTGGTTTTATATTTATAAAAGATAAATCTATGAATTTTAAAGTATACATGATTAGTCGTCATCGCTTTCTATGATGTTTTCTTGCAAAGCTGAAATTAAAGCATCTTTATTCATCATTGCTGCAAAAACTAAAAGATCTTCAAAAGCTTCTACATCCCGGTTCAATCTTTTTGAAGCTTCTAACACAACATACCAATCATCATTAGGCCTACTATGATCCTTGTAGTAAAAATCCTAAGTTTCTTGTGATACAAGTATAAACGGCTTGTCCTTTTCTTTTATATTTTGCATTAACCTTCTTAGGTTAACATATATCATATTCGTTTGTGGATCGACTATATAACTATTCAAATCTTCTACACGCACCCAATCACATAAAAAGACTATTTTAGTAAACTCGATGTAGTCCAGCTCAAGAATTTTTTTTACAATGTCGTAATAATTGATTTCATCATCTAGTACTGGATTAGTATCCCTAACACTGGATCTGAAGCTAGTTATAGCTTTCATTGAGACCCCAAAATTCTGTGTTTGCAGATTCATTTTATATTCTGATGTATAAAAAATACAATCGTTGACCGCATATGTATTGTATGAAATGGCATGAACATTTGGGCCATCGGCAAGACTTTTTATTTTACAAGGACCGAATTCATCTCGTAATTGTTCTCTAATCCAAGGGAAGTAAGCGGTCACATTTTCTATCCACAATTTAACTTTTCGATTTTGAACTCTTGAAGTGTGGCTTTGAACGTATTTTTCATACTTCATATGAAATATAATGTAAATGCATGGATAAGTGCATATGTAAATTTAAATAATATATCGAAAATATTAAATATTAAGTACATTTTTCATTCAGAATTCTTAGAGGATTGTCAGAGTACCCATTTGCGCACTTGCTTGTACTCTACATAGTAAGAAGGTATGACTTCTCGTTATTCTTTCCTAAAGGGTATACTCGTTCATCATTACCATCATTATCCATGTACTTTCCACATCTTCACTTATGACTTCTTAACTTAAATTATCCGACATGAAATGCATAGAATACGATATTGCCTCTTCTATGACATTACATTCTGAGATAGAATCCTCTGGAAATGTTTGATTCACTATGTATCATTTGTAACTCTTCATCAATCTGAAATAAGAGTCAATAATCATATTGTGTTCTTCATAATATGAAGTTATACAATTTATTAACATATTAATGATTTTCGAATGAAAATTACCTCTTAATGGGATACATCCACCTATATCTGATAGGTCAACAGATTAATGCCTCATCTACCAAGTGCATGAGAACGTGTATTATTGAAATAAAAAATGATGGAGGAAAATATTTTTTGAAAATACATATTGTACCTACAATATATCATTTTATTCTCTGCAACACCATACGGTCGATAGTCTTTGAGCATAAGACATTAAAAAAGATCGAGAGTTGTCTAATAGCGGCACGTAATTGTCTCTGATTCTGATCCTTGAGTTCATACATTAGCAGTACCGGTAGTAATTGTTGCATCAAAATGTGGTAATCGTGAGACTTTAGGTTTTTCAGTTGAATATCTTGCAAGCTTGTATTATGTTTCTATTTTGAACTATATCCGACAAGAACCTTCAAATCATATAATGTTTTACAAATTAATTCATTTCTGCTCGAGTTAATTCATAAGGGGCTTTAGGAAAAAAATTTATTTCATTATTTTTATCTAGATGAGAGAAAAACAAAGAGCTAGATCCAAGACATAAGTGGGCTGCACAAGAGGAAACAATGGGGATTAAACAACCACGTTGAAATATTTGTATGGTTACAAAAGTTTTATCTCAGGATAAACTTTTGTGTTTTTAGTACATCCTAGTGGGAATGACCTTATAAATTGTTTGGATGGTGGATAAACATCAAAGTGAAGCTCAGGCAAGTTTCGATGGTAGGCATTTCTTTTCCCAGTTTTTCCCCTCGTGTGGTTCACTTGGGTCTTGGATTCGGGTTAATTTTGGTTGTCATGTCTTAAAATGAGCTCGTAAAATGGTAGATAGCTAGGGTGGATTATTCATAGATATCATGGTGGGCCCCACCTAACTTTTCAGCCCAAAGAACTTTGTGCTGAAGGTTTTCCACAAGAAGTCAACTTGAAACCAATGAAAATCGATTGCGTATTGAGTAACAGGCTACGCTTTTATCATACTGAGTAAACTCTGTTGGGCCCACAGTGAATGTATATACATGGTTAATCTACGTTGTCCGTCTGATCTTTTTTTGTGCATGCCCTAAAATGATATGTTAAAATAGATGGACTGCATGGATAATGCATCTACATCACCTTGGGCCCACAAATCCCCTGACAGGAGCTTCAGGTCTTAAGTGACACTACTCGGGTACCCGAATTTTGAGGCGTGACACTCCGGGTAAGCAAAATAAAGTTAAAAAAAGAAAGATAAACAAGAGAAAGTATTACAAATAAAAGATAAAAACTGAGTATATGTTTCAGATGTGTTTAAGACATGTGGACTGAAATGCTTGTTGATTTGAGATATGAGAAGGAAAAGAGGAGACCTGACACACTGTTTTTCCTAAAGAAGATGGTCGGATATGCCCAATTCCAACTCTACTCTTTGACTTCAGTAACTTATTCAGCTACGAATATTCACTCTTTTAGTTAGGTAGGGTGAGATGCAGTCATGCTTTTTCTTAACTTAATGAGAGTTAGAGTAGATATAAGCATGCATTGCTGCTGTTTGACGGCAGTGTGTTAACTTTGACTCTGTTGGGAAGCCCGTGGAAGCAAGAATCAAATGAAGTAACCATAATGGCAACCAAGCAAATCAACACACAAGAGAAGATTCAAAATTTTATGTGGAAAAACCCTTACGGGAAACAACCACGCACAAAACAATCCACTATGAATCAAAAGTTACAAAAGACGAAGAAAACTTACCCGGATCTAAGCCCCATAAGAGAAACTTAAGCTAACCCTAGCTTTTTCACTCACCCTAGAACTCTCTCAACCCCTTTAAACACATCTAAGACTCATTGTGTTACCCTAATATCGCATTACACCCCTTTAAATAGTATAAAACCGGAATTAAAAACAAATTCATGCAAAAGAGGAAACTGTATAAAAAAAAGTTACGCGCATTGTGGAGTGCTCGACGACAGCCAAAACTATTTAGAGAGTTCACAGTTCCATCTGGTGAGTTTCGAGCACCCGACCCAGCCTTGTCAGGCGACCGACACCCCTCTAGTGGTGTCTAGATTCCATAAGCATCATCCAGGACAATTTGGAGCACCCGACCCGATCTCGTCAGGCGACCGATAACCCTCCTTGATGTCTAAGATTTAAGACATCCCCAACAATCTCGACCATTGATTTAATCTTCAAGCTCCACTGCTCTATCATTCATCTCTACTTCGTCTCCATCATAGCTTCATCACTTCTCGTGCCTCCACCGACTTTATTCTGACACCTTCACATCCTGCTCACTCATGTGGCCTATGTGTGCGTGCCACATATGAGCAGAAATGGATTTCACTACAGCCACCATAGCTCCACCGTCAAAAGTGTTCATGATCAAGTTGTAAAGATGGGCGTACCTCCATGCTTTCATCACCATGAGCGCTCATTTTGTCATTATACAAACCTGATCGAAGTCGGTTAACTTGTACCCTATTGCCTCAAGTGCACCAAGAGAGATCAAATTCTTCTTTAACCTAGGGAGATGTTTCACATCTGTCAGGATTCGTTTGATCCCATCGAACATCCTAATGTGCACCAAACCAATACCGACAACCTTATAGGAGTAGTCATCGCCCAAGAACACTAATCCACCATCATACTCACTATATGTCATGAACGAATTCTAGTAAGGACAAATGTGATACGATGCACTTGAATCCAAGAGCAACTCATTGCAGATGAACCCTGAACTGGATATAGTTAATACAATGCAAACATCACACTCATCCTCTATGGATTTCGCCGGTATTAGCCTTCCTAGAAGAATCTTCATACTTTTCTTGCTTCATCTTGGAATTCGGACAATCCCTTTTCATGTGCCCTAACTCTTCACAATTCTAACACCTTACCTTGCACTTCCATTTGCCATTAGATTTAGATCTCAATCGCAAATATCCTCAATCCCTCTTAGAATTTTTTTTCCTCATAACCAGTGATTCCGTAGAAGAACCCATGTCACCACTTTTCTTTCTCATCGCCTTCCTGTAGAGGGCTGAGATAATGGTCTTAACACTAATAGTCTCCCTACCTGCGCACAAAGAGTCCTTAAACAACTCATAGGATTTTAGAAGAGAATTCATGCAACAACCCGAAATTTCGGCACCCGAGTACGGAGACTCTGATCCCGAGTTCCCGAGTGTTAACTTAATAAAATGCTATTTTAGGAATGTCACACGTGGAAAATACACCCACGTGTCCTCAATCAGATTTACATTCATTCCATTCACAAATAATCAGAGTAACGCATTTCAACTAGCGGATCATAAGTAAAGCGGAGGTAACTAAATTAAAAAATATAGGGCTAACACCCTAGATGTACAATTCAATCGTAGTGTAAGCCCATATGAGAATTATACGAATCGCAATAAAAGTAATAGGAAGGAAAAATACATTTACCAAAAGGGACGAAGGTAAAAGACTACAAGGCGCCCGTGCGCACCACCATCTGGTCCTATTCTTGAGACATCTGCATATGTCAAATAGAAAGCGTCAAAACGCCAACATAGCGAAGAAATAACCCCAAGGTTAGACTCGGGATATTTAAATTATAAACAGGTTTATATAAGTATATTATTCTTAAGCATGTTGTCAAATTAATCAAGTTTAGGTAATGTCCACATACAAATCATACATCATCCTAGGGTAGTTGATTAAATACATGGATGTCATGATTCCGCACACAATGCATGTCCCGGGCAAGCCCTCGCCCGACCAACTGGTATCAGAATCCACAGTCCACTTGTCTAGCAAGTCGTAAGTCGTGACTGAGTACACAGCCCGGATGACACAGAGAAATGACACGAGGTGCTCAAGGTAGCGCTGGTGCCACATCAAGCAACCAGGCTACACGACCCCCCCCCCCCCCCCCCCCCCCCCCCCAAATGCAATGTCATGTATGCAAGATTAATTAAAATATTTATTAGTCAAATTCATTCAGCAAATTGGTGAAGCCAGAATACCAACATCGTATCGTAAAGTCTAACTGGGATTATCTGGCTCCCTACGATGCGTCGTCAATCATCGCCAGTAACCCCTCGATCTAAGGTTGAGTTATCCTACCATGAAAGCTTGGTTCGACCATGACTTGTCAGCCACGCCCAAATCAAAGCGAAAGGTCTCATATCCCAAATATCAAATACGATTAATTTATTCAGAGGTGCGGGTGTTTCACTCGAAAATATCCCAATGCACGCCCGGGTCGTTTGAACGGTGCACAGGCACACAAACATCGGCTAGGGTCACATTTGTCACAAGGGCCATTCGAACAACAATCGGTCACCCCTGTCAATGCTCACTGGTCACTACGGGGAGGCACCACCCCAGCGTAGGCCAACAGCTCAGAAACGGTGTCCCATACCACCATGCCTGGCTCATGGACTTGGTGGATCGAGTCCCGGTATGGTTTTAAGTGGACTATTCACAGTGGGAACGATGGTATTCTAGATTCCATATAGTGTGATTCAAGAATGAAATACAGGAATGATTAACTCTGAATGGGACTTATTCGATGGACCCAAGTGGACGACGACAACCCAACAATGGCCACTGTCGATTGACCGTATCCCGCCTAGTCGATCGAATAAGTCCGCGACTGCCAACCTAGTGGCAGGCAGTACATTGTATCAACGATTTTCAAAGCTTAATCCAAAGCAACGCATACCTTATTATAATGACAATTTAGGTTATTAAATACCTAATCATAAACATATCTAAGCACCTGGCCCGACCGATCCAAAGGACCCGGTTCCATAGCCCGGATAACACAGGACGCCATATGCATCCACAAGCATAGATATATTAGAATATTATAAATTTATATTATTCAGGCATTTCATCGAGCATGTTATCAGTCAAACAACAATAAAGGCATTTCATCGAACATGTTATACACACATCAATAATTAACATATAAATTCAATCAATCATTAATTAAGATTTGTCGAGAATAAGCTTGAGGGTAGATCTTCACCTTGTAATCGAAATTGCTTGATTCGGATGAGGCCTGAGCGATCCAAATACGGTCCGAACGCCGAAAATTGGGGAATATCTCAATGACCTACAATGAATCACACATCTAGTGTTAATCAATTTGGGTTTACTCTAATTAAAGTCCTAATTAGGGTTTTGGGTTTACATATCTCGGATTTGGGAAAATCTCAAATCAATTTGGTGAATTGGGCCGGAGTTGGAGCACGACGGCATCCACATGGGGCCTTGCCCGATCATAGCTTCTACAAGGCATAGGCTGCACCAATATGATAGCCGGGGCCCCGATCCCTAACACGAGCAAACCCTAGGTTAGGGTTTCGACAGAAACAAATGGGTTTCTAACCCTAATGACATAAAAAATGAAGAAAATAGAGAGAAGAGGTGGAAAAAAAGGTAGAAGAACATCTTACCTAGCATGTGGAGTTAAATCCGACTCAAAGCCACCGGATTTTGGCCGGAGAAGACCCGAGAACGGACATGGGGGCCAGAGAGATCTTAGAAATTTGAGATTTCTAAGGTTGGAGGAGGATTTGAGGGAGGAATGAGGAAGAAAATGGGTTTGAGGAAGGAAGATGGGAGCTAGGGGTGCTTGGGAGTTTAGGGGAGAAGAGAGTGAAGGAGAGAAATGAGAGAGAGTTGGATCAAATGGGGTGTGAAACCCCCTTTTTAAAACCGACCAGCCACGACCGGTCGGCCGGTTCCAGATCCGATCGGCCGGATCACGCTGACCATCCGTTTTTCCCCCATATGGGGCAACAGCAACCGGTCAGCCGGTTGTCAATCCAGTTGGCCGGCTACCTATCCGGTTGGCCAGTCATCCCTTGTACATTTTCTGCTCAAAATGCAGGGTTCTTCCCCTGCACAGTGAGTTTCCTTCTACTCCAAGCTACTTAACAGCCTTATTTACAAAATAACATTTAATTATTTTAAGTTATTTATGTAAATAAGGAAGTACCCCCCATTTGGATTCAATAAAAAATACTAAAAAATCGAAATCCCAATAATAAAGATTTTGATTTTCCACTCCAAGTACAAATTGCAACTTTTTGGCATTTTCAAAACATAGCGCCTTTTAAAAGAGAGGGTTTTTGCAAAATCTAAACCGTTCAAAAAATCTGAAATACCAAAAATAGGCTAAAACACCAAGGTTCGGTAAAATATTTATGATAGTCTTGTCAATCTACCAGTGGATTGATAATTCAGGGTTCTTTACTTAGTCTCTACAGACAGCGACATACCCGAGTTAACCTAATCGTCGAAAAACTCTTTCGAACCATATGATCTTCCAACTACTAAACTAATTCCATCATTTCTTTAGTAAAAACATTCATTTTAGTCTCCAATACATGTGAACACACGTGCGGGTGCACCCTATAACCGACAAACCGAAGGTAACGCCCAAGGACTTCCAATTTTCAAGTTAGCGAAAATTCAGGGCGTTACAATTCAACAGAATGCATGATTGATATTCGTCCTTCATATGTTCATCTACATCCAATAGTTTGCAAATAAGTCTGTAGAAGTTGTTGATGTGACTCTCAACATTAACCCCTTCACCATCTTCAGGTTGAATAACTGAAGTATCAAATATAGACGGCTTTCCAGATATTTCTTCACATGGATATTCTCTAATTTCTCCCACATATCAATCGTAGTCTTCTCCCTCATGACAATATAGAGGACGACATCCATTAGAAACAACCGGATTGAGATATTGACTTTCTGATCCATCTTCTTCCACTCTTCTTCTTTCACAGTTTCTGATCGCTTCTTAAGGAGTGCATCTTCCAATCTTTGTTGAACTAAGAGGCCTTTTATCTTGACCTTCCATAGTTCATAGTTATTTTTCTCGGAATACTTCTCTATGTCGAATCTCATGTATGGTGTCATCGATACCTCATTTCAGATTCTGTCTACCTCCCAATGTTCACTTTGATACCACTTGTTAGGAAACCCGCAGAAGCGATAATCAAATGAAGCAACCACAATGGTAACAAGGCAAATCAGCACACAAGAGACAATCCAAATTTTTATGTGGAAAAACCCTTGCGGGAAAAAAACCACAACACAAAGTGATCCACTATGAATAAGAAATTACAAGATATGAAGAAAACTTACTCGGATCCAAGCCTCACAAGAGAAACCTAAGCTAACCCTAGCTTTTTCTCTCACCCTAGAACTCTCTCGACCCCTTTGAACACGTCTAGGACTCCTTGCGTTACCCTAATCCTGCATTACACCCCTTTAAATAACATAAAACCGGAATTAGAGACAAATCTGTGCAAAACAGAAAACTATAAAATAGTCGCACGCACTGTGGGGCGCCCGACCTAAAATTGTAGGGTGCTCGACGATGGCCAAAACTATTCAGAGAGTTCACAGTTCTATCCGGGGATTTTCGAGCACCTGACCCAACCCTATTGGGCGACTGACACCCCTCCAGCAGTGTCCAGATTCTTAAAGCATCATCCGGCCCCCCCAATGTCTTGCTGCTGTTATCCTTAAATAAGCCTTCAAGTGGACCATGATGGGCTGGTTGTAAGCCCACGGGTATTCCTTTTAGTGTGATGGGCTCTCTACCATGGGTCTGCCATGATGTTTATATATCATTCATACCATTCATAAGGTCGTTGCTATTGGGATGAACTGAAAACGCAAAATTAGTAGCCTGATCCAAAACTTTTGTGGCCCCACGAATGTTTCAATGGTGGACGTTCAATCATCACCGTTTCCTATAGTGCGGCGTACTTAGATTTCAATCTGCCCCATCTATGGGCTCATGTACTAACATGATCTAGCAAAATGCAAGGATGGGCAAGGTAGATTTCTCACAAACATCACGGTGGCTCCACCTAGCTTCCCCTTCAAGGAAGTTCATGCTGGTCTTGCTTAGTGGGCCCCACAATGATCTATGTGTTATATTTATGCCATCCATCCATTTTGTCCGTATCTTTTTATGGCATGAGCCCAAAAATGAATCAGATCCAAATCTTAGGTGGACCTTGCCGCAGGAAGTTCCTGCATTAGGAGGCTAAGTGTTGTCCACCATGATGTTTGTCATAAATCCACCCCGTCCATCTGTTTTTCGATTTTACTTTTTGGTCTTGTGACAAAGAATTAAGTGGATCCAAAACTCAAGTGGGCCACACGAGAGGAAAAATTCAAGAAAGAAATGCCTATCGTTGAAACTTTCCTGGGCTGCACCTTACGTTTATGTGCCATCCAAAACCATTTATAAGGTCACTCCCACTGTGATGAAGTGAAAACACAAAAACTTTTGTGGCCATGTGAATGTTTCAACGGTGGCCATTGAAAACTTGCTGTTTGCTCTTGCGTGGCCCACATAAGTTTTAGATTCACCTCATTGTTTATCACATGTCCTAAATTGAACTCTGAAAACGGATGAACGGGTGGATTTCTGACTAACATCACGGTGGGCCTCCCCTAGCATCCCAGTGCAGGAACTTCCGGCCAAGGCTCTCCCAGGAAATCGGCGTCAGCGTAAAACGGGGGTTGTGTAGAAGGGTGCGACTTGGGTGAGACCCCGGAACCAGCAATGTGGGTGGGACCCTGGCCCACCTGGATGTATTCTTTGTAGATCCATGCCGTCCATCTGTTTCGTAATATTATTTTAGGATTCAGTCCCAAAAATGAAATCGATGCAAATTTTAGGTGGACCACACCCCAAGAAACAGTTTTCATTCAACCATGACCATTAAAAACTTCCTGGAGTCCACCATTATGTTTATTGACCATCCAATCTGTTGATAAGGTCACGTAGACAAGGATGAAAGGAAAAAATAAATATCAGGTTGATAGAAAAATTTTGTGGCTCACAAAAGGTTTTTAATGGTCATTAATTAGTGTTTCTTATGTTGTAATCCACCCAAAATTTTTAACTTCTTCAGTTTTGGTACCATAGTACAAAATAATCTGGAAAAGCAGATTAATGGCATGGATCTACAAGGAATATATCCAGGTGGGCCCTAGGTTCAGGGTCTCACCCACATCGCTGGTTCCGGGGTCTCACCCAAGTGGCGCCCTGTGGCTGTGGAGAATCCCGTTCCAACAGAAACTGTAGGTTTTTTTTTCTTTTTTAATATCACGGGGGGCGCTCCTGCCTCCTGTGGTACTGGGAAGATCTGAGAGCTACGTGATGTATTCACACCATCCAAACCGTCTATCAGTTGCATCACATCCGAAAGTACCTACGACCAGAACTTCTGACCAATCCAAAGACTAATGTGGGCCACAGTAAAGGAAACAAACTGTAACGGAACTCCTACCCTTGAATTTCAGTGCCCGACATGAATCTCAAAACAGGTATGAACGGTCTAGATTATCTAGACAGAACATGGTGCCTCTGGCGGGCATTTTCTCTCAGTACGAGGCCCATACGCTTTTTTTAGGGGCTGATTTTGCGGATGGAAGCGGATTGTGTGGGGCCTACCGTGATTTATATATTTTATCCACTCCATCCATCCATTGTAGTAGATAATTTTTGGGCTTGAACCCAAAAATGAAGCATATCCAAAGCACAAGTGGACCACACCACAGGAAACAGTGTGAATTGAACGTTTAATGTTGAAAAATTCTTGGGGGCCACAGAAGTTTTCGAGCAAGTTGACATTTATGTTTCCCATTCATCCATGTCTGTGTGATATTATCAACAGGTTGGATGACAAATAAACAGTTTCAACAGTGAAAACCATTATTCCCATTGTATCCTATGGTAAGGCCCACTTGAGCTTTGTATAAAGAGTTCATATGGCCACATAAGTTGCGTATGAAGCTAAGTATTTTTATGTTTTCACTTCACCCCAGTGAGAATGACCTTATAAATGGTTTGGATGGCATATAAACATCAATGGGGAGATCAAAGAGGTTTCAATGGTAGGAATTTATTTTTCCAATTTTCCCTTGCATTGGCCTACTTGATTTTTGAATCTGGGTCATTTTTGGTCACATGTCCTAAAATGGGCTCGCAAAATGGATGGACAAAGTGAATTTTTTAAAAACATCATGATAGGCCCCTACCAGCATTTCACTGTAGAACTTCATGTGAAAGAGCTTTTACATGAAATTCACGTCCGCGGATTATGGCAATCCCTCTTTTTTCTTTTCTTTTTTTCCGATGCCATGAAATCGGTTCTTTTTTTCGATAGATCTCATACGGTGGATGAGGAAAGGCATCGGCACGTAATCCGAACTAAATCGAGCTTAATACCATTCAATTCCATGTACCAAACACGCGAGAAGCTCTTTGTTATGGTTCATGTCAAGTGCTGGTCCATATCAAAGGAGGCCCCACATGATGGACTGTCCCATCAAAGGTGGGACTCACACCATGGACAATCTATATCAAAGATGGCCCCACATCAGAGGTTGGCCCATATGATGGACAGTGGATGTGAGGGGACCAAATAGACTTGAGGGATGATTACTTTTATAATGTTGGAAACCAAACATACTTTTCTACTTTTTGGAAACATACTTTTTTTATGGTTATGTAGAAACCAAGATAAGTTATTTATATGATAAGTAGCTTATCTTAAGTAGCTTACAATCCGTTGCTCTAAATGTCCGATCATTGGTCATCTCTCATTGTCACGGGCAGGCCTCTTCACTACAATATGTCTACTCGAGACACAAGTTGACAGGGGGGAAATCAAAAAACATAAATAAGGTCATTGGATTGTTTCATCAAGCAACAAATGGGCTGGCGACCCTTCTTGCTTGTTGGGTTGTCAGTCAAAGAGAAGATAGGGATGGGAGTTACCTGTGATGGGATAGGGGGTTGTTGGGCTACTGACCAAGTTTGGACAGGCAGACGAAACTCTCTAAGATTGGTCAGTTGCTTGCTGGACTGTTTCAAACAGTATCGGGTGACCGACAGTTGAGAGTTTGTGCGATAGAAACTCTGGATATTTTCTTAGTTGCTCTTTGGAGAGTTTTAGCCGTTGTCGGGTGATCGGCAACATCAGGTCGGTCGGTCAATGGCCGTGCGATTGCTGTTCTCTCGCCTCAAGTGTAAGGCTACGATGTAGTAATAAAACCCGGTAAGACCGAGGTCGATCCACAGGGAATTGGAAAACAGATTCCAAACTATTCCAATAACTCAGTTTGCAATAGATATGAAGTTTAATTGAAATATTTATTCTAAAACAGTAACTTAATGAAAATCAGTGATTTAAAGTACTAAGGCATTCAAGGATCCACTTGTAGCAATCCCATGTCAATTCAATCAATCCAAGTAGAGAACACAACTAGATTTGAAGTCCTATCTCTCATCTAGTTGGAAAATAAAGCATTCACACACATTCAATCCAAACCAAGTTGAACTTCCAAGTTCTAGTCCCATTCAATCAATGTAGAATTCAAAACTATAGCCTTCGGAGTAACAGTCATGCCTATGGACTATGGCCTGCTCAAGGATTACTATAATTCGAATCTAAACAAGCATTATATGATAATCTCAGAGAATTGCAAGGAATTCATGTCCGGAGCACATGAACTCTCATAAAACATCTCAAACTACCACTTTAAGAACTAGAACATGAAAAATCCAAACTTGAATTAAAAAGTACTTGAATTAACTTGAATCAAACATGAAATTAGCTACAAGCTTCACCTCTCAGCCTTAGCTGAGAGATTCTAGCCGAGCATTGTCATACTACAACTAGAATTCATAATAAAAGCATAAAAACTAGAAAAATCGAAAATTGGAGGGTTGCTGACGCTCCACGACGACTTCCGTCCGTTCCCACGACCTTCCTTGGCTTCTATGATGCCCTAGGAAGAGCCCCTATGTGTCCTTTTATAGTGTGGAAGCCCCTTGCGTCGGAAATATCCAGAAATTGCGCAAGGTTACGCACTGCGCAGAAAACCTCGGAGCTTCACGGAGAAGCTTTATTATGCAGACAACCGGTTGCACGACCGGTCTGAGCCCCTTGACGATCGGTCGCACGACCGGACGCAAAACAGCACTTTTTAGTCCAGAGAGTTTTTTCGAAATTCTGATTTAATTTTTTAATTCAATGACCGGTCGCACGACCGGTCGTGAATGGTCCAGTGACCTTCTCTGAACTTTCTTCCTTCTGTGCATAATCGGACCGGTCGGACGACCGGTCTTGGCGATGGACAACTAGTCGCACGACCTGTCTTAACCTTTGTTTCTGCTTTTCTCCTTTTGCTTCTTTCTTCCTTTCTTCTCCTCTCTTTCCACTTTCTTTGGTCCTTCTTTCTTCTTCATCCAATGGCTTCAAATGGCCCTTTTTAGTCTCTAATTTGGTGAAGTCCACTCTCATTCCTGAAATCACAAAACATGCATTAGATAGGCCTTTTAAGCATGAAAACCGTGCATATAATGTGATGCACTGGGCAATGCAATGTATAAATTGGAGGTTCAACAATTGCTTTGCGCAATTTCCTATTTTGTTTCTAATTCTGAGTTTAAGTGTTATATAAACACATGTTGATGCAGAATTAGGTTAGAACAGAGATTCTTACACATATAGAGCAAGTGAGAGAGAGAGAAAAAAAAGAAATTGAGAGAAAGAGAGAGGAAGATTAAAAAAAGAAAGAAGGTATAGTTCATGATGTTTATCCGCAACGTGACTGTGTATTGCCTCTTCAAGTTCATCTCAATGGTGAGATCTCTCTGTTTCTATTTTCTTCAATTGTAATCCACCCTTGAGTGTGAATTTTATTAAATCAAAATGTGTGAAACTCATGATTGCTATATAACTTGCATTACATAGTGGATTTGTTGGCTGGATAAGGTCTCAAACTTTCCACGTAAAAACTGATTTGTGTCATGTGTGGTGATTACTTGTTTATTGTTTCTTATTAATATTCTATAATTTTGTTGGTTGGGGATTGAAATTTGAAGATTTGTGCAACCTTCCCCAACAGCCTGTACATCATTTTGGCAATGATGTCCACCATTGCATCCTTCCCGCCCCCACCATAATATTTATTTTCCATCCAACCTATTGACACGAATCACACAGACATAGATGAAGGGAAAACACAAATATCAGCTTGATCCAAAACTTCCATGTTGGCAGCAAATTTTGACAAATTTTCAATGCTATCCCCTCTTCTTTATGTGGTGTGGTCCACGATTGAACTTTGGATCCAAGCCCAAAATTGATCTTGTAAAATGGACGGACTTTGTGGATATAACACATACATCATGGTGGGGTCCACAAAACTTGGTGACGTCAACAAACACCACCCCACCCCAGGCAATGATCCGCTTCCTAGGATATCATCCTAGCTAACATACACTGGCAAAACTAATGAACGGAGTGTATTTCACACAGCACATTGAGGTGGCCTCCCCAGGGCCATAAACTGGGGACGCGGTTTGGCTAGTGACCCCCACTAGCCAGCCAGCCAGCTAGCTAATGAGGAAGCTCTTTGGGCCCCACTATGATGTGTGTGCTTTATCCATGCCATCCATCCATTTTTTTCATCTTATTTTATATCATGATCCCAAGCTGGAGACAGATCCAAATCTCAGGTGGACCACACCACAGGAAAACACTATTGATTGAACGTCTACCATTAAAAACTTCCGAAGGCCCACTGTAATGCCTATTTTCCATCTAACCTGTTGATAAGGTCACAAAATTTGAATGAAGGGAAAAGAAAAATATCAGCTTGATCCAAAACTTGTGCGGCCCACTAAAGTTTTCTACAGTAAGCATCCAATCCCCACTGTTTCTGCTGGTATGGTCCACCTAAGATTTGGATATGCTTCATTTTTGTGCTCATTACATAAAATGATCTGGAAAATGAATGGACGATGTGGATAAAACACATAAATAATGGTGGCCCATAGAGCTTTGACACTAGTCACTAGCCAAAACTTTTTAGGTTTTCTGGGGTAACTCGTTTTATGAACAGGTTGGATAGTGTGTGTACATCTCTTTGATGATTTAGAATTTGAATGGAATTGAGACTTATCCCTTCACATGTGAGACTTATCCCTTCACGTGTATACAGTTATACATTGATGTAAGTTTATTTTGGGCCAGTAAAAGAAAATGAGATAAATTTCAATCACTTTTCAAAGCAAAACTCTATAGGCCCCACCATGATGTATGTGTTATATCCTCACCATTCATTCATCCTTTCAAATTATTTTAGGACATAAGTCCAAAAATGAGAAAAATCCAAAGATCAAGTGGACCACACTATAGATAACAGTAGGTTCAATGGTAGATGTGATTATTCTTTATTGTGGGCCACTTGAGCTTTGGATCTGCCTCATTTTTGGGCTAGTGTGGATATAACACATACATCACGGTGGGGCCCATAGGATTTTAGTACAAAGCATGCTAACCAATGTAAGAATTTTTGGGACCACATGCATTTCTAAGGAAATGGGAAGGTAAGTAATCATTACTTATTTACATTCATTTCATTTCATTTCTAAGCTATCAAACATGCATAGTGCTTCTTGTCAAGATGATGAGAGTTTATTACGAATCAGCTTGCAACATCACCAGCACTTTTTTTTGTTTTTTTTTTTAATTTCTTCTTTACTAATTTTTACTCACTTCCAATCAACAATGGAGTAGAGTAAATTTCTACTGTGAATTGTGCAATGAAGTGCATTCCCTATATCTATGGTTATGTTTCTCTCCTACATTAATCCAGATGATTCTAAAATGTCTGATCATTGGTCATCCCTACTGACAAATTTTGGTTAAATGGAATCATAAAACAAGCATAGCGCATTGGATTCCTTATGATTAACGCTCCATCCTGTAATGGAGACGGCCATATGGTTTTGAGGTTCTATGGGAGGAGAACCCCAAGAAGATTTTAGTGGTGCACATCCCATCTATTGGACATGCCTCATAGGGCTCACTTGTGTACAACCACTGGTGGGTGGGTCCCACGAGTTTTTTTTCCTCTTATCTCTGTATGTGTTTTCCAATGAACTCCAGCCTCGTCCAAACTCAACCCTTCATGAAATGCATCCCATAATTACGAGAGTACAAGAGAAAAATAGAGAGGCTAATACCATATATGGTATGTCATTCCTGCTCATCTCTTACACGATCTAAAACCTTAATATTAATCTGGTCCATCTTTATCGTAGAATTAGATGGGTAATCAGACTCATTTTCTCCTGTAGTGGTTAGGTGTATCGCTGGACTTACGCCGTTCATCATTGACTTTTGTGAAGGCCCCATTACATGTAGACTGTCGGATCGTGTAGGCTCAATCTTCTTGGTCAACTTTCACCATACCCATGGTTCTTAAATTTGGCCCAGTTTAATTTTGAGGGACATCCTAAAATGGCCTACACAGTGTGTGTGTGTGTGTGTGGCCCATCTTCCTAATTTTGATGGACATCCTAAAATGGCCTATCTAAATCACAAGTCATCATAGGTAAATGAAGTGAAAATGTCATTTTTTTTGCAGGGCCCACATGTACATGTGAAAACCACTTTAACAATGGCAAAAAAAAAAAAAAAAAAAAAACGAAGCTGGCCTGTGATTCAGATTTCCTACACCAAAGGAAACATTTGGAAGAGATGTCCAATGTTGAATTTTTACAGGGCCCACTATGACAACAGTAAGAAATCCACTCCAACTATTAGTTTTTTGTGGAAACATTTAAGGTAGGGGCCCAAGAATTAGGACAATTAATCCATGATTCAGGGTGGTCACATCAAGGGAAACAGTTGAAGGGTGGCCATTGACATGTACATTATTTCCAATCGTGTGGTCCACTTGAATCGCAGATGAGGCTAGTTTTTTATATGTCACCTAAAAATATGTCATGCAAGAAGTTAGGGCAAGTGTAATTCCCATCTGCGTCGGGCAAAATGCAGCCTTCCTGTTCGTGTAAATCTCATTATTAAGGATCATTTCAACTTCCCTGTGGTAGAGAAACATTACGGTAGATATGGAGAGTCAAAGCATGCTATTGGGAATACCATATACTTAGAGGAATTTTCAGGTAGTCTGTGTATATTACTGTAATAGGTCAGGATGTATTCCAGCAATGCTGCGCAGTGATGGACTGAAATCTTCTGCAACATTTGTAGCACATGTAAATCCACTCCGTCTATCCACTGAGAAAATTTATTTTAACATTACATAAAAAAAAATATCAGCCCGAAAAAAAGGAGAGCCGATTGCATTTACCCCGGGCACAGATATAGGTGTGCCCGGGGCTTTGTGGGCCCACAGAGATTCCCTTGGCAAATCCACTCCGTCCATCTGTTTTTAAGGACCACGAAAAAATAGGAATTTAAAAATCAAGTAGATCCAATGCTCAGGTGACCCACCAAAAATGAAACAGTGGGAATAGAAACGTCCACTATTGAAACCTTCCTGGAGCTGGCCATGGTGTTTATATGCTATCCAAGCCGTTCATATGGTTATTGCTACTCAGATAAGATAAACTGTAGGACCAAATATCATCCTGATACAAACTTCTGTCACCCCCAAGCATTCAATCCCCACAAACAGAAGGACGGAGTGGATTTGTCACGTACATGTGTGGACCCCACACAGCCCGGGCACGCCTATATCTCTTAGCCAAAGCCACGTGCAATCCACTCTCGAGAAAAGGCTATGAGAGGGCACAAACAGTGTAAAAACTTCTTAAGTTCGCACGGTGTGGCCCACCTTACATTTAAATCCGGATGACTTTGGTACTTTTACTTGATCCTGGTGAGTCATACCTGACTAACGGCTTTGATGAACATTATGGTGGTCCCATAGACAAACCTGTGGTTGCCATCTCATCCCAATTGTCACCTTGGTGTGGCCCATCTGAGTTGTGAATCCTGATGAATTTTTAGCCATAGATCCTGTAATCAAGGAAGGAACCTGATGGACGGAGTGGATTTTACATATTGACGGGCTCCACAAACTGAATGAGTAGGTTTTATCATTGAAATAGGATTGCGTACTGAGTTGCAAGTATACTAAAGTATCATTTTATTAGTTGAGCCGAAAATTGAAGCATATCCAAATCCAAAGCTGAAGTAGACTACCCCGCAGGAAACCGAGGGAGTAATGATTTCCACCATTCAAACCTTCGTAGGGCCCACAGTGATATTTTTTTTTTGTCATCCAACCTGTTCATAAGATCACAAAAACATAGATGAAGGAAAACCACAAATTTCAGCTTGATCCAAAGGCCCTCAAGAATTTTTCAACGGTAGACGTTCAATTCACACTGTTTCCTGTGGTGTTGTCCACTTGAGCTTTTCCTATACTTAATTTTTTGGCTCAAGCCCAAAAATTATCTGGGAAAATGGATGGACGGTGTAGATAAAATACTTAAATCATGATAGGCCCACAGGGTATACCCTTAGCGTACTGAGTTACTCTTACTCGGTAGGCAAACCGCTTCCTTTATCACTGGGACGCGCTCCCGTGGTACCGGAAAGATTTGGGACCTACATGACATATTCACACGATCAAGACCGTCTATCAGTTGTGTCACATCCGAAAACCTCTATGACCAAAAACTCTAGCCGATCCAAAGACTAACATGGGCCACAGGAAAGGGAACAAGCTGTGACGGAACTCCTACCCTTGAATTTCAAGGGCCCCACATGAATCTCAAAACAGCCTGAGTTTTGGATTGACCCTTCATCTAGACTTAGATAAGGGCATGAACGGACTTGATTACATATATAGAACATGATGCCTCCAGCAGGCATTCTCCCGCAATACATTCATGTGATGTGGCCCATACGAGTTTTGGCTGAGGCTGATTTTGGCGACACCAGTTTCCTGCGATTGTAGGGAGCTCCTGCAACAGAAGTCCCTGTGGCGCCCACTGCATTGTCAGTATGAAATCCACTCCGTCCATCAGTATTTTCAAATCATGTTACAACATGAGCCCAAAAGTGAATCAGATCCAATATTCAGGTGGGCCACACCACAAGAAACATTAGGGACTGAATGCTCACCAACGAAATCTAATTATCAATCGAGCCCATAGAAGTTTTGGATCAAACTGATATTTTTCTTCTAACTACGTTTGGTATGGCCCACCTTGGTCTGACATGTGACACATCAGGGACTGAATGCTCACTGTGTACATATCACTAGCCCCAAATCTTCCTACTATATAAATAATTTATAAGCTCTCTTTGTCACAGTGCATGTGGTTTTCTTTTTAAGATTTGAAGGAAAAAAGATGGAGAAGCTATCTTGGGTTCTTCTTACTGTAGTTGCTATTTTTATTCTTTTTAATATTATTTTATTTGTTTGGGAACTTACAATGCTCTCGAATAATCCTACTTTTCCAAGGGATCAATCAATGATGCGTCCAAGGGTTTATCTTTTTCTCTTGATTTTAAATTGCACTGTAATTCTGCTTATAATGTGTTTGGAGGACAGTCGTAACCAGAAAGACTATTCTTTGAAGGTGTTTGGGATAGTGAGTAATGCTTTTGTTCTCACAATCTCATTTCTTATTATGATTGGGATGTTTTATATGCAATTTTATAATTGTTTTCAGGTTTTTTTTAGCTTTAAGCAATATAGTTCCTATAAACAATGATGTAGAGCAACAACGACAATGATAATTCTGACTTATTTATATGATTTTGAAAGCTTAAGTATGTATTATTAGAATTTTAAGGATTTGATTTTTCTTTTTTCTTTTCTTTTAACTGAATTCAGTTTGATAACGGAGTTTCCTATCAATTATACGTTGAAATGGTCCTTATTTCAGCGGAAAGGGAGGAATTGCTGTTTCACAGCCAGTCAGCCACCCCTCTGCTTATGCCTTTTGCACCCGGAGGACCAAAAATCCTATTGTGTAAAGGGAGAGATGAAGAGTTTTTTCTTTTTTCTTTCCTTTTTTTTTTTTTTTTAATCCATTAGTTGGTTTGAAATTTGAATGGAATTGAATCTTATCCCTTCACATGTACATGGCTATATATTGAGGTCAGCTTCCTTAATCCTTCTAGGGTAGGAGATCGAGCTCCAAGAAGATTTTAGTGGTGGGAATCCCATCCTCACCGTTCTTGCAGTTTGGCCCGTCTGATTTTTAGGGACATCATAAAATGACCTGGGATAGATGATGAACGGAGAGGATGTGATACACACGTATCACGGTGGACCCATAGAGCTTTTTGTATTGTAGGTGAAATTATCAAAAGAGTCCTTAGGAAGGGCTCGAGGACACAAATGATTTTGTGACCCATAGTTGGCTGATCCAAACCATTGATTAGGTACAGCATCCATTCTTTAACGCTGATTGAAAGATCAGGCTGATAAAACACTCAGGTGGACCATTCCATAGACGTGTCATGGCCCACCTAAGCTTTGGAATGGCATGAAACCAGTGGGCCTCCACAAACGTAATGGTGGGATGTCCATCCCAATTCTTTGCATATGGGTCATCTTCCAGAGATCCAAACCGCTCATATGGCAAGCCTCCTTTTGAACGGTGGAAACTCAACAAACAAAAGCTCTTTAATTTGACTATTTTGGTTTGAACATGAACGGTCACCGTAGCCTTTGTATGATCGAAGGGTTGAAATATTTTAGAGTTTTTTTTTGTCATTCCCATCCAAATCCAAATAAAAGATTGCCATTTAAAAAGAAAACAAATCCAACTGCTACCATGTTTTATATGTCAATCCACTATGGTGGGCCACGACAACAGGAACAATGTAAAAAATCTCTAATTGTTCAAGCGGTGTGGCCCACCTTATATTTGCATCAGGTCTATTTTTGTATTTTTACATCATCCTAGTGAGTTACACGTGATTAACGGCTTTGATGAACATGATGGTGGACCAGCAGACAAATCGATGGTTGATTTCACACCCCCATTGTCCCCTTGGGTGTGGCTCATCTGAGTTGGGGATCCCGCTTACTTTCAACCATAGATCCTAGAATCGAGGAAAGAATCTGATGGACGGAGAAGATTTTAAATATTGTGGGCTCCACAAGCTTGAGTCTTTTAAGAAATGTGGAAAACGACCCATGCAATATACTCACACTATCCAACCCGTCTATCATCTGCATCAAATCAAGAAAACCCTATGACCAAAAACTCTTCCTGATTCAATACTAATGTGGGCCACAGAAAAGGGATCAAGCAGTGACGGAACACCCGCATGTAAATCTCCGTCCATGAAATTTTGATTTGAACAGTACACACAAAATATCAGCCCGGGGTTGTGTGGGGCCCACGGAGATGTCCTTGATAAATCCACTCCGTCCATCTGTTTTTAAGGACCACGATAGAATATGAATCTAAAAATCAAGCATATCCAAAGCTCAGGTGAGCCACCAAAAATGAAACAGTGGGAATAGAAACGTCCACTATTGAAACCTTCCTGGAGCTGACCATGGTGTTTATATGCCATCCAAGCCGTTCATATGGTTATTGCTACTCAGATAAACTGTAGGACCAAATATCATCCTGAAACAAACTTCTGTCACCCCAAGCATTCAATCCCCAAATACAGAAGGACGGAGTGGATTTGTCAAGGACATCTGTGTGGGCCCCACACAGCCCGGGCACACCTATATTAGCCAAAGCCACATGCAATCCACTCACGAGAAAAAGGCAATGTGCCCTGTAAAAACTACTTAAGTTCGCAAGGTGTGGCCCATCTTATATTTAAATCCGGATGACTTTGGTACTTGTACTTGATCCTAGTGAGTCATACCTGACTAACGGCTTTGATGAACATGATGGTGGCCCCATAGACAAACCTGTGGTTGCCATCTCATCTCAATTGTCACCTTGGTGTGGCCCATCTAAGTTATGAATCCTAATGAATTTTCAGCCATAGATCCTGTAATCAAGAAAGGAACATGATGGACGGAGTGGATTTTACATATTGAAGGGTTCCACAAACTGACTGTTTTAAGGGCTGCGGAAAACCGGGGCCGTAGGGGTTGTAGAGAATCCCGTTAACGGAAAGTGTTGGTTTTATCATTGTAATAGGATTGCGTACTTAGTTACAAGTAAACTCTGTTGGGCCCACCATGAATGTATGTGTTTTATCCACGCCGTCCATCCGTCTTTCCATCTCATTTTAGTAGTTGAGCCCAAAATTGAAGCATATCCAAAGCTCAAGTGGACTACACCACAGGAAACCGTGGGCCATTCAAACCTTCGTAGGGCCCACAGTGATATTTGTTTTTCATCCAACCTGATCATAAGATCAAAAAAACATAGATAAAGCAAAAACACAAATTTCAGCTTGATCCAAAACATTTGTGGCTCTCAAGAATTTTTCAACGGTAGACATTCAATTCACACTGTTTATGTGGTGTGGTCAACTTAATTTTTTGGCTCAAACCCTAAAATTATCTGGAAAAATGGATGGACGGAGTAGATAAAATACTTAAATCCTGATAGGCCCACAGGGTTTACTCATACCCTTAGCGTATTGAGTTACTCTCACTCAGTAGGCAATCCGCTTCCTTTATGACTAGGACGCGCTCGCATGGTACCGTAAAGATCTGGGACATACATGATATATTCACACGATCAAGACCGTCTATCAGTTGTGTCGCATCCGAAAACCCCTATGACCAAAAACTCTACCCGATCCAAAGACTAACATGGGCCATAGGAAAGGGAACAAGCTGTGACAGAACTCCTACCCTTGAATTTCACAATACGTTCCTGTGATGTGGCCCGTACGAGGTTTGGCCGGGGCTGATTATGGAGACACCATTTCCTGCAATTGTAGAGAGCTCCTGCAACAGAAGTCTCTATGGGGCCCACTGCATTGTCAGTATGAAATCCACTCCATCCATCAGTATTTCCAGATCATGTTACAACGTGAGCCCAAAAGTGAATCATATCCAATATTCAGGTGGGCCACACCACAAGAAAAATCAGGGACTGAATGCTCACCATTGAAATCTTATCAGGGCCCATAGAGGTTTTGGATCAAACTGATATTTGTCTTCTAACTGCGTTTGGTATGGCCCACCTTGGTCTGACATGTGACACATCTAATGAACGGGTTGGATAGCATGTGTACATATCACTGGCCCCGAATCTTCCTACTATATAAATAATTTATAAGCTCTCTTTCCCACATTTCATGTGGTTTTCTTTCTAAAATTTGAGGGAAGAAAGATGGAGAAGCTATCTTGGGTTCTTCTTATTATAGTTGCTATTTTTATTCTTTTTAATATTATTTTATTTGTTTGGGAATTTACAATGCTGTGGAATAATCCTACTTTTCAAAGGGATCAATGGATGATGCATCCAAGGATTTATCTTCTTTTCTTGATTTTATATTGCTATGTTGTTCTTGCTATAGTGTGTTTGGAGGAAAGTCGCTACGAGAAAGACTATTCTTCCAAGGTGTTTGCGATGGTGAGTATTGCTTGTGTTCTCACAATCTCATTTCTTATGTTGTTTGGGATGTTTTATATGCAAATTTGTAATTGTTTTCGGATCTTTCAAGCTTTAAGCAATGTAGTCCCTATAAACAATGATGTAGAGCAGCAGTAATAATAATAATTCTGACTCGTTTATATGATTTTGAAAGCTTAAGTATGTATTAGTAGAATTTCAAGAATTTGATTTATTTTTATTTTTTTATTTTCTTTTAACTGAATAGAGTTTGGTAATGGAGTTCTAAAATTGTGCATAGAGACCCTATCAATTATAAGCTAAATTAATGGTGAGGAAGGAGGCCTATTTATTTCATGGCGTGTTTGGCACGATGGATTTGAGGAGAAAGGAAGAGAAACTGGTTGCTTTATTCTATTTGGCGTCATGGATTTGATGAAAAGCGGATTTGAAAGGAATCCAGGAGAACTCAAAAAGTCACTTTTTAGCCCTTTTTAAATCCTCAAAAAAAGGTAGGATTTGAGGAGAAATCCTTCCCAACGTTGGACCCACCGTAATGTGTCCCTAACTATGGGACCCAACATGATGTATGTTTTCCATCCAACTTATTGATAAGGTCACAAAGACCCGGATGAAGGGACCACACAAATTTCAGTTTAATCCAAAACTTTTGTGCATCATAAAGGTCTTACTCTCAATTTTTTCTTGTTTTATGGTCCACTTTAGATGTGGATTTGCTTTATTTTTTGGATCTTGCCATAAAATGATCTGTAAAAATGGATGAATGGCATGGATTTAAAAATCAAGGCTAATACGATGGGCATAGGGTGGGATTAAAATTTACACCGTCCATTCCTTCATGTTTGATTTCTCTCCAAATCTTGGCTGACAAACAGAAAATCTGGAATTGATAAGAATTGGAATTGATGAGAATTCATATCATAGAATCCACTTCTCCTCACTTTTCCTCAAATCCATGGTGCCAAACGGGCCATCAATGGAAGTGGTGGGAATAGCTGTTCACAGTCACTCTGCATATTATACCTTTCACCCGGAGGATGAAACATAGGATTGCGTACAGAGAGAGATGAAGAGGTTTTTATTTTTTATTTTTTTTAAATAAATCCATTAGTTAGTTTGAAATTTAAATGGAAATGAATCTTATCCCTTCACATGTATAAGGGTATATATTGACGTAGGCTTCCTTAATCCTTCCAGGGGAGGAGAGCTCCAAGAAGATTTTAGTGGTGGGAATTACATCCCCACCGTTCTTGCAGTTTGGCCCCCTCTGATTTTTAGGGACATTATAAAATGACCTAGGTTAGATGATGAACGGAGAGGATGTGACACACGCATCACGGTGGGCCCATAGAGCTTTTTGTATTTAGGTGAAATTACCAAAAGAGCGCTTAGGAAGGGCTCGAGGACACATCCAAACCATTGATTGGTAGGTCCATGGATGGACAAGCTTCAAAAATATGCTAGCTGGAAAGATCAAAACAATCTACCAGCGACCGACAGATTGATGGTTCGGATAAAATTCAGTGGAAATGATTTGTAAAGTGTCCCACCAACACACAGGATTTTAATGTTGGGCGGTCCATCCCAATTCTTTGCATATGGGTCATCTTTCAGTGATCCAAACCGTTCATACGAGGAACCTCCTTTTGTACGTATGATCAAAGGGTTGAAATATTCTAGAGCTTCTTCTTCTTTCTTTCTTTTTTTTTGTCATCCCTATCCAAATCCAAATAAAAGATTGCCGTTTAAAAAGAAAACAAATCCAACTGCTACCGTCCAACGTATTGTGTTGAAATACTTCGAGATGTATCCGAGCAGCACTGCATAGTGACGGACCGAAATCATACGCAACACCTGCATCACAAGCTTGTGGTACCTACCATGCTTTATATGTAAATCCACTATGGTGGGCCACGACAACAGGAACAATGTAAAAACCTCTAAGTTCACACGGTGTGGCCCACCTTATATTTGCATCAGGTCTATTTTTGTATTTTTACATCATCCTGATGAGTTACATGTGATTAACGGCTTTGATGAACATGATGGCGGACCCACAGACAAATCTATAGTTGATTTCACACCCCCATTGTCTCCTTGGGTGTGGCTCATCTGAGTTGTGGATCCCACTGACTTTCAACCATAGATCCTAGAATCGGGGAAAGAATCAGATGGACGGAGAGGATTTTAAATATGGTTTTTTTTTTTTTTTTTTTTATCATTGGGGCAGGCTACTAGGCTACCGGGAAGATATGGGACCCATGCAGTATATTCACACTATCCAACCCGTCTATCATCTGCAGCACATCAGGAAAAAAAAACCCTATGACCAAAAACTCTGCCCGATTCAATACTAATGTGGGCCACAAAAAAGGGATCAAGCAGTGACGGAACACCCACCTTTGAATTTCACAAGCCCCACATGAATCTCAAAATAGCTCAAGTGTTAGCCTGACCCTTCATCTAGCCTAGATGAATGGTATGAACGGTCAGAATTCATTATATATACACAACACGGTGCCCCTTGCGCCCGTTTATTATCATTTTTGTTCCGTCCAAAGATCCATGGAGCAGGCCACGTGGTCCGTGTGAAATCCATCCGTCCATCAGTGTTTTTATCTCTACTCTTGCCTTTTGAATGGCCCACCTGGGTACTATATCTACCTTATTTTGATACGTCGTCCTAACATGATCCGGCGAAATTGATGAACGGAGTGGATTTCACACGGACATTGTGGTGGGCTCCACAAGACTACGTGTTGTAGGAACGTATGTGGTTTATCCACGCCGTCCATCCATTTTTCCAGCTCATTTTAGGAGTTGATCTTAAAATTAAAGCATATCCAAGGCTAAGTGGTGTTTATTTGTCATCCAACCTATTCATAAGATGATAAGAATCCAAAACTTCTGTGGCCACCGAGAATTTCTCAATAGCAGACATTCTATGAATTTCTTAACAGTAGATATTCTATACACACTTTTTTTTTCCCGTAGTGTGGTCTACTTAGAGCTTTGTATATGCTTCATTTTTTTTTTTCTGGTAAAATGGATGGACGGAGTGGATTAAATACTTAAATCATAGTGGGTTCCACAGACAGAGTTTACTCGTACGCTTAGCTTACTGAGTTGCTCAGTACGCAATCCGCTTCCTTTATCACCTGGGAGGCGCTCCTGTGGTACTGGGAAGATCTGAGACCTACGTGATGTATTCACACCATCAAGACCGTTCATCAGTTGCGTCACATCCGAAAACCCCTACAACCAAAAACTCTGCCCGGCCCACAGAAGTTTTGGATCAATCTGATATTTGTCTTTTCGATCATTCGCTGTAGAACTTACCTTATGAAGAGGGTGCATGGCATATAAACATAACGGTGGGCCCTTGGAAGGTTTCAACGGGGAGCGGATTAACTGAGACCCTGGATCCACCGAGGTGGTGGGGACCCCTGACAGTGGGGCTCACAATGTTGTGCTGCCTTAAATCCACACCGTCCAACCATTTTGAAAGCTCATTTTAGGGCATGATCCGAAAAAATGAAGCTGACTCAAATCCTAGGTGGACCACACTATAGGAAGCAGTCGTGATTGAATCCCCACCATTAAAACCTTCATGGATTCCATCGGAATGTTTATTTGCCGTCCAACCTGTTGATAAGGTCACAAACACTTAGATGAAGAGACCGGATGAATATCATCTTGATCCAAGGCTTTCGTAGCCTAGAAGAAGATTTTAATGATAGATCACCACAGGATTTGGACGAGGATTACGTCCGACATTGGACCTTTAAGCTTACGACTAGATTTGTGTGGGAGCCCCACTAAGATATAACTGTTTATCCATGTCGTGTACCCTTTTTCTAAAATCATGCTAAGATATGGGCTCAAAAATGAAACACATCCAATGCCTTAGTCGATCACATTCAATGCGCAGAGCATCGGTTCCAGTCCTTACCTTGTTGGTAGACTCTTGAGTTTCCTCCTCGCACCTTAAAGGTCCAACTAAGGGTCAGAAGCAATCCCTTCATAAGCTTTCAATAGTAAGAGTTCAATCCGCTAGTTCATGTCATGTGGTATAGTTGAGCCTTTCATCTGCTTTCTTTTTTAGCTCGTGCATTAAAATAATCTTTCAAAATAGATAAATGGCTTGGATAAAATATGTAGATTACTGTGGCCCTACAAAGCCCCTGATAAGACCATCAGTCTCGTTCAGATTGGACGCAAATTTCCTTCGGCAGCAAGTTCTTGCACTGGGAACCTTGGTGAGTCCCACCGTGATGTTTGTGAGAAATCCACCCTGTCCGTCCTTTTTTTGAGCTCATTTTAGGACATGAGATTGAAAATGAGTTGGATCCTAAACTCAAGTGGACCACACTAAAGGAAAAGGTGGGTAGGGAAACTCCTACCGTTGAAACCTCTCTGGGTCAACAGTGATGGATATATGCCATCCATACCGTTCATAACATCATTCCTACTTGGATGAACTGAAAACATAAATATTAGACTGATTCAAAACTTCTGTGGCCCCACGAATGTTTCAACTGTGATAGTCCAATCCTCACATTTTTGGCCAACTTGAGTCTTGGATCCGGCTCATTTTTTGTCACATATCCTAAAATGATCTCACAAAACAGATAGACCGGGTGGAATTCTCACAAACATCACAATGGGCCCCACCTAAGTTTCCAGAGCAGGAGCTTCCAACTAAAGAAATCCGCGTCCAGACGTTTCAATGGCGATCTCGCCATGAAGTGACGTCACCAAGTTCTATGGCCCCAGCATGATGTGTTGTTTCCACACCGTCCAACCATTTAAAGAGATCATTTTATGGCTTGATAAAAAGAATGGTGCAGATTCGAAGCTCAAATGGCCCCATCACAAAAACAGTGGGGACAATGGCGCCCACTGATGCCTCATGCTTGTGCCATGACCTCAGTGTTGAAACTGAGGCTATCTTCACTCAGTCTGCCACTTGACCTCAGTGTATTTGGGCTCCACAGGGTTTTGTGTTGCAAGAAACTCCCACCTAAATTTTGTACTTAAGGTTTTCTAGAAGACACGTATTATGGACTGGTTGGATAGCGTGTGTATTTTACTGGCCCCAAATCTTCCTATTCTAGATGATTTCCTAGGAAAGCCTTTCGCTGAAAGTTCCTGCGCTGAGAACCTTGGTGGAGCTTACCGGGATGTTTGTGAGAAATCTAACCCGTATATCTGTTTTTTAAGCTCATTTAAGGGCATGGAGCCAAAAATGAGCTGGATCAACAACTCAAGTGGGCCACACTAAAAGAAAAGGTGGGTAGGGAAATTTCTACCATTGAAACCTCCCTAGGTCCACAGTCATGTTTATATGCCATCCATATGGTTCATAACATCATTAATTATTACTTGGATGAACTGAAAACACAAATATTAGCCTGATTCAAAACTTCGGTACCTCATGAATATTTCAACTGTGGACTTCATCACAAAACAGATAGACCGGGTGGATTTTTCAGAAACATCATGGTGGGCCCCACTTAAGGCAGGAACTTCCTGCGAAAGGTATTATGCGTCCATAGATAAGTTATAAACTCGCTCTCCCACAGTGCCTGTGGTTTTCTTTTTAAGATTTGAGGGAAGAAAGATGGAAAAGATATTTTGGATTCTTCCTATAATATTTTCCATTCTTATTCTTTTTTATATTATTTTATTTGTTTGGAAATTTATGATGCTCTCCAATACTCCTACTTTCCAAAGCGATTCGATGATACGTGGAGGGATTTATCTTTTTCTCTTCATGTTATGTTGCGGTGTTACTCTTATCAGTGTAGGAAACAAAGTATTGAAGAAAGTTGTTCAACAGAAAGACGGCACTGCAAACAAGACAGAGATGGTGACAGTTGTCTGCGTTATAAATGCTCCTTTCCTTTTGATACTTAGGCTGCTTTTTATTCAGCTTTATAATTGTTTTGACACATATAGAGCTTTAAACAATGTAGTCCCTATGAATGATATTGTAGTGGAGCAACTGCAACAGCAACAGCAATGACAACTTTGACTACTTATGGATCATTTGAATGCTTAAGCATGCATTATTAGAATTTCAAGGATTTGATTTGATTTTATTATTATTATTATTATTATTTGCTTTTCTTTCAGTTAAAGAGAGTTTGGTAATGGAGTTTTAGGATTGCGTCAGGAGAGAGAAAAGATACATATTTTTTTAATTATCTATACCTAATTAAAAATTTGAATGCAATTGAATCTTACCCTGATGGTAGAGCCCAACTTTATGCAGGCAGTGCTATCTATCTGTTTTGCCAGCTTATTTTAAGGTGGGGTTATTTTACAAAAATTTGAATTTTTTGTTTTAGGCTTTTCATGAGAAATTGCAAGACTTTCGATCCGAAATCCCCTCTTACCACCATACATCCACGAAGAGGCACAAGCCCTCTTGGGCATTACAAAGGGGCTCCACCGTGGGCCTCACCATGACGCATATGTTACACCGATGATGTCCATCCATTTGAAGAGACCGTTATAAGGGATGAGCCAAAGAATAGAGTAGATACAAAGCTCAACTGGAACTCACCATAGAAAAAAGTGGGGAGCGATGTCCTCCTGTTAAGACCTTCCTTGGCACACCGTCATGTTTCTATGCCACCAAACCTACTCAAACAGGGGATTTTTGGAACCATCATGGGCTTCCCAATCTGATGGACGGAGCGGATCTTTCATGTGGGACCCACCTAGGTTTTTATTACCAACCGAAAAAGATATATATATATATATATATATATATATATATATAGATATATATAAAAGGATCTCACGCGCACCGGCGTGTAAGGTGCTATTTTCGCACTTACATTTTCAGCCTTAGGATTATTTTAACGGGTAAGATTAGAAACTACTTTCCAAAGCAAGGCACCCGCGTGTGGGAGGGGATTTCCTGGGCCCACAATGATGTTTTTTTATAAATCCACCCGTCCATCCGTTTTGGGAGCTCATTTTAGGACATGAAAGCAAAAATGAACTTGATCCAAGACTCAAGTGGGCCTCACTTACGGAAAAGGTGGGTAGGTAAATTACTACCGTTGAAACCTCCTGGGTCCACAAAAAAAATATTCTCCTGATTCGAAACTCCTGTGGCTCCACAAATATTTCAACTGTGGATGTTCAAATCTCACGTTTTCGGCCCACTTGAGTCTTGGATCCGGTTCATTTTTTTTATCATGTCCTAAAATAATCTCCCAAAACGTATGGACGGTGTGGATTTATCAAAAACTTACTGTGGGCCCACCTTGGTCCCCAGCGCAGGAAATTCCTGCGCAACCCCATGTGTCATATCCACGCCGCCCACCCATTTGGAGAGATTTTTTTTTGGTATTAGCCAAAAAAAGGTATGCAGGTCCAAATCTTGAGTCGACAACACTACTAAAAGCAGTGGGACAATAATGCCCACTGTTAAAAACTTCATAGGGCCCATCCATATGTTTATTTGCCATCCAACCTGTTCATAACGGGTCACGGATCTAGATTAAGGGAAGAAACAAATATCATATTGAACCAAAACTTTTGTGGCTCTTTAGAAGTTTTCAATGGTAGGTGTTCAACCCCCACCATTTTTTGGTGTGGTCTATTTGAGATTTGGATATACCTCATTTTTTGGATCATGGCCTAAACTGATCTGGACAAATGAATGGACGGTTTGGATAGGACACATACATCAATAGTGGAGTCTACAAAGCATGAATGGACGGTTTGGATAGGACCCATACATCAATAGGAGTCTACAAAGCATGGTCACCGGCACACCACGTAGTCCGCACTCCGATACCCCTTCTAACGCTGGCAGTGCAGGGATTGCCTCCAATTAGGGCTCTCAATGGGATCCAGTTGGATCGGGCTCCAAGTCTATGGATGGATTCTGATCGGATTTGGATCCAGCTCGGATCCAAAAGGTGATATCCATCTCCGATCCATTTATAAATTGTTAGATCCATTTCCGATCAAAAATTCATATAACCATCGGATTCGGGTCGGATCTAGGTCCAAATCCACCCGGTAACAAATCTAAAATATTATATGATATAAAATATATAATATAATATATTTAATTTAGTAGAAAAATGATGCAAATCCCACTATTTACCATGGTATGGTGGACATGGCCTAAAATAATTTGTAAAAAAGATAGTCAGCATGAATATAACATATACAGTAAGGTGACAATGGTCCGATCTTAATCAGATTCGGATCAAACTCGGATATGTTCCTGTGAATCCATATCCGGTCCATTTAAGTGATCGGACCTATTTTAAGATTCAAATCCGGTCCATTTAACTAATTAGACCTACTTTAATATCCAAATCCACGTTATACGGATTCGGAGCGAATTGGATCTCGGATGTGACCCGCTCCATTGAGAGCCCTACCTCCAATAGCCTTTTTCATGAACTTTCCATGGGATCTAAGGTGGAGCGCACCGTGACGTTCGTGAGAAATCCACATCGTCCATCCCTTTTGCTAGATAATGTTAGGACATTGGCCTAAAAATGAGATAGATCCAAAACTCAAGTAAGAGGCACGATAAGGAAACAGTGAGGATTGAATATCCACCATTGAAAATTGTGTGGGCCACATAAGTTTTGGATCAGGCTAATATTTTTGTGGTTTCAGTTCATTCCAGTAAGAACGACCTTAGAAACGGCACGGATGGCATGTAAATATTATGGTGGACGAGGGAGGTTCCAACGGTGAGCATTTCCCTATCCAATTTTTCCTACCGTGCAACCCACTTGAGTTTTGAATCTGCCTCATTTTTTGGGCCAATGTCCCAACATGATTTTTCAAAATGTATGGACCGGTTGGATTTCTCACAAGCATCACGGTGGGCCCTACCTAGCTTCTGCAGCCCAAGGCTTTGGCATGCAATCCTCGTCCGAGTGAGATGGGGGCGCGGCAATCTCGTCGGGCGGGTGACCCTGACTATGAAGCCTAGCGTGATGCATGTTCCTTGCGTCCACGCGGTTCGTCCGTTTTGATAGCTCATTTTAGCGTATGATCTAAAAAAACAGATTCAAATCTTCGGTGGACCACACCATAGGAAAGTAGTTATTGAATACAACCATTAAAAACTTCTTGGGGGCCACTGGAATGTGTTATTTCCATCCAACTTGTTAATAAGATAAAAAAATACTGGAATGAAAGGACCACACAAATATCAACTTGATCCAAAAATTTTAAGGCCCACTAAAACTTTTTTAATGGTGGGTATTCAATAACTACTGTTTCCTATGGTGGAAGATTTAAATCTACTTCATTTTTTTTATCATATCTTAAAACATGCCATCAAAGGGATGGATGGCGTGGATGTATGGCACATGTGGGATTCGGGATTCAGCGAAGCTGCACACGGAGCGGATCGCCTCGCGTGCCAGGCACACACCACCGAACTAAGCTGTGGGTTGTGGACACTAAGTTCTGTGGGACCCTCTATGATACATGGTTTATATCCACACCGTCCATCCATTTTAGAAGATTAGTTTTGGACATGGGCTAAAAGATGAGGCAGATCCAAATCTCAAGTAAAATGCACCACAGAAAGAAGTGGCAATCGAACGCTTACTTTTGAAAACTTCTTGAGGCATACATAAGATTTAGATCATGTTGATATTTATGATCCTTCTTGGTCCAGGTCTTTGTGACTTTGTGAACAGGTTGGATGGCAAATAAGTATCATGGTGGGCGCTGGAAAGGATTGAACGACAGGCCTCATTGTCCCCATTGGTTTATGACCCAAACTAATCTCACAAAAAGGCCCACCTCGTGGGCCCACTTGCCCACCTTGTTGCCTGCAGAGTGGAACCCACCTGGATCACAAAAGTTTCGGATAAAGCTGAAATTTGTGTTCTCCTAAATATCATAGTGAGCCTTAGGAAGGCTTGAATGATGAACATCATTGTCCCCACTGGTGTGGTGTGGCCCACCTAAGATCTGTATCTGGCTTATTTTTGGGCCCATGCCTTAAAATGATATGGCAAAATAGATGGGTGGCTTGGATACCACACATACATCAAGGTGGGCCCCATGACAGTGTGGGCCACCCTCTGGATCATGCTAAAACGGATGAACAGCATGGTAAAAGATATACATTGCAGTGGTCGCCACTACCCATGCGTCCTTACGGGACCTTGGATGTGACCCACATGCCTTCGATCTGCCTCACTTTGGGTGGCCCCCAGTGGGTCCCACTGACATGTGGAGCCCTGAGTGGGTCCCATTGCGGTGGATGACAAATAAATATCAAGGTGGGCCTGGAAAAGTTTCAACAATAAACATTTCTTTCCCAACTGTTTGTTGTGGTATGGCCCACCTGACTAAAATGGGGCCTAAAGCTTAAAATAATCTGGAAAAAAAGGACGAACAACATTGATGAAACATATAGAACATGGTGGGTCCCACGAGTGGGCCACCCGTCCACGCCCAAGAGGGCTTCCGCCTCCTGGTAGATGTACGCAGTGCAGAGGGTCATAGAGGCATTTTGGACCTATAGTTTCCAATTTCTTGTGAAAAGGCCAAAAACGATGAGCCTCAATTGGCCTTTCAGTACAAATAGCCATACCATGGGCGATTGGAGTAAAAACGCCTCCAGAATTGAGAATCCCAGTCGAACAGAAACTGTAGGTTTTATCATGGGGGCGCTCTTTTACTACCGGAAAGACGTGGGACACATATGATGTATTCACACCATCGAACCGTCTATCGTCTGCATCACATCAGAAAAACCCAAAGGGATGGGATACCAAAATTTATAAAGATCCAAATCTCTGGTGGACCACGCTACTTGAAACTGTTGATTGAGTGCCTCACCATTAAAAATTCCAAAGGGCCCCTTGTAACGTTTTCTTAATGTTAATTAGCAATCCAACCAGTTGATGATGTCAAGAGATGGAAAAAGGGAAATTAGAAAGATCAGATTGATCCAAAGCTTTTTTGGATCACAAATTCTTTTTAATGGTTATTCATCACTCTTTCTATTGGTATGGTCCACTTGAGATTTGGATCTTCTTATAATTTTGAATCGCATCCTAAAATGAGACGAAAAACCAGATAAACAGTGTGGATATACAAAAAATACATCAAGGTAGGTCCCACACAATAGGGGTAACCCTTTGACTCATAATTTCGATTGATTAAAACAGTGTCACAAAGGTATGTGTACCTAATCAAGTCTCATCGGGCTTGTCAAAAATATTACCTCTCGATTTCAAGTTCGGCCACGTGTGATGTGTGCGGGCGTGCTATAACTGATTACACGGCTCAATTCCAACCGAACAACTTCGACCCCAAGTGCCATGATAGGCTGATACGTCGAACTCAATTATATATGACCAAGATCTGAGGAGATCGGTCGCCTATTCAACCATTCACAAGATGTTGTTTTAGATAATTAGGTGATTTATGGAGGGTAGGGTTTGTACTCCGTAAATGGGACGCACATTGCCTTCCGTATGAAAGAACTTTCCAAATACAAAAGTAGACCAAAAGAAAATACTTACAGTCGATTGTAGGGAACAACTAAAAAGCACCTTTCCGAAAGTAGAACTACTTATATTAAAATAGAATTTCATCCAACATATGAGTGTAGACTTAGATTACTGTTAAGGATTACAATTACTAAATTACCGGTACTCCTAATGTAGAACTAGATTGCTGATTACACTAAGAAACGTAAATGATTGATTATACTAAGAAATATAAAAATAAATGATTTTATTGGTTTGTTTGATTAGGTTGGTATGATACTCTTTGCTTCGTTGAACTCCTTCGCTATTTATAGGCTTCCTTGGAAGAAAGAATCATTTGGATGCATCTTATATTCGCCAATAACCGTTTCAACACCACTCGGGCCTTCTAGTTTTCTCTCTCTTTTTAACACCTATTCTAGCAATCACTTCTTCTCGTTCGACCACATTCCACTCGCTCACATTCAATCTTCTAATGATGTGTATCACTTGATCAACGCAAACTTTTATTACCACTGTTAGAATTGAATTTCAACAAGAATGTGAAATTCGCATGTGTTCATTTGATTTGTGTGTTTTACTTGGCGAATCAGGGGAATTCATATGCATTCACAAATAACGTAAACAAGTACATAAAGAGGCAAAGCGCAAAGATTATCTTTATTTTCAGATATTTCAGATTCTTTACATTTCAAGCCGGGGTTCAACATGAGCCTTTGATTATATCATTGCTGATAACTCTTAATTAAAAGGTGAAACTAAACATACTCTCACATCAGAGATAAATTAAACAAAGCAATAAACAATCACAATCATTAGATGCGAGAGACTCCACTAAGAACACAAGAATTTAACATAGAAACCCTTGCAGGAAAAAATCACGTCACAAAGCGACAATGCTCTACTATGAATAGTAATTGTACAAGAGATGTAGTAATTTGGAAAAATTCAAATCAATGGGCAAAAGACCTTGCTTGCGGAGTACCATGTCTTTTAGAAATGTCGTGCAGACCAGTGATCTTAGGGACCTTTTAGGAGAGTAGTTTAATTGCATCATCTTTGGAAAAGACCAGAATGCCTATGTCTCATGTCATTTCGGGTTTAAGCTGAGAGACAGTCCGGTGTTAATCGAGTGGTGCGACACTGGGCTTACTCCCGTCATAGAAACAGGGACCACAGAAGACAAGACTACGACCATGTACCTAGACAGCTCAACCAATAGATACCGATTCTAATGGGTAGTACATTGACCAGTTTCGGATGGTGACGTCTTTAGTATTCAAGGATTATTTATGTAGTTTATTTCATTGTTGTTGTATTGTAAAGTCCCCAACAAACAAAGCTTTGGTCATTCTACAGGGTTTTTGAGGATTGCAAGACTATGTGATCATAATTGAATAAGTAGCGTATTTGTAGTGTAGTTAGGCTGAAAGGTTGACAATGTAGCGATGTTGTTTGAGGTTTTAAAGTTAATGATGCAGCAGAGTAATGTGCACATGTATATATACTGAGCAAGAATAGTATGCATGGCATGTTAATCTAGGATATGTAGGCGTGGTGTACATATATCGGGTAGAGTTGTACACGAACCGAGCTAGCTCGAAAAGCTCGCTTGGCTCAGCTTGAGAAAGCTTAGCTCAGCTCGATTCGTAGGGTGGAACAAGCCAAGCCGAGCCTATTTTGGGGCTCGTTCAAAATTCGAGCCAAGCTCGAGCTTACCCGAGCTCGATTCGGCTCGAACCAGGCTCGAATTAGCTCGATTTGGTTTAGAATATATAATTTTTTAAATATAAAATATATTAATACACACACACACACACACACACACATATACACACGAAATCAGAACGAGCACCCCTTTTGTTGCCCTAATCTTTACATCCAGTCAACGAGCACCCTCCTTTTGCCCGCAGTCCACTCGGCGCCTTTATGCCTTTCCTCGTCGACCTTCTGGCAAAACCTCACCACCCCCCCCCCCCCCCCCCCTCTCTGACTCTCACCCCCCAGTGGCCAACTCACATCCAGCCATCCATGCGAACCCTCGTCCAGATCGCTCTCTCTCTCTCTCTCTCTCTCTCAGACTCTCCCTCCCTCCCTCTCTCTCTCTCTCATGCTTGAGCTCGAATTTAGGCTCGAAAGCTAGAGCTCGGATTGGCTCAAACTGGCTTGAAAGCTTCTCCAAATCAAGTCGAGCTTTCTAGTTGGGCTCAATGACCAAGTCGAGACGAGCCGAGCTCGAGCCCAACCACTTTGCTGGTTGAGCCAAGTGGAGTTGGGCCAAACTCGATTCAATTCAGTTCATGTATAGCTCTAATACTGAGTGTGTGCACATGGTATTTATGCATGCACAGTGTAAGTAAAGGATGTGCATTCATGATATGTCTATAAGGTGTGTGTAGGGTGTGTATGTGCACAGTGTGTATATAGGGTGCATGTCCAAGTCGTTCAAGAGGATGTATGTATATAAGCTTGTTTGCAGTCACATCGAAGTCTTGCTTACTGTAACATTGTTGATGCGCTCGTAGTCGCGACGCTCAAATGCTCATACTTGTGAAGGATGTTTGGCAATCGTGATGCTGACGGAGTAGTCGCAAAGGGTGCGCTGGCAGTTGCGGTGTTAACAAAGCTGATTGGGGTGCACACGATGACGAATCAGGCGTAGAACTGTCCAAGCATCGAAGAAGGAGACATGCGCAAGCTATGGACTCCTGACGCATGTGCCGAAGAGGCTCGAAGCGCCGTGTCGAAGCATCAAAGTCCTGCGTCACTGATGCATTGAAGCGTCAAGATACAAAGTCATTTCTTCTCCATTTCAAGGATTTCTGACGATATTCCATGGGGTTTCGGGGGGTTTCAATGACGTTCCAGGGAGTTTCGGCGCATGTCAAAATTCATCTAACGCATATGGTTTAGATGTCAGCAGATAGTGAATTGGCGACAGGGGTCCAATGCATGCACTGACGCTAGCCTTCTATCTCGAGTTGAGGATCGATATACAACTGTACAGTAATGTTTTCGCCTCAAGTTGAGGTCTGATACATGACTGTGAAGGAATATTTACGCCTAGAGTTAGGGTCCGATATATCGTTATAGAGTCCAGAGTTGGGGTTCGATATATGGCTGTAAAGGAATGTTTACGCCTAGAGTCAGGGTTTGATATATCGCTATGGAGTCCAAAGTCGGGGTCCGTTATATTGCTATGAAGGAATGTTTCTATGACAGATATGCTCGCAACAAAAGCTCTCATGATGGAATCGCTCACAACGGAAGAATCTCCCCTCTCCACTCTAAAAAATCTTTTAGAATCCCCTAAATGAGACATTTTTGGGTATTTATAAGTGAGAAGCACAGACCGGTCCGGTCCGGCACGTCGGATCATCTTTTGTGTCGCAGTGCGAACTATCTTTACGAAAATGGTTGTAACTTCCTCGTTATAACTCCGATTGAAGTGATCTTGTACTCGTTAAAAAGTTATTTTGATGCTCTATACAATTGACCTATAATGATCACATTTAGACGCCATGTACCTCTCCAAAAGTGGGCCCGAAGTGCTTGATGACATAAAAAACATGCAATCTTTGATAAATGACTCATATCTCCTTCGTTATAACTCGAAATTGAGTGATCTTAGGCTTGTTGGAATCGTGAATTGATAAGGTTTATAATGATGCATTATCTACCTTGAACAACATTGCTTGTCTAGTCATCTTCTGACTCGATGGGCAAGTTTCAATGCATGCTACACATGTTGGCGCATATCATCTAAGGCTCGGCGCATGTCATCTAGGTCCAACGGATGGTGAATGCCCACAAGGAGTCCAACGATTATGGTTTGGGGCACAACACATGTACAGATGCTACCCTTTTTTGGCTTGGTTTCGGGACTTGGTCGCATCGTTGTATCGGAGCTCGGCGAATGGCTTTTAGGTCCGACACATGTACAAACGCTAGGCTCGATTGACTATTTCTGAACTTGGTTATGGGGCAGACACAGGGCTCGACGCATGATCATGCGTTGGGCCATGTAATGGGACCTTTTTCATTTTGGCCATTTATGGGCCCCCCCTATCGATGTGGCACATGCGTTAGAACCAGCAGGTGTTGCGCGTCTTGCGCATGGCCACATGGCAAGTCCTACCTTTTTCCGATGCTCATAAGATTTTGGCCTACTTTTGTAGTCTGTAGGCCCAATGCATGTACATGCGCTAGACTCCTTAGCCTCGATTTTCATGCACTTCGATTCATCTATCTATTTCAAGTTACGCAGAGTGAGATAAAAACTAGTATAACTGTCTTTACTATATAAATGGTAAAATGTGTAGTTAGATGGGCAGACTCATGAATGACTTGAATGGATGCGATTTATAAGTTAAGCAGGTGTATAAATTGTTGGTTTGTCCTACATCGGTTGGGAGGGGGCGGGGTTTATCTTCATATATCCTGGGGTTACTCCACCTAATAGGTTAGCCTTTTGGGTGTGACACTACAGTGGTATCAAAGCCTAGGTTATCCGCCCAGTCCATGCCCCAGGCCCACATGAGCAGGAAGGAGGGGGAGGTCCTCGTGCATGTTTGTTACATGCCCCAGGTTCCACTGTGGGGAGGGGGATTATTGGTTTATCCCACATCGGTTGGGAGGGGGGTGGGGTTTATCTTCATATATCCTGGGGTTACTCCACCTAATAGGTTAGCCTTTTGGGTGTGACACTACAGTGGTATCAAAGCCTAGGTTATCTGCCCGGTCCATGCCCCAGGCCCACATGAGCAGGAAGGAGGGGGAGGTCCCCGTGCATGTTTGTTACATGCCCCAGGTTCCACTGTGGGGAGGGGAATTATTGGTTTATCCCACATCGGTTGGGAGGGGGGTGGGGTTTATCTTCATATATCCTGGGGTCACTCCACCTAATAGGTTAGCCTTTTGGGTGTGACACTACAGTGATTGCATTGTGTTTGTTCCTCGTTTGATTGTTCCGCATTCGCTTCCATTGCAGGGCCGATCGCCCGTATCCCAACAAACTGGTATCAGAGCTTAGGTTATCTGCCTGGTCCATGCATCAGGCCCACGTGAGCCGGAAGGAGGGGGAGGTCCCCATGCATGTTTATTGCACGCCCCAAGTTCCGTTGTGGGGAGAGGGATTGTTGGTTTATCCCACATCGGTTAGGAGGGGGGCGGGGTTTGTCTTCATATATCCTGGGGTTACTCCACCTAATAGGTTAGTCGTTTCGGTGTGACACTACATAAATCAACGAGCAATAGATCCATAGATGGATTGCATATGTGTCACTTTCTTAGCCCTAACAACCACAACACACGCTCTACATATCCTAGGAGATCTTATGCGTATTGCATACTATTCATGCAGTGACACATGTTCCTTCCCTTCTTGATTGACCTTCCCAAGAATGGTAAAAAAAAAAAGGGTACAACAGTATTTTAGGTACCTGTTTTGTAGTTTTACATATTTTTGCCTTTTGTAACTACTGTGTATAGAGTTTCAGGGTTCTCAAGGGTTTATCTTTCATCAAACTCGAATGTTTTTCGATCAGGTCTAATAATTGTCTTTAGAAGTGCTAGGAACATTTTCGACGTAACTTTTGTGGATTTTTTGTAACTTTAGAGTCTGGTAAATATGATTTGATTGAAGCTGTGCTAATTTAGAACTTCCTGGTCAATATGATTTGATTGAAGCTGTGCTAATTCAGAACTTTTGGGTATCTTAGAGAATCAGTTGATATATGATTTAATTGAGTTGTAGGTACGCCACCCATTGATTATATCCAAGTCATGTCGATGATCCTTTTTAGCTGGCCCATCTGAATTTTTAAGGCCTTTTAGGCTGACCAAAGGTGGCTTTTATTTTGATGTGCATTTCGAGCTTTTGGAGGGCCTCGATGATTTGATTGGAATTGGATTTGGTTTTCTCTTGATCTACCAATTAGTCTGTTAACTATTCTTTGGACCTGCCTAAAATGCATTCTGCCCAACTTATATAGTTGCTCAACGGATATTGAACCTAGATACTTTGATTAAAGACTGACGAAAGTCAAAGAGTAGTTTTAATCTCATTTTAGGTGAGGTGTCTACCCGCCCTGGTAGGGATGGGTATCTCATTGATATTTTCTGATTTAGATTGTATGGTAACCCTAGCACCACCTATCTAGTTAGTGTAAAGCTTTGTGGGCTCCATTGTTCCATTTTGCTAGCTCATTCAAGGCAGAGTTAAAAAATAAGGTAGATACAAAGCTTAGCTCATTCAAGGCAGAGTTAAAAAATAAGGTAGATACGAAGCTCAAGTGGATCACAAATGGTGAAAAGTGGGGATAAGGACGTCCACCCTTGAAACCATCTCAAAGCCTACCATGATGTTTATTTTCCATCAAACCATATATAAGGTTACAAAGTTACAATGACCTAAATGAAGAGAAAGGACAAATATCAGATTGATCCAAAACCCTTCCGTCTCCTAACAAGTTTTTTTCAACAGCAAGCATTCAATCTCCACTGTTTCCTATTGTGTGGTAGGAGCTTTGTCTGCCTATTTTTTAGCTCGTGCCCTGAAGAGGGAAAATGGATGGATAGCCGGGATAAAACACATGCATCATGGTGGGGCCCACAGAGCTTTTCCAGCTGGCTGGTGTTGGGTCACCACCCAATCCAGATCCATATATTTCCTGACACGTGTCCTGTGACGAGATGACCATGCCCTCTACCGTATCATTTTGTTATGTAGGCACTTAAGTGACTTAGGAATTGTACACATGGCATGCAAGTATGACATGTTGTTGAACTATCCAAATCATGTTTCTTAATTTAAATAAATAACACAGGCAAGTATTTCAAATTAAACTGTCCAAATCATGCTTCTCAATTTAAATAAATAATGAACAAATATTACTGTATTATATGGTTATCTGACTATTGAATTGGTGAAGATTTATTGTACAGATAATAAGACTAGAATATATATAACGGTCTAATTTCAACCAAAAAATGACGACGAATCAGAGGTTAGGATTATTCAACCAATCTGATTTTGGGACCGTGACTTGGTAAGGTGAGTTCTGCGGGAAATGGATTGGCTGGTGCACCCTACATCAGCTACGTTGCTGGTGTAGGGACGTCGCGGACGCAGAGCGAGTGTGCAGTCCTCGAGCACCATGTTTGAACGAACGGTTCAAAGAAGATTAAGGTTCTGTGGACCCCACAATGATGTATTTAGTAAATCCAAACCGTCTATCCATTTGGCGAGATCATTTTAGTCCATGATACATAAATTGAGTCATATCCAAAATTCAAGTGGACCACACCAATAAAGAGAGTGGGGACAATGATTCTCACCATTAAAACATACCCAGGGTCCACCATGATGTTTATTTGTCATCCAAAGTGTTCATAAGGTCACACGAACCTGGATGAAGGTTAAAAATAAATATCAGACTGATAAAAAACTTCTAGGACCTCCAAAAAGGTTTCAATGGTATACGTTCAATCTCCCACTGCTTTCTGCAGTGTGGTCCACTGGATCCTTGGATCTGTCTTAGTTTTTGGTTCAAGCCTTAGAATGATCCCAAAACATGGACGGACGGTTTGGATATCACAAGTACCTCATGGTGGGACCCACAGAACTTGATGACGTCACTACATCAGCACCCTCGCTGGTGTAGGGTGCACCAGCCAATCCGCTTCCAGTTCTGCGTGCCTGCGTATCAAGTGTCAGACGATGCCCGAGTACCATGTACTTAACCATTTGACTTACCACAGTGTCTGGGATTGAGTGTTGGTGAGAGAGAGAGAGAGAGAGAGAGAGATGGATTTGCAGAAATTGAAGGAATTGTTGGAGGGGGCAGGGGAGAAGAGTGTCCCGGCAACCGTAGATGAACTTCCCGCCAGATTCTACGATCGATTCATCATGCATGGCATCAACGTTGATCTCATCGAACCCGGTCGTGTCATCTGCTCTCTCAGAGTCCCACCTCGTCTCCTGGTATTTTCTTTCTTCTTCTTCTTCTTCTTCTTCATTATTCTGTTGTTGTTGCTTTTTTTTCGTCGGTTTGGGTTTTTCTGCTGATATCTACATCCACCCCGAACGACACACGCCCATTTTCCATTGAGGCTGGTTCCGGTACGAAGTTTCTAGGTTAAGCTTACCGTGCAACTCGCCTGTGTGGGGCCCACCGTGATGTTTTAAGGCATCCAATCCGTCCATCATGTGAGGCCCCTTCTTTTCTCCTTGCCTCCCAAAACTCAGGTCAGTCCAAAACTCAGGTGGGCAACACTTGTAAACTCATGCCTAAACATTCTAAAATCACGTGTTGTGGGCCACGTTAGTTCTGGGATGGACTGGATTTTTGGGTGTCCATCCATCCTGGACGGATGCATCTTCTGAATGGATCGTGATGGAATATAAATAACACATTATCCTCACAAACAATCTGGAAGACTTTTAATGGAGGTTATAATCCCAACTGTTTTCTTTGGGGTGGCCCACCTGAGTTTTAGATTTCCCTTGTTTTTTGGCACCAAACAGAAAAATATGAGGTGTAAACAATGGACGGATTGGATCTCATTACAACGTCACAGTGGGCCCCCGCGCTAGTGGATCCATCCTCTTTTCCATTTTGGGAATTGGAATAGCACAACTTTGATTATCCCCATTTTTTTTTCTTTAAGTTGTAGATTTGAGACTTTGTTATTTATTTTTTATTTTTATAAAATGTAGAACACTGGTAACTTTCTGCATGGTGGGGCGACCGCATCTCTGGTCGATTTGTTGGGATCGGCAGCGATTTTCACTGTTGGAGCCCCGACATCTGGCGTGTCCTTAGAAATTAATGTCTCTTACTTGGATGCTGCCTTTCTTGATGTGGGTCCCTCTCTCCCTCTCTCTCTCTCTCTCTCTCTCTCTCCCACTCACTCTCACTCTCTTCTTTCAATTAGTTTTGTTTTAATACTGTCTTCAATTGGGTCTTGTTTTGGATTGCTGTTTGAAGCTTCTTATCCTTTGTTTGTGTTGGATTTCAAGGATATTGGTTGCATTGGGCTAGGATAGAATAATTTCCTCAATTGGATTTGTCCTCCTTTTCTTTTTTTTGGCTTCTAAATCTTTCGTTCTCTGATGTGATTTCTTTAGGTGGTGTTTGGATGCACAAGTGGATTGAATTATAAATATTCACTTTACTTGAATTGAAATGTCATGATGTCATGATGTTTACCCAGTAGTCACATTGGAGACTTATCTTATGAGTTGTAGTTATGTTTCTTTCAAGCCCAACTTAATCTTACAAATAATGTGATTGTATTTTGGAGCTTCATCCCTCACTATGGATACTAACAAAGGTTTATGGTTTGATGCATGTAACCTAAGTAACCAACACCCCTTATGTTTTCCATTCCTGATCACTCGATCCGGTTTATGGGCCATTTTCAATTAGGATACCATTGTACTGACTTGTAATTATGGCTCTATACTTCTATTTCTGAATTCTGATCAAGTTGTTAATATTTAGAATGTAGAGATTTATACTCTGATTTTAGCAATATCCCGTGTATTGAATATCAGGATAAAATAAATCTTGATCTCAATTTTTGCAACAAAGATTGGCAGATTGGGTTTGGGATTAGGGACAGGATAAGGACCATTTGATGGTAATTCATGGACTTTTATAAAGAAAAATGGACTTAGTAATCTGTAGACTGGTGAATATAAGTTGGGTTTGAGGTTACAATTCAAGATTGGAAGGAAGACAAGGATATGGTTGGGATTTTGTAGGTTGCAGTTAACATATAAGGGTGGCGCGGGTGTAGGGCCGACAGTAGTGCACCCCTCAATCCAGTGGATACAAGTCCTCTGGTTGTTGTGGCTATGTAAAATGCAGTCTTGCGAGGGATAGCAGTGTAGAATGGAGATAGGCAATGGCAGAGATACTAACTTTTGGTGCAACAGGTGGCGCAGGGAAGTCAAACTGCAGATGTATTTCATCGTCTCTATTCATCGGTGGTTCACAATGATGTAAAAGTAGCGGACTACTTGGAAGCATTGAGTTTGATTAATTGGAATCCAGTGCTCAAAAGAGATTTCACAGAAGTGGAAGAGTTAGAAGAGTTGTTTGTCATCAGTTGCGATTGATATAGAGGTGAATTTTCTTCTTTGGAGATGGGATCCATCCAAAAAAATTAGTTAAGTCATTGGCCAAAAGATCGATCCCTGAGAGTACATCAGTAACTCCGGCGGGCTGGGTTTGGAAGTCTAAGTCCCCTCTCAGGGCCATAGTATTCGCATGGCTAGTCGGGTGTGATCGCATCATAACAGTGGATCACCTTTGACGTCGTAACATGATCATAATAAATGGGTGCTTCTTGTGCTTGAGGAACGCTGAAGATGTGAACCATCTCCATATGCTTGAGGGTGTCGCTTATGCTATTTCTCGCAATCAATGTGGATGTGGGTGCTGGGGCAGTTCCAGGTGGTATGGCTCATGCCAAACACAATCCATCAACTGCTCGATGCTTGGAAAATTTGGTGTTCGTGTAAAAGGCGAAACAACCACCCCTATGGAAAGAGCGAATGTGCTTCTTTGCAGTCCTGTGGGTGATATGGAAAGAGCGAAACAACCACCCCTATGAGGGTCTTGGCTTGTCAGTTTCTTTCGTGATCCCTAGATTTAAATATCCTGTTTTCTTATGGGTGGAAGCGGTGGGTTTGCCGCCTCCATATTGTCTTGAGGAAGGCCCGCTCTTTTGATCCAGCCTGTTGTATGCTTTGGCCTCTAGGCCTTTTATTTCTAACAAAATCCTTATTGCTCTCAAGACAATATAGGGTTGAAAATTGTGTTTTAGGGACTGTGCAGGGTTACAGAATGTGTTTGCGGGCTGTACGTAGGATGCAGTTGATGATTAGGTACCGTGAATGGAATTTAGGTTTGGTAAGTTGCTTTAATGTAGGCTACGTTTGAGGATTGGGGACTATATGTTTTTTTTTTTTTTAGAAAGGTAACGATTTTATTCGCCAAATGGCCCATTGGCATGCCATTGCCCCCATTCGCCAAACCGCTTTTCCTTCTTTTCCAACACCTCCTCCACGCCATGACTCAAGAAAGGATGATATGGATGCCGGCATAACCCAAGAAACATTGAGAGTTTTAAGAAAGAACTCCCACACTCTCGAAGCATAAGAACAACGAATGAAGAGATGGTCCACTGATTCCCCAATCAATGAAGATTGGGGACTGTATGTGTGGCATAAGGTATGTAATTAAGATGTAATAAGAGCTGGAGTTAAGATTATGGCTTGGACATTTTAGGGTTAAGGTGTGCAAATGGGTTAATTTAGGGTTTAAGGCTTTATGGTTTGACTAATTTGTGGATTTAAGGTTTTGGGGTTCAAAAAACTGGGGATTTTGGTAAAGGTGGGGGGATTAGGGGTCAGCGAACTGAGAAATTTGGGGAAATCTAAAGTTTGGATTTGGAATTTTTTTGGCATTTGGGAAATTAGGGATTTTGGGTTTGGGAAGAATTCTGGTTTTGGCAAACTTGGTATTGGAGAAACTGAATAATGTGGGGAAGTATTTTGGGAAATTGGGAAAATAAAATTAGAGTTTTGGGATGTAGAAAATTGGAAAGAAGGAAAAACACAAACTTTCTAGGGTCCTACTTTCTCTGTTATCAAAATTGATGCAGCAATTTGAAAGATTTGGACGTAAATTCAGTAGCCTGAATGTATGTATCTATGAAAAGCTCAAAAATCCTTTAATATTGCCGCACAATTGAAAAACACCAAAGTAATGGACTGCGTAAGTGTATAGGAACGGGCTGTTCAACTAAAAAGAAAGGATAGAAGAAACTAATGCTTAATAAAATTAGAGCAACTAATACTAGAGCAATACATGCTCAAGAAACCTCAAACCCAAAATTTCCACTCATTATAGTCCATCTTGTTCGTGCTTGTGGCTATTTATTTATAGCCTTTACATGTGGAACCTCTAAATAATGTAAAATGCCAATGTCATATTGGTTAAATAATTAATGCAAAAACCAAGAATGAATCCTGTTGGTCCGTGTAACCAAGCAAAACCCTGTCCAAACATTATAAAGAAGTATTCACAAGAAGAAGAAGAAGAAGAAGAAAAGAAAGAAAGGAAATCCAATATTATGTTCAAAAGCTACTGGGAATATCACATATGCCGATCGTATTGGTCCCCCTATACAGCCATATGGAGTATTATAGTTGATTGCATAGGAAGCTCAAACTAGGTAACCAGTTATTGTATAGGATCGTTTAGAGTATTTTTAGTAACATTCATTGCAACTAGAGATCCCTTTTCCAATTAAGTTTCTATGTACCGACCATAGGATCATGGTATTTGTTCGCTTCCCCAAGTGTAGGGTTGCGATGTAGTAATAATCTCGGTAAGACCGAGGTCGATCCACAGGGAAGGAAGTAAACAATTCAAATTATCCTAATAACTAGAATCAAAGAGGTTTGTGAAATTGATTTTTAACATAAAATAGAAAATCTGATAATGGAAAGATAACTAGAGCATCAAGGATCCACTTATAGCTCTCCTTAGATGCATAATTCGCTATGGTTTCTCACTTTCTCAACTAGAATCGATATTAAGATCTATTTAGTCGGATGATAGAGCTGTTAAACCAAACAATCTTTCATATGTAAGTTCAATGCATAGGATTCACTCAATGTAGGCTGAGCTGAGCATGCTCAATTGCATAGGTCATTCCTCATTCCAAAAGGTTCAGTTCACAATCATAACCATCCTCAAGTCCTGTCACAAGACAAGGCCAGATCATGATTTGAACTTGATTCAAATCACATGCACAATCCATACATTTTACAGAAATTCAGAAAAGGAGAACTTTGGTAGGAAGCCCCCACATGAAGATCATAGTACTAGAGCGCACTCCAATTCTTCGGATCATACAGGTCTAGACTGATGCAAACCAATTAAAAATTTAAGTAATTCTCCCAAACATCCATGAGTCATCATAAGACTAAGAAAAGCTACTTAAAACTTGTATAAACTTCAAACCATAGTTCATAATCATGAAAACCAATCTTAAAACCAATAAAACGAATTAAACAATCTAAGAAAACTATAAGGTTCACCTCTTAGCTCTAGCTAAGAGATTAACTAATGAAAAGCATATAAAAAATAAAACTAGAACTAAGAAAAGGAAGAAAAACTAGCTGGAGGAGGCTAGGAAGCCTCCTATGACTTGAACTCCTTGCTCCCCACGTCCTTGGTTGCCCTGGAATAGAAGAGAGCACCTCCTTTTATAGTGCAGCAATAGTACAGCAACATAGCAGAATTTGTTTCGCTTGGTACGGCTTAACCAATGGTTGGATTGCCTTCAAAATTGATTTATAGCTTCCTTGTAATGTGATCTTCCTCATAGATGATTTAGATTTCCAAGATTATCCTCTGAATGGGCCCACCAATTAGATCACCGACCGCCTCTCAAAATCGCGCACTTCGGGTACCTTCAGAACCAGTCATCTTGCTTTCAGTGCTCCGGAGTGTACAGATGTCGGATTGATCCCAAATTTTGAACATTGGTAGAAAACTTCCTCCTCTACATGATAGACGGATTAGATTGTCCAAAACGATCCCAGAATGTGGTCCGAAAATTAGAACAATTAGGGCTTTTATAAACTCTGCGCAGTTGGAGCTTTCTGGATGGTCCATCTTTCTTCAACCGGTACGATCAAACCACACATCCTTTTAATCTGAAACTTTGTGGTTATTCATATATGGATGTGGTCTAAAAGATGGTCAAAGTAGATTCTTCATATCATCAATGATGGGCCACCTGGACCGGCCTAGAGTGGAACAGCGAAATCTGGAACTTTCTGGACAGTTCGTATTGTTTTGGCCACCACGATCAATCCGTAGCTCCGATCGACACGAAACCACTTGGGTTAGTTCGGCGTCGAGCTCCTCTTCGACATGGATGTGTTGGATTTCCAAATATCATCAAGATCGGCCCAGAAAACTGGTCCGAAAAACCAGAAACGGGAGTGGCCTGCTGTTTGCAATTTGGAAACTGAAATTTGTATGGCCGACCGGTCAAGACCGGTCGGACAAGGTTGGCCTTGCTCCAGCAGCATGTGAAAGGAAGGGTAGTGTTGGCCGACCGGTCAAGACCGGTCGGGGCCTGCATTATTTCTTCTTTCTTTTCTTTCCTTCTTTCTTCCTCATTCTCCTCTCTTTCTTCATCATTCTTTGGTTCACCTTGGGCCTTCATCAAAGACTCCTAAATGTACCCTTTTAGTCACCAATTGAGCCAAGCCACTCTCATTCCTACAATCGCAAAACATGTATTTGATTAGTCTTTAAATCATGAAAATCTTGCATAATGAGTGATGAATTGGGGTTAGAATATGCACAATTAAGAGCTCAACAGTATTCAACTGTAGAGAACAAAAAATGACATTCGGTTGTGTATTAACATTAGATAGGGCAACGGGTTGATAAATAGAGATATCTAACAGCACTAGGAATCCGATTAGAATTCAAATACCTTATATACCAGTATGGGGCCCGTATACCATTTGTCTAACTCTATCTTGTTTATACAAGTCTCTATTTTCACAAATGGCTGTTATATAAAGCTGAATTTGTCACCTGATTGGACATGTAGACCAACTGTCCGCTATCACTTTTTTGGACGATCCGGTTGGATGTGGGCTCCACAGTCTGATCGGATGACTTTTCTTGTTAATCTTCAGACTTCAATTGACCAACCAATGGGGTCTATCTAGGAGCCATCTTGATAGATGCGTGGCCTGGAAGCATCAAGCTGGTTCTGGATGATGGATTCTCTAAGGGTTGGGTTTGAAGGTATGGATAACATGCCATGCATGCACAATTATCTTTCTAATGAATCAGATCCTTGATTAATTAGTCTTATGTTCAATTTGATCTAACAATCTACATAGCCTATTAACATTAAGTACAATAACAGAAAACGTGCAACGATGTAAATGAAGGAATATACAGGAAGATTGTATTTTGTAATGAATATGCAGCTGGTATGCATATGTTGCAACTCCAAAAGCGCAATTTGTGATTCAAATAAATTGAGCATGTATAAGAATTTAATTGTACAAGTGACCATGCATGACTGCATGAACTTGTACATGCATCAGCATGATAAAAAGAAGTATATGAAAATTACCATGTTAGTGAAGACAAATATAAAAATGACCGTCAATCGCATTCTTTTTTCTGAAAATTTTCTCCTTTTCTTATTGTCCTGTGAGCTTGCTGTTGTGATACTTCACAAGTTCTCTCATCAGGTAACATCCAAATGCTTACTTTGCTAGATTATCGTTATTATTAATGTTATGTTCATCTGTTCATCTCCTGTCCATGGAAATTCCATTTTCTTCGTTGTGATGTGATGATTTGTCATTATGGGGTTATTTTTATTCTATTTTAAAGATGCGATCTTCTCATGATCTTCCTTTATTTTGAGAATGGCATGATGATTTTCCCGACCTATGTATTATTGGTTATTTACATAATTTCATATGCCAACAAGATATTCTGTAATGGTAACGGTGGTCATAATAATGGCCACCACCGTTACCTTCATGATACGGGTTGTAACGACCGTTATGGCCCTTGTAACGGCTGTTATGGTCTTTTTTTTATTATTAAAAAAAACTCAAAAAACTTATATTGGTCTCGTAATGGACCGTTACGGGGTTGTTACGGCCTTTACAGGGGGCATAACGGGCTGTTATGGGAGCTATAACAACCGTTATGACCCCATTACGTGTAATGGTTGCCATCATTACCTTTACGTAACAGCTGTCATGGCACACCATGCAAGCCATCAAATATTTCTATGAACAAATTTTGGTCAATATAGCATTTCTTGGCAATTGGTCATTCTTCTGTGGCTCTCCTGATCTTAATGTTGTAATGTATGTGCCTATAGTTACTCGATTGGTGTTGGAACACACTCAACTCTCTCCAATTAAAGAATTGCATTCACATTTATCAGATGAATTGGTGGGACCCCATGCATAGTGGTGGGTAACGGGAACTGAGATACCTAGACTTCTAAAGTCAGAACCATTTGAGAATTGGGTTGGCTTTGGGTCCATTGTTTTATACTTATTTAACATTCCAAGAGGGGTGAGTGCCTAATTGGGTACTTATATTTACTATCATTATTATAAGTATTATATATATTAATATGATTAATAGCATGCTAATCTTCCCAATAAAACAAATCATGCTAATCTCATTTCTAATAGATTATTGGATTTTAACTTTAAAAATCCTCAAGATGTCTGATTTTTCCAAACAAGCTATTAACTTTTTAGAGTCCCTAAATAATCTTCCGAAGGAGTGAAATCCAAATTATACAGTGTTTGTTGCGCATGTGAATTAGTGTTTGCTTCAAATTGTTGTTTCTAAGCTGTCTTGTAGAACACATTTGCTTCAGTTAAGCTCAGGACTTGATATTTTCAAGTGTTAGCAAAAGCACTTGCAGTGGTCAGTGGTCAGTGGTCTCCTAAAACATATTGAGCTATCATGCCACACAAGCACTTAAATAGGAAAACATGGACTCGGCCTCCTAGAACAGAAACTGCTTGAACGACTGGAAGCTGCACATAAAATGGCATCCAGCTCCTATTTGGGCCTTTCTCCTTTTTAATGGTTGAAGTCATATTCTGAATTTTAATAGCACTTGCAAGTTTCAAATTTTAGGATGTGGGCATGAAGAGTCATGGACCTTTATTTTAGAGAACTCCAAGCCCTATGCAAAAATGAATATTACACCAAATTGTGCAACTGTGTCAACCTACATCCAAGAAAAACATTGAAAATGTGAAGTAATATGAGGCGTTGAAATTATATATTCAAATAGACACATAAATGCTTTCCTCCACTAATAACGAAATGAATAAGCCTTTTCCAACATATTGTATGAAAAAAAAAAAAAAAATTTGCATGAAGGATTTCTTATTGTTTCAATTTTGAATCCTACGAATAGGCTGATCCAATCATCAGCTGGGCCACATGGGAATTTAAAGATTTTGGGTTGCATACATTGTTTTCTATTCTCAAGATAACCAAGAAGTATGAATAAAACCAGTATAATCATGTTCAAATGGATGGCTAAGACAGAAAACAATACTTGTTCACCATTTATGTGAAAATGTTCTTTGTTTAGATGCTAGGATTGCCTGATAAAGGCAATTTTTGGTTAGTGTCCAATCAAGATGGAGTCAGCTGAATGTATGGTTTGGATCTCGTCCATGTATTTACAATGAACAACATGGAGGTATGGTAAGGGGCATTGGATAAGATCCTTACTGAACTAGATTAGGTGGGCACGATTCCATGACTAGAATACCAAAGGAGTGCTACATGTGGAAGCATTGAGGTTGTGTAATCTAATCATTTGAAGATACTGACACAAGCGCCATTATAGATTTGAGTATACATGGAAATAAACATAGATTTGACTCCACTTCAATGTGAATCGTTACTAGGGTCATGCGCATATAGAAACACCAGCAGTCAATTCACTAGCAAAAGCAAGATGTAAGATTTGAGAGAACCATTCTCTCTGATATAGTCAGGAAGAGTTAACAAGGAATTTACAAGAAGAGGTCCCATAGCGTATTTTGTTTGCTAATGACGTAGTTTTGATCAACGAGACCAAGAAGGATGTAAACACAAAGCTAAAACTATGGAGGTATGCTTCAAAATTTAAATGTTTTAGAAGTAGTTGGACTAAGTATATGGAATGCAATTTTAGTAATGGTGGGAGTGGAAACGAGGAATTCGTTGAGATTGCTGACTAAGTACCCCAGAATGACCATTTTCAATATCTCAAGTTGATAATTCATGAGAGTGAAGAGATTGAAAAGGATATTGCTCATAGAATTCAAGCTGGGTGGAATAAGTGGAGATGTGCCTCTAGAGTTTTATGTGATTGCAGCATACCCCAATCAAACCGAATGGGAAATTTTTTGGGATGGCTATAAGACCAGCCATGCTTTATGAGATAGAATGTTGGGCAGTTAAGGAACATCATATTAATAGGACGAGTATAGCTGAAATGTGGAATGTTGAGATGGTTGAATGGCAGGACAAGGAAGGATAAATTAAAAATGAATGCATTTGAGGGAACTTAGGAGTAGCACCAATAAGATGAATGGAAGTAAACTTTCAGATGGTTTGGCCATGTGCAATGGAGGCCAAGAATTATGCTGGTTAGGAGTAAGTTGGTTCAAATTGTGAAGGCTCTTAAAGGGCAAGGAGAAGGCCCAAAGCCTCGGCAAGAAGAAGTGGAGACTAGCGATGTTGGCTTCATTTTGGGCTATCTGGTTGGAGCATAACAAAAGGGGTTTTTGCAATTCTAAAGAGTTGGAAAGGAGAGTTGCTCTTAGGGTAGCAGGTTTTATTAGAGACTGGGTTTGTTAATGTTCGTTGCTGGTCTCTGTTTCTGTTGAGGTTTTCCTGTTTTTAGTCCTGTATAGTTTAGGGTGTTCGTTTTCTGCTTTTAGTTCTATATAGTTAGGGTGTGGTCTTGAGTTCTTCTGTCTGTCTTGTTTTTGTTTTTCTTTTCCTTTCTTTTGGCGGTTTGCCTAATAATATATCTTCTTTCAGAAAAAAGGAGAAGACCCAAAAGGATGTGGGTTGAGGTAGTAAGAAAAGACTTGATGACCTACGGTTTAACCAAGGATATGGTCCTTGATAGTGGGATGGCAGGACAGGATTAACCTGGTAGTTGGGATAAGGCTTAGACAATGTCACAATGATGATGCTCTCTTATGGTCAGCATTCTTTGACTTTTTTATGAACTAACATGAATTTTTCAGAAAAGAAATTTTCTGAATAACTCATGAATTATTGAACAATTTAGAGTTGTTCTTGATTCGCAACTTTGTGCGATAATATCCAAATTATTCATGAACTTTGTATGAGTTATTCAATATTTTGAAGAACACCAAAAAGGAAAAAAAATTAAACAGAATAGTTTTGTACGAGGTGTTCTATATTTTGAAGAATACCAAAAAAATCAAACAAAATATATTTTACTTTCAAAGGTAAAGTTCTAATTAATTTATTTTTTAGTGACAATTTCCAAATTTTCTGCAAAACAAATACTTGTTTTTTCTCATTTCGCATTGCCGAATTATTCCAAATCCCTCCTTTGGAATATTAGTTAATTTACAAAGGAAAAATTGTCTCACTTCTGCCATATTATTTGCATCAATTTTGATTGGTATTGATTTCCACGAACATTCATAAATATTGGAATAGCATAAAGAGAGAATTGTGCTAGAAAGCCTTTTATGATTGATTTGGGGTTTGATGATACATCCTGGGCTGTGGTCTGGCACATGCCCTTAATTACTTTATAGAGAATAACCCTTGATTCTAAGACAAACTCAGGAAAGTGCAATGATCTTGAATATAAAACGAGAAGTCAATAATTCCAGGGATGGTGTTGTTCTGCGTGGATGCTCCACTTGACATATATCTGTCTGAAGGCAGCTTTTCCATTGTTCATAATGCCCAAGGCATTGCATAAACCATCCATATTCCAGTGCAAAGTGCTCATGAGATCGTCAGCTCACAGTATATGCACATGAAGTATGATAACAGTGTTAGTTAGATGGGTTAAACTTTAAGACAATGAGCATAGAGCTGTATCGCTGAAGACGAACATGTTACTGTAGAAGGTGTGGATGGGACTGGGCCATTGCATTTTAAAATAGATTTTCAACTCATGGTGTCACTGAGAGACCTGCCTGAACATCATGGGGACAATATTGAAAGGTGCTATTCCCTGTACAGGATGTATGATAAGTTGCCGTGCTCATAGGCTGAAGGCCACTTGCAGAACTTCATTTGGGAGATGAATTTCCAAAAGCTGCTTCTCCCATCATGGTCATCAGCTGCACCATGAATTGCTAAAGAGTCTCAAAAGAGGTGAAATATATGGCGTGGCATGAGGAGCAAGCCTCTGGAGGCATTGAAAGGTGCTATTCCCTGTACAGGATGCATGATAAGTTGCTGCGATCATATGTAGAAGGCCACGTGCAGAACATTTAGGAGAGGAATTTCCGAAAGCTGCAGCACCCATCATGGTCACCAGCTGCACCATGAATTGGTAAAGAGTCTCAAAAGAGGTGCATTATATGTTGTGGCATGAGGAGCGAGCCTCTGGAGTGTAGCATGGTGCCCAAGGCCCAATGCCCGTCCAGTGGTTGGTTGCCATGGTTGCACCCAACAATCCTTTGAGATCGGCAAGCTTAGCCCATCATGCTCACCAGCTGCACCAAGAATTGGTAAAGAGTCTCAAAAGAGGTGCAATATATGTTGTGGCATGAGGAGCAAGCCTCTGGAATGTAGCATGGTGCCCGAGGCCCAATGCACGTCCAGTGGTTGGTTGCCATGGTTGTGCCCAACAATCCTTTAAGATTGGCAAGTTTAGCTAGTCAATCTGCTCTCAGGCATGGATGCACAGCTGGGGAAGATGGCTAAAGGCACTTCCTTCTTGAGTGCAGGCATGCAAGAGGGTTTGTTGGGTTAAATCAGCTAAGTATCACTTGAGTGCAGATGTGCAGTTGAGGAGACGGGTAGAAAAGAAAGGTAGGAACTCGCAGCGACCTTCGAAGATCTCAAAGGAGTACTCTGGAAGCAAAGGATGCAAAGTACTGACTGAGACCTCTCTTTGGGTATTTATAGGCAAAACCCAGGGTCTGGAGGACACATGTCGCGCTCCTATTAGCCAAACGGTTCCAGGGTGACAGCTGTTCCGCACTCAAAGCAGGCCCGAATACATGTCTAAAGCCGATTGGAGTGTCCATGTTGAATGCTAGAAATACCGTTGCGTTTCTGTGCTGGCAACAAAGAAGACCGAGTGTGTCTGTGCCAGCAGCCTAGCAGTCCTCACGTTCAGCGTGGCGACAATTGCATTCATTACATGCGGCACATCTGCACCAGTGGCTTAATAGCCCTCTTGTCTGTGCCTGAGAAACATTCCTAGCCGGGGCCACTAAGGCTTGAGTCCATTCTTCTACCAAAGCAAAGTATCAAAGTACGCCTGTGCCTGAGGGTAAATGCCTGCGCATGAAGGTAAATGTAGTGCTTGGGCCCTTAAACTTTTTTTCTCTTTTCTATGTCAACACATATTACAAGCAGAAGAAACTCAGGGAAAAATAAACATTTTTCTCTTTATCCTACAATTAAGAGAACCTTAGGGACAATGTATCTCAGATTTTCTTTCCACCTAGAAGAAAAGATATCTTTAGAGAGATATGACTCAAACATCTTTACCTCCAAATATGAAAAGAGACTCGGTCAGAGGAAACTATCTCCATCCCATTTCCACCTTGCTAGCACAAGTAGAGACCCAGAAGTTTCAGAGTTGTTCCAAAGAGAAAAGCAATCTCCTTAGACTTGAATATGAACCAACATAAGCAAAGAACGATTTCACCCTCAAGATAAAGTCCCTCGCCTAAGCCAAAATGATGATTTGTTAAGCTCAAGATTACCCACTAGTAGCAACTTGAGTGGTAGATTATCGCAAGTTGATGTCTTTTAAGGTTCTATAAAGATAGAACATTGCTATCAAAATTATGCCTTAAGCAAGTTGTGGAAAGTGATACATGAGGATGGAATGTATTGGCTAATTGATACAAAATCTCTTGAGCATGTTTAACATACTGAGGATTTTGCTAGCCCCGGTTGCGAACCTGGCTGGATATAGGTGCTTGTCGGCCCACCAGACCAATTATCCTGATCAAAATAGACATGCCACATGAATACTGAGATGCCAGAATGGATGACCAGCCATCTCTAGCTGGCCTAAGGCATAAATATCTTTTCTTGTGTCCAAATGATTAGATATCTGATGATAGGATGTTGGAACTTGGTTCTCATGCTCAACAATCTAGACTGAGCAATTGATAGGCCATAACTTTAATTGATGAATCCTAAACATCTTCAACAGGATTAACTGTCCTATCAATGGCCCACTTTATGATGGTAAGCAGTAGTTATGGCCAGCAACAGGATCCTTGATCATATGTTTGGAATAATCTTAAATTGCTCAATTTTTGGTGCCATGGGCCTTCCAAAAATTGCATCATGGAAACTGATATGGAAAGAAAGCATAGAGACATCCGCAAACCAAATAGAAAGAAAGCCTAGGGTAATTGGGAAACTGTCCTTTTTATTTTATTTTTATTTTTTCCATGGCATATGCTTACTGTTACACTACCTGTTGAATCTCACATGCACACACTGTGTATGTATATGGGTAAACCTCATTCAAAAACTGAAATTGTTAATTTCTGTTTGTAAAATTTCCATTTAAATTCTCTCTTAGACTGTGTTTAAAGCATGCTGTCAGTTATAACCCTACATAAATCATGGTCCCACAATTTGGACGGTTTGGATTTGAGGGATTCATCTGGTGGGATCCATCATGGATGGACATGGTGTAAAATAAGAATAGCAGGTCCATACTAAACCTTTTGATAAATGGTCTTGCATGCATTATAAACATGATCATTTGGCTATTTATGTCTTTATCTTAGCTATGGAAGGTTATGGTTGTCTTACTTGAGGAGTGTGTTGGGGCATGGTCCATGCATGTTGGGGCCCAACAGTCAGTATTACTGATCAATGAGCCCCTCTTGTACAAGCTAACAATCCGAGCATACCATAACTTATGCACATGTGGTACATGTGCATCAATGTTTTCTGTATCATTATCGCATAATGTATCGCACCCTTGGGATACCGATACATATTGGTTATCACATTGGATATAGTGGTTGTATGACTGTATCATTTAATTTATCACTGTTGTCGGGAGACATGGGGAAACATTGGGAAATTGGTTGTATTTTTCAATGAAACTTCAGAGATTGTTAAAAAAGACACCAATATGCACTTAGACATTAAAAAAACAAATCACAAAAAGTGCACATAATGAGTTCTTTGTATAGGATCCTAATTTATGCATTGTCTGACTGAACTGATGGAACTATATTCAAAGTTAATTCATAAAATTTATAAACGTAAGAAGACATAATGGAAACACAAGCATTGCATTCAAAAGCACAAGAAGTAGAAAACTAGAAATATACTTGTGGATTTGGAAAAATAAATATTTTTTTAACATTTTCAATTATTTTTTCCAAAAAAAATCCCCAAATTGCCAAGAATGTATACATCAAGTTATATACATGTTTGATTTTGTGTTTGGACACTAAGATTGCAACCGATTTGGGAAAAATTGGAAAATTTCAAAATTTTTTTTTTCATTTTTTCGCAAATTGGCTCATTTCCTCCAAATCTCAAAATCTAAGCTCCGAATTCATAATTTTTCATGCAAAACATGAAGAATCATGGATTTCTTACCATTTGATACTATTTACAATATATAAAAACGAGGGGAAAAAACGAATCAAAGCTAAAAATACGCACCTTTTAGAATCCGGCTCCAAGAAGCTTTTGTTCGTGATTTCAGAGAAATTTCGAAGATTTTCCTTCCAACGAACTAGAGTGGAATAGTCGAAATCACCTTAGAATGTACTAACAAGAAGTTTTTTTTTTTTTTTTGGGTAAAATTTTGAGGATTTTTCAGACAAAACAACACCGGTTTCCTTTTCTCCCTTTCCATATTGCACTTGGCATCGATATATCGTACGATACATTAAGAATTTATAAAGCGGGAGTGTGGATATATCACACGACATCGCGATATCCATGATATATCGAGATATCATGCAATATATTGCACGATACCTTGAAAAATAGATATTAAAGTTGGGTTTCGTATCGTTCAGCTGGGATAACAGATATATCGTGGGATATATTGGTGATATTGCAAGATACTGAAAACACTGATGTGCATAAGATCTGGGCCTTTCATCTGTTTGGCCTTATTGTGGATAATCAAAGCTCTTGGCTAATCCTATACACTAACTGGAGGATTAGTGAGGATTACAAACGAGCGGTGAGGGAAAAAGTCCAACAAAACCTTAAAAAAAAAGTCCAACAAATGGTTGAGGTTCAATGTGCGAAAAAATACAATTGATGGCTCTACATCGATCAGCATCCTGTCTCCTTTGTTGCACGTGTAAATGACACATGGCTGTCTACATTTATTACTTTAGTCCTACTTTAACTTTCTCAGTTTAATTAATTTCCGCAATTATATGATTTAACTTTGCAAGATGTATCTAAGTTTGGCAGTTGGACCCTTTTTACAATTTCCAGAAGTCATGATATGATACCCTTCTCAAGAGTGTGTTTTAGATGTAGGTTTGAATTTCATTCCGATAATCTTCTTATACAGTATAAATTCCTTCACGTTTATGGATGGTTTGCTCTGATCTTAACAGTGTTTTGATGCTATTGCATCTTGTTGACCTTGGGATGTGTTATTCAAGTATTAACTAACTATAAAGCAAATCGGGGGGGGGGGGGGGGGGGGGGGGGGGGGGTTCAAAGAGTACCGACGTGCATTTTACCACTGGGTTTCATATATATGGGAAATGCTAATGTCCCTATCTTCATGGTGACGTTAGCAACGTCCCAGAAGCTTTTAATTGACACATGGCATGGCCAATCATTGGTCTGCACAGTCCACTCAATCATACCATCTGCGGCAACCTATGGTAAAATAATTGTGCCGATCGAATGATCCGAAACCTTTGAATGTGAGCCAATATGTTTCCACCATCCATTTTTTTTATGAGCCATATATTGAATGGTTTACATCATCAAACTGAAGTGCTTCTTTGGAATCATAATTAATCCATCGTGGTTACTCAACAGAACTTCTCTGGCTGAGCTATTATATGATTATCCCTTTTGTTGAGGGTGAGATGTGAATTAGGTTGTTTGCTGAGTTGGTTGATTCTATTTTGAGTTTCGGTTTCCAAGCATTGGCCTTTGATTTAATGTTCAGGGCTTCTTGGAATATGAGTTCTATTTATTAATTTGGGGATTTTTGTTGTGAAATCTTACTTATGATTTCGATGAAAGCAGTCCGAGGTGGTCTTTCTTAGGGCATATTTGGATGTTGTGTCTTGGGTACACTGTATTTAGTCTCCACGTCGGGTGTTTTGTTGTGCTTGCTGTTTAGCCTTGTTCTTGCTTTTCTTTTGGTGTAGATTTCTCCTCTATGCCTTGCAATAAAAAGTTACCTTAAAAAAAAAAAAACTTATAATTTGCTGGTTTCAGGAAGAAATAGAGATAGAGTCCAAAGTTTTGCGGGTGGGAAAGGCAGTTGGAGTTGTTAGTGTCGAGCTGAGGAAGAAGAAGACTGGAAAGATTATTGCGCAGGGGCGTCATACCAAGTACCTGGCTGCGTCCAGTAAATTGTGAAGGAGGCTGCTATTTTCCTTCTGTAATTGCTTGAAAGTAAAGAACTTTTTCTTGGAACTGACATTGTTCTGTGAAAATTAGAGGTGGCTAGTTCTGGGTTTTACTCTTGTTTGTGGTGTATTTTAGGGTGTGAAAAAAAAAAAAAAAAGAAGAAAAGAAATCAACCAGAAGATGCTTGGCTCGCTAGATGAAAGTTCTGCTCAATTGCTGGTTATTTTGAATAACTGTAGCCAATTTGTATTTTCTCTACTTTCCTTTTTGCATACTTAAAAACTTGAAAACTCGACTCGACTTGATGTTCAGCTGGGTTGGGTTGACTCAAAGACTGGGACGAGTCTTTACCTGACTCGACTTGACATGTTAATTAATTTATTAAGTTTTATGATTATTATAGGTAGGTGTATGGGGCTAAAATGTCATCATCATCTAAGCCTTATCCAAACTAACTGGGGTCAGTTGCATGAATCCTGTTTTGCTATTTCGCCATTCCCGTGTTTGAAATGTCATATTATTCGGATTAATGTTGGACGTCATGGCATAAGTTTGATGCCAGCTGTTAACTTGATACAACCTTCACCCTTTATCTGGGCTTGGGATTGGGCAATGGGGGCATAAATTCTCACAGGTGCAATGTAATAGACTATTACATATGTTTTTCACAATCAAGCAAGCTAATAGTCTATTACATAGGTTGATTACAATTAATGAGTTGGGTGTATAAGAACAAAATGTGAAGGAGAAAAAAAGAAGAAGAACCAAAGAGCAGTTTCTTGGTGTTCAGGTCAGAGGAGTTGTTACCTCTGAGTGAGTTCTTGGGTTCGAAGGGTGCGACTCAGTTCAAGTTGTGGTGAGTCTGTCGAGTTGAGCTAGTCATTGGGTTGACTCGATGAGTCGCGCTGAGTCAATCTCATAATCAAGTTTCCTGGTGACTCAGCCAAGTTTCGAGTCGAATGATGGGAGTTTTAGAACAATGCTTCTAGGTACTTCCACTGCAACGGTGCCGTCAGTCCTGTAATGAGAAGAGGCTTTACTTCATGAATATGTGCAAACTACAACATGACAAAAGGCTGAGCCCATCTCTGACAACGTATGCCCCACCAATCAAAACTCGCCATGTCATTACACTGCTGAGAGTACTTAATCAGGGCCAGACGGTGGGGGATTGAGTGACGATCTCAAAACCGCCCATCTAGGTGGTATTTGGCATTGTGGGGCTCACCTTGATGTGTGTGGCTTATATCCATTCCGTCCATCCATTTTTTTCAGCTCATTTTAGGGCAAATGAAACCTTCTTATGGCCCACCGTAATGTTTATTTGCATCCAACCTGTTGATAAAGGTCACACACCTGGATGAGAGGAAGGCACAAATATCAGCAAAACTTTTGTGGCCCTTAGAAGTTTTTAATGGTGGGCATTTAATCACCATCCTTTTCTAGTGATGTGGTCCATTTGATCTTTTGATCCGTGGACGAAACACATACATCATGGAGGGCCTAACAATGCTTTGATGAATTTTTAGGATGTGATCCTAAAAATTAAGCAAATCCAAATCTCAGGTGGACCATACTGTTGGTGAATGACCATTAAAAGATTTTTGTGGGCCACACAAGTTTTAGATCAAGCTAATCTTTCTATTTCTCCTTTATACAGATCTGGTTGACCTTATCATTGGCTTGGATGAGAGAAAAACCATACAATGGGCATTATTGTGGGCCTTGGGAAGTTTTTAATGGTGGGTGTTTGGTCGGGATTTTTACTGCAATAGCCCTGAGGTGTGGCTATTTTTACTAAAAGGCCAACTTCTTGTCTGGTTCATCTTTTTGGCCTTTTGACGAGAAATTGAAAATTTATAGTTGAAAATGCCCCTCCGACCAATTCCCCCTAGGCACTATGGATCCCCTTAGGGCACGGTGGATTCCACTGAGCACATGGTGGTCAGATGGGTATGCTCGACTGTCAAATTTTCAATTTCTTGTCAAAAGGCTGAAAAAGATGAGCCGGACAAGAAATTGAACTTTTACTTAAAATAGCCACATCTCAGGTCTATTGCAGAAAAATCCCTGCTTGGTCACCATCAATTTTTAGGAACACGTCCCATACCGGACCGGGTGATGTTACCCAGTACGAAATCGGATTGCGTGCGGAGTAAACTCTCTTGGGCCCACCTAGAATAGAATGTATGTGCTTTATCTATTCCGTCCATATGTTTTTTCCCCTCATTTGAGGGGTTGTGCCTAAAATTTAAGCATATCTAAATCTTAAGTGGACCATGCCACAGGAAACATTGGGAATAAAGATTTCTACCGTTGAAACCTTCCCAGGCCCCACAGTGATGTTTATTTGTCATCCAACCTCTTCACAAGATCACATGGACATGGATGAAGAGAAAACACAAATATCAGCTTGATCCGAAACTTCTGTGTCCACTAGAATTTTTCAATGGCAGACATTCAATTCACACTTTTCCTATGGTGTGGTCCACTTTAGATTTTGATATGCTTTATTTTTTGGCACAATGCCTAAAATTATCTGTTAAGATGGATGGACGGAGTGGATAAAATATTTAAATCACGTTGGGCCCCACAGAATTTACTCTTCGCTAAGCGTGCAGAGTTACTCACTACGCAATCCGCTTCCACCCGGTACCGTGTTGGCCAACCTTGATGAATGTGTTGTGTATCCAATCTCAAAACTTAAGCAGATCCAAATCTCCAGTAGACCACACCACTAGAAAAAGTGATAAATGACCATCAAAATATTTTTGTAGGCTAAAAACTTTCTGGATGAAGCAGATCTTTGTATTTTCTCTTCATCCAGCTCCTTTTAACCTTATCAACGGGTTGGATAGAAAATAAACATTTCGGATATGCTTAAGGTGGGCCTTGTGAAGTTTTTAACGGTGGGCATTCAATCACCATTTTTTCCTAAGGTGTGGTCCAGCTGAGATTTGGATTTGCTTAATTTCTTGATTCATCTCCTAATAAGGGCTGTAAAAACGGATGGATGGCGTGGATATACAACACATCATCAAGGTGGGCCCCCACGTTAGTGTTACTTGGGTAACACGCATTAAGTCATTTGGCTTATATGTGCCCACCGAGAACATGTCCTGGCTGAAAATCAATCTGATCCACTCATCAGAGGGGCCACAACCCCACAAGCGTACTTCGATCCAATAATACTGATATGCTCTTTTTTCCAACCGTTCGCTATCGCCATACAAGGTGTGACCCATTTAATGAGTGGACCACCTTCACATTCTGAGCTTGTCCATGCTCACGCAGGACCCACACGAGGAATGGCCCAGATCTCTCACACGTGTCGTACGTCCGTACGTGCGGGGAATCACCTCTTCCTTCGGTGTCTCCTCTCGCGAACTGTCATAACACTTGCTGTTGATTGAGAGAGAGAGAGAGATGCCTCCGCCGAGCAAAGAACCATGCAAGAAGGAAGCCTGCGACATTCAAGCTTGCCTCACCAAGAACAACTTCATCCCCCAAAGGTAAAAAATATAGGATTGATATTTACACCCCACTTTTCATTTCTGCACTATCTCAATTCCCCAACTGAAAATTTGGGTTGTACCCAAATCAACCAGATTGCTTGTAATTTCTTTCTCTGATTATTCTAATTAGAAACCCAAGAATTCATGCCATTTGAGATGGCTTAGGAATTATATGATTCTCCTCCCCTGGATGTACATAGTATCAAGTAGGGCCATGTTTCAATAATCCAGATTCCAGGCCATTGGTCTCTTGGGCCTCACCCCAGCTGGACCATGCCCCCACGAAATCTCCCATTTTGGAAGAATCCTAGCCACTGTTGCGCGCTAATGTTGAGGAATAAGAAAAGAATACGGAAGAGATGAGATTTGAGAGAGAATAGAGAGAAGACAAGGAAGAAGGATTGTTGTTATATGTAGGGGTGTCAATGGGCCAGGCTCGGGCCTGAAAAATCAGAATTTTGAATAGGCCCGGCCCGATGGTCCGGGCCGATACATACCCTAGGCCCGGCCCGTTGACAGCCCTAGTTATATCTCTACCCGTAAAGATTACAATGCATTCTGTTATGTAAGCACCACAATAATGCTAGGGATAACATGTAATTAAAAGATAACAATAATGACAGAGCTAACCCACAATTAAAAGAAATTGTTAAAAGCAAGCAATTTGAATTTGAAAATGGTCTGCCACATAGGATCTAAGAGATAGGGATCTCATCATTTCACCGTCCATCAAAAGAACCTTGTCCTCAAGGTTTGACATTAGGGAACCGGGAAGGGAGACTTGCCTAAGTCTCCTGCATAGTGTCCTCCAGGATCATTGGGCATGGGATTGTCTTCTAGCCAATATCGTTCCATGAGAAAGAGTTGTTTCATTTTGCAGCGGTGGCCTCAATGGAATTGCTCATTCGTAGTTAAAATTCAAACCTCGGTTACGTCGTTTCTCCATTTTGGATGGTGTAAGGTGTTTGATGGGAATGGTTCCAACGATAGCCGAGGGAAGAAAATGCTCCATGTGGGAATGGTTGGAATTGTGGGCTAAAGCAATCTTTTCTTCTACCGATTGTGCCAATCCAATTACCTTGATTAAGGACGTCGGATGAAAAAGTTTAACCTCGCCCTGAATATCATCGCGTGACCCTCCTACGAAGCAATCAATCATGCAGGATTCAGGTAGTTTAATTGTGAGGTTTACAAAATATTCAAATTTGTCTTCATATTCTTGCACCGATGCACACTATTGCAGTCGTGACAACATCTCATCCAATCCCGTATATTTAGTGGCACCAAAGTGAACACAATAGCAGATTTGAACTCATCCCATGTTCATGTTGCTACGATATCTTTCATACAACAATACCATTGAATGGCTTTTCCTTCAAGGTGGAAAGTCGCTAATCCAATCTTCTCATGCGCTGGTTATAGCTAAAGAAAAGCTGCGCCTAGTAAATCTAGTTGAGAGGATCCTCCCTATTGAAGCAGGGAAAATCCACCCTGTATATTTAGTTTGCAACGTGGAAGAAGAGCTGGCTATTGTGAGATTGTAGACCGTTGGAGGTGTGTACTGTAATGGGGGTGGATGGTGTGTTTGGGGTGACTTGGTTGTCTTGCCGGTGTTAAGTTATAGACGTGTCTCAATGTGTCCTTTAACGCTGTAAAATTACCAGCCCAGATAGCTTGTTGTTCCTTAAGATCAGCTATGTCTTGAGAGGTTTTTTGCTATTGTCCCGATAGCTTTTTGATTCTCTCTGCCATGGCTGCCATTTAAATTTGGTTTGGTTAACAGAATCCTACATTCTAGTCATCACTAGATCAGTATGTTCTGATACCAAATGATGCGTGCCTTAACCAAATTCATAAGGAATAAGAAAAAAATAAGGAAGATGAGATTTGAGAAAGAAAAGAGAGAAGACAAGGAAGACAAAGAAGATGGATTGTTGTTATTTCTCTGTCCTGTAGAGATTACAATGCATTCTCTGATATAATTAAAAGATAACAATAATGAATGTAAAAAGATAACAATAATGATAGAGATAACTCACAATTAAAAGCAAGTGATTTGAATTTGAAAATGGTCTACCACATAGGATCTTAAAGATAGGGATCTCATCAGCCACCAATCTAGGGCCTTTTCGCAGCTGTATGTAAAGTGATGCTGCATTTCTCGTTCAACTTGTAGAAAAATGAGGGTGGAGGTAGGTTTATGATGCAGGGGCATGCGATGACCTAACCCTAGATGTGTGTATATTCAGTTGGAAGATATTCAAGTAAGAAAATTAACAATTAACTATTTTTGCTCAAAAGGAAACTAACAAATATCAACACGGAGATGATATCCGTCCGTCCGGATCATGCCCCTCAGCATAAGAATCATGTAAATCGTAAAATAGGGAGGATCTAGGAATATGAGGATATCCCAGATCTAGCATATACCAGTCCACAATCAAGTTTGGATCCGATTCCCATGGCTAAGTATCCCTCTTTTCCGATCGAAACAAAAGAGGTAGATTCGAGAAAGAACGAATGTGATGGGGAAGGAACAGGTTCGAGATGAAGGATAACACAGGTTATAAAAATAGAAAATCGTACCTTTCCTGCACCTTGAAGAAATAGAGATGAGAAAAATATGGAAACCGGGGTGGAATCCTCAACACTCGAGGGCTAATCCTGAAACCCTGATCTCTTGAAACAAGAGGAAGAAAAACAGCTGAAATTTGTATTCATCCATAATTTCGAAATAGGGTTTCTCACAGTATATATAAGCTACAAAAATAAAAAGTGCACTAAAGTGCCTGAAAAAAAAAACATAAAACGCCTAAACTAAATAACGACACTAAAACGCCTAGAAATAAGGAAATAAACAGAAAAGTGCCTAAAAGTAAATCCGCTCCATGGTCCAGCGGTCATGATGCTCCTGCGCGATCCTGCAACTCGCGTACTCGTAACGCGTCAAAAAATGGGTCCAATGGGCCCGACGTCCATCCACATCAGCTCGTCTGCTCCAACACTCGATTCGTGACGTCGCCTCCTTTGGTACACTCTAAAGGGTGCACCACTGATGTCCGCATCAGTTTATTTGCATGTAGCTGCAACATTGAAATGTGAGACATGGATCGGGATTTGGAGCCAAATGGTGGGGAGGTCTGCCAATTTGTTGTTCAACCACTTGGGTAGGAAAGAGGATCTTCACTCCTCAAATCCAATGGTTTAGATAGTCACTAGGAGGAGATTGCTCTCAATCAACAGGTGAGATTGGATGGAAATCTAGGGTTGCCTTTTTCTCTTCACTTGGGTTTTATTTATTTGTTTTTCTTTAAAAGATAACAAAACTTTTATTAAAAAGAAAACGAAAACAACTTCAACGAGACAGGACACCGAGAGGGCGACCCACTTACATCCCAATAAAATCAAAATTGCATCCCTTAAGCTTGGAAGAGGACAGAGCCCATTCTACTATAAGCAACCTAGCCCTTTGGGATGTTCCTTCCATCGTTTTACATTCATTTTTTTAAACATCTAGCGTTGTGTTCTTCCCACACAGCCCACCTAATGGCTAGTAAGGCCATTCTCCATAAGGACTTTTTAACCTTGCCAAGATTCACCCCATGCCATGCAACCAAAAGATCATTCACCGCCATAGGGAAGGACCACACTACTTTAAATCTACCTAGAATCTCCGCCCAAATCAGCCCCAGGAATGGACAATGCACAAAGAGGTGGTCCACCATCTTCTCATCTTGCATAATGAGCACGTATTTGGAATTACCATAGACCTTTTCCAAATATTATCAATTTTAAGAACTCTTTTTCTCCCAGCTAGCCAACTGAAAGCAACAATCTTAGGAGGAACATCGTAATGCTATATAAAAAAAAAAATGGTGGGCTCTGAAATTGCCTACCAATCGCGATCATGCAATATAGAATAGAGTGATTTAACTGAGAACGATCCCAACTTATCCACTTTCCACATATTTTTTTTTTTAAAGATGAGAATTTTATTAAAAGATAGTAGAGCTGCCGAAACAAAAGACAAAACAAGAAACACAACAAGAAAAAACAAAACAAAAAGAAGCCAACCTCTAAGGGGGAAGCCCAAAACACCAAGGCCCCACCCATTTCAACTCTAGCCCGTGATCACGGGGCCCATTCCCTAAAAAGACCCAGGACTTTGGAAAACACCACAGTCGGACCGACTCCTTTACTTCTGAAGGCTCTATTGTTTCTCTCTTCCCATAGAGCCCAAAGGACCGCTAGAAGGATGCAACGCCATTTTCTTCGACCAAGAACACCATCAGGATTAGCATGCTACGATCTTAATAGCTGATCAAGGGAGGACAGCATCACCCAATCTACTCCAGCCAAACGTAAGACACTCCACCAAATATCTGAAGCATAGGGGCAGTGAATAAGGAGGTGATCTACCGATTCTTCCTACCTTAGACACATGTGACACACATTGGGGAGAATCATGCCCCTTTTGTGAAGATTATCTTGCGTCAGGATGCGATTCCTCCTAGCCAGCCAAGCGAATGCCGCCACTTTAGGAGTCCCATACGACCACACAGGGCCTGTATGGATTTCAGAAGCCTGACTAGGAACTGAGGACAAAATGGAGTAGAAAGACTTGACCGTAAAATCTTCGAAGGAGAGCTCTTCCAAATCAGAGAATCTTGCGAAGCAGGATTTGGATGGAAGGCCTGTAAAAAGAGAGCAGATTAATAACTTCAGATAACTCACCCTTGTTGAAATTTCTTCTAAAAGGAGGGATCCACACTCCGCCTATCCCATTGTGGTAAAAACAATCCTTAACAACTATGTTCTAGTTCGGGGACATCAGGAACAGGGAAGGAAAGGACTCGGCCAGAGTTGCATAATCGCACCAATGGTCTAACCAGAATCTGATTCTGTTTCCATCACCCAGAGAAAGTGCACATTGGGACGGAGTAAATGGAACCCTCTAACAATGTTTTTCCATATAACAGAAGATCTATAGAGAGAGATCTAATCGGCCACCATCCCAAAGGGTCAGAACCATATTTTGTAGCAACCACAGATCTCCATAAGCTCTCGGGCTCAGACCCATACCTCTAAATCCACTTTCCCAGGAGAGCCTTGTTCATGACCTCAAGATTCTTGATTCCCGCACCTCCTTCCTCATAAGACAAACACACTTCCTTCCATTTTAAAAGAGTGAACTTGAAAGACCCGCTGCATCCCTGCCATGGAAACTTTCTATGCAAAGCATCAATTTTGAGAATAATTGATTTCAGGCAAAGAAAGAGGGACAAAAAGTACACCGGCATGCTGGTCAGAGATGCCTTAATAAGGTTAATCCTTCCCCCGAGGGATAGCATGTTAATCATCCAAGAGGATAGTTTCCTCTCCGTCCTTTCAATAATGGTATCCCAGATATGGATCGAGGGTTTCCCCTAAAGACAGGGGAAGACCCAGGTAGATCATTGGGAAAGATTCCACCTTACACCCAAAATATTTTCCAAAGGAACTACTTACCTCTGGAGGGATATTGATTCCAAACAACTCAGTCTTCGACGTGTTGACCTCTAAACCAGAAATCACCTGAAACCAGCATATGCACATGCTGAGGAACGAAATCATAACCTCATTTGCTGCACAGAAAAGAAGAGTATTATCAGCAAATTGCAGATGATTAATGCATATCTGAGAATTTGGAATAGACAAACCCTTAAATTGACCAAAATCCTTGGCCCTAGGCAACATCCTACTAAACGCTTCCATGACCAACACAAAGAAATGGGGAAAGAGGGTTTCCCTGTCCGATCCCTCTTGAAGGTTTGAAATAACCAAAAGGGGATCCATTGATAAGAATAGAGAATTTAGGGGAGGAGATGCATATTCTTATCCACGACCTCCAAGTGAACCCAAAACCCATCCTCAGAAGAATGTAGTCAAGAAACGACCAATCCATGTGGTTGTAAGCTTTCTCTAAATCTAGTTTACAAAGAATCCCTGAAACTTTCTCCCTAACACAAGAATTGATACATTCGTTAACTATCAAAACAGAATCGAGAGTCTGCCTGCCCTCAACAAAGATGAACTGGAAAGGGGAAATGAGCTTAGCGAAATTGCGTCGCGAAAGCTTGGCGGAGCTTGTAGAATTATGGCTAAGTCCTACCGGGGCGGTGATTAGGACTGCTTAAAAATCCTTTTAAAAATCTCTTATCTAATTAACCTAATTAGCAATTATAAACTAATTAAGCAAGAACACTTAGCTTCCAAGCTTAAGTAGGTCCAATCATAAAGGCTAGCAAAGATAAGCAATTAAACAACCTAGCCTAAGCATATAGATTATAAAGATATAGCAATTAAGCAACTAATCCATATGCATGTCTAGACTATAAATGATATACTAAAACAAGCACCTAGCCTAGAAATGAAACTACAAGATGCGTATGCGAATTTACCTAGCAATGCATAGCATACATTCCATTCAAGCATTTATGTAATTAACAATTAAAGACAATACAAGAATAGAAATGGCTTAAAAAGACAATCTTAAACACAAGCATGTATAGTGGTTCGACTACTTTTTTACTCCACTCCCTGCTCATGTACTCATCCCTTGAGTAGACTGGATTTTACTATAACGGAGGTTTTAAATCAGGCTCCCATCACTAGTAGAGTCACTGGATTCAAATTTGGACTCCTCCGTGTCATCCCATGTTGCTGCCACATCCTTCTTTCCTTTTGGTTTAGGCTTTTCCGAACATTCTAGGGCAATGTGACCACGTTCACCACAGTTGTAACATTGGACGGTTTTGGATTTGGATAATTTTCCTTTCAATTTCTCACCCCTTTTGTCACAACTTCTCCCTCTTTCAAATTCGAGGAATCTCTTGAATTTCTTGTTCAATTTTTCTTCCTCATCATCACTATCTTCAATAGACTCACTCTTTGCCTATATGAGTGCCTATGTGAAGTCTTCAAGACGATACTTTTCTTCTTAGAATGGACCTTAAAGTGTAGTTCATGGGTTTGTAGGGAACCTAAGAGTTCCTCTACTTTTATGTTATTTATGTCTCTACACTCTTCTAAGGCTTTAACTTTGGAGCTAAATCTTTCCGAGAGGAACTTAAGTATTTTTCTACAAATTTTTCCAGCTGAAACCCATTCTCCTAAGCTACACATAGAGTTATAAATTAAATTCAATCTAGAAAAGAACTCCATGATATTTTTATCTTCATCCATCTTAATATTTTCAAATTGTGTGGTGAGGAGTTGCAATTTGGAACGTTTGACGGTCGACGTTCCCTCATGTGTAGTCTCTAGGATCTCCCAAGCTAATCTGCTAGTCTTACAATTACATATACAATTAAATTCATTGGATGAGACAGCAACAAAGATTGCGTTAAGACCATTGGCATTGTAGCCACAAAGAGACCTGTCTTGGTCACTCAAATTTTTCATTGGTTTAATTAGGTGACTGGAACTCCATCTCGATCCACCATTTCCATTGATGCGGTCCAACCATCTTCTAAAATTTCCCATACTATTGGATCAAGGGACATTAAGAATACTCGCATCCGAGCCTTCCCGTATGCATAATTTGAGCCGTCAAAATATGGTGGTAGAGTGATAAAACTACTCTCCTCTTGGGTAGACATCGTGCTATAGCTCCGATATCAGATCTTACTCTGGACGGTTAAGTCTTTGAAGAGCAACCCACTTTGATACCAATTGAAATTGCGTCGTGGAAGTTTGGCGGAGCTTTAGAACTATGGCTAAGTCCTAGAGGGGGTGATTAGGACCGTTTAAAAATCATTTTAAAAACCTTTGCCTAATTAACCTAATTAGCAATTATAAACTAATTAAGCAAGAACACTTAGCTTCCAAGCTTAAGTATGTCCAATTACAAAGGCTAGCAAAGATAAGCAATTAAACAACCCAGCTTAAGCATATATATAATAAAGATATAATAATCAAGCAACTAATCCATATGCATGTCTAGATTACAAATGATATACTAAAACAATCACCTAGTCTAGAAGTGAAACTACAAGATGTGTATGAGAATCTACTTAGCAATGCATAGCATACATTTCATTCAAGCATTCATGTAATTAACAATTAAAGACAATGCAAGAATAGAAATGGCTCAAAAGACAATCTCAAACACAAGCATGTATAGTGATTCGACTACTTGTCTACTCCACTCCCGGCTCATGTACTCATCCCTTGAGCACACTGGATTTCACTATAACAGAGGTTTTAAATCAGGTTAACCTCTCAACCTTTACACGGAGATTTTGGCATAGGTTCACCTCTCAACCTGAACAAAGTTTTGGACATGAGCCAACTCTCAACCCGAACAGAGATTTTCAAGGTTCATCTCTCAACCTAGGAGTTTACAATTTCCTCCTAACCTACACGTACGCACCTGTGTTGGTGACTCCCCTTGGAGACTTGTTTAGGCTCGACAAACGTGCCAAGGATCGCCAAACGACCCTACGTGGTTTTAAGTAGGATAACCATCAATCTTAACTTCACACTCAATCCTCCCAAAAGGAATGAGTCTTAAGACTACTAAAAAGACAACTTACTTGTCGGATTGAGTTCCTTGTTGGGTTGCTTGATCTCTGCTCTCCCGTGCTTCAATCAGCTCATCGATGCTCCCCCGATCGTGTTGCCGCTGCTTTGCCAATTCCCCAGCTCCACTGATCAATCGCCTAGCATGAGATGGTCTTGAGATGCCCAAGGTGATAGGCGATGGTGTAAATTCTCTACAACTAGTAGGAGTTAGTTGCCTAGAGGAATTCCATCTAAAAGGATCTTTAGAGAGGTTTAAACTAAGGATTTACCTATGATCAAGGTGCCTAAACATCTAAAGATTAAGAGAGAGCAAGTCCATCTTCATGTGAGCTTTGAATGCTCCATCTTGTGATCAAACACAAGGAAGATGACTTGGAATGCTTAGGATTAGAGCCTAATGGTTTGGGCAATGAGAATGGCTTCTAATGCACTAAAATCTCTCTCATTACTCTCAAAATTGAGCCCAGCCTTTATATAAAGAAAGCACCAACGACTATAAAACGGTTGCACGGCTCTCTACTGACCGGTCGACGACCGGTCGCAGGGGGTCCACGACCGGTCAGTCGTTGAGGGACGACCAGTCGAATTAGGGGCTTGGCACAGATGAAACTCGCTGTCCTATTTGGAGCCGGTTGCGACCGGTTGGATGATCCAGTCGACTGGTCCTAGACCGGTCGAATTGTGGCCTAGGTCAGGCTGTTGCTGCTAATCTCTCTGGACATCTGACGACCGGTCGGCCAGGGGCTGCGACCGGTTGACAGACACATGAGTTGTGCTGTTGGTAAGGCTTGTTTTACAGCTACTCATGCAACCTCTTTGGCCATCTTTTGGGTGATTTTTTGGGACACCTAAGGCCAATCCAAGATGACTAAAAGTATGCCTAATGGGCCAGGTTCATCTAAAGGTTTGGGTTTTGGTTTGGTTCAAGGTTCGAGGCTCACCAAGGCATCTCATTTACCTGATTCTTCTTCCTTGATGCAGCAAGTCCTCTTGATTCTTTGGTCTCCTTCTTCTTTAAGCTCAATCAACACCTAGACTCAAGACCTACGTAATTGACAAATAAGGTGGACTAGTATGCCACAGAAAGTGCACTAACACTTAGGTATCACTTGTTTAAGCCGCTTGAGCTAGGACTTTAGACAAAATTTTGTAGGGGCTGCCCACTAGGCTAATCGGCCTGAAATCTTTGATGTTTTGAGCTCCTTCCACCTTAGGAATAAGAGCAAATAAAGTGTTGCCCAACTCTTTCGACAACCTATTCTCAATAAAAAAATTCTTGGATAAAAGCAAAGAGATCCTCTTGGATGATCTCCTAGAAGATTTTGAAGAAGGTTATCGAAAAACCATCAGGGCCCGGAGCTTTATCTCCTCCTAAATCCTAAGTTGTTGCTTTCACTTCTTCTAGATCCACATCCTTTTCCAGCTGGTTAGCCTCCTCAGAGATACGCTGGAATTCCAGGCCATCAATTCTGCGATGGGTAACATTCTCTGCCGAAAGAAGGTTAGAGTAGAATTGGACAATACCATTACAGATAGCAGATTTATCAGAAACCAGGCAATTCCCAATCTCAAGAGAGGTAATAGAATTAGCTCTAGATCTGGCATTAGCATAGTTATGTAAGTATTTAGTGTTATGATCTCCTTCCTTCAACCATTGAGCCCTAGATTGTTGCTTCTACTTAATCTCCTGTTCCTTAATACACGCACTGTAATCCCCAGAAAGTTGGGATCTCAAAGTAATTTCTTCTTCAAAGAGGCACCCAATCTCTTCCTTAACATCCAGCTTTTGAATCCCCACCAGCAAGGAAAAGATTTCTGCCTCTCTAGGGCCAAAGAATTCCTTATGCCAAACTTTTAATTTAGATTTCTTTAGTTAGAGTTTTTTAAAGAGGACAAAGCCAGGTCTTCCATCTGGACAGAACGATCTTTAGCACTCAGAGACTAGGTCCCAGAAACCTTCCACCTTGAGCCAAGCCTGCTCGAACCAGAAAGGTTTTGGACCCCAATTCAACTCTTCAGTCTCCAAGAGGATAGGGCAATAGTCAGAGATTGGTTTGGGGAGACCCCTTTGTCTGGCAAAAGAGAACTGTCATCAAACCAGGAGAATTGACACCCCCCATCGGAATGTTAATCAAGCCATTACCCCCACCTAGTTAGAAAACTTCCTCATAGAGGTGGATATATGCCTCCCCTTGGATCTCCCATAGGAGAACTGAGTCATGTTAAAATCGTTGCTAACAAGCCACGGGAAATTCCATCTAGATTTCACAGCATTGAGCTCCAACCAAAACAACGAGCGAAACTGACTTTTAGAAGAGCCATAAACCCCTGAAAGAAGCCATTGAAATCTAGAAGATTTTTCCCGAAAGACAATATTAACCGAGAAAAGCCCAATCTAATTATCCAGCATGGAATGAGAAGAAGTATCCCACATCACAAGAATACCTCCCGCCGCACCAACAGAATCCAGAGCCAACCAATCAATACCTTTACGGCGCCAAATCGAATTAACCATGCTTCTATCCATGGCCAGCAATGTAGTCTCCTGCAAAACAATGATGTTAGCCTTAGATCTAAAACACAAATCACGCACTTGGGACCTTTTCTGGGGGCATCCCAACCCACGCACATTCCAAGAAAGAACTTTCATTGGGTCACCTTGGAAACCCCTCTCCCTTTTCTGATCTCTCGAGGAATGGCTTCCACCCACCCCAATTGATCAACCCCAATCTGTGTAACTCCCTACTCTGAGGACCCTTGTCAAGATAGCAAGAAGTCTGTATCCCTTGGACTGAGATCTTCACACGTTGTTCCATGACCAGCTTGAATAGAGCCAAATAATCCTCGTCCGATTCCCCAAACACCACACCCATCAGTTTTCCCGCATGACTAACAGCATCGCGCACCCACCTTTTCTTTTTAATGACCCCCAAAAGATTCATCATCCCCTCCCTTCGAATCCAGTCAGCAGAGGTTCATACCTGGCCCAAAACAAGGGATCTACCCAAAAAGGTAGTCCTCAAAGGAGTAACCATAACAGCGCTATCCAGATAATCCGGTGGCTCTCCCAGATCACCCTGATTGTCCCCCAAACCACCTGATTCCTCTGGTATCAAACTGAGCATACCACAGGACACACCAGACGGCTTACCACCATGATTTGAAGTATCTAAACCAGCAAGGGAGAGACCCATAGGAGAAGAAGGGGGCGTAAGGAAAATATCCCTATTCACTGGGAGATGTTGCTGGCCGTGTCTCGCTGCTTCGCCTGACTGCCAATCAGAAGAAGAACTCGGAGGAGACGAAGGTTCATGCAAGGCATTGACCAAACCAATGTCTTATTTCGGGGCAAGATTATCTGAGCCTGAACACCTGACTGGGAATGACTGTCCTAGAGTATTAACACTGGGAGATATCTTGGAGCCATAACCGGATGGAGAGCCTGAGACATCCTCTCCTCGAAACGTCCTCCAACTTCCTCTGCAGCTACCTGAAGAGACTCCCATGCCGTTGAGGCAGGGACCTCCTCAATCTAAGAAGCCTCTCTAATGATTTGGCTTTCCTTCTCATCGCCCCGATGTCACGTGGCCTCATCTTGCTCGTTCCCCATATCTATGGTTGAAAAACCATTGGGAGGCCCCCTCTGAGAAGCCTCTTGAATTGTAATCAATACTTTTGTAGACGAAGGGATGTCCCTTTCAGCCGTAGGAGGCCACGCGTCCTTCTCAGAAGCTTTGTCAAACGACGAAACGTCCGTTTCTGCCAAGGGATGTCCCTTTCAGCCGCACGTGGCCTCATCTTGCTCATTCCCGATATCTATGGTTGAAAAACCATTGGAAGGCCCCTTTGAGAAGCCTCTTGAATTGTAATCAATACTTTTGTAGATGAAGGTATGTCCCTTTCAACCACAGGAGGCCACACGTCCTTCTTAGAAGCTTTGTCAAACGACAAAACGTCCGTTTCTACCATGGGCCGCCATGCGTTAAGAGACGGGGGCTGAACGGGAGTAGATCGGGATAATATGACAGCGCCACCTAGTAGGACCTGACCTCGTGCACTGCTCAAGGCGATATTTGAAGATATGGGCGGCTCCTGCAAAGAAGATATCAGTTTTTCCTCTCTTGATACCCTACTCGAGATTTCGTGAGAAGGATGAAAATCTCGAGGTAAATCGAGAGGCGGGAAATCGACATTACTCATCCCCTTTCTGGAGACTTCGAAGGGGAGAGATTGCACCACGTGTTGTTCCAGATTCTCTTGGACCTGACGAGAGACAGGGCACGCTAGGACAGGCCTTTGGCATGTGGCAGTGCTCATCTCCTGAGTTCCGCGAGACATCAAAAGCGGGTGACCTTCATCCGTGGCTATAGCGGGAGGCTCCCAAGGGGACGGGGGCGTCGAGCACGGCCGAGACGGAGAAACCTCTTCCCGCTGAACGGCGATGTCAATGGATAAATGCCCTAAGAGAACCTTCATAACTAACGGAATCTCCGCCGAGTTCTTCACTCTGACCAACATTCTAGCGAAGAGGAGGTTCTCCCATGATAGTGACTCTTGGTGAATCTGCAAGACATCCCCTACATAAGAGCCCACCGACATTAGAAAATCAGAAAACCAGAACTCCAAAGGAATACCCTGAAAGCGGAACCAAACTGCCTTAGTCCCAAAGAAAGACCAAGCTTCCCATTTGCAAAGATCCACCATAGGACCAACCTTGTTAAGCAATCCAATACTAACAATACGATCGATATCAGAGTTAGGTTGGAAGGACACCCACACCTTACCTGGAGATACAGTTCGAAGAAAGAAATCTCTTGGCACCATATAGCAAAAGTATTGGAACCACAAGGATAGGTCCTCCAATGAGGATCCATCCCTTAGGGAGACAATGATAGACCATTTCATGTTATCCAGGGCTAACCATTTCATGTTATCCAGGGCTAAGGGGAGGATGTTGTCCGGAATGAGAACTGATGGGGGAGAACACTCCAAAGCCGGAGAAAGGACGAAGGGGGAGAGCAGAGGGGAACCATTGGCTGCTGGGATAGGGATGACAGGGGCAGGGGGTTGGGGTGGGGGAGGAACAGAGGATATTGAACTGGTCCCCTACCTCCTCATAGACTCCGCTTGTGAGGCGCCTTTCATCTTCAGGGAACAACACTACTTTTTTTCCTTTGTCCCTCTTACCTTTCTCCAGCTTCTCTGTGTGCTGATTCTCGAATCTGTCGTGTTCTCGATGCCGCTCTCTTTCTTTTGATTTCCGTTTCTCCTTTGCTTTCGTCTTCCCCATCGATAGATATTTTTATCCACTTTCCATGTTCCATAGAACTTCGATAACATAGGTTAATGTGATCCAAGAGAGCCACAAATTCCTCTACTTCCTCGTCCTGAAGAAATCGCCTGCATGGGTGTTCCAAACAAATTCCCTACCAATATGGGAGAAGCAATCGACCATCACATGAGGATCTGGGGCCAGATGGAACACCTAGGAAAATCAACTTCCAAAGAAGAGTTCCCCACCCAAACATCTTCCCAAAAGTGAGTAGCATTAATAAGAATTGTAGCATTAAAACCCATATCAAAATAGCATCACATTAGATTTACACTCAATGGCTTTGTAGAAGCACTTCTTAAAGTTTAGACAGACTATCTCTTAAAATTCATCATTGCACCCTTCCCCATTCACATATTCACAAATAGGGCCTATTTGGATTCATGGAAAAAAAATATTAGGAAATGGTGTTTCTTGGGAAACAAGTATCGGTATCCTGTTATGTATCGCACCCTTGGGATACAGATACATATCGGTTATTGCACGGGATATATCGTTTGTATCAGGTAATTTATCACACTTTTTGGGAAACATGGGAAAACATTGGGAAAATGGTTGAATTTTTCAATTGAACTTCAAGGATTGTTAAAAAAGACCTTAATATACACTTTTAAATTATAACATCTTAAAAAAGAAGTGCACGTAATAGGTTTCCTTTGCATAGGGTCCTGAGCTATGCGTTGTCTAATTGAACTAATGAAACTATATTCAAATTGAATTCATAACATTTAGAGTGTATGTGATGATCATTTCATCAAATACTCCTAAATACTTCAAAATTAGTCTCAATTCACAATTGGTTGAAGGGAAATTTTGGAAAAAAGTAATATTTTAATAATTTTTATTAAATTTTAATTAAAAAAAATGATTTTTATTTTCCATAAATTGACAAGGACTTAACAAATCAGTAAATAAATCCTCATACATACTTGATTTCATGTTTGGAGCAATTTGGGAGAAATTGGGGAAACTTCAAAATTTCTCCAATTTTCCCAAAATCGGACCACCTACACTCGAATTTTGAAATTAGAGTGTATGTGATGATCATTTCATCAAATACTTTGAAATTAGTCTCAATTGACAGCTAGTTGAAGGAAATTTTTGAAAAAAAAACATGGCGAACATTAAGAACCAATGGATATCAAAATCAAAGCTCCAACTCCATGATTTTTCATGCAAAACATGAAGAACCAATGAACTTGTAACCATTTGATACTGGTTTAACACAATTTCAACAAAAAAAGGGGATCGGAAATTGAAATTTCTCACCGGATCGAACATGTGGGATAAATCGTCATTTACCTGTGCATTTTGTACCGTACAGGGGGGATACAAGATATATCGTGGGATATATCGGCCGATATCGTCAATATTTAAAACATTGTGTACTCTGGTGGAGTACTATATGTGCATATTATTAATAGTATGAGGGTTGTGTGAATAAGTCAACACAACCATTGCGCTAGCTGCTTCTCTCTCTCTCTCTCTCTCTCTCTCTCTCTCTCTCTCTCTCTCTCTCTCTCTCACTATTCTACTTTTTCTACTGATTTCTTCTTAAATGTTCTTCCACTTGGTATCGAAGCAAGGATTTCTCTTGTTGTTTTGTTTGTAGCCATGGCATTTTGCTGACATTAGTTACCATACGGCTGACGTCCGCATTTGTACTATCTATACGGACATGTAGTTAATGAAGGGTATGATTTGATAGATCTTGATTTTAGAAGGTTTATGGGGATTTTTTATGGATTTTTCTAAGCAAGTTTAAGATGAGTTTCGAGCCACCCAAGGTATATTTTCAAAAATGGTCTATTTTGAGTGTTTTTTTTTTTTTTTTTTTTTGTTTAATTTTTTCCAATCGGTTGGATTTTTTTGGAGGTAGTCTAGTATAGGGTTGGTTGGTTTGACTATTATTGACCATCCTCATGAGTTTTTTGCAAAATGATTGGATCTTCCTTGGTTTTTGGGGAGATTTGTGGTGTGGTTTAGCCATTTTGCCCTTTTTTGTGTGAAAGTCAATTGGTTTCGTGGAGGGTTGATGTCTAGCATCTCTCTGTGCATGTTTCTGACTCTTTTCGAGTTTGTTATGTTGGAGTTTTTTATTTTTGAACTGTGTGGACCTTCGACTATACACTGAAAGTTGGGTGTATCTGCCATCTTGGTGTGCTTTGGTTAATTGTTGTGTTTTATATATATTTGGCCATTCTCAGCCCTCTCTTTTGACCTAATATGGAAGAAAAGCTCAATACTGGAGCTCTTATGGGGCCCTCTGATTCTTTCTTTTTTTCTTTTTTCTTTTTAAGTTGATGATATTTATTAGAAAGCTCCGATTCTCACACTTTGTTAATTACAAACGTCAAGTTGAATGGGAACAATTACTTATAATGGGCCCAATTCGTTAAACTCTTTTTGGGAAGAAGGGAGCGACTTTTTATATCTTGGAAGATCCTCTAGATTTGACAGATGATGGATTTAAAACCTAGACTAAGGAAAATTACCAGATCATGGCTTGGCTTCTAAACAGTAAGGAGAGTACCATTAGCAATTCCATTTTGTTTTTAACGTCGCCTAAGAAATGGGATACGATCCGAGATATGTATTTTGAAAATCGCAACATATCCAGGGTGTACAAGTTGACTTCAGACATATAAGTTTCAACAAGAATCTAGAAGCTTCAAGGAGTATTTCACTATCTTACATGGTATGTGGGATGAGCTGGATACGTATCATCTTATCCCATCTCATTGTACTCGAGATCAGGAACTCATCCGACAAAAACGTGAAGAGACTCAGATCATGCAGTTTCTTTTTGGACTAAATCCAGAATATCATAGTGTTCATGATCATATCATAGTTATGGAGCCATTCCCTTCTCTGCCAGTTGTTTAAGCTCTTGTTGAGAGAGTCATTGTCCAATCTTTTGTCGCTCCAATTGCTACTAATAGATCTGCATTCATAGCTGGTGATCGTCCTTCTTTTGGTTATGGTTCTCGGGCTTCAAGTTGGAGTGTTACAAGTACCATTCGTGCATCAGGCCATGGTAGTCAAGCCAGGGATCGAGCTCTTGACAGAGGTGGTCGTGATAACTGTGTTTTTGGTGGACATGGACGTGGTCGTGATGTATCTCCTTGTACTTGTACTCATTGCGGTGGCACTAATCATACAATTGATCGATGCCGGGATATTGTTAGGTGTCCTTTGTGGGTAGGAGCTTATATGGTTGGTGTCATATCATGTGATTATGAGAAGACTCGTTAATTACCCCATGGGATGTCTGCTTTAGGTGTTATTACCATATCTCGAGAAGCATATGATCCATTGATGCACCACCATTCTCATGACCAGGTCTTTTACTAGCTTAACCCAATTAGGTATTGTACTCCATATGTCCTCATCTCTCTCCTGGGTCATCAACTCTAGAGCCACGTCTCATGTGACTGGTAAGCTTTATCTCTTTCAATCTTATGAATATACTAGTCAGTTTAGTTTTGTTATAGTTGCTGATGGTAATTAATCTTCCATATCTGGGACTAGATTGATGACCTTTTCGACTACCATGCACTTATTTTTTGTTCTTCATGTTCCTTCTTTTCAATTGAATTTGTTGTTGGTTAGTTTCCTTACTAAGTCATTACACTATTCCATAGCAATCTTTCTTGCTTATTGTGTATTTCAGGATCTCCAGATGAAGCAAACGATTAGTGGGGGTAGTGAACGTGGTGGGATTTACTTCCTCAATGATACCCCCCTGCTAGTCCTATGAGTGTTTTGTCATTAGATAGGGAGTTTTTGTTCAAATGGCATTGCCGTTTAGGGCATTCATCTTTATCAAGATTGAAACTTGTTTTTCCTTCAATTAATGCCGTTAAACCATTATGCTCTGATAGTAGTGAATGCTCCAAGCATCATAGAATGTCCCCTAGTTTGACTGAGAGGAGGTAGACCTTTTACATTGATTCACTCTGATATTTGGGGCCTTGTGCCTATTGATTCTATCCTAGGTTATAAATACTTCGTGTCTTTCATTGATGATCATTCATGCATGACATGGATTTACCTTATGAAAGTCAAAGATAAAGTTTTTAATATGTTTATAATGAAGTTGTTAGTCAATTCCAATGCCCCATTAAAGTTTTTCGCTCTGACAGTGGGGGTGAATATATGTCGAAAGCTTTCTTAACATTTTTGCAGTATTGTAGTATTCTATCTCAGACTTCTTGTCCACGAACTCCTTGACAAAATAATGTTGTTGAAAGGAAGAATTGTCACCTTCTTGAAGTTACACGTGCACTTCTCCCTGATATGAATGTTCCGAAATGCTTTTCAGATGATGCTTTACTCATTGTTGTTTTTCTTATTAATCGCATCTTGCCTAGAATTCTACAAAATAAATCTTCCTTTGAAATTTTACATCCTTATGATAAAGCATTTCCCTTCTCCTTGAGTTTTTTGTTGTACTTGTTTTGTCCATGAACTTGATGGCAATAATGACAAGTTAAATCATGGCAGTAATGACAAGTCCAGTCCTTGTCTGAAAAATATGTTTTCTAGGATATTCACGATCCTAGAAGGGGTATAAATGCCATTAACTCCAGAAGGGGTATAAATGCTTTTACTCTTTGATTTGCAAGAAGTATGTGTCAATAGATATCACATTCTTTGAGGTTGTTCCCTACCTCTCACCTGAAAGACGTTTGCCTACATAATCATCTAATAATCAGGAAGTGACTTTGTTAAATCAACCTATACCTCTTCCAGATTCCTCACTTGATGAAGATTCTCATCCTGAGATTGATGTGAAGCCTTGAAACAGCCCCGAAGCACCTCAGGAAAGGCTGAAGTTCTCCACTTGATTAAGATACACACTCTTGGATTGCCCACTGCAGAACTTATGAGACATGCCTCTGTCCTTGGAAAGAGCTGGCTAAGACCTTCCCCCATGTGTGTAGAAAGGACCAATGGGAGAGAATCGCCTTGCTATACATATATTTTGTTATCTTGACCTCTCATTATTCAACATGTAGCAAATTTCAGTTGTTTGTTGCCATTGTTTGTAGATAAACTGTTAAAAATGTAAAAGTTGAGTAAACCAGCCTTGCTAAGTCACTTTTTTGTGCAGTTGCTAGTGTACTCGCCAACATGTCAATGTGCAGGGAATGGAGTTCAAGATGCTTCCATGGCCCGACTAGGTGAGTGGCCTTGCCTATTTTTGGCCCAGGGAATCATCAAGGTGGGGGCCCCATGATGGGGCAGCTTGGATATCTCACAGTAGCATGTGCGTTGGTTAGTGCACTATCAAGTGTACTTGCAAAGTGCATATTGTACTTAAAATGGGTTGAACTGCTGCAAAGAAAAATGCTGTCGTTGGCCAGATAACATATTTTCTGTTTGCTATTGTTGTAGGTGCCTAAAAGTCATCGAACTGCTGCAATCATGTTGTGAGAAATGCAAGTATAATTCCACGCATTGTGCCTCTCTCTCCGGGCTTCTGAAAACAAATACCAAGTAAGAAAATCCAACTTTGGTTTTGGTATTCTTGTATGCTATCTGTTGTAAATGTGAATACAAAGTCTGTGCAAATAGTGGTTGTGGAGTGGCTAACAGCCATTATGATCTAGACTATTTATCCTGTGGGCCCCTCTATAAATGGGTCATGCCTCAAAAACTTTCCCCATGAGAAGGTCTGAGTGATGCAACTGGTGATCTTCATCCCCCCCCCCCCCCCCCCCCCCCAAAATTGAACAGGGTTCATTGGCTGCACAATTCATTTTCAGGCCAATAAACGGATGACAGTTAACATCATACAGCAATGAAGATTTTGGTTGCATGAGCCATTATGAGGGAGCCCACTAGATAAATGGGCTGGATCACAAAATCATGGGGTCAACCTGGAAAGTTTCTGGGCGATAGGAAAAATGCCTACTCATTCAGCCGATTTCATGTAGCACCTGATTTTGTTGTCTCCATAGCCTGAGATCATTTTATATATAGATGTTTGTTGGTAGACCACTAGAGTAAAAGAAATGCCTAAACCACTGCTTTCATCTGATTTTTGTAGGCAAGGCACGACCAAGGATGACAAAACTACCAATGCCAATAAGCAGACCAAGTCAAATTCAAAAGTACTTGGCACTATCAATGCATAAGTTGTAAATAATCTCTCCTTTTAACAAATGTAGCTTAAAACAGTTATTCTAGTATCTCGAAAGAAAGAAAGAAAGAAAGAAAAGAAAAGCAAAGGTGAAGCATTTTTGTGCATGAGCTTTGACTGCCAGTCTCTTGCTGCAGAGGGATTTTTTTAGTGTAGAAAAAGCTTTGCATTTCTGTGCATGAGCTTTTACTGTATCCTATTTCAGTGGGAGGAATTATATGATGCATGACCCGAAGCTTTGCATATCCTGCGCTGCTTTGTGATTACAGCAACTTTAGCCGATGCCTTGGTAATCTAGACCATTGTTCTGTTGCATCCGCTGTGGATGGACCATGCTTCAAAATCTTGCAGGGTGGGAGAAACCAACCACCAATCGTTGGCCTTTCGGTTGAATGTTGACAGTTGTATTTTTCTTCCCGTCTATTTCTAGCTACGTAACCAAAAAGTCATATTTGTCCCGTTGAGGATATTTGGGCATGGACCCAAAAGGTTACATCACTCTGTCCATTTAATGTGGGCCCTCAGGGCCCACCCTGACGTTTATATGCCATCCAACTTGCTTACAAGGTGGGTCCATCCAAGATGAAAGTAAAAACCAGATATCAGATGGGCCCCAATAAAGTTTCAATGGTAGATAAGAGTCCCCATCTTCACTTTCCATTGTGGTGTGGCACACCTGATTTTTGGGCTTACATTCTAACATCAGCTGGTGCAAATGATGGATGGTGTGAATGTTACACACATCACAATGTGCCCGACAGAGATTTTTGTTGCCCGGGCTCCCTACAATAAAGAAACTTGTGTCCCAAAGGGTGCAGGTATCGAGATCGTGCACAACATGTAGGATGTTGTCATTCAGCACAAGTTAAAACTCTAAATTCATATAAAATAGAAAGGTCAGAACTTGTGGAATTGTCTTTACAAGGGGAGCAATGAGGAATCGCAGAGCATCTATGGAGCATCATCTCTCAATGGATGTATGGTTTGCTGAGGCGAGGCCAGAGTTTGCATGTTAGGGCGCCATGGTGAGAAGTATCCTGAGAGGGATTTTGACGCAGGGAGGACGTGGTAGGTCGATCACCGTCTCCCTAACCGATAGTTCTCGAATCTACGAGAAGAAATAAGAGATAAAAAGAGGAAATAAATTCTGAATAATTGATTTATTGATAATTGAATGAATAAAAATGAAATTACAATGCATATAAATAGGAAACTAAACCCTAGGTAAAGTATCAGAATCCAACTCCAACTAAAACTACTAGAAAACGCAGCTTACTATAAATAGTAAACTTACTATTTATAGAAGTCGTTCAATCCTACTAGAACTCTTGGTTTTCGGCCAAAAATAGAAAGTTATCAAACGGCCTCAACCACGCTGTTCTACTAAATATTCTAAGCCCTTTTCATGTTGGGCACTAACTCTAAAACCATACGGATGCAAAGTTATGATCGAATTAAAACTTACTATAAATAGTAAAATTGAAAATAAACTAGCCTAATGACCGTCGATACGGTCGATTCTCGCGATTCCGGCTTGGGCAACCTGGCGTAGCGGGGTTGGTTGGCTAAAGTAGCTCGAGCTACCCCAAATTGATATATTATACGTCCCGTAACTCATTCCGGTTTGTGAGATACGACCGATTTACGGTCCTGACGGTCCGAATCACTTTCGACCCCGACCGGTCTTCTTTTGCTCCATCTGGGCCATGAAATATTCAGCGACCCGTTCTACATCAGTCTCCTCCACTTCGAAAGAACTCGACCCCGAATTCTCGTCCAGCTTTGTTTCATGATATTCGTACAGATCTGCCACGTTAAAAGTCCTTGAAATCTCCATGTCATCCGGAAGATCAACAACGTAGGCATTGTCATTGATCTTGCGAATGATCGGTACCGGTCCAATCTTCTTTTGCTTCAACTTGTTGTAGGTCCCGGTAGGAAATCGCTCTTTACGTAGGTGGACCATCACCTGATCACCTATTTCGAATACTTTGGCGCGCCGATGCTTGTCGGCCGCTTCTTTGTACTTCTCGTTCGAAGCCTGTAATTTGTTGCGCACGTCTGCATGTATGTCCATGATTCGGTCTGCCATATGTTCAGCTGTAACGCTCATGCCCGGAAGCTTGGGCAGGGGAACCAAATCGAGTGTGTGACAAGGCACGCACCCATAAACAATCTGGAACGGAGACTTTCCTGTCGATCGGTTTACCATGTTGTTGAATGCAAACTCTGCTTGAGCCAGGGCCATGTCCCACTGCTTCGGTTTGTCACCTGAAAAGCAACGGATGAGATTCCCCAATGTGCGGTTGACGACCTCAGTCTGTCCATCTGTTTGTGGATGATAAGCACCGCTGAAGTGAAGTCGTGTACCGAACCGATTCCACAAGGCTCGCCAAAAGTGGCTAACGAACTTTGTGTCCCGGTCTGAAGTAATCGTCTTAGGAATCCCATGTAGTCGCACAACCTCTCTGAAGAAAAGGCTCGCAACATGTATCGCATCAAAGGTCTTCTTGCACGGAATGAAGTGTGCCATCTTGGAGAATCGGTCTACCACCACGAACACTGAGTCCATGCCGCGTTGTGTTCGTGGGAGCCCTAATATAAAATCCATAGATAAATCCTCCCAAGGGGCATCTGGCACGGGTAATGGAGTGTAAAGACCTGTATTTTGAGATTGTCCCTTAGCGGTTTGACAAATATGACATCGTTGTACCGCCCTGCCAACATCACGAGCAAGTTGCGGCCAGTAATACCGTTCTTCCACCATCGCTCGAGTCTTATCTCGTCCTAGATGACCGCCGAGGCCACTGCAACTGATGTAGAACGGGTCGCTGATTATTTCATGGCCCAGATGGAGCAAAAAAAGACCGGTCGGGGTCGAAAGTGATCCGGACCGTAAGGACCGTAAATCGGTCGTATCTCACAAACCGGAATGAGTTACGGGACGTATAACATATCAATTTGGGGTAGCTCGAGCTACTTTAGTTGCCCAAGCCGAAATCGTGAGAATCAACCGTATCGACGGTCATTAGGCTAGTTTATTTTCAATTTTACTATTTATAGTAAGTTTTAATTCGATCATAACTTTGCATCCGTATGGTTTTAGAGTTAGTGCCCAACATGAAAAGGGCTTAGAATATTTAGTAGAACAGCATGGTTGAGGCCGTTTGATAACTTTCTATTTTTGGCCGAAAACCAAGAGTTCTAGTAAGATTGAACGACTTCTATAAATAGTAAGTTTACTATTTATAGTAAGCTGCGTTTTCTAGGAGTTTTAGTTGGAGTTGGATTCTGATACTTTACCTAGGGTTTAGTTTCCTATTTATATGCATTGTAATTTCGTTTTTATTCATTCAATTATCAATAAATCAATTATTCGGAATTTATTTCCTCTTTTTATCTCTTATTTCTTCCCGTGGATTCGAGAACTATCGGTTAGGGAGACGGTGATCGACCTACCACGTCCTCCCTGCGTCATTGGTATCAGAGAGAGGTTTCTTCCTCCGGACGATGACCTCTAATGAAGGGTTGGATCCTCATCCTAAGGACGGTGCTCCAAGGGACTATCTAACGGCGACAGCCTTCGAGGCAGCATTCGAAGTAGCACGACGGGAGAACCTGTTGATCCTGCAAGGTATACAGGCGACCCTCGACCAGATTGCAGCATCGCTAGCTCCTCTTCGAGCCCAAGGCGACCAACAACCACCAACAGTTGTTATACGGGACAATCCTGTTGTCCGTAGAACACCCAAGGTGGATAACCGTAGGGTTACGCCAGACGATTCAGAACCAAGCGATGACGAGGTCGAAGACATGTTCGTATGACGACCGGCGCTAGGGAATGAGCGTGTGGAACGAGCAGAACGAGATTATCGGGGCAAAGCTGATCTTCCCAGCTTTAATGGCCTACTTCGAATAGAGGAGTTCCTCGACTGGCTGGCAGAGGTCGAGCGATACTTCGACTATATGGAAGTGCCGGACGACAAGAAGGTAAAACTAGTTGCATATAAGTTTAAATCCGGTGCTTCAGCATGGTGGGAAAACTTACAGGTTTCCCGCACCCGTCAGAATAAGACACCCATCCGAACATGGCCTCGGATGAGACAGCTTCTTAGAGCTCGATTCCTCCCTAAAGACTATGAACAAATTTTGTTCCAACAATACCAAAATTGTCGTCAGGGAAATAGAACCGTAGCCGAATATCTTGAAGAATTCCAACGATTGGCTACATGAAATAATTTATCGGAATCAGAGGTACAACAAGTATCACGATTCATTGGTGGGTTGCGATTTGCAATCCAGGATCGAGTCCAGATGCATCCAGTTTGGACGTTGAGTGAGGCCAACCAATTGGCCACTCAAGCAGAAACACAGTTGTCACGGCCCCCTGCTCGACCCTATCCGGCAACACGAAATCCCAACACCGGACCCACTCAAGATACAACGTTGGCCAAAGGCAAGGAGCCTATAGGAGGGCGTCCTCAACCTCCTACGGTCACGAACCGGGACTGGGGAAGCGGTTCCTCCAGACCTCAACGTACAGCTCCCACTACAGCGGGTTCCAGCAAGATCCCCAACCCATATGGTCAGCCAAGACCAGACCATTGTCTCCGTTGTGGCCAACCAAGTCACTGGTCGAACGCTTGCCCTCAACGCCCTGCAGCACACTTAACTACGAATGAAGGCGGCGTGGAAGGTGAGCCAACAGAAGACAACCCTGAATTGGAACAGGCCGAAGAGGGGGACACAGAAGAGGTCGATTGGCTGACTGAAGATCATGGGGAATCGCTAGTAGTAAGACGACTACTTTACGCTCCCAGGAAGGAAGTGCACCCACAACGACATAATATTTTTCGCACAAAGTGCACCGTGCAGGGCAAAATCTGTGACGTGATCATAGATAGTGGGAGTAGCGAAAATATTGTCTCGAGAATTATGGTGGATAAGTTACATCTGCCTATGACAAAGCACCCTACCCCTTACTCTATCGGCTGGATCAAGAAGGTGAACGAAACCAAGGTAACTCATCAATGCATTATCTCGTTTTCCATTGGTAAAAGCTATAAGGACGAGGTCCTCTGTGATGTGGTTGACATGGAAGCCTGCCACATGTTACTTGGGAGGCCATGGCAATCGGATCGAGATGTGACCCACAGTGGACGGGAAAACATATCCATGTTCACCAAGGATGGTCGGAAAATTGTTTTGGCCCTTATGACACCAGACAAACACCCTGAAGCTTTTAAAGTGGAGGGAAACTCTCTCATTACCATTCGCGAGTTTGTTAGGGAATCAAATGAAACGGGCGAGATTTATGCCGTTATGGTAAAAGGCGAGGAGCCAGGATCCTCTAATATTCCTCAACGCCTTAAACCGCTGCTAGAAGAATTTCGAAGTACTTGGCCTGCAGAGTTACCTGATGAGTTGCCTCCCATGCGAGATATACAACATCACATCGACCTTATCCCAGGGTCCAGTCTACCCAACCGACCGCACTATCGGATGAGTCCGAAAGAGTGCGAAATTCTACAGGGACAGGTGGAGGAACTGATCCGTAAGGGTCTTATTAAAGAGAGCATGAGCCCGTGTGCCGTTCCGGCACTCCTTACCCCAAAGAAGGACAGAACATGGCATATGTGCATCGATAGCCGCGCGATCAATAAAATATCAGTTAAATATCGATTTCCAATACCGCGGTTGGATGACATGCTGGACATGCTCGAGGGCTCCAAAGTGTTCTCGAAACTGGACTTACGGAGTGGATACCATCAAATCCGTATTAGGCCAGGTGACGAGTGGAAAACGGCCTTCAAGACCAAGGAAGGGCTATATGAGTGGCTGGTTATGCCCTTCGGTTTGACCAACGCACCAAGCACCTTCATGCGTTTAATGAACCAAGTGTTGAAGCCGTTCATTGGCCGTTTCGTTGTCGTTTAGTTTGACGACATTCTAATATACAGTTAAGATGAAACGGAGCACATGACCCACATCAGAAAAGTGCTACAAGTGTTGGCCGACAACAAGCTATACTTAAATCTGAAAAAGTGTAGCTTCTTAACTGATCAATTATTGTTTCTGGGGTTCATTGTGTCGTCCACGGGTATCCGAGTGGACGAAGAAAAAGTTCGAGCTATTTGGGATTGGCCGACTCCGACAAACATTCATGAGGTACGAAGTTTTCATGGGTTGGCGACCTTCTATCGTCGATTTGTGCGGAACTTCAGCAGTATCGTCGCGCCGATTACCGACTGTATGAAGAAGGGTCCGTTTCAATCGACCGAAGGGGCTGAGAAGAGCTTTGCAGAAATTAAACATCGGTTGTCCACTACCCCGGTCCTGGTACTCCCTAATTTCGATAAGCTATTTGAGGTAGAATGCGACGCATCTATTGTCGGCATTGGGGGAGTCCTTTCTCAGGAGGGCAGGCCGGTTGCCTTTTACAGTGAGAAACTCAGCGACGCACGACAGAAGTGGTCGACCTATGAACTTGAATTATATGCAGTGGTTCAGGCACTGCGTCATTGGCGCCATTATTTTATTCAAAGGGAATTTATACTGTACATTGATCATCAGGCCTTAAAATTTATCAATACTCAGACTAATGTGAATCGTATGCATGCTAGATGGATTTCGTTTTTACAGGAATTCACGTTCGTTCTGAAACACAAATCAGGGCAGCAAAACAAGGTGGCAGATGCACTAAGCCGACGTGCATCCCTTCTTATTACAGTGAGCAGTGAGGTGATCGGATTCGACTGTCTCAAGGAACTTTATGCCAAGGACAAGGATTTTGCAGATGCGTGGAAAAAGTGCCAAGAGGGGCACCCGAGTGACCTTCTAATTCAAGATGGTTTCCTCTTCAAAGGAAATCGACTTTGCATCCCGCAGAATTCGTTACGGGAAAAAATTATAATCGAGCTAAAACTTACTATAAATAGTAAAATTGAAAATAAACTAGCCTAATGACCGTCAATACGGTCGATTCTCGCGATTCCGGCTTGGGCAACCTGGCGTAGCGGGTTGGTTGGCTAAAGTAGCTCGAGCTACCCCAAATTGATATATTATACGTCCCGTAACTCATTCCGGTTTGTGAGATACGACCGATTTACAGTCCTGACGGTTCGGATCACTTTCGACCCCGACCAGTCTTCTTTTGCTCCATCTGGGCCATGAAATAATCAGCGACCCGTTCTACATCAGATTTTGGGAATCATCCGATTCTCTCTATTTATTCTATTTGAAGAAATGAAGGATCCAAATTGATCTTTTTTCAGTTGCCGAATCTTTGTTTGATTGATGAATACATGATATTCCTGAATCTGTGCCCTTCAACCATTGCTTGAAAACTAGGAACTTGGACTCAGGCTTGGGCAATTATTGAGTTGAGATTTGGATGCTTCAATTGGATAACATGGATGAGTCTTGTAAATTTTCACTAGGTCTAATATATCTTTAGTTTTTGCCCATGTTAGCACCAACTCGAACCTTTATCATCAAGTTGTATGAAAGCTTTATATGAACTGACTTAAAGAAAGAAAGAAAGAAAAAAAAAGGTGAGGATTTACCTGTGGGTAACAGAAATAGACCACTGAAATAATCGAGTGAGCTCCAAGTGTGTAGCAGCGGTTGTTCAAGAAGTGAGATGCATGTTTTTGGAGAGGTTTTTTTTTTTTTTTTTTTTCCTTCTATTAGGGCCTGTTTAGATGCCGCCAAATAAGTTACTTTTTCTACTTAAAACAGTACCTTTTCTACTTGCAACAGTAGATACGTAACTTATTTGAGAGAAGTAAGTTTGGTTTAAGATCAATTGTAAGTAACTTTTTTACTTAAAGGTACTTAATCACTTAAGCTTAATAAGTACAAACCAAGATAAGCTACCTGAGGCATAAGTAGCTTAAGTAACTTACGATCCAAACGCCCCTTAACATAAGTTAAAAAGTAACTTAGTTGTTGGTGTCAAAACATTTTCTAAAATTTCACTATTTTTTTTCTTTTTTCTTTTACCTTTTCCGCTACATATTTTCTCTACATTTTTATAACGTTTCTATCATATAAGAATATTTTTCTGAGTACCAACGGTATTACAGACAATACTGATACATGTTACTGTTTCCCGTCATCAATACATGCAACGATATGGATGCTCTGAACGTCAGTTTTCAATATCACATCATCAATGCATGTAAGGATATGGATGCTCTGAATATTGATTGGAACCTTATTTCTAGAAGTGAATGGATTTGGCCTTATTTATTATATCCATTAATTTTCCGAGCCATGGATGGGATGGTTAGGATTCACTGAAAAATGTCATCCTTGGGGGCCCTAAGCAAATCCAAGATGGGCATCAACAAATATGGGTGGGAATCAAAATTGTCAGAGATGTCTAATTTTTCACAAAATCATCTCAACCGTTCATCTTTTAGGCTATTGATTGTACCATTAAGAACATTCCATCCATACTTCTTGTTTTTTTTTTTTTTTTCAACCAATTTGCACAAATGAACAGCCCAGATTGGCCAATTACACTGTCCAAGAGTCCTAATGCAGTTAGGAGCACAAGAACTAGTAGTCCTCCAGGAGCACTGCATCATTTCTCTATCCAAAACATGCGGTCCACAAACTCCCGCCTGAAAGCTGCAACTTCTACACGTCTGATGATCGGAAAAACAGCTATTTCGTTTTAGCAATTTCCGACCCAAAATCCCAAACAATGTCAGTCGCACCTCGCCTCTACTCTCCCTTTCTCCACCCCTTTCCTTCTTCCCATCCAAAACTCTCTCTTCCTCTCTCCTCTTCTTCTCATAATCCCACCATCAGAAGAAATCAACGGCCACCCACTTCTTATCCATGCATCAGGGCCGTGGATCTCGACCAAAACACAGTAATCTCGACCTTCCATCCACTGTCATGATCGTCTCATCTTCTTTTCTTTTCTTTCTCATTTTCTTCAATTTAATTCCCCCTTTTTTTTCTTTTTCTTTTTTTGCAGCTGGTAGCGGTATCAGTGGGCGTCGTGAGTGTCGCCGTCGGTATCGGCATTCCAATCTTTTATGAATCTCAGATTGATAATGCGGTGAGTTCATATCAGTATCTCTTACTAAAATAGAGAAAAATGGTGATTTAACAAAGAGAGTGGGTGCCCCTATCTATTGTCATTGGGCTATCTATGAGTGCCCATCTGAGCCATCCAAAAATTGGGCCCCATTCTGGATGTGCATTGTCTGGAAATCATAGTGGCTAGTGTATCATCTTGGCTGTTGAATTTGGGCACTGGCAATTTTTATTATGGCCATCGATTTGATGGTCACAAGTTGGATGGTTCTGATTGCCCCCATCAATGTGGTTTCTGGGCTGTGCTGCATCTTCGATGGGGCCGCGATTTGGGTGGTCTGGATTGGAGTGAATATATGTCATGAGTATTCTGGATAGATGGTAGCACCCTAGTGTAGTCCTGCTCCATGGATTTCAATTGGAGCTGATCCAATGCCTCTGGAGTCATGGGAGCTACTGGGCCACCAGCTTGGATGAGATCGGGACCGATCATCCTCTGAGCTCTGCCATTTCATTGACCACTAACAAAGCATTGCCTTGATATCACAATCTTAGTTGTCCAGTCATTGAACTTTTCAGTGAATATGAGCCATGTCTTTAGCTTCCATTTCTACACCACTGATTAAATGGTTAGGATTGTCTGGTCAGTATGATTTTTTTGGCCCATCCAATATCGTACCTGTTGACTGTACGTTCCAGATGTTGTCGAGATATTGCATAGTATAGTGGATCAGTGCCCTTCAACCTTTCCCTTTTTAGAAAGGGGAAAATACAAACTATGAAGGGAATTTTCATTTGGAAGTGGTAGTTTGGGAATTATGTCAGGGAGGTGGAGTGGACCACATTGCACAATGGAGTAGCCTCAACTAGTTGTCACTCTAATGTACAAGTGGTCCTATAGGAAAATCTGGACAGTCAATCTGGTGGGGCCCTACAATGTGTGGCCCATGGTAAAGAAAGCACACTGAGCATAATCCTAGGTATCAATTTTGTTGCCTTAAGGGAATTTCTATTACAGAATAGTTAGGATTCTTCAGTTGATCTGCTTTTGCATTATGGGCCATCCAAATAGGCCCACAAAATGACCTCCCCAGATCACCATATCGTGTGACCTCGCGCACTTGGCGCACTAACTGTCTATGAATAGTTCAATGTGTGGCTAACCTGAAAGTCTCTTGCCAAGATGAGTGTGGTGAGTAGCCAACTGAATCCTACTTGTTGGCACATGTGGGTGAATCTCAGACCATTCATCAGGTGGGCTCTACCATGTAGCGGTGGCCCGAAAAGTATTCATTCCTGTCCTTATGTGGCCAAGCATTGGCTGAATGTGAAATATTTTGAAAACAGTTATTTTCATGCATGCATAGCACATATGATGATGCTTTATAAATAGTTTCATAAGCAGAGATGTCCAAATAGCCTTACTCAGAGGCTCTTGATAAGTTGGAGGAAGGCATTGACGCTTTTTTTTTGGTCTATTTTCTGTCATATACAGGCAAAACGTGACAACACACAACCTTGTTTCCCCTGTAGTGGATCAGGCGCTCGTAAGTCCACAATTCTCTCCTCCTGTTTTCATTTTAAACTTTTTGGGGCTCATCCATTGTAGAACACCTATAGCTAATGTTCATTGTGGCTGAATCTTATCATCTCATTTATCTGGTGATCTGAAGTGGGTCCCACTTGACACAGCCCACCCCATGAATGGTCAAATGGTGCAGTCTTTTTCAAATGGGAACTTGATACCTAGGAGTACTTATTTGCTTTGGTTAAAGAAATTTATCATGCTCTTCTTGTTAAAGCCTTTTGCTGGTTGAGGATATGCATAGATTAATCTGCTTTTAGTTTGGGGCCCATGGTTCAGTGATCTACACCATTGATATGGTCAGGTTCATCATGGATGGTCCATCAAGTTAAAAGTATTAAGTATAATACAAGTGTCACATTCCTCAACATTAGATACAAAGAAAACATAAATAAATAAAATAATAAAAATACATTGTAGCGTCTGCTACCCGCTATGTAACTGTAGCATACACTACGACCCTTGTAGCGTACACTACACTGAATTTACGCTATTTAGTACGCTACATAGCACTACAGGCTATGCTACGCTACGAGCGCTATTCGAAACACTGATGAACACTTCATGCTGTCAATAAGTAGGTCTAGTGTGTGTTACTGTGTGGAGTAATCCTCAGTTAAATTTATGCCAAGCGCTAAATAATTCATTCGTCTTTGATCATAATTTGAAAGGAAAAAAAAGGAGATAAGTTTCTAAATGCTATAAAAGACATCACTAGAATATGCATAATGGAAAAGGGAAAAGAAGAACCCAAACTAAGAGAACAAAGTAAAATCTCATAAAGATGATCCACTCCACTTTGTATGAAGAAACACACCACAAAAGTACCTAGCACACTTGTTTTCTTCTTTTGATATTGTAGGATATTGCAGCTTGCCCATCCCTAGGGGAAGGTGTTGGGATGCAAGTGTTGTCAATGTGAGCCTTTTACCATGGCTGGTTCAAGAACCCTGTAGAAAGAAGAGGACAATTACTGAAATGTTCCTAATCTACAATTGAAAAGCCGACCCCAAAGTACTGGGAGAAATGCTAAGATGATGACAATGATAGTGGTGATGGTCATCCTCTTGTAGGCTGGACAATACCTTTTCCCTTTTTCCTCATCAGTGATTCAAAAGGCGAAAAGTTGAAATTCGACAGCCTACTTGGCCTGCTTTACCTGCCGATTAAATGCTTCCATGTAATGTACTGGGTAATCTGGTTGCTGAATATTACTGATTTCATGTCTACAAAGGCTGACAAATCACTAATATCAACTAAAGCTCTGTTGGTCAATTCACTATTTGCATTCTTAGAAGTGACTTTCACATGTTCCATGTCCACCACTTGAAGCGAATTGATAATTGAACTTGTTATATGTGCTCCCCGAAACCCTGGAATACATCTTCATCTATGTTTCATGGATATGGATGACTGTCGAGATGAGATACTAACATAGTGTCAGATTTGCCTGAACCCAGAAAAAAAGGATCCTGGATTCAGCAAGATGTAGTTGAGAACAAATACTTTATAAAAAAAAAAAAAAAAATTAATAAGGAAGAAGACAATAAATATCTAGAAAACCTTAAAGGTCTTAAGTGTTTATTAAAATCAAGAGGGATAGAAACAAAATGGCACTTGATAGTTTTACCTCATTTGTAAGTAATAGTACATTTTTAATAATAATATTCTAAAAAATAAATTTGGTTTATGTTTAAAATTGGTTCTACTGTTTTTATTCTTTCTTTAATATAGTGCATCCAGTAAAGAATTATATGGTAAGAGGGTTCTTTATGTCTAGGTGTCTAAATGGTTCAATTCGATAGGATTTGGTTGCACAAGAATCGTAGCATGTTTTCCAAGCATCCATGTGCATGTGTGTGTTGGATACTTCGAACATACGATAGTTTCCTACATAAGAATCCATGTAAGCTCCTGACAGTTCCAATCATCTATCAACACCTCTTGACAACGGGAAAAATACATCTGAGATGTGTCCATTATGGTAGTCGCCAGTGACATCTGAACTGTTGTAACACCAATGAAAGTTACATTCCTTCAAGATCCATACTTCAACTCCCATGATTGTATAAATCTGTCAACTCAGTGGTAGGCAGAGCAACTTCGATGCACTTGAAGAACCCAATCTTTATATCTATCATAAGTACACTCGGAGATAATGTTTGCATCTCTTAATTAATCACCAAGAGGGCCAGAAAAAATCAGTATAATCTATCCATTGCAAATACTGGATACAATACTGGGTACTCCATGGGATGACACGCCTCTGCATCATGGTTTCAAGTGAAATTAACATCAAATTCTTTAACAAAGTACTTCGTTGCTTGAACTACACCAGAAAAATGACATAGGGGTCTTTTTGCATGCTGGTGGTTCCAATCAATCGAGTATCGACAGGATTAACCTCTGTTTCAGGTGGGAACAAAACAAAACTTACTGAAAAATGGAGTCCTTTTAATGCCTTCTTTCATGTGACATTTCCAACAAACCAAATGCTCAAAATTTTCATTTTCAATTCCTTTAAGATTTAAAATAAAAAAAATGATTCACCCTTGGGTCCAAACTGGCCTAACTAAGCCAAAGTACAAATTGTAATCATTGAACCTAGCAAAGCTGATATCCTGCATACTGTCTCTGGGGGTCAATCATCCATCATCGTCGTTGTTGGTGATTGAATAATCTAATTGTTAGGATCATGAGCTTCAGTGCTTAACTTTCATAATTTTCCCAATTTGGCATGCCATTTGTATTTTCCCATATCCTGTTGCTGCTCACAATTTGAGATTTGTTCACAATCTCCACTGAAGCATGCAATGTGTTATATTATGTGTTGTTATACACTAATTTCATACCCAAACTTGGTAGTTGGATGAACTAGTATCGTCTTCATGATTCAATCATTCTCGTATTTATCGGCATCATTTGACTAAAATGCTTCTTTGGAATCATAAGAAATCCATGGTGGGCCAAATAAATGCTTCAAAATGATGATTTGACCTATTGTGTCCATCTGATCTTGTGACGCAGAGAGGACGTGGTAGGTCGATCACCGTCTCCCTAACCGATAGTTTCTCGAATCCACGAGAAGAAATAAAAGATAAAAAGAGGAAATAAATTCCGAATAATTGAATAATTGATAATTGAATGCATAAAAACGGAATTACAATGCATATAAATAGGAAACTAAACCCTAGGTAAAGTATCAAAATCCAACTCCAACTAAAACTCCTAGAAAACGCAACTTACTATAAATAGTAAACTTACTATTTATAGAAGTCGTTCAATCCTACTAGAACTCTTGGTTTTCGGCCAAAAATAGAAAGTTTTCAAACGGCCTCAACCACGCTGTTCTACGAAATATTCTAAGCCCTTTTCATGTTGGGCACTAACTCTAAAACCATACGGATGCAAAGTTATGATCGAATTAAAACTTACTATAAATAGTAAAAACGAAAATAAACTAGCCTAATGACCGTCGATACGGTCGATTCTCGCGATTCCGGATTGGGCAACCCGGTGTAGCTGGGTTGGTTGGCTAAAGTAGCTCGAGCTACCCCAAATTGATATATTATACGTCCCGTAACTCATTCCGGATTGTGAGATACGACCGATTCACGGTCCTGACGGTCCAGATCACTTTCGGCCCCGTCCGGTCTTCTTTTGGTCCATCTGGGCCATGAAATAGTCAGCGACCCGTCCTACATCATCTTGACTATCCACTTCTCATTATTCTATCGATCAAGATTGGTGTGATTTTTGCAACATGCTTTGCACTGTTTGTTTAGGTGGAAAACCATGCAAAACGATATGAATTCGTCTGATGGGACAGTTTCTTCTGTGCGAGATACCAAAAAAGCGGAGGAAATCAATTTTCTTTTCCTATCTTTTTCCAAAAAAAAAAAACAAGAAGAAGATGAAGAAGAAAAAAGAACACTGTTAAGTGTAGATTGCATGATTACAAGAGACAGGTCTTGCTGTTTAACCATCAAACTCTTAACATTTGCACCCCATAAAAGTATTCTCCATTTGGAGACATTATCATTTCCTACATGTACATACATATATTACATACACGTGCATGCATGCATGCAATTGACAACTCATGTTGATTTTCCTAGGTTACTTCTTTAATAGTTGTTTACCTTTCCAATTTTTTTTGTTCAATATATTGCATTCAATGAAACAGAAAGTGAATGTATCGAGCAATGGATTTGAGATGTAACAGAAACTGAATGTATCGAGCAATGGATTTGAGATGTATTGTATTTTTAGCAGCCAACATGTTAATTCAACCGAGATTCTGTACTTTGTTTCTTCTGTTCAATGCTGAGCAAATATAAATAGTTCATACGAAACTACCCCCAAAATGCTGACCATGATCTTATGCTTACAAATGTCCACCATTCATTAATGCTTTGCAAATGATTAGGCATGTTATGTTTTAGAGCAATGTAGATTTTGCATGGGATCGGGAAGTGTGACAGTCGAGCTTGGTGGGGGCGAAGATGAAGTTTCACGATGCATCAATTGTGATGGTGCTGGCACTTTGACATGCACGACTTGCCAAGGCAGTGGGATTCAACCTCGCTACCTCGATCGCAGGTAAGACTTTGCAGTTTTTCTATAGTGCAACTAAAAATAAAAATGAAATAGACGTTCAACTTTTCAACATACTGGTTATGGAATTTGTATCATAGCTTTGGAAGGACGGACTAGTCCCCTGCATAGGTCTAAACTTAGGTGACTCAACTAGAAGCATGGGTGACTCGACTCAATGAGATTTCAAGCCGACTCATTGGAAAATACTCTCCTGGACTGACTTGGTCACGACTCAGCAAGACTTGTCGAGCTAACCCATTGGCTCGTTCAACCCGATGCGACTCACGGGGACTCAGACCTAAGTCACTCAGTTAACCAACACCTGGGTCAACAACTGGTCAACTGCATTGTTGATGAAAAGAGATACTAATGAGTAATAAGAGTTGAAGCATAACCAATATAAAACTAAACACCCTATCCAACACAATAACAAAATTTATTTCACATATTATGAATACTTAATTATTTTTTTTACTTCTCAAAAACTGTTTTTGATATTGTTCTTTAAGTAATTTATTTAATTATTAAACATTGAGCCAAATCAAGTGAATACTTTGTGAGTCTTCAAGTCAACTTGACCTGACATCTAGTTGTGTTTTCAGGTTTTTGAACCATTTTCCCATGAACATTTGTTCAAAATTTAGCAAGTGACAAGTTCGAAAATAAACGGTGTATATCGTCTGGAAAAAAAGAAAGTAAATGATAATAGATAGTTGTTATGAAAGATGTCGATTGAATAATTGTTGGGGAATGATCCCAATGTATAGTTATCATTTAATCACAGACAAGTGATAGTCAATAATTGGGTCTTGGGTCATGATTTGATGGTGATGATAAAGTGGGACCCAATACCCATGCTCGCATACAAACCTATAGGGGTGAGCGCATCATTTCATAATCATCACCTGATCTGATGGTTGGTATTGGGGAAGTTCTGAATGATGAGTGTGGAAGCATTAAGGGCAGGTCGGATTGGGAACTTCGAATAGAGTGGAGCTTCTGGCTATTAAAACCAGCAATGAGATCTTTGCGAGTCAGATGGGTGGGCCTTTCACTGTGTGGGAGGGAGGGAGGGAGGGATCCGTTGTTTGTTCTATGCAAAACATAGTTTGAAAACCTGAAAACTTGACTCAAATGTGCACTGGATCGATTTGACTCGAAGACTCAATCAAGAACTCCACTCGATTTGGGAGTAATGACTTGATCACTAATATTTTCAAATATAAAAAATATTATAGAATGCATAAATTAATAAAAATATGAAAAAAAACAGAAAACCTAGACAACCCAGGAAAAAACTTTGTCAAACTTGTTACAAGTTTTTTACTCAGCTCAACAAATCTTGAAGAGATGTGATGAAAATGAATTTTTCATTCAGTCGACTCAAAATCTGTTTAATATAGTTGAGTTGATGATGGGTTTTTTAACTATGATACAAATTATGTATTTACTTTGTATTATCCCTGCATGGACCTAAATAGAAGAAAGAATTTCCTAACGAGGGTGTGATCGGTGTATATTGTGTTGCACAGAGAATTCAAAGATGATGACTGAAACTTGAGTGATCGACGATCAGCAGATTCATGGCGATCAGCAGCGAATATTGTATATCGAGTGATCGGCGTGATCGGTGATTAGCAGCATAGTATACATGCCGGTTCGTGACATTGCCATTAACTTATGGAAGAACAGATTTTGTATGGATGTACCATGTGTTGTTCAATTGTATCAAATTCTAAGATTTGTCCTTGCATTCTTTTATTTAAGATTTCTTGGTTCTTGACTGCTTTGTAGCCTATACAATTTTTCCATAAGGGCATGTTTGGGTACATGGAATCCAAATGAAGAGAAATGAAATGAAGAAGGTTTACCTTAGATTGACAACGTGGGATGTTTGAATAGCAAAGAAGGGGGAGGATTTCACATGGCAATTATTGTACTATTCTATACTAATACAAGAAACTATATGATCATTGTCTCACATATATAAGGATTCCACTCTCCATTCAAACATGACCCCTAATATTGGAATCATGCTCATGGAGATAATAATATTTTAGTTATAAATAGTGTTTCTTCCTTTTCATTCCATTTCCAGTGGGTATTCGAACATGTCTTAAAGATAGTTTGGTTCTAACACCCATGCAACACTCGTGAAATGCTCCAATGCTACTTGAGTCAAGTCTCCTACTACGTGCACCATCAAAAACTTCATAAGAAAGCAAGAGATTGCTAAGAGAACACAAGAGAGTGAAGAGGAACTTCCAATGCACCAGAGAGAAAACAAGTCTTATAATGCATGCGACCCTATGGCTCAGTGGTAGACTCACGTGAGTTTCAACACGAGGTCATGGGTTCGAGCACCCATGGTGGCGTGAGTGCACGGGCGTGTGTGGGGTGTGTGAGTGTGTGTGGATTAAAATAAAGTCTTATAATGCTTAAGTGATTTACAAATGAGGGGGTCTTCCCCTTATATAGACCTAAGATGATTAAGAAGTTCTCATCTAAGGTCAAAATTATGCTAAGTGGCACTCATCCAATGGCCAAGAAGTCTCTAAAAAGGTTCAATAGAATTTCACATAAATCTAGCCCAAAACACTTGTAGATATTTTTAGAATTTTTTAGGAATCTGTAGACAACTCTACTACCTTTTAGAATACATATTATTTACAAGTGTCTTAGTGTAGAATGAAGGCAAAAAATTGGCTAAGTCATAGCAAAGCTTCTAAGCTTGTGACAATTCTCCACCTCCTAATGTGTTGACACCCTCATCAAGCATTCTTTGATGAACCTACGTATGTGGTCTTCGAACTACTATGCAGTATCAGTGTGCAATTCGTACTTGCTTTGCTCTTGGGTAGTTCCATTTACTCAGTATTTCGTATGTATAAGGACTCCACATTTAGTCGTCTTACATTCGTCTAGTATGGGCTCCACTTCCTTCTTAAAGTCAAAATAGTCACCAGTGTCCACCTCAACACACCTCGTGCAGGGTCTTCCACAACCTCATGATATGGCTTCAACATGTTGACATGTAAGACAAGATGATCTTCAGCTAAGTGGGAAGCTAAAGTTTGGTAGGACACTGTGCCTACCTTCCTAACAAAGGGAAAGGTCTTGTAATGCTATACCAACCCATAATGCACCTTCCTTAACACCTTGAATTGATGGGGTAGTACCTTCATTATCACTTTATCCTGTTATACTCGATACACTATCACTTTCCATCTGCCCACTTCCTCGTGTGCTTAGCGGCTTCTATAACTATGTCTTGGCAATGTCGATCCTCTCTTGTGAAGTCTTAGCAAACCAATATTCCATTGGACTCTTTCTTGTATAATCCTTCATCAGAGTGTGAGGAGGGAGTGGTTGTTGCCTCATTGCAAGCTCAAAAGGGTCATGCCAAGACATCTCACTCCACTGCAAGTTACAGAAAATTTAGAAGTTACATGCAATCCTTCTGGTTGGCACCGTAGACACATCTACTCTCTTTGTCTTGCCATTTGTTTGAGGGTGGAAGCTCATGGAGAAGTATAGTTGCATCCCTAACAAATTAAACAACTCAGCCTAAACTGGCCCATGAACCTGGAATCCCCATCGCTCACAATGTCCTCAGGGATACCCCAATACTTCACCACATTCTTGATGAACAACTGTCCCCCCCTCCTCTATTATGCAATCTGAATGTTACATACTAGGAGAATTAATCTACCACCACCATAGTCAATTTGCAATTTCCCACCTTAGTCAATGTCAAGATGAAATATGTAGATATGCTTAAACAAGGTTGCTTGATATGAAGTATGTAGATATGCTCACCCAAGGTGGCATTGGCACTGGTAATGGTTCCAACAAAAACCATCCTACTTCTTGTGCTCCACCTTGGCTTGCCGGCATACAAGGCAAGTACACACATAAATCTTTACATCGTCCCTCATATTTAGCCACTAGTCTCTTGCTTCGACGAGGGCCTAAGTCCGATGTTGGCCCGAATGACCAGCCCATCACATGTCATGGTACTCTAGCAATTTTCATCATAGTTCACCTCATTTAGTCGATATAGTTGATCTCCTTTAGTGACCAAAGAGCACCCAGAGTCTCTTCATCCTCCCCTCAGCAATCTCCATTAAGCTCTTTGCCTTCTTTCTTTTTGTTTTTTTTTTTTTTTTAAACGCATACACCCTCACATCCACACACACCACAATGGGTACTCGAACCCATGACCTTAGTGTTGAAACTCTTATGACTCTACCACTAAGCTATAAGTAGGGACCCATTAAACTCTTGCCTTGGTTTCATGCTCTATTACTCTTTTTGATGTAGTCTGCTTTCCTACTTAACGCATCGACCACTTGGTCGGTCCTCCCAGGCTGGCATTCCAAGATCATGTCAAACTCCGCAAAGAAGTTTTACAAGCATGCTTGCTATGGCCTCAACTTCTTCTGAGTCTAAAAGTAATTTGTAGCTACATTATCTGTCCTAACCATAAACCTTAACCTGATGCAGGGGCATGCGATGACCTAACCCTAGATGCGTGTATATTCAGTTGGAAGATATTCAAGTAAGAAAATTAACAACTAACTATTTTCGCTCAAAAGGAAACTAACAAATATCAACATGGAGATGAGATCCGTCCGTCCGGATCATGCCCCTTAGCATAAGAATCACATAAATCGTAAAATAGGGAGGATTTAGGAATATGAGGATATCCCAGATCTAGCATAGACCAGTCCATAATCAAGTTTGGATTCGGTTCTCATGGCTAGGTATCCCTCTTTTCCGATCAAAACAAAATAAGTAGATTTGGGAAAGAACGAATGTGATGAGGAAGGAACATGTTCGAGATGAAGGATAACACATGTGATAAAAATAGAAAATCGTACCTTTCCTGCACCTTGAAGAAATAGAGACGAGAAAAATATGAAAACCGGGGTGAAATCCTCAACACCTGAGGGCCAATCCTGAAACCGTAATCTCTTGAAACAAGAGGAAGAAAAGCAGCCAAAATTTGTTTTCATTCAATGATTTTGAAATAGGGTTTCTTACATTATATATAAGTTACGAAAATAAAAAGTGTACTAGAGTACCTGAAAATAAAAAAAAATAACATAAAACGCCTAAACTAAATAACAACACTAAAAAAATACCTAGAAACAACGAAATAAACAGAAAAGCACCTAAAAGTAAATCTGCTCCATGGTCCAGTGGTTATGATGCTCCTGCGCGATCTTACAGCTCACACACTCGTAACACGTCAGAAAATGGGTCCAATGGGCCCAACGTCCATCCACATTAGCTCGTCTGCTCCAACACTCAATCTGCAACGTCACCTCCTTTAGTACACTCTAAAGGGTGCACCACTAATGTCCACATCATAACCCCAGAAGATAATGTCTCTAAGCTCTTGAGCAAATGTCTCTGAGTTCTTGAGCAATGCACCATAGCCATCATCTTCTTCACTTACAAAGTCTACACTGCGTCGTGTCATTGAGCTCCCTGCTTTTATAGGCTATGGGGTGCTCCTCCTACACGAGCACTCTCCAACAGCGACCAAAATTGGTTCATCCGTGACAGCTTGCTTTAAGTCATTGAATGTCTCTTGACAATCACTTGCTCAAAGCTGCTTGATCCTTCTTCACTAGGTTCGTGATTGGTGCTGCACTCCTCGAATAGCCTTTGATGAATCATTGATAGTAGTTGATGAGGCCACAAAAGGACTACATTTGACCAACCTTGATGGGAATCTCCCAGTCTCATATCACCCACACCTCACTGTCCATCCACATCTTCCCATCCTCGATTCAATGTCCAAGGAAGCATACCTTGGTTTGTGCAAAGGAGCACTTCTCTTTCTTCACATACAAAGCGCTCTCCTTCAACTCTTGGAAATCACACCTAAATGCTTCACATCATTCGCTAAGATATTGCTATAGACGATGATGTTGTCCAAGTATATTGCTATGAAGCTATCCAAGTAGGGGTGGAAGATCTTGTTCATAAGGGTGTAAAACATTGTTGGAGCATTATTTAAGTCAATTGGTGTACTAGGAACTCAAAATTTCTTCATACCTTGTGACGCAAGCTATCTTCGGCTCATCACCTTCTGCTCGGGGTAGTATCCTGATCTTATTTTCAACTTAGAGAAGTAACACGCTTCTCCCAACGGGTCAAATAAGTTTGTTAGGAAAGATTTTATTTCTCTTGTATTTTTTTTTTCTTTTTTGCTTAGATTTAATTAGGTATGAATGATTGTAATCTTCCCAATTGAGGCTATTCCTCCTATATATATTCATAGCATTATACTTAATGAAATATACAAAAAAAAAAAAAAAAAAATCTCTCCTAAATTTATTTTCTATCATGGTATTAAAGCACAAAGTGCTCCAAATGAATCTTTGTTGGTTATCCTTTTGCCCAACGGGGTTATCGAGTTTACAATCTTGACTGAAAATGTATTTTTACCTCTCGAGATGTTACATTCATCGAGAATACATTTCCATTCAATTCTCCACCTACCATCTCTGATGCATCCACTCCTATCATTCTCATGTTAATCCTTGAGGCAACCCTTGATAATTCTTCATCACCATCAATCCTCACCACTCCTGATCTTGACCCTTTACCCTCAACTGTTCCACCTTCCTCTAGCCTTTGTCATTCTCATTGTCCTGATGCTCAACCTATTGGACTCGAAGATTACATATGTCCTACTCTACCACCCACCTCCTCGCCTACTTCACTCACTACACAACCCTCTATAGGTACATTTTATCCCTTATTCAACTTCTTTTCATATAAATTTTTTTTTCTAATCATGTTGCTTTCCTTTCCTTAATTTCTCTCATGATGAGCCGATATCATTTTCTTAAGTTGTTAAACTTCCTTATTGGCTTAACATAATGGCAACAGAAATTGAGGCATTAGAGCAGAATCCAACATGGACCTTACACCATTTACCATCAGGAAAAAACTATTGGCTGTAAATGGGTGTACAAAGTCAAACATCATGATGATAGTACAATTTAACTATTTAAAGCACATCTAGTAGCAAAAGGGTATAATCAAGTTGAAGGGTTAGACTATCATGACACATTTGCTCCTATTTCCAAACTTGTCACAATACGTTGTCTTTTGGTTGTCGCTATATTTGCCATTGGACAATACACCAACTAGATGTCAACAATATTGCTTTCCACCATGGAGATTTACATGAAGAAGTTTATATGAAAATTCCACCAGGTTTTGCGAAATAGGGAGAGCAACATCTTGTCGATTGAACAAATCTCTTTATAGTCTCAAACAAGCATCAAGAACAAAAAGGGTGGATATCATCAATCCTCAGCAGCTTATTCACTTTTCACCCATTCTACTGGAACTTCATTCACTACGGTTCTTGTTTATGTGGATGATTGATAAGTACCTAATATTGTATAATTAACCCTGGTTGTTAGGGGCATTATCATTGTTTTTCCGATTAATTATCCCTCATTAGATTAATTTTCAATGTTCGTGTGATCAGGAAAGGTTGCGCAAGATTCGATCCAATCAAGGCGTTTAAAGGCCCAAAAGAGAGCAAGATCAACTATCGGGGTAGCCTTGAAGGAAACTAGACCGTAAAACTGAAGGGATGGATCATGTTCTACAGTGGACCGCATCACAATCACTCTTTGGAAATCCAGATTGTGCCTGTTTGTATGATCGTGATCAAGCAAGCATGCAAGTTTGAACGGTCAAGAATGAATGTCCACATGAGGGACCAACTGTGCATCAAGGTGGGCCACACTTTCATGAGCATCAGATCAATGGCCCTGATCATCCAGCACTATGGACCATACCATCATCTCCAACAATCCAATGAAAAATCAATGGAGGTTGCTCCTCACACGTGTGCCCATTCATTTCATCCAATATAAGCAACATCCACACGTGTGCATCCATCCAACACCAGCAAGATGGTGACCGTCCATCTAGCCATCACATGGACGTCCATTTCATCTCAGCCATCCAAGGAAGCTGCAACACATCATCCATCAATATCAGCACCCACCATCTCAACCATCCCTGTCAAACATGTTCAACTCATCATTGAGGCCACTGCAGCAAGATCAACAGCGGCATCAAGCTGCTGAGGTTCGGCCCATCATCACCATCAGCAGCCGTCCATCCAAGCTGCACCACCAACCATCCATCAGCAGGAATGTGTGCAACTCATCTTTCATCCAAACCATCCAACCGTCCATTCCAAGCAGCAATCCAAGCTACTCCAGCTCCGACGTCCAGGTGGACTCCACCAGATCATCCAACGGCTGGAATTTACTAAGCAAGAGAGCTCTCTCTCTCTCTCTCTTTCTCCTTTTCCATCCTTGGGCCAAGCAAATGCTTTCTCCATCCTCTTCCATCCATGAGCTCCAAACCAAAAAGTAAAGTTTGCTTTGGGCATTCCAAGCCTAACTCCTAACCCAAACCTAAAAAGCAAAACTATTGGCTTGGAAGTGCCACCTCATCATCCAAACCTAACTCCAAGCCCAAACCTAAAGAACTTTTGCTTGAAGTGCCACCTAGGCTTAGAGCTTCTCATGAGGCTATAAAAGGAGCTCAACCCCTTCTCATTCTCATGATCCTTTCTCATCTCACAATCATCCCTCAAATCCCATTCTCTATAACTCCTCTCTTCTTTAGTTTTCTTTCTTTCTTTTATAGTGTAGAATAGTTTTCCCTTTTGTAGAAGTTAAGTCTTCCATTTATAGAATGGTTAGCTAAACCTCTAGCTAAGGCTAGGGGTGAAGCCTTTGAAGAAATTTGCAAGCTTTGGTTCTTTTTGTTCAACTTTGTGTGGTGTAAATGTTGGAGTTCTCTTTGGTTGATTGGTTCGGTTATCCACCTCAACGGACGCTATTGTTGTGTAAGCCCCTTGATCCATCGTCGACTCCGGGCACATTGGATGCTTTGGATCCCTTGCACACAAATTATCTAGTTCATGATCGATAAAGTCCCTTGATCTATTGTTGACTCCAGGCACGATGGATGGGTTGGATTCCCTACGGTCATCGAGCTAGTGTAGGTAAAGTCATCGATCTATAAAATCCCTTAATCTATTGTAGACTCTGGGCACATTGGATGCTTTGGATTCCCTGCGATCGATAGACGAGATTTTAATAGTTGGATCGGTCAATCAAAGCTTCCTATCTTGTAAGTATGCATTTGATCGTATGAATTGTGATCTTATCGGTTGACTTGTTGGCAAAGTTGTTGATCTGTACAATTTCTTGATCCATTGTCAACTTCGGGCACAGTGGATGCTTGGAATTCCCTGCGATTAACTAACGAGTGTTTCATGGTCAAATCAATCGGTTCAGATCACCATCTTTTATGAAATATGCAAGTAGTTTAACCGTTTCATCTTTCGATTGGAATAAATCTTTATTCGATTCCAGTTGAGTTATAGTTGGACCAATGAATCAAACCTGGTGGATAAATCAAAGGTGGATCCCTAATGCCTTAGTCCCTTTTTCTATTTTTGTCTTTCATCATACACACAGCTTGCTCCACTCTCGTGGATAATTCAGATTTTATCTCTCCCACCTAAACTAATTCCTCTAAGTGTTCTTAACCTCAATCCCTGTGGATCGACCTCGGTCTTACCGAGTATTTTACTACTTTGCTACATGCACTGGGGTGTACAATCTTCGAGTTGTAGCAAGTTTTTGGCGCCGTTGCAGGGGATTGGCATCGGTTTAAGAATATTTTTGGCATTGGTTTATGTATATATATTGTCAATAGTTTACTAACTTGTTTGCTTTATTTTTAGGGATTATCCTTAGTTGTACATTCTTCTTCTCGGGTAACATCCTTCCTTCTTTCCTCTTTTACTATTATTTCTCGATTTTCTATTGTTTTCAATTAAAGTGTTATCATGCCCGTGCATGATGAGTGGACACAGAAATACGCTAAAATTCTTCTAGAAGATGAAAGGCAATCAAAGCACAATGTTAGAAAATGCTCCATGCGTGATTATCTACATGAGAACAATGTTCCACTGGTTAAAACGTTGCGTGAGTATTGGAATGAGAACAATGTTCCACCGGTTAAAACGTTGCATGAGTATTGGAATGAGAACAATGTATATCATGCTACACCGGTTAGGTCGATGCATGAGTATTGGAATGAGAAAAAAGCATTGCACTCAATGAAATATAAAAAAATTCTTTCATAAATTCAAAGTTTGTTGTAAGATGGATTAGGTATTTTTTTTGTAAATTGATAGATTAAAGAAAGAATAAGAGGAGAAAAAAAGAGAATAAAAAAAGTTGGCAAAAGAGTAAAAATGTAAGTTAGGGTTAGATGCCCACACTCTCCCTTTTATATTAATAATAAAAAGTCGATATAACAAAAAAACTCTTAATAATAAAGTAAAAATACTCTACGCATCTAAGATTAAAATAAACAAGTGACAATTAGAAGAAATAACTAAAAATAAAGTCTAGGTAGGCTGTACAATGGTATGACCCACATCCTCATATCCATTAATACTCCCTCCCTAAAGCTGGAGCATAAATGTTGTGGATGCCATGGAGTATATGCATGTAGTTTGATTGTGACTAAGGGCCTTGGTAAACACATTGGCAAGTAGATCTTGAGACCGAACATATGGCGCATAGATTTCTCCACTAGAGACCTCGTGTATGGATTGATAGTTAACTTCAATATATTTAGTTCTTTTATAATAAACTGAATTATTTGTAATGTGGGATGCTTCCTAATTATCACAAAACAACTACATAAAAAGATTAATCGCAAATCTTATTTCCTACAAAATTTCTTGATCCACACCAACTCATAAGTTGAATGAGTTAGTGTTTTGCATTCTGCTTTAAAGCTTGATCGGGCCATAATACTTTGCTTCTTACTTTTCTACATAACTATATTTTCTTTCATAAACGTATAATACCTAGTAGTAGAATGCATTGCTCAGTCTAGTTTCCTCTATATAGAATTCCCTATCCCGGTACTCCTTAAAAATATTGTATAATTCAAACAGCTACATCCATGTGAGGTATCTTTGGGGAGCTCATAAACTAGCTCACCACACTTACAACATAATATGTATGGCCAAATGATGGTGAAATAGATGTGTTTCTCAATTAATTAATCTTCTATATCTCCTTAGGTCTTCAAATATATCTTCTTCATTACTAACTAGTTTGTGATTTGAATCTATATATTGATGTATTTATTGGCTTAGTACTAAGAATAGATGTCTCCGTAAGTATGTCTAAAACATATTTCTATTTAGACGGATTAATTCTTTCATTGAATCTGACAACTATTATATCAAAAAAGCATCAAAGATAACTAAGATCTTTTGTGAGAAGGTACCTTTAAAATAATTTCTTAAGCTCATCAATCCTTTTACTGTCACTTTTGCTGTTAAATTTTTTTAAGCTCCTCAATCATTTTATTGCACTTTCTGTAATAACAATATCATCAACACATATTATTAACACAATAAGACCTAATGCATTTTTTCGTGTAAAGATGAAGTGATAAGTATGACTTCGAACAAAGCTATAGTTCAACATAACTTTATTAAATTTGTCAAACCATGCACATAATGACTATTTCAACTTATAAATTGTTTATTCAATTTACACACCTTATTTAGCTCCCCTTGAGTAACAAATTCAGGTGATTACTACATATAGATCTTCTTTGTGAGATCCCCATAAAGAAAGGCATTTTTTATGTATAGTTGGAAGAGGGGTCAACCATAATTAATGGCCATAGAAAAGATAATACATGCAGTAATAGGAGAAAATGTTTTAGTATAGACAACATCAAGGGTCTAAGAGTATCCCTTTGCGGCCAAGCAAGCCTTTAAATGTTCAATAGTATCATCAGAGTGAACCTTAATGGTATACACTCACTACGAATAACATGTTTACTAGTATGTAGACTGATGAGTCTTTCTACCCCTTTTGTAACAATGGTTTCTAGTATAACTTAGGAATAAAATTAGAGGATAAGGATATGCAAATCTACAGAAAGTGAGAGATAAATATTGAAATGACACATTGGAAAATATGGTGATTACCATATGCATGCTTACATTTTTCAAAGCAATAGGAATATTAGACATACTTAGAGAAGTTACTAGATCACTAACCTCGAAAGAGGATATAGTTGATGAGAATCATGATTGGTGACTTTTAGTTAAGGCACAATGGGAATGGAGGAGTCAGTAGAGGGTTAAGGTTGAATTATATCTTCTTCAACTGTAACAGGCACCAACATAGCATTTACTAAGAGATTTACGATATTTTGAGACTGATACAGTGGACTCAAAAAATGTAACATTTGTACATATGTTGTCTTAAAAAAGGACTCTAACAATGATAATCTCTTTTGTTTTAAGAGTACCTAAGGCAAGTACATTTAATGATTTTAAGATATAATTTATCCTAGACAAACTCCAATTGATAAATAGTATACATGTTAAAAAAACTTTACAAGGTAAAGAAAGCAACGGAATATCTGGGAGTAAAATTTTATGAGGGAATTTACCCATTGAAATAGTTGAGAGCATTTGATTTATCATAAAACATGCCATGAGTGCTGTATCATTTCAAAATCTTTTAGGAGCATTAATATTAATTAATAAAGCATAAGTCATGTTAAGCAGTTGATGATTTTTCTATTCTGAAACACCATTTTGTTGTGGGGTATGGGACATTATGTTTGATACAATATACCTATTTTAGAAAAATATAAATTAGAAGATCAGGATATATATTTATTAAAAATGAAAAAACAACATATTATCCTTAAAATATGGAATGAATGATTATGCATTCCAATGGTAATTCTTTTGTTTGTTGTAGACAACATTTTTTTGGTGGAGATGTTAAAAGGATTGTGGTCAAAGAGGGAGTGTTATCTCTTATAATCTTCAAAACTAATATTTGACTTTTTCACAGAAATTAATATCTACATTTTTAAAGTTTTTGTAATCTTCAAAATTTTTTTTTTTTTTTTTGTAGAGCAGTTAATATCCTACCCCCCTTCCCCCTGCTCTCTCTCTCTCTCTCTCTCTAAGTAAAACCTTGAAAATGGAAAACAAAATAGTGTAGAAGTCGAATTATGTGGAAATTGAATCCATTTTTAAAGAACTCGATGTATCCAAACACCTATCGTATATAAACGTCCCTTCGCAGGCTCTACCAACAAAATGGTGTTTCCATTTATAGCTTTGGACATGAAACGGAGTTCAATCAAATTAATAAGTTAATTAGTTTGGAGGAATTACATGCTACAACTCATCAATAAACTCACACTCATATGCAATTGCCAAATCCTACTATTTAAAATACGATTTAGGTTGAATCTTTGATGTAAAGAAGGTTGCTAAGGTCTACATGGAGAAGATGGACTAAGGAAAGGACCAGAGGAAGTACCACAAGGAGCAAAGAATTCAAAAAAAAATCTCATGCTGACATCACTTGACGATCGGTTGCACGCTCTGATGACCGATCCTCTTGACTGGTCGAATTTACGAAGGAATACAGTCCAACCATTAGACGTTCCACGACCGGTTGTCCGGTCGGGTAACCTGACGACCGATTGTCTGGCCGGTCGAATTTTAAGCAGAGAGAGGCCGAACTCTCTGGATAGTTGGGGATCACCGGCGACCGATCGCAGGCCCTTGCCGACCGGTCGCCCGACGCGCAGAGAGACCGCAAACTTTTTTTGAATTGTTTTCTTTTTGTTTTCGATTAGGATTCTTCCTAATCTCATTTTAGGGCTTTTGGTTTATTATTAAGCTATTTAAAGACTTTTATTTTCGTTGCGGAGGATTCATTATTCAATTTTAAGCAATTTTCTTTAAGATTTATCTCTGTTTTACTTGTGTTCTTCGAGTGCCCCTTGAGAAATCAAGGAAGCCCTGGTTGAGGATTCCCAGGATATCCATGGATTTGAATCAGTTATCCGCGAAAGTGATAGTAATTGATTTCGCTTTGCATATGTCTGCGCCAAGTTGGTATCAGAGCAAGGAACAACCTCGGGAAGATGGCATCCAGTGATGAACGTGGCAACAACCCCACTGATAGTGATCAGGGGATATTGTATCTTGTAAAGAAGATGGAGGTTTTTCGATGATCGTTTGAGATGTCTATGAACGGGGTGCAAGCATCTCTCGATCAGATCGCAACAGCCTTGGCGTTGTGCCTGGTTCAAGGTGGCACGCAACCACCTATGATTGTAGTCTAGAACAACCCAGCATTCTGTGATCTGGCACCTCCAACAGCAAATCGTCGGCCTACCGCAGTGAATTCGGATGGCAGCAATGAAGATGTCAAGAATTTCTTCTCTCAGCAACAAGTACAAGGTGACAATTTCACAAATCGCGTTGAGCGAGACTATAAAGATAGCTGAGCTTCCCTCTTTCAATGGCTTATTGCGCATTGAAGAATTCTTAGATTGGTTAACAAAAGTAGAGAATTTCTTCGATTATATGGACGTTCCGAAGGAGAAGAAGGTGAAACTCATTGCATATAAGTTAAAATTGAGTGCCTCTGCATGGTGGGGACAATTGCAATTTTTTTTAACCCGATAGAACAAGATGCCCATCTGATCTTGGCCAAGGATGAGACAACTTCTTCGGGCACGGTTTCTGCCACGCAATTACGAGTAAGTTTTTTTTCAATAATATCAGAATTGCTGCCAAGACAATAGAGTTTTCAAGGAATATGCGGTCGAGTTCAATAGGTTAGCCACTCGCAATGATATGTCGAAAACTGATGCTCAAAGGGTCGTGAGATTCGTTGGCGGCCTAAGGATCAATATTTAGGATCGAGTACAAATGCAACCAGTCTGGACCGTTGAAGACGCTTTGTAGTATGTTACACGTGCAGAAACTCAACTCGCTCGAGTTCTTGCATGCCCGTATCCTTTTCCTAGCATTCCTACTACCGTTGCGGTTCAAGAAATGTCCCAACCTAAGAGAAAGGAGCCTGTTGGTGGGCGAGCTCAACCCCCAACGACTGCAAACTGAGATTCAAAAAGCGGTCCTACTATGCCGCAACTGAGATTCAAGCGGTCCTACTAGGTCCTACTAGGATCGAGTAGCAGGCCTGAGTTGAGCCCCCAATCCATATGCTCGACCTAGGCTTGAGTGCCTCCGCATGGTGGGGACAATTGTAAATTTTTCGTACCCAATAGAACAAGATGCCCATCCGATCTTGGCCAAGGATAAGACAACTTCTTCGGGCACGATTTCTGCTCGCAACTATGAGTAACTTTTATTCTAACAATACCAGAATTGCCGCCAAGACAACTGAGTTGTCAAGTAATATGCAGCCGAGCTCAATAGGTTAGCCACTCGCAATGATTTGTCAAAAATTAATGCTCAGGAGGCCGTGAGATTTGTTAGCGGCATAAGGACCAATATTCAGGATCAAGTACAGATGCAACTGATCTGGATTGTTGAACACACTTTGTAGTATGCTACACGTGCAAAAACTCAGCTCGCTCGAGTTCTTGCATGCCCGTATCCTTTGCCTAGCATTCCTACTACCATTGCGGTTCAAGAAACGTCCTAACCTAAGGGAAAGGAGCATGTTGGTGGGCGAGCTCAACCCCAATGACAGCAAGCGGTCCTACTAGGCCGTAGCGCACCACACTCGTCATTGTAAGCTCGAGTCGAGCCCCTAATCCATATGCTCTACCTAGGCTGAATCATTGTTAGCGATGTGGCCAACCGGGACAACTTGTTCAATGCTTGTCCCCAGCACCCCACAGCTAACTTAACCACAAACGAAGGAGTGCTTGAAGAAGAGTTCGATGAGGGCAAGCCCGAGAACGAAGATTATGAAGAGGTTAGTGAAGAAGGCGGTGATAGCTCCGATTGGATAAATCAAGATCATGGGGAATCCTTAGTAGTGAGACATTTATGTTATGCCCTGAGGCTTGAAGTTCACCACCAATGCCATAACATTTTTCCACCCATTGCACAGAGAACAAGAAGGTTTGCAATGCCATCATGACGGTGGGAGCAGTGAAAACAATGTGTCCAAGGTGATGGTGGACAAGCTCCAGTTGGCAACAATAAAGCATCCAGTCCCGCACTCCATCGGTTAGATCAAGAAGGTTAGCAACACCAAGGCAACTGAATAATTCTTGATTTCCTTTTCCATTGGTAGAAGTTACAAGGATGAGGCATTATCCGATATGGTAGACATGGAGGCATGTCATATGCTCCTCGGTCGGTCGTGGCAATCAGACCGAGACGCAACTCACCGAGGGCGTGACAATACTTACACTTTTGTTAAGGATGGGAGGAAAAGAATCCTTACTCCTATGGCACCGAAGAGCGACCCTGAGACTTCCATAGTGGAGGGGAACTCTCTCCTTGCTATCAGAGAGTTTGTCGAGGAATCGAAGGAGATAGGCGAGATATACGCCATGGTGGTTAAAGGGGGGGATTTTGGGAGCAACATTATTCCCTCGAACCGTCGCCCTTTACTGAGTGAATTTTAGGAGACTTAGCCTGATGACCTTCCCTAAGGATTACCCCCGATGAAGGACATCCAACACCACATCAATTTCATCCCTGAAGCAAGCTTACCTAACTGACCGCACTATCAGTTGAGCCCCAAGGAGAATGAAATCTTGCAAGGACAAGTTGAAGAACTATTGAAGAAAGATTTATTGAGAGAGAGCATGAGTCCATGCGTCGTTCCAGCTCTTTTAACACAAAGTTGGCGTGTGTATGTGAACAGTTGGGCGATTAATAAAATCACCATCAAGTACAAGTTTCCTATACTCAGGCTGGATGATGTGTTAGATATGCTTGAGGGTTCGAAGGTATTTTCAAACTTGGATCTACGCAGTGGGTATCATCAGACTCGTATCCGTTCAGAGGATGAGTGGAAGGCAACTTTCAAGACCAAGGGTTATATGAGTGGCTGGTTATGCCATTAGATTGTTAAATACACTGAGTACCTTCATGTGGCTCATGAATCAAGTGTTGAAGTCATTCATCGGCCAATTCGTAGTAGTGTACTTCGATGATATTTAGATATACAACCAGAGTGAGTCTAATCATATGGGGTATCTTAGATAAGTTTTACAAGTGCTTCGCGATAACAAACTGTACTTGAATTTGAAGAAGTACAACTTTTTCACAAATCGTTTGTTGTTCTTGGGGTTTGTAGTGTCGTTCACAAGCATTCGGGTGGATGAAGATAAAGTGAAAGCTATATGTGAGTGGCCTACCCCAACCAACATCCATGAAGTACGCAACTTTCATGGGTTGGCTACTTTTTATCGTTGATTTGTTTGAAATTTCAATACGATAGTAGCCCCTATCACGGACTGTATGAAGAATTGCTCATTTCAATGGACCGAGGAAGCCAACTGTAGTTTTGTTGAGATCAAGCATAAGTTGTCATCCACGCCACCGTATTATTTTCCAACTTTGATAAGGTCTTAAAGGTAGATTGTGATGCGTCATACGTGGGGATTGGCATTGTATTGTCTTAGGAAAGCAAACCCATTGCCTTCTACAGTAAGAATCTCAGTGATACTAAAAAGAAATGGTCCACTTATGAGATCAAGCTCTATGTAGTGGTACAAGCCTTACAACATTGGTGACGTTACCTCATTTAGAGGGAGTTCATTCTGTATGCGGACCATCAGGCCCTTAAATTTATCAACAGTCAGACTAACATTAGCCGTGTTTATACCAAGTGGATTTCATTTTTGCAGGAATTCACATTTGTTTTGAAGCACAAGTCGGGTCAACAAAACAAGGTTGCCGATGCCTTAAGTCGCCGAGCGGCACTTCTTGTTACTCTAGCCAATGAAGTGGTTGGGTTTGAGTGTCTCAAAGACATTTACATTGATGACAAAGAATTCAAAGACATGTGGTTGCAATGCACGGAAGGACATTCGCGTGATTTCCACATTCAGGACAGTATTTATTCTATGAAAACCGCTTGTGTATTCCACAGAGCTCGTTGCATGACAAGATCATCTTAGAACTCCATGGTGGTACTCTTGGAGGCTATCTGGGTCATGACAATATGAAGGCCCTAGTAGAGGAGCAATATTTTTTGCCCCACTTGGACCTAGATGTTGGCAGAATGGTGGAGCAGTGTCACACAAGTCAAGCCTCCAAAGGGCATTCATAGAACACGAGACCTTACACCTCATTGTCGGCTCCTGAGGGTCCTTAGGAGGATAACTCTATGGACTTGATCTTGGATCTCCCACGAACTCAGCGCTGTGCGAATTCTGTGTTCGTAGTGGTAGATCGATTCTCAAAGATGGCATACTCCATACCTTGCAAGAAGACATATGATGCAATAAGTGTGGCCAATCTTTTTTTCAGAGAGGTGGTGAGATTGCATGACATTTCGAAGACCATCACATCCGACCATGATACAAAGTTCGTAAGTCATTTTTGGCGGACTATGTGGAGTCGATTTGATACTCAACTTCAATTCAGCAGCGCATATCACTGGCAAATGGATGGCCAAACTGAAGTTGTAAGCAGAACATTGGGTAACCTCATTCAGTGCATCTCCAAAAATAAGCCAAAGCAGTAGGACTTAGCCCCGTCTCAAGCCGATTTCACCTTCAATAATATGGTGAACCGATCAACAGGGAAGTCGCTATTTCAAATCATCTATGGACGAATTCCCCATCATACGCTCGACTTGGTTCCCTTGCCAAAAGTTTCGGGAAAGAGCATGACCACTGAGAACATGGTGGAGAGAATCATTGAAATACATGTTGAAGTACTGAATAAGCTATTAGAATCAAACAAGAAGTATAAAGACGATGCAGATAAGCATCGTCAGGCGAAAGTGTTTGAGGTTGGGGATCAAGTGATGGTCCACTTGTGCAAGGAACGATTTTCTACCAGCACATACAACAAGCTCAAGCACTAGAAGATTGAACCCATGTTGATACTGTGAAAGATCAACGATAATGCTTATGTTGTCGATCTTCCTGAAGAACTCAAAATCTCTCGCACTTTCGACGTCGTTGATTTATTCGAGTATCATGAATCGGATGCGAACGAGAACTTAAGGTCCAGTTCTTTCGAAGGAGGAGGGACTGATGTAGAGGAGGTTGCTGACCTCTACATGGAGAAGATGGACCTAGGAAATGACCAAAGGAAGTACCAAAAGGAGCAGAGAATTCAAAAAAAAATCTCAAGCCGATATCACCTAACGATCGGTCGTACACTCCGACGACCGGTCCTCCTGACCGATCAAATTTACGAAGGAATACAATCCAACTTACTGGACCATTTCATGACCAATTGTCTGACTGGTTGGGTAATCTAACGACCGGTCGTCCAACCAGTCAAATTTCAAGCAAAGAGAGGTCGAACTCTCTGGACAGTTGGGGATCACCAACGACCGGTCGTGGCCCCCTGTCGACCCGTCGCCCGACATGCAGAGATACACACGTACTTTCCATTTTGAAATGTTTCTTTCCGTTTTCAATTAGGATTCTTTCTAATCTCGTTTTAAAGCTTTTAGTTGATTGTTAGGCTATTTAATCACTTCTATTTTCGTTGTAGAGGATTCATTATTCAATTTTAAGCAATTTTCTTTGAGATTTATCTCTATATTACTCGTGTTCTTCGAGTGCCCCTTGAGAAATCAAGGAAGTCCTGGTTGAGGATTCCCAAGAGATCCTTCGATTTTGATCAATTATCCACGAAAGAAATGATGATCGGTTTCGCTTCGCATACGTCTGCCCCAATCTTAGGCAAAACTATTTGAATCCCATTATAGATAAATCCTATAGGATTTGTAATTTAAATTATATGGGTTCTCTTCTTTTTAAATATTATTTGGCTTTGACTTTATTTCTCTATGGGTGGGGACAATAAAAATAATCTTATGAAAAACATCAATTGTTTTATTTTATTTTTTATAGGAGGCTAGCTAAATGATGGGCCTCCTCTTCAACCTTAAATTGTGGAACTTTTTCTTATTGTTTCTAATGTCTTAACTAGTCGAAGCACCATATAGATCTATCACTTAACTGAATTTTTTTCCTTAATGGTTGTGATCATGTTAATGCATGTTTATTATGGATAGTAGTTAGGATTTGACTTAACTTGCATACCTATATTTTTTGTGTCACTTATCTTGAATTCAAAGTTAATTTTAATGTCTTGCATGTTTTTCAAGGGTTTCGTAATGTGATTGTAAGTTTAAGATTTATCAAATTCTTCATATAATAGAGAAAAGCTTACTAACATATTTTTGAAGGCTCATTAAGAATTTGCATTCTACGACTTTTAACTTGAAGGCATAAAGAGCTTTTTGCTGTGTGGGGAATGTTGTATAAAGTCATTGAGTTGGTGGCAATACTTTTTGGGTTTTAAGTTGATATCTTGAATATATCATATATCTATATAAACCTTTTTAAATTAATGATTTAGCACAATTTTGAAAAGATTTTTTTTTAGTCCTTAAAGTTTAGACTTTTTGAATATCTTTTAAACTATTTACTTTGCAATCAAATTTTTTTACTTAAAAGCTTTGGTAATGAAATTATCCAAACCTTTAAGCAATACAATGACCACATTTAGCTCAACTTTTGTTGAAATAAGATTAACAAAAAAAAAAAAATGTTCTGTAGGAATATATTCTAAGCGTTTTTACTACAAACTTCCTCGGAGTTTGAATCTTGCGAAATAATGCCTCTACCAATAAAAAATACGGTGGAGTGCCTTTTGAGGGTTGAAATGATAAAATTGCCCTCATTTCTCTCTTTTTGTCTAATTACTAGAACTTTCATGAGTCATTCAGAACTGGGTCAGTCCACCGAGTTCACCCAGAGCTCGGCTAGTTTGCCCAAAATAGACCCATTAATGTCATAAGCCTGTTTGCGTGTGGGATGGGCTTCTTTTTTTTTTTCGGCCAATGCGAGTTGACTCAGGTGAGTGCGAAGTTGACTCTCCAAGTTTTAAAACTGTGCTTCCACTGGCGCATTTAGTGATCTAAAGTGTTTATATAGTGTGCATCACCACGGATGTAACACATCAACATTGATCCAAAGGTCAGGATCTTCCAATCTTGAAGATTACCTAGTTAGATGAACGATTTGGAGCAATGACCCATGGTCCCATTTCTACAGAATCATGAGTTATCAGCAAACTGTGCTTTCGCTGATGAGTAGGATTGCTAGACCTGTTATTCCCACGAGTCGAATGCAACTCATCCGTGTCGACTCAGACATCGGTCAAATCCAATCAAGTTCAGCACCACCGGTCAGCGTTGAAAATATAGGTGACAGAGGCCAATTCGGCCGAGTCGCCCCAAACTCAGCCAAGTCATGACTGGGCTCAGCACAGAGCGAGTTGGTCCGAGTCGCCTGAGCCCTAAAATGATGGTAATTCCTCTGGAGCTTGACCTACTTACCACGGATTGTCAAAGTCAGCATTTAGAATATTGTTAGGAATGCCTGATTCCACCCGACGCGGATGAGCTACTGACAGGTTGAGAAGCGAATAACGCTACTGAAGTGACGTCACCATGTTATGTGGACCCCAACATGATGTATGTGTTGTATCCACACCGTCCATCCATTTAGAGAGACTATTTTAGGGCATGACTCAAAGAATGAGTAAGATCCAAAGCTCAAGTGGACCCACCACAGAAAACAGTGGGAACAATGACATCCACCGTTGAAAACTTCTTAGGGGCTACAGAAGTTTTCGATCAATCTGATATTTGTGTTTTCCCTTCCTCCATATCTTTGTGAACATATGAACAGGTTGGATCTCAAATCAATATTATGGTGGGCCTAGGAAGTTTTCAACGGTGGATGCCATTGTCCCCAATGTTTTCTGTGGTGGGGTCCACTTGAGCTTTGGATATACCTCATACTTTGATGCATGCCCTAAAATGGTCTCTCCAAATGGATGGACGGTGTGGATACAACTCATACATCATGTTGGGGTCCACAGAATATGGTGACGTCACTTCAGTAGCGTTATTCGCTTCTCAACCAGTAGCTAATCCGCGTCCGATTCCACCAACTCCTATCTTCAAGAGTCAGAGACAAATTCGCCACACATGCCAAGTGACATGCATGTGTAGGATCCCATACATTTATAGGGTGGTCCCCACAAGGAACGTCCTTTCAGTTTGCCACTTCAATTGTCAGGTGGATGACTGACAAGTACCAAAGGGTCTCCAATCAATGTGCATGTGATGCCAGTTGATGAGTAGGCCAATCTGATCTTTTGTGACAGGACATATGCACTATGGGGAGTTGGGACCATCTACTGAACATCCTGGATCCCTCACACAAGGGCCATGTTGGCACATGCAGTTGTCATGCTTTTGTTTGATGGTTGAAATCGAGCATCTAGCTAGCTCCTAGAAATTTCATACCAATCTGGCCCAGGGCGAGATGAATGGTCATATTACAGGCCCATTTCATAATCAATAGGATGAACGGTCTGGATCTCCCCCCACTTTCTGAATGTCTAGTGTTGGGTGATGAAGGGGCCCACTTCCTGACACAGTGATCTACATTTCAGTGAGCAAATTGGATGACTTTGCAAGGACCAGTTCTCTCTTTATTACTGATCCTTTTAACGAAATGATGATAACACAACCAAGCTTTTGATGCTTATATATATATATATATATATATATATAGAGAGAGAGAGAGAGAGAGAGAGAGAGAGAGAGAGTCTCTTTTTCTTAAACTCATAAATATATGTAAGAGGGTATGTTTGGCAGTAATCATAAATAAAGATGATGGAATGGAGAATCCTATCTTTCCTGCTGACTTGTCACTTGGGTAAGACATCAGATCCGTCCAAAAGGTGGGACCCACCGTGAAGACTACCTGGGGCGAAAGCTAGGCGAGTCCACGCCATCGAAATCAATGGAACCAATCGATCTAAGTACATGTACAGGTGTGGCCCATCTAATGAGTGGATCAACACGATGGGGCCAGATCATCGTCCTGAATGGTGGTGTGATGTCCTTTTGGGACTGTGAGAGTTTTGAAGCAGGAAAAGCTTCTTCAAGACCTTCAGAATCACTAACAAGCCTGGTCTGCTGCTTTTCGACCTCTTCAATGCCTGCACGCAGCAAAATTCCGCCATCTCTTGTCTCTCCGCATCCGATTCTGGGCGGATCGACGGATCCAAGAGCACCCCTTTCGAACACTCGGCCTCTTTCCGATCCAAACAAGACAGACCAAACTCGTCGTGGATGTTGAAATCCTCCCACAGCATATCCATTTTCTCCTCTTCCACGTCGAACTCTAATTCCGAACGGCCGTCGCATGTGAATTCCAGCTCTCTCCGCAGAGCAATGCCCCTCGTCCCGCCTTCCACGAAAGAAAAGCTTCGTCTTTGATGGGTCTCTCGATCTAAGCTGAAATCGCATTCATTGGACGGCTTCGATTGATCCGAAAGCGTGGAAGAAACGTACCACAAGGAAGAGACAGGGCCCGAGAAGCGACGATGGTAGAGAGAATTGTGGTCTGTGATTTCAGGGAAGGTGAAATCCTCCGAGAGAGTGGTTTTGTCGATCATCTCTGGTGGAATTTTCGCTCAGATGAGGTGTTTTGGAAGGAGTTTTTCTTTTTCTTCTTCTTCTTCTTCTTCTTTTGCCTCTTCTTGAAGTGAGGAAATTCAGTCCAACTGCTTGGATTTATCAATGTAGATGGGGTGATGAGGTGGGCCCCACAGTTTTCAAATTTTCGTTTTCATGGCAGTTGGGCATCTTTATCTACCGCCGGATATGCCGGGAAATAGAGAGTTATTGGAGTCTCTTACACACTTGTTTTTCAAATGAACACAAACCGGACGCGGATTAGCTACTGACAGGTTGGGTAGTTATCTCGCTACTAAAGTGACGTTACCAACTTCTGTGGGGCCCACCATGGTGTATGTGTTGTATCCACACCGTCCATTCATTTGGAGAGATCATTTTAGGGCATGAGCTAAAGAATGAGACAGATCCAAAGATCAAGTGGACCCCATCAAATAAACAGTGGGGATAGTGATGCAACCGTTGAAACCTTCCTAGGCCCACCATGATGTTTATCTGAGATCCAACCTGTTCATAAGTTCAAACAAACATGGAAGAAGGGAAAACACAAATATCAGCTTGATCGAAAACTTCTGTGGCCCCAAGAATTTTTTAATGGTAGGAGATCTATCCCCACTGTTTTCTTTCGTAGGGTCCACTTAAGCTTTGGATCTGTCTTATTCTTTGGCTCATACCCTAAAATGATCTCTTCAAATAGATGGACTGTGAATACAACACATACATCATGGTGGGCCCACATAAGTTGGTGACGTCACTTCAGCAGCTGGATAGCTACTCAGCCTGTCATTAGCTAATCCGCGTCCACACAAACCCTAGATGGGAGCGGATTAGGTGAGACCCTAGACTCATCAAAGACAGTGCGGCCCTTACCGTGGGGCCCACCTTGATGTATCCATGCCGTCCATCCGTCTTTCCAAATCATTTTAGGGCATTATCCAAAAAATGAAGAAGATCCAAATGTTAGGTGGACCATACTCTAGGAAACAGTGGTGATTGAATGGCCTACCATTAAAAACTTCTTATGGCCCACCTTAATGGGGTCACATAAGCGTGGATGAAGGGAAAAAACAAATATCAGCTTCATCAAAATCTTTGTGGCCTATTAATGGTCAATCACCACTGTTTCCTAAAGTATGGTCCACCTGAGACTTAGATCTTCTTCATTTTTTTGGATCACGCCCTAAAATGATCCGGAAAAAAGGATGGACGGCATGGATACAGAATGGGTAAATCAAGGTGGGCCCACGGTAAGGGCCGCACTGTCTTGGGTAAGGCCGGGGTCTCACCTAACCGTTCCCACCTTGGAGTGGAAGGTATGAAAACTAGCCGTTGGATTATGAAATCCTACCACCCAAAAGATCAAGGGCTATAAATGAAGGAGAGATCCAGGAGAGATGGGGTTGGTGCATGCCCACTTTGGTAATAAAAAAGTGGGTTTGCTTTTTCTTAATTATTCCTCAAATCATATTATATGTACTTTGCGTCACTAGTGCGAATGTCCAACTTGTGCACCAAGACTGCTGGAGGTGGAAGTCAGATCATCCAAGCCGTTGGATAGGATTGTCCAATGATCTGTGTGGTTAGTGCGTGTTCGTGATAATAGAATTCCTCAGAAGGTAGTGAAGCTACGAGAAACATGATTGGACACAACCCACATGATGAAAACATGATCTGAACCATTCATTCAGTGGTCCAACGCTGGACATGTGTAGCCTTGAAATCATGCTCGTCAGATTGGGCCCCACACATTGAATCAAACTCTGTGGTCCATGATGGGCCATGGTGCAAACAATCTCCCACTAGGTCCGGTCCAATGACACCCTGCAAAAATCATTGAACTAGATACAAAGGACCATCTGATGGGGACGCAGATTGCGTAGACGGTTCTCTGTGGGCCCCATAATGATGTATGTTTTTTATGCTGTCCATCCATTTTGGATAATTATTTTAGGGCATGATCCCAAAATTGAGGCAGATTCAAATATCAGGTGGACCACACCACAGTGAAAACAGTACTGGTGATTGAACGCCCACAATTAAAAAATTTCTAGGGCCCACTGTAATGTTTATTTGCCATCCAACCTGTTAGGTTAGGCCACAAGGTCCTGAATGAAGAGAAAACACAAATATCCGCTTGATACAAAACTTTTGTGGCCTCCATGAATTTTATAATGGTGGGCGTTCAATATTCAGCACTGTCTCCTGTGGTGTGGTCCACCTAAAATTCTGATATGCCTAATTTTTGGGTTCATTTCGTGAAATGATCTTGGAAAAACAGATGGACGGCATGGATAAAACACATACATCATGGTGGGGCCCACAGAGCACCATCCATTAGGGAGTCGCTACTTGTCCCATCTGATCCGTACATTGTGCATGGTGGCGTCACCAATGGGGCCCACTCCAAAGGATGGTCCTGATCTCCAAGAGCGGATTATGTGTACGGTGGTGGGCTATGTGGACTACAATTTCGAATGGCCCCCAGTGGACTACAGAATCAGGACCTCTCTAAAACTGGTTAGAAGTAGATGATATTAATGAAGGGTGGCCCACCCAATTGTCTCTAATGGCAAAATCAAGGGTCAATGAAATTCTTTTTCTAGGGTGGACCACCGTACTTTGACATTTGCTGGTGAGGGGTCCCACATAGTTATTAGGGCCGTTACAGGAGTAGTACGCCTTTGTCAATCATTTTCACTTGTTAGAAATTAGAATACTGTGCATCAGGACTGGAATTGTGTGCTGATACGCCAGTCTGTACAAGTGGGGCCCATGGATTAGGATGCCCCCATAAATATCCCATGTTGACAGATCCTAACGGTTCTATGAATGTACTACAAAAATAGACGGTTAATAATAAATAAATAAAAAGAAATATTGGACGGTAATGATCATGATCAACTCTAAAAAAGAGTTTTAGTGCACCCTCCATCCAATGTGGGACCCATGTGGCCCCACCTATGATCACTTGGTCCCAATATCTCCCTGATTGGATTAAATCAGCCATTCAAAGAAGGGCTGCAAAATGGGTGGTCAGATTAGTTCGATCCACTTCACACATGTTAATTGTACGGCTGCGGATCATCCAATATCATGTTTACTTTGGCCATCCGACGCTGGATCCCTATGGCCTGAGCACCAATGTTTTAAAACCCAAATTGGACGGCTGCCCCACATTTGTCATGGGTACAGTCTAGAGTCTCTAGACCGGTCTGACCACTGGTCTACTATGCCAAAATCGAATTAACTGAAATAGATTTTTTTTTTTTTTTTTTTTTTAATACGTCTGGAAGCGTAGGATCAAAGGAATTTGTGAGGACTAGCTTGTTTGTTGAGCGTTTGGCTAGCTTAGAAATGAGAGGGATTTGAATCCTAACGAAATCTAAATATTTCAAAAGAGTTCTTTCTAAACTCCCATGCTAAACGCCCCTCATCAATCAATGCTGAAAAATGGCCGTTAGAAATAGGGCTCTCAATGGAGCGGGTCAGATCCGAGATCTGATTTGCTCCGAATCCATATAATGTGAATTTGGATCTTAAAATAGGTCTGATTAGTTAAATGGACTGGATTTGGATCTTAAAATAGGTCCGATTACTTAAATGGATTGGATATGGATTCACTAGAAAATACCCGAGTTCGATCCGAATCCGATTAAGATCCGACTCATTGTCACCTTACTGTATATGTTATATTCATGTTGGCCATCCTTTTTGCCGATTATTTTAGGCCATGTTGACCATACCATAGTAAATAGTGGGATTTGTATCATTTTCTACTAAATTAAATATATTATATTATATATTTTATATCATATATTTTTTTAGATTTGTAATGGGGTGGATTCGAACTTAGATCCGGCCCGAATCCGATGGTTATATGGATTTTGGATCGGAAATGGATCTAACAATTTATAAATGGATCGGATATGGATATTACCTTTTGGATCCGAGTTGGATCCGAATCCGTCTACAGATATATGGACTTGGAGCCAGATCCAACTGGATCCGATCCAGATCCGACCCATTGAGAGCCCTAGTTAGAAACCTCTCATGTTATGGCATATTTAGGGCCTGTTTGGTAGGTGGGTTTACGAGAGATTAAGTGGGATGGAATTGCATTTGGTTTCATACAATCATGGGATGTTTGGAGACATGGGAAGGAATGAGATTATGTGGAACGAAATTGCATTTGGTCACATACAGGATTTTAGTGGATTTTGAAATTCATTACATCTGTGAGCCCTACATTAATGCATGTGTTTTATCCATGCGGTTCATCCCTATGCAACCATTACACCTAACATTTGAGTTGTATGCATGTGTGAGTGACTGACATCAGTTATGAATCTAGTATGTTGATTACAAATTCATCGTCCACCAAATAATGTTTTGCTTAATTAGTTGATTTTGCTTGAGGAAGAATATAATTTGGGTATTGGATTATCAAAATAACATAGTATATCCAACATATAATCATTGTGCAATAATAATGTTAATCCCATCTAATGCAATTCCATACCATTTAACCATAGGGACCAATAGGTTGGCTCTGTCTTTAGTTATGATTATACTCAACCACTCACATTTTATAGTGGGTGTTTTTATTTCAACTTTTTTTTTTTTTTGTCCAAAATCAGTAAACCGTGGTCTAGCCCATCTTGTGGAACAACAAAAGGATCGGAACTGTCTTCAAATAAAATGGCTCTAAATGTCTAAATGACCCTGATATCAAGGGAACTTATGAAATCCCCTAAATCATTGTACGAACTTTGTCCCATATTCCATCGATATTATGAAATACACTAATGATATTATGATCCAGACAATCTAAACCATCGATATAATGACACATAACATCATACCATTGATTTTACAATCCAAAACTCTAAAAAAAAAAATATTATAATCTAAACCATCCCGACCATCAATATTGTGATCCAAACCATCCAAACAGTTGATAGTATGATTAACACTATCCAATGTAATCCAAACTATCTAGATTGTCGATTTTATGATTCAAACTATCCAGACTATAGATATCATAATCCAAACCATCCAGACCACTGATTTTATAATCCAAACCATATGGACCATTGACACCATGATCTAGACAATCCAGACAACCAATTTTATGATACAAAGATTTTATAATTCAAACCATATAAACCATTGATACCATGATCTAGACAATCTAGACAACCAATTTTATAATACAAAAATCCACGTCGTCAATATTATGATCAAGACCATCTAGACTATTGATAATACGAGCAAGATCATCATACCATCAATGCTCTTGATAATAATATTGATGATATCAATGATCTGAATGTCTAGATGTCTGGATAGTAATATCGATAGTCTAGATGGTCTACATGATTTGAAATTTAGTATCAACGATATGAAAGGTATAATATCAATGGTTTGGATGGTCCAGGTCATACTATCGTCAATATGGATGGTCTTGATTAAAATATTGTTTAAGGAAAAAATGTGATTTTTTAAGTTAGAGAATTGGGAGGATGTACTTTAACCTTTCTGTTAGCCATTGGGCGTTAGGCATCTCATATACCAGTGATTAGCGTTATGGGTTAACCATGAGAGGCATTGGCATCAAATAATTGATTAGCCAGCAAGGTGTGAGAAAAGGATGATTCGTAGCAAATGGTTTTCAGAATTTCCTGATTGCATGAGGAATCATTGCTGCTTTAGAGAAGTTAATCAAGTATTTCGAACATTATTTGCGTATAAACATGAATGCTTACACATCATGCATCTAAGTTAGGTTGAGTGGCATTCACTAACATTTAGGGTCATTAGATTCGTATAGCACGGGCCCTTAATTACATCTTTGGGAGAAATCTCTGATTAAAAGGTAAAATCAGAGTGGAAATCCAGTTGCACAATATAGGACATATCTTGGTGCTTGGTTCTTTGTCTTCAAAGCATCAAAAACAAAGAGGGTTGTGATGGCCTTAGCGTACATGAAATGTTTTCACAATAAATGTAGGGGCTCATATACCAAAGATGAATAGGAGACAACTCTTTAACCCTCACAATGGAGTGATGAGGCCCTCTACGCCTGGAACTAACCGTGAGGGGATGGTATGTTTTTTCACAATGCCGTGAGGGCTCATATGTCAAAGATGAATAGGAGACAACTCTCTAACTCTCACTATGGGGTGTTGAGACCCTCTACACCTGGAGCCAAACGTAAGGGACTGGCATGTACCTGATTCAGAGCATGGCTGTGCGAGAATGCCATTGTGGGTTGTTTGCACCCATAGCCATCTTGTGGGCTAAAGGAAAAATCCGCTCCTATATATAGATGTTGATGGTAAGTCTGCGCTTCAACGTAGAGCTCAATCCAATAACACATGATGCATCAAGGCTATCATTATAAAGTCCTTGTGCATGGCGCAAAGCATTTCCCTTCACTGGAGTCCTTAGTGCATGGTGCAGGGCCATCTTGATGAAGGAAGAGAAAGGTTTAGGCAAGTGAGGCTCATCTTATGAGTGCTTGTGTTGGAACGTCCAAAGCCAACAAATGGTCTAGAATGATCTAGATCATCCAGAAGGTTCCTGGAAGAACAACTACACGTTATGGCTGTTGGTATTTCTCACATGTTGTGACCTTTGGAGCTTCCATACGTTGGAAACTGCCACATTGAAATTTGCTTTTATTTTAAAAAAAAAAAAACTGTCATTGTAGTGTTGTAGTAAGGATATTGCTGTAGCCTATATAAGGAGGTGCTTGCTGTACGTTTTTAGATAAGAAGAAAAAGACAAATCAGAAAATACACAGTAACAAATTAGAAAATCTGTTTTTTCTTCTATCCTTGTTTTGCTTGTCTTGAGTCATTGTGTGGCTTTGAAAAGCCAATCACCTAGCCTCCTAAGACAATCGTCCAAGTCTTGAAGATGATCAGCCAGGTTTCAAAGAAGATCTTCCAACAAATTGGTATCAGAGCTTTTTGGTTAAATGGCCAACTCAATCCAGCCACAAATTTCGAACTTGTCTAAGGACAATTATGAGAATTGGTACATCCAGATGAAAACACTGTTCGGGTCGCAAGATTTATGAGAGATCGTCACTGACGAGTACGAAGAGCCCACTATGGAGCAAGAAGCCGTCTACACCGCTGATCAAAGGGCGGTCCTCAAATATCAAAGAAAGAAGGACAAGAAGGCTTTGTTTCTTGTCTATCAAGGGTTGGATGAGTCCACCTTTAAACGGATGGCTAAAGTGACAACATCCAAGCAAGCATGGGAGATTCTCAGCACCATCTTCAAAGGAGTTGATCGTGTGAAGAAGGTTTGTCTCCAAACCTTTAAAGCCGAGTTCGAGACCTCTCACATGAAGGAAGGTGAGTCCATTTTGGATTATTTTTCAAAGTTACTTGTTACAGTTAACAACTTAAAAAGAAATGGTGAAAATATTGAAGATGTGCTGGTGGTCGAAAAAGTATTGCGATCCCTTATACCCAAATTTGAGCATGTGGTTGTGGCCATAGAAGAATCAAAGAACTTGAAAAAACTGTCCATTGAAGAACTGATGGGATCATTGCAAGTACATGAGCAATGAATGCAAAAAAATGCTAGTTTGATGCTTGAACATGCCTTAGAGTCTAAGTTGACTCTAAATGAACAAAAGAATGACCATACACAACGAAGGGGTCGTGGCACTAGCAATCGTGCAAGAGGTAAAAGGCGTGGATATCATCCAAGCCAATCACAAAATCAACAAAAGTTTACCAATTTTCATGGAAGAGAAAATGGTAGAGGCAGATCCATGCGTGGACGTGGAAATACAAAAAATATTCAATGTTACAATTGCAATAAGTTCGGTCATTATGCTTTAGATTGCTGGAGCAAACCAGTAGATCAAGATGAGCATTATAATTATGCAGAAGCATCAAATCATGAAAAGGAAGACTCTATACTTCTTCTTGCACAAGAAGAAGCATGTGATTAATATGACATGTGGTATCTCGACTCTGGTGCAAGTAACCACATGTGTGGAAAGGAGTTGTTCGTGGAACTAGCAGACGATACTCGTGGCAACGTGAGTCTAGGAGACTCATCAAAAGTTCTCGTGAAAGGTAAAAGGAAAGTTAAAATCTATCAGAAGAATGGTGTGCCGAATTTTATCTCCAATGTGTATTACGTACCAAACATGAAAAGTAATATCCTCAGTATCGGCCAACTCCTTGAGAAGGGAAATGTCATACATATGAAAAATATTCTCTCTCTATAAGAAATGCACACGGGAGACTTGTGGCTCAAGTCCAAATGGCGAAGAATCGCATGTTTCCGCTCTAAATCAACACAAAAGCCAAGAAGTGTCTCTATGAAATCGTGAAAAATGATTCATGAAGATGGCATCTTTACCTTGGGCATCTCCATTTCAGCGGCTTAAAGCTATTGTCTTCATCAAGCATGGTATAGGGCTTAAAGTTATTGAAGCTCCAGAACATGTGTGAGGCGTGCACACTCGACAAGCAACAAAGGAACTCCTTTCCAAGTGGAGTGTCCAAAAGAGCAAAGGAACCATTGCAGTTGGTTCACACTGATATTTACAGACCACTTAAAGCACCCTCTCTTAGAGGTAATAAATATTTTATTACCTTCATTGATAATTTCAGCAGAAGACTTTGGGTGTATTTCATCAAAGAAAAATCTTTCACTTTCTCTATCTTTAAAATTTTCAAAGCTCATGTTGAAGTTGAAAGTGATTATAAAATTAAAGTACTCAGGTCTGACAGAGGTGAAGAGTACACCTCAAATGCATTTCGAGATTATTACAGGGAACAAGGCATCAAGCAGCAGTACATTGCAACCTACACGTCACAGTAGAATGGTATTGCAGAACGAAAGAACCGCACTATCCTCGACAAGACAAGAACCATGCTAAAAGAGAAAGGTTTGCCAAAAAGCTTCTGCGAAGATGCAGTTGCATGTACTGCCTACTTGCTCAATCGGTGTCCAACTAAGAGTGTCAGAAACATGACACCACAGGAGGCATGGAGTGGCTACAAACCGAGCGTGGCGCACCTAAGGATCTTTGGGTGTGTCGCCTACGCTCAAGTTCCAGAAGCAAGAAGAAGGAAGCTTGATGATCGTGGGGAGAAATGCATCTTCATTGGCTATAGTGAAGAATCTAAAGCCTACAAGCTATACAATCCACTAACCAATAAAGTAGTGGTAAGTAAAGATGTGGTCTTTAGTGAGGAAGAAGCTTAGAAATGGAGCGATGAAGAATTGACCAAAGATATTCAAGTCGAAACACAAGAACAAGAAGAAATGCATGACTATCAAGAGCAAATGCCGACAACACCTTCTTCGGTTGCATCATCAGTTCACAGAAGCCCTGAAAGTACTCCATCAAATCAAAATTCGGCCAACTCGTCCTCACCCATGACACCCATCAAAATGAGAAGCTTAAGTGACATCTATGAACAAACTAAAGAAGTTAATCTTTTCTGCTTGTATGCAGATCATGAACATTTGAAGTTCCAGGAGGCCATAAAAGAAGAATATTGGAGAATAGCTATGAAAGAAGAGATACATGTTATCGAGAAGAATGATACATGGGAGTTGACTACGCTTCCTAATGGTCAGAAAGCTATTGGCGTCAAATGGGTGTACAAGATCAAGCAAAATGTTAATGGTGAGATTGATCGCTACAAGGCAAGGCTCGTAACAAAGGGCTATAAACAGAAGTACAAAGTGGACTATAAAGAAGTCTTCGCTCCTGTTGCTCACCTTGACACTGTGAGGATGATTATCTCCCTTGCAGCACATCACAACTGGATGATCTACCAACTTGATGTGAAATCTGCATTCCTGAATGGAATTCTGGAAGAAGAGGTCTATATTGACCAGCCTGAAGGTTTTGTTATACAAGGGGAGGAACACAAGGTGTATTAGTTAATTAAAGAAAGCTCTCTATGGGTTGAAGCAAGCTCCACGTGCTTGGAATACACATATCGACAACTATCTTTAAGAGAACGACTTCGCCCAATGTCCATATGAGCATGCAGTCTACATCAAGAAGAATGCTCATGGCGATATGCTCATAGTATGCTTGTATGTTGATGATTTGTTGTTTACAGGAAACAGTCAGCCAATGTTTGATGAATTCAAAAAGGCCATGTTTAAGGAGTTCGAGATGATCGACGGAGGTCTGATGTCTTTCTTTCTAGGCATCGAAGTGAAGCAACAATATAGTGGCATTTATATATCTCAGAAAAAGTATGCCAAGGAATTGATTGAAAAGTTCAAGATAGCCGATTGTAATGCCATGAACACGCCTGTAATAAAGGGCCTAAAGTTGACAAAAGAAGGAGAAGGAAGAAGTGTGGACTCGACTCTGTTCAAGAGTCTGATTGAAAGCCTAAAGTACCTCACAATCACATTGCCAGATATCATCTATAGTGTTGGGCTTCTAAGCAGATACATGGAAATGCCAAAAGAATCACATTGGCTAGCTGCAAAAAGAATCCTCAGGTACGTCAAAGGAACAATGGAATTTGGTCTTTTCTATCCATACGATGATGAAGTGATATTGTATGGATACTCAAACAGTAATTGGGGAGGTGACCAAGATCAAAGAAAGAGCACCACTGGGTATGTATTCTATCTCGGAACAACTGCATGCCTTCACATGGAATTCAAAGAAGCAGAGTGTGGTCGCCCTATCCACATGTGAAGCAGAGTATGTAGCAGCATCGTCTACAGTCTATGAAGCGATTTGGTTGAGAAATCTGCTAAAGGAACTGAAGCATCCGCAGGAAGAATCCACGGTCATATATGTGGATAACAAATCAGCAATCGAGCTTGCTAAAAATCCTGTGCAGCATGGTAGGAGCAAGCACGTCAATACCCGATACCATTTTCTTAGAGATCAAGTGAAGCAGAAAGTGGTAAAATTGGAGTACTGTCACACCACTGAACAGGTCGCGGACATATTCACCAAGGCATTGCCAACTGATGCATTGAAACGACTACAATCAATGCTTGGAATGAAATCGATTTTGGTTTGAAGGGGAGTGTTGGAACGTCCAAACCCAACAAATGGTCCAAATTGATCCAGGATCATCCAGAAGGTTCCTGGAAGTAGAACAGCCACACGTTATAGCTGTTGGTATTTCTCACACGTTGTGACCTTTGGAGCTTCCATACATTGGAAACTGCCACATTGAAATTTGCTTTTATTTTTTAAAAAAAATTGTCCTTGTGGTGTTGTAGTAAGGGTATTGCCGTAGCATATATAAGGAGGTGCTTGCTGTACGTTTTTAAATAAGAAAAAAAAGACAAATTAGAAAATACACAGTAACAGATTAGAAAATCTATTTTTTCTTCTATCCCTGTTTTGCTTGTCTCGAGTCATTGTGTGGCTTTAAAAAGCCAATCGCTTAGCCTCCTAAGACAATCGTCCAGGTCTTGAAGGTGATCGACTAGGTTTCAGTCATATCTTATGTCGATCTTTCTTCTTGTACCTGTGTACATCGTTCATGTTCTAATGAGTGTCCGAAGTAATTATAGGCATGTGGGCCCAATTTTTTCAGTACATGAAGACATGGGTCTCTGTGCTTGCCTAGCAGTTTGTAGCACCGAAGTCTTTACATCGAGTGCAGGGGTTTTGCGTAGAGAGTAGTCTATCATTAATTTCTTGCTTCTTCATTGTGACATGATGGCATCATAGTTTGGCACAGAGTTGTTGCAGTTAAATTGATGTGGTGCAATGGTGCCATCGGATGCGTGGGGCCCATTTTGGCTAAGTACCAAAATTCATGTGTCAACATATACTCCCACCTACTCGACGTGATGAAGTGCTTCAGCACCTCCGAGACATCGGAGTGTCAAGAGGGTGCCTAGCACCAAGTGTTGTTTTGTAATCCGAACACCGGTTATAAATAGTCAGTGACACCTCTCATTTTCATACTCTGGTTTCTATCGCAAAGCTTCTCACTTATTGACTAGGTACAGAGCAGCGACAAAACCATTTGAGCAGACGTGCTCATGTCAATGAAGACCAACCTTCCTCCTAATTAGGACTATGGCTTTAAAGCCGAGGCCTCTCAGCTTTGGCATGAGCATGAGAGGAGTTCAATCGATGGTTGCTAGCATAGACAAGGGTGCGACCGATGTTGCGAAAGGTGACACGAAAGACGTCGCAGAATGTGGCACATGCGACAACAAGGATTTTAGGGAAGTTACGAGTTGTTCATGTTTCGAAGCTTGCCTTCCAAAAGAGAGGGGCATAGAGGACCTTGTGTTGGGGTTAGGAGCCCCGCAGCGGAAGCAATCAAGGCAGGCGAGGAACACACCACAATGGCAATCAACAAGCAAATCATCACACACAAGAAGGCAATCCGATGTTTACGTGGAAAAACCCCTCAAGGGTAAAAAACCACGGCACAAAGCAACACCAATCTACTATGAATAAGAAGTTACAAGAGATTACAGAAAAATACCCTGGATCACAGCCCACGAGAGAAATCCCAAGCTACCCGAAGCTAATTCTCATATGAGGAGGACAAACCCATCCCTTTCCCTCAACCCAGAGAACTCCAAGCTGCTTCCCTAGCTCAAGGGTAAAAAACCACGGCACAAAGCAACACCAATCTACTATAAATAAGAAGTTACAAGAGATTACAGAAAAATACCCTGGATCACAGCCCACGAGAGAAATCCCAAGCTACCCGAAGCTAATTCTCATATGAGGAGGACAAACCCATCCCTTTCCCTCAACCCAGAGAACTCCAAGCTTCTTCCCTAGCTCTTTCTCTCACCCTAGAACCCTCTCAATCCCTTGGCCCATTGGCGGCAACCCTAATCTCGGATTACATGTCCTTAAATAGGAGAAAACCGGAATTAGAAACTCCTTGTGCAAAACCGCGCAAGAAACCAAGTCCAAAAAGGAAACTGCCCAACCTGTCGGACCCCCCCACCGGCCAGTCGGCCGACCAGTCGGATGGCCCAAAAAAGGTCCAACGTTCTTGCTGTCTTCATCTCCAACGTGACCGACCGGCCGGCTGGCCGGTCGATGGTCTTCATGCTTGAAGGTTTGAGGCGTACAAGCCCAACACCTTGGACGGCACGGAGGACCTTGGGCGCAGAGGAGCACCTGTACTGGAGCTATTTGAAACTTCATGGGAGAAATAGCAGGCATGGGTGACGACAATTGGTAGTTTGAGTGTGAGCACCAGGTTGCCCCTTCTTGAAGGAGCAGTATCGTACATTCTTGTCCCATCTGATCCGTACATTGTGTGCATGGTGACGTCACCAATGGGGCCCACTCCAAAGGATGGTCCTGATCTCCAAGAGCGGATCACGTGTACGGTGGTGGGCTATATGGACTACAATTTCGAATGGCCCCAGTGGACTACAGAATCGGACCTCTCTAAAACTGGTTAGAAGTAGATGATATTAATGAAGGGTGGCCCACCCCATTATCTCTAATGGCAAAATCAAGGGTCAATGAAATTTCTTTTCTAGGGTGGACCACCGTACTTTGACATTTGCTGGTGAGGGGTCCCACATAGTTATTAGGGCCGTTACAGGACTAGTAGGCCTTTGTCAATCATTTTCACTTGTTAGAAACTAGAGTACTGTGCATCAGGATTGGAATCGTGTGCTGATACGCCAGCCTGTACAAGTGGGGCCCATGGATTAGGATGCCCCCATAAATATCCCATGCTGACAGATCCTAACGGTTCTACTAATGCACTACTACAGAAATAGACGGTTAATAATAATAATAATAAAAAAAAATGGAACACTTGCCAGGGGTCTCAAACTTTCTCTTAGGGAGAGGGTGGCTGAAGGCCTCTAAACCATACTAAGAGTGAAAGGATATCCAGTTAGTGTTAGAACACAGGGTTATTAGGCTCATAGGGGTGTTGCGCCTTAGCTAGCTAGAGTACATCATAGTTTAAGCTCGCAAGTTGTAGGAGCGAATCACAATTTATGATCGTAAATTGTTGGAGCGAATCATGATTTAGGCTCATACATTGTTGGAGAACTGTGAACGCTGGTGACCAAGTCGTTTAATGGCCAGACAATGGTCTTGAGTGCTGATAAAGTTTTAGGCTCGTGTGTAGTAGCTTTGGAGCAATGCTACAATAGTTTAGGTTTGTGTAGGGATTTGGATCTAGCGATGCTCCTTCCAAATAGTATCTTTTGATGAATTGGCCATTGATGGAAAGCCGACTCTGGTACTGTCCTGGTCAGTAATTCGATGGGTTCCGTTGGAATAAACCCCTTGGACCATGTATGGTCCAACCCATTTAGCATTGGATTTGCCACCCAGTTTTTGGGTGACAACAATTGGTAGTTTGAGCGCGAGCACCAGGTTGCCCTTTTTGAAGGAGCAGTATCAAACATTCTTGTTAAAAATTACAAATACACGGGCCTCATATAGAACAAGGAGCTGCTGAGCTGCAAATCTCTTTTCATCAGGAGCATCAAGCTAGACAAGATGGATATTGACATTCTAATCATGGTTGAGGGATTCGTGTACTGCAATCCTTAAACGGTACCTCTACATCTAAGGGAAGCACCGCTTAAGGGAGGTATCCAAGTCTCTCTCTCTAAGAGTAGTACTCTCCCCTTTAAGATAGGATATCATTTATAAGAAAATATTAGGTTTTCATCGAGGTGCACCACTTATGGTACTTCAATGCCCAGTAGATTTCCATAGTCGATAGTCCCTACATGTGAATTAAGACGTGTAATCTGCCTTACCATGCATATACTTATGATTCAATCCTTCCAATACTATGGCCATCACTAAAGATCCTATGCCTAGTTAATCAAGTAGTATACCATTAAATCATCACCAAGTGCAATTAAAAGAAAACTTTCACAATTAAAAACCTTTAAAAAGTCATTTAATATATTTTAAGTACCTGGTGGAAAAATTATTGACGAGTCACTAATATATTAGATTTTTACCATAAACATATTCCTAGGGAACCAATGATTCCCTTATTGGTCTATGCAAGAATCAATCAACCTTAATAGATACACTCAACTACACCCACTTTCATTGGCCACGTGGTAGCCTTGTAAAATGAGCCAAAGTAGATAAATCCAAGATCTTGACCCTTACATGTCCTCATGCCTAGGTATTAATTAACTTCATATGAATCATTAAATTTGATCATAGCCAAGCAAATGATCTCCAAACTAATTACTTGATCTCGATTCATCAACGTAAGTGCCCATTAGGTCCAACAAGATTGTTTATATATGGCACAGTACTCTAACTCCCATGTGGAGTAGAGTGAAGGCATAAGGACACTAAGTTAGCCCTCAATGGTGGAGACTTTCCATCTTAACCCGAGTTAGTCCGGTCGCATAGGATGACCATACATTTCATCATGTGATGAACATTCCGACACCAAGTCAGCCTCTGATAATGGAGACTTTTCATATTGACCTAATTTACTCTCCTCATATAAGATGACCATACCTTTCATATGTGATGACCATAGGTTTGTCCTAAAACCTATAATAGTTATGGTATAATGGAGTATCAAGAATCATGGACTGCAACTCTCCCATATCAATAACCATTATGTCTAATCTTGAGTTTCTATGGACAATAAGAAGAATCACTCCTCCACTTAACCCATATTCGTGTATGTTTAAGGTGACTCCATGTATTAAGGGATAGCAATTTGTCCCCTTAGGACACTTGTTCATCATGTGATCTATGGCTATGATCATCACTGTCACATTGACACGGCTAATGAATTGAACTCACATTAGTTTTCTAGGGCACAACTCTAAGAATCGATGGTTTGGATGGTTCAGATGATAATAATATTGATTTGTAGGATTTCGATAAGAATATCAATGGTTTGAATGATCAGCAAGGAGTGTCAATGGGCCAAGCTCCAGCTTGAAAAATTAGAATTTTGAATAAGCCCAGCCTTAAAACAGTTCAAAATCCGGGCCAAGACCTACCCCAGGCCCGGCCTGTTGACAGCCCAAGTCCCCACTAAGAATATCTGGTCAATCTAATTTTTTTAAATAAAATTATTTTAAATTAATTTTCAACATTTTTAATTAAGAATATTTATTAAAAAAAATCAAAAGGTTACATCAATATGTAGATCAGCCTCCATGCACTTTAATGTGAATTTTCAACCTCTAATTACAAGTTAAATGAGTGACATGGAGGAAATTTCAAATTCCCCAAATTTTCCTAAAGTCAAAAATTGAAGGTCCAAAACCCTTGATTAAGTACGCAAAACATGCAAAATTATAAATTAAGAACTTCATTTCGTTGATTCTGAAGAATTTAAATAAGAAAAAAACTGCTCAAAATCGCAAAAACTAAGGCAATTAAATTTCCAATATGGCACGCTCTCTGATCTCAATTCATGCACCAAATCCCCTTTGTCTCTAAACAATAAAAAAGGAGTGGTTGCAATTTCCTCAAGAATATACGAAAGCAAACATATTTTTGGAGATTTTTTCAATATTTTCGCAAAAGTAACTGATGCACGTAACGTATTGTCCAGACGTTACAGTATATTACTTGCAATACATAGTTATACATCATGGTATATAACGATACAGTGTGATATATCGACCGATACTGAAAAGCTTCCCAGCTAAAGCCTAATGGCATATTGGCACGATGCAATAATACCAAATAACATTGGCCCTTTCACTTGCCAGGATCCCACTGGGGAGGAATAATTTTGGCACCAATGGATGGTCCTAGGTACAAGTGGAGCCCATGATGCAGTCATCCAAGATACTGGATCATGGAAGCCCCACCTTAGACGGAGGTCACCCGAAATTCTTCCAGATGAAAAAACCCCAACTCTCAAGATCTGTGTCTTACAAAACAATGGTCTAGAAAATGCACAGCCAGAGCATACAAACGGCTAAAAGAATAGATCACTAGAAAGTATTGATCTGGAAGACTTTCTTCGCAAACATCCATGGTGGGGGGTCCATCAAGAATGGCCCAGATAACTACATCACAGCTCCCATCGGTACAGAATGACATAATAAGATAATTCCCATCCTAATTAGTGATAGAATGCTACTTAGCTCTTATGATGGGTATGCCCCAAAAACCTTCCAGATTGGATTATCCATGCTATGTAATCTATGGCCTACTTCATATAACCATCTAGACGCAGATCACCAATTGAACGGTTAGGAGCTTAGGATCTCTTACAAATGAAGCGAGAGTCTTGAGGTGTCCCCCATTTATGGTGGCCCAGTAGATCAATGATCTGGGTCACGAATCCATGTCCCAACTTTCACAAATTGACCAAATGCATCAGGAACCTGAACAGAGTTTCTTGATAAAAGAGAACCCCATGACAGCACACGTCTCACCGATGATTTCTTTTGGCTAATAGAAGTTCATTTTCCTGCATTTTACAAATGAATTGCATCATAGAATATCTGTTCCAGCTTTGTGGGCAATTGAAGCTAAAAGATTATACTATAACCAACGTGCTCTGCTGACATTTCTCCAGGGTCCCATGCAAGGGAAAAGGGGCCCATCTGCTTCATCAGGGCCACATCCAAAATGCCCTCTTTGGGCTTCCATCTGAAAAGAATATGAAATACAAGGGTGGTGATGGCAGAGAGGTTCCTGAAATATGAATGTTGGTGGACCAGGGTGAAGACTTAACATAAATACATCACGGGTTCCTCGCAGATTCCTGGCGCCTAAGGGGGATGCCTTCAGGATCGAAGTCATCCTCATCTGCATGCTTAAAACGCATGGATTGAGATTGTGTTAGACCTGTAAAGTGGAATAAGTGTCAGTCCTGACCCAATGGTTTGAAACATGTGGTTGAAAGAAGGCAGGATAGGAAGCATACCATCGCTCATGTCCTTTGTTTTGTGAAGAAGAAATGTCCCAGAAAGGATCGTCACAAATCCGCACATCTCTGTGACAATTTGAGTTGGATTTTGCCGATCCCAGTCCTGTTCATGGGGGTATCGGTATGAGCTTCAATTTCATAGTCTACTCAAAACAAATCTGTAACTAAGGGTGCATCTGAATGCAGTTTGGAACATAATTTCTGTAATTAGTTTGATTCACTGGAAATGACAAAGTCGAAATTATACTCTTCAAACTCATGTATAACAATCAGCATCCATGCATAGTTTAAAAACCCAAAACCTTGACTCCATTTTCAGTTGGTTCAGGTTGATTTGAAGACTCAAGACTCAAATCAACTCGATATTTAATTATTATAACTAAAAAATTTGGTAGAGTAATAGATATTTCAAATGGTTTTGTATAACATAATTTAATAAAAAAAATAAAAAAATAAAAACAGCAATTTTAGTACAACCAGTGTATATGCGAGTGCATAACTGATTATGCGATCGCATATGCAAAATAGGTGAAATGGGCCACTGAAATTGCACATGCCGTGATGGCATATGTGGTCAGGGGTGTATGTGATGGCTTATGCGATTATGCCATCGCATACACCCTATGTGATGGCATACCTCCAAAGGTCGTTACTTGTAAGTTTAGTTGTTTGTAACTTGTATAGTATTATGTTATGTATACATCAACTCATCAAGATTCAAGTTATCAATAAAATTTCTATATTTGTAATTATTAATAATTAATTCTCTCAGTGCAACTTGTCAAATGTTTTGTTCTAATAGTCAAACTACAATGAAATATGCTCCGCTAGTGAATGTTGTTGCACTAGTGAGAGCTTTGGGGTTTGAATCATAGTCCTTAATCATTATAGTTTTTTGGAAAAGCCAGTCTCCCAATGCGAGCAACTCAGTTCGAGTAATGTTTAGGCATGTTGATTCAACTGAGCCATCAAGTCAACTTGTGAGTCTACCTGAGTTGACAATCAGTCAGCTCAAGTACCGAGTTTCCCAGTAACTCAGCTCAAACTCTCGCCTAGTCGAGTTGACTCGGCCGAGTTTCGAGTCAAGTCACCTGAGTTTTGGAACCATGCACCCATGTAATTCACAACTATTAGCAAGGGGTCCATCTTCACTTAAAACTTTAGGAAGCTCACCTGTATGATTACACAGAAGAAACTCATCGAGGTGTGGGACTTACAACAACGTGTATATAAATGGGGGGCATGGCTATACATTTCAATGCACCCTGGGAGAATGGAAGGTTTAGTTCACCCATTATTTCCCACCCACTTATCTAACAACAGATGGCAAGAACCTGTAAGCGTTTCAGAAGTTGAATTTCCAAACGTCTACATTGAAATGCATGCTCTCCCATGGTTGCTCGATGGTGGGAGATATTGACCCTTGCTGCACACTGGGTGCACGCAATCTATTCCTATTTCCCTTGTGAAATATATTTTAACGTTTACTTCTATTAATTTCTTAATCATCATCATCTAAGCCTTATACCAATTAATTCAGGTCGGCTACATAAGCATTAAGAAAACTTCCGTAAATTTCTTAATATGTTTCCTTTTTATTAATTTTAATATAAAATATTCAGGTAAGGCCGAGCCATAACTAACAACAATCCCCATACCCATACCCAAGTCATAGTCACATCCACCAACGTGGTTACGCTGATGGATTTGAAGGATCAGGACATCGTAATTAGCACTTCAAAACATGCCAGTCTTTTCAGTAGAAATTCCATACAATCCAAGTACGTTAGCAAGGCACAACTATCTGTCTGCACAGTTCAATTCAACTTTGGCATATAGAGCTCATGAGAAGTCTATCTCTGAATTGTCTGCTATTTGAACTTCCATTGTTGAAAGCCTGTTGTTTCCTCTTCTCCCGAATAGACGGGGTTTTCAATAGAATGCTTCCACATGGCAATTTGAAACCAAAACTCATGCCAGGCATCTGCCACTACACCTGAAATAGGAAAAAGATAGACCACCAAACTTCCTAAGAAAACCTGCAATGAACTAAAAGGTGGTCCACCATCTCTTCCACTTGCAAACATAAGCATATCCAGTAATGATGACAGTCTGCTACCAAGATGATTCAAGGTGATGATTTATCAAGACCTATGACTCAACTAAAACCTGCCACCCTAGGGGACAATTTATCTTCCAAATCAAATTTGTAGGGCCCTCAAGAGCCCCTCCCCAGACAGCTGCATGTAGAAGGACAAAACTGAGAACATGCCAAGTGAATCCCATTTCCATGGTCGTTTATCTCTACCACTGGCTGCAATGAAACATCTAGAAAATGGACAAGAGAGCAGCATAAGATTCAATTTCTGCATCAATGAAGATTCTTCTAAAATGCATCTGCCATCACATGTGACCTCCCTCTCCAGCTAAGAACTGATTAACAGTTCCTTTCTTATAAACATAGTACAAATTCTGCAAATGGCTGCAAAACAGACAGTCTTAGCACCAAGCATCTTCCCAAAAGTAAGTTCTAGATCTATCCCCGGCCATAAATTTGGTTACTTCACTGAAAGATAGAGCCACTTTATGAACTTCTTTCAAATCTCTGAAACAGATTGAAGTCTAATTCTGGAGTTTCCAACCACATTATCACTAGTGCCATATCTAGTACTGATCACCATCTTCCATAGTGAATTCTCCTCCTAACAGAATCTCCATAACCATATACCCAGATGCGTTGAGCTCATTACTGATAGGCTTCTTATTCCCAAGGCCCCATTCCTTTTTTTACCTACAGACATCTTCCCATTTTACGAGGTGGTACTTTCCCTTTAACTCCCCTTCCACAAAAAGTCTCATTGAAGCTTTTCAAGTCTCTCAATGACTGAAGCTGGGCACTTGAAGCGACAAAAGTAAATGAGCATTTTCGGGAAGGGCAACCTCAATATGGGATCATTTAGTTGCAAGGATTTGGGGGAAATGGATTGAACATCCAAATCACCCCTTGGATTTCAGAGAATTTTGACTTCCCCAAAGGAATCAAAATCCTCAAAAAGGGCCACTTTGGAATCATCCCAAATTGTTGTTGTGCGAAATCCAAGGATTTGAAATCCTCCTTTCGATACCCCGACTGTGTATGACATAGCTTAACATAAACTGACTAAAGTGTGGACCCGATTGTGCTAATCTACAACCCCTCAATTATAATCAATTCATTCATTTTTTTTTTTTTTTGAAAGATAATGAAATTTATTAAGAGAAAAGAAAGAAAAACAGCAACCAACCACAAACAAGAGACGCCGAAGCGGCAACTCAACTACGACCCAAAAAACTCCAAAAAACCAAACAAGGAAACTGCCAAACGACACTAACAGGAAGAACGGGGGCCATCCGAGGCTCCCTAGCCACCCACCCAATCCTTGACTAGCGAGGCAACTCTAAAGATCACATCTTTGACCCCCTTTTCCTTATTGCGGAAGCAACGACCATTCCTAGATCCCCAAGATGAGCAGCCTCCAACGAACTTTGCGCGCCTTGCCTCCTCCCCCATGCCACGCCCAAAGCAATTCGTGAACAGATCTTGCCATGACCCAGGCCACCTGGTTCAACTCAAAGAAATGATCCCATACCTTCCTGACAAACTGGCAGTGAATAAAAAGATGATCAATCGTCTCTTCGCGTTCCATACACATCAGGCAAATATTCGGGAGGATCAACACTCTTCTTTGCAGATTATCTATTGTGAGAATTCTCTTTCGACCCACAAGCCAAGCGAAAGTAGCCACACGAGGGGGAGCCCCATAAAACCATTGGTGAAACCTGTGGGAGGGGGCGTGGAAGGAGGCATCTGACAAATGAAAGAGTGCAAAGATCTTACTGAAAACTTTCCGGACTTACCAAAAGACCAACAAATCGTATCCTCCTCCATCCTATCTATAGAAACCGTGTGAAGAAAAGCCATAAGGGCAACGAAATCTTCGAATTCTAAGTCGGTCAGGTTTCTGCGACATGGCGGGTTCCAAACTATCGACTCTCCCACTATGGAATAACAGAAATTCAACGTAACGTATCTGTCCAGAGCAAGCACAGCAATAGCAGGGAATAAGGCATGAAGAGGCTGAGAACGGCACCGAGGATCAATCTAGAATCTTATGCGAGAACCGCTGCCAACCTTGAAGGTTATACCTCGCCACACTTCTTGCTGCATCAACATGATCGCTTTCCAAACTCCTAAAGCTCTATACAACGAAGACCCTTTTGTAAACCATCCTCCGTCCTGCACCCCGTACTTGGCCACTATAACTTTCCTCCATAAGTTGTCCTCTTCCACACAGAAACGCCAACACCATTTCCCCAAGAGAGCTAAATTCATAGATCTAAGCGGTCTTATGCTGGCACCCCTTCCTTCAGAGGTTTACACACCTCCCAATTTAATAAGTGGAACTTCCTACCCTCCCTCGTTCCGTTCCACAAAAACTTCCTTCTACGCTAGTCGATTTTGTCTAAAACTGGTCGCAGGCATCTGAATAAAGACATGAAGTAGATCGGCATGTTGGACAGGACGGATTTGATCATCGTGAGGCGGCCCCCTAAGGAAAGACACCTACACTGCCAAGTAGCTAACCTCCGCTCAATCTTCTCAATGACCTTGTTCCATAAGTGAATAGGAGGCTTCCCGATGCAAAGGGGCAGACCAAGGTATTTTGTGGGGAAGGAAGCTGATTGGCATCTGAAAGCCTTAGCAAGTTGATTTAACTCCGATCGGTCAACATTTATACCCAGCATCTCATATTTGGTCGCATTGATCTTCAAACCAGAGACCGCTTCAAAACATACGAGGATCTTGCGCAAATTTTATACTGATTCTATTTTCGTATCACAGAATAGAAGTGTATCATCTGCAAATAGGAGATGGGAAATGCTACTAGGGAGCCCCGCAATCTGAAATTTGAAATATAGACCGTTCGCCTCACCTGAAGAGAGCATCGAACTTAGTGCTTCCATAACCACCACAAACAAATAGGGCGACAAGGGATCTCCCTACCTGAGACTCCAAGATGCCCTGAAAAAATCTTCTGACGAACCATTCCCCAACGCAGAAAACGAAGCTGTTTGAACACATGCTCTCATCCACCCTCTCCACTTTGACCCACAGCCTAACTTAAGAAGCATGTAATCTAGAAACTCCCAAATCAACATGATCGTACACCTTCTCGATATCTAATTTGCGGATCACCCCACTCTTCTTTTCGCGATGCCTATAATTGATGCATTCATGCGCTATGAGGGCAGTGTCCAAAATTTGGCGGCCCAAGACAAAAGCTCCTTGATTTTCGTAAATACATTTGGAAATGAGATCCCTGAATCTATTGGCGAGAATTTTGGCTAGAATCTTATAGGGACTCCCGACAAGACTAATGGGTCTGAAGTCCTTTAGTTGGTCGGCCCCTTTCTTCTTGGGGATGAGAGCTATGAAGGAGGCCCCCAATTCCATCGAAAGACAACCCCTCTCCCAGAATTCAATCACAAAATCTATAACATCCCTTCCAACTACATCCCAGAATATTTGGAAGAAGGCGATTGGGAATCCATCGAGACCGGGGGCCTTATCTCCAACATAGAGGCCACAACTGATTTGACCTCTTCTTCTGTCACCAGCCTTTCCAGACAAGACACGTCTTCATGAGAAAAACAACGAAACTATAAATTATCCAATCTTGGTCTATTCCAAACGTCGTCAACTAATAACTTTTCATAGAATGCAACAATGGCGTCACAAATCTGCTCTTTTTTTGTAACCATGTTCCCGTCAACATGAAGGCTTAGAATTTTGTTTGCTCGAGCTCTGGAGCTAGCAACATTATGAAAGAATAGAGTATTTTTGTCCCCTTCCTTGAGCCAGATCGCCCTTGATCTCTATCTCCATTTTATCTCTTTTTCCAAGACCCTAGCTTCGAATTTTTTAGACAAATCTGCCCTCTTCAATCGATCTGAATCAGAAAGACCGGAAACTTCTTCCTTCAAATCTATTTCATGGATTTCTTCAGCTACATTGTCAAAAGCCTTTTCCCTCTGCTCGTACACCTCTTTTCTCCACACTTTCAGCTTCTCTTTCAACAGCTTAAGCTTCTTGATCAGTTTAAACCCAGCAAATCCTTCAACCAAGAGTGATGACCACCAATCTGAGATTAACTGCTTGAATCCTTCAACTTGCAGCCAACTAAGTTTGAACCTGAATGGTTTTGGGCCCCGATCTTCTTCGTCGATTTGAAGAACAATCAGTCTGTGATCCAAAACAACCCTTGGAAGACCCCGCTGGTATATTAAAAGAAATTTCTCAATCCAATCGGCTGAAACTAAAAATCTATCAAGTCTCGACATAATAGGGTCTCCTTGACTATTAGTCCACGTGAATCTAGCCCCTCCCAATGGGAGATCCACCATCTGATGACTGTTTACCCAATCCGAAAATCTTTCCATGCTTCTAGTAATCTTGTGTCCTCTAGATTTTTCATGAGGAAAGCGCACGATGTTAAAGTCGCCCCCAATGCACCAGGGAGCTCCCACTTCTGTCTAATGCTTGTCTAACTCCTCCCAGAAGGAGTCTCTAACATTATACTTACACGGCCTGTACACTGCGATGAAGATCCACTGAAAACCTGAAGAAGAGTCAGAGAGAAGAACTGACACCGAGAACTTCCCAAAAACGAGTCGACCTTGTCCCATCTCGACGAATTCCAAGCTACGCAAATGCCCCCCACTGATCCAGTAGCGTTCAAAGCCAGCCACTCCCTGGAACTCCCTCCCCATATAGATCCCAGCATACCTTTATCAAAAGACTGCAGCTTCGTCTCCTGAAAAGCGATGATGTCAGCCGTAGAACTCCTGTAGATTTTTTTTATTTGAGCCCTCTTGGTCTTGCTACCTAACATAATCATTGAGCAACTGACTTCCCTGATCTCGCCCTTTTCCCTCCTGAGGCTTTATCGGCGTTGTCGTAATTGATTGAGCATTCGAGTCTCATCAGTTCTCAGCAACCCTTCGCAAATCTCCTCGCCTTTTGGTTATGGGACTCTGAAAAATACAGCGCAGCTCTCGCTTTAACGAAGTGGAAAAAAGCCTTCACATCTTCATCTGAGACCCCAAAGGACATACCAACTAACCCCCCCACTCTTTCCAGAACATCCTTGGCCCATTTCTTTTGTTCCGTAGATATCTCGCTATTAGTTTCGTGTTCAGCCAAGGCCATGTCCTAGACGTCGACCGGAACATTTTGACGTAATTTCTCCGCACATAAGGGTGTCACCTCCAAAGCTTCTTGAAACAACTCTTCTTCAACGTCTGCCTCAACCAGCGTCAGCGGCCCATTATCTTCAGCAACATCATTGTCCATGGCTTCGTCTTCTTCGTCCGTTGTGGAGCAACTGTCCTCCACGCTGTCCTGTTCTTCCTCGTCATCCTGAGAAATGGAGAATAGCTCGCTATTCTCTTGTTCTTCGTCACCATTTTCTTTGGAGTTCCTTTCATCGCCCGCTTTAGGAGGCAGATCGATGAATTTAGGAGGATCGAGGGATGCAAGACAAGGTAACAGATCGCCCTTATTTCTTTCGCACGAGTTTTCAATAGAAACACAATCGAAATTCGTGGGTTGGAAGTCACATGCTGGCACACGCTTGGGAGAGTAAGCTTCTCCACGCTTAGGAGACAAAACCCAGTCACGAGTGACCATATCAGTCAAATCCCGAGCGAAAATATCTACTCGCTCCTCCATCTGACTCTGAGGACAGCTGTCACCATCTGGAGGTGCGTTCGCCGCTACTCAAGCATCCGTTCCTTCGTAACGAGCCTCCTGCGCCGAACCTTCCTCTGGCTCCGCAGCTTCCATACACGTCCCGAGTCAAGCTCGCTACCTCAAGGTAAGCGCCACAATTCTGAAATGTCATTTGGTTCGGATCCAAACCGATGCCAACCCTATCGTTCGAATGAAGCCCCTCCATCGGCTTTACTCCCACGGTACATACAAATCCATGTGTCTCCCCAGGGACCAAATCTGAGACAGGAACAGAAATTCCACCACTAGGAAGACGACTCGTAATTCGGTCTAGAACCGAAGGGTCGCGAGAACACCGGAGCTGTGCTCCTTCCTCTCTTGCCTCGCTAGGATGTCGCGATCAGAGACGGAGTATTGGGTTCCCGCAGTCTCCACAGGTCCCCCCATCTCGGCAAGATCCCTTCTCCTTCCTCTCTTTTTACAGGTAAGACAAAAGTCCTCTCTCCAACCACCACCGAGAGAAAAGAAGTGTAAGATGTACCCTTCTTCACCTGCACCCTAACTCTGATGACCCCCACCTCCTCTCCGATGTCTGTTTTCTAATCCAACTCTGCTATCGTCCCCAAATAGGACACGGCAACCAAGAAGAAATTGCCACCCCACAGTTCCATCGGAACTGACCAAATGAGGAACCACTGATCTTCGTAACCGAACGAAGAATAGTCTTCCCATCTCAGCAATGAGAGCGGATTGCCTGTGACCCCGGGCACAGAGATATCTCTGTGCCCGTGGCTGTGTGGGGTCCACAGAGATGTTATTGAAAAATCCAATCCGTCCATCTGTTTTTAAAGATCACAATAGGACAGTATTATAAAAATCAAGCAGATCTAAAACTCAGGTGGGCCATACTAACAAAACAGTGGGAACATCAACGTCCACCATTGAAACCTTCCTAAAGCTTACCATGATGTTTATATTCCATCCAAACCGTTCATAGAATTATCACCAATCAGATAAACTCCAGGAACAAATATCATCCGGATACAAAACCTCTGTGACCGTCAGGCGTTCAATCCCTACTGTTTCGTGCGGTATGGCCCACATGAGTTTTGGATCTGCCTGATCTTTTCATTCCTATATTATTGTGACCTTTAAAAACAGATGGACGGAGTGGATTTTTCAAGAACATCTCTGTGGACCCCACACAGCCACGGGCATAGAGATATCTCTGTGCCTGGGGTCATAGGCAATCCGCTCTCCTCAGCAACTTGGCAACTGGACCATCTCTATGCAGCACCCCCGCCATGACCAAAAGGTCGATGTTAGCTCCCGGACTCAAGCTTATCCACAGGTCATTATAATTTATAGGTCTGATCTTGTACATCTCTGGTTTCAATCTGCAGCAATCGTCTAACCAGGCCCTGACTTGGGGGATGGAGGCCCCTTCTTTCGTTGTGACTACCACCGAGTGTTGGAAAGACTTCTAGTTGCGAACGACCATCTCCTCTCGGACTCTGATCACCGTTGTTCCATTCGTCGTTTCTAAATCCACCCAAATCTCCGGGACCGGTTGCGTCTGGGGTTCATCTAGGGATCCCTCAACTGCTGGCATACAGTTCGGTGCAGGTGGTGTTCTACTCCCCTCAACTACCTCCCTGTAAGATAATGTTCTTGATTCTTCCATCTTGCCCCTGATTCGGATGCTGAGATGCTCAATTCATTCATTATAATCAACCTATGTAATAGGCTATTAGATAGCGCTTGATTGTAATCAACCCATGTAATAGCCTATCACATTGCGCCTATGGTTGTTTTGTGCTCTCATTGCCGATCCCCAGCCAAAATAAAGGAGGGTTGTGTCTAGTTGGCAGTCGGCGTCAAACTTATGACATAACTTTCATCATGAATCCGAACAATATGAAATTCCAAACTCATGCTCGGGCATTCCCTGTAAACAACATGCGACATCGCATCTCAGGTGTAGTGAGAAATGGGCAAGGGTTGGTTAGGTCATCCCCTAGAAGCATCATGCCGCAACAATGCCCAGTTGCTATGAGAAGTAGGCAAGGGTTCCTGCGTTACTCTAGATGTGCGTCGGTAAAGACGCTAGTTCAGGAGCATAGTATTCATTTTGACACAGAATATAGGAACATTGATTGGTAAGAGTAAGGAGTTACCAACACGACGACACAAAAGAGAGTTAACATAGCTTGAATTCAGGAGACAAAATGGAAAGGGGCCAAAACTAGAGAAATTGATGCACATAAATTTTGATCTATAGGAAAGGACAATAATAGAAATGGGGCAGGGATAATGGTGGATAAAGATTTAAGGGATAAAGTTGTAAATTTTAGAAACGTGATAAGATTTTATTAATAGAACTTATGTTAAGAGAAGAGATAATGAATGTTATTAGTGCATATGCACCATAGATAGAGTTAGAGAATGGAATCAAGAGACAATTATTATGGTAGGATATGAATGGGTTAATGCAAGGAATTTTGAACTTAGAGAGTATATTTATTGGAGGAGATTTAAATGGTCATGTAGTAGAAGAAAGTAGATGATATGAGATCGTGCATGGAGGATATGGTTTTACGAGAAAGAAATCAAATGGGGTATGCTATCCTTGATTTCGCAATGGCATACAATCTAGCTTTAGTAAACACATACCTTAAGAAGAGAGATGAATATTTAATAACATTCAAAAGTAGATCATATACAAGCCAAATAGATTTATTTCTACTTGGGAGAACAGAATAATCACCATGCAAGGATTGCAAGGTCATACCAGGAGAGTGACTGCACAACAAAGGTTAATAGTTGTGGATGTTGACATTAAGAGATGGAAGAAAGGGAGTGAAATTAACAAATGTCCAAAAACTAGGTGGTAGAATCTAAAAGAAGAGAACAATGCGCTATTTAAAAATAAATTGATGGAAGAAGGAAAGTGAAATGTCAAGAAGTAAATGTTATGTGAAATGAGATGGTCGAGTGCTTTAAGAAAGTGGTAAAAGATTTATTTATTTTTCCTGAGAAGCTGGTAAAAGATGTTTTAGGAATAACCATTGTTCAAAGTATCCTCGATATTTTATCGAAATATCCCCGATATTACACGCATCTCCAACTCACAATACCAATAACACTAATAGTATAAAAAAATTCCAGGTATCGGTGATGTATCACCAAGTATCGCCAATGCATCACCAATATTTTCAACCGTGTAAATTCCAAGTGTCGCTTGTATTGCGAATTTATTTATTTCACCAATATTTTCAACTGTGTATATTCTAGATGTCGCTTGTATCGCCAATAGAGCTGGGCACAAACCAAGCCAGCTCGAAAGCTCGAATCAGATTGGTTTGAAAAAGCTCGGCTTGGATTGGTTCAAATAGAAGTTCAAACCAAACCAAGCCTTGGAGTCAAGCTCGTTTAAAAAAACAAACCAAGCTCAAACTAGGGCAGTACCAGCTCGGCTCAACTCAAAGCTCGGTTTGATTCGGCTCATAGATTGTAAGCGCACTGTTTCTTGTGGTGTGATCCATTTGAGCTTTGGATATGATTCAATTTTGGGATCATATCCTAAAATGATATGTAAAAATGGATGGACGACATGGATAATACATATACATGACGACGTAGATAATACATAATACATATACATAAATGCACACTGTTTTCCTTGCACTTATAAAGTTATGCTCGTGTACTCTTACATGTATATTTTGAAGTTGCACTCCTCTAAAGGATGTTGAACATCATGTAATAAGATACTTTTATATTTTTATATTTTATGTTATTTCTAACTTTTTTTAATTCTTTTTTATTTAAACAAACAAAAGAGCCGCCACCTGTACGAACTTGGCCCCGGCCTAGTTTGAAATTTTCAACCAAACCGATCCCGGCCCGAACCGGATTTTTCTGGAGCAAACCAAACTCGGACCGCATAGGTCGGCCCGAAACCCAAACCGAGCCAATCCACAAACTGGGGTGGCCCAAAAACGAGCCAAACCAAACTAGGACTATCTCGGCCCGGCCCGGATTGTTGCCCACGTCTAATCGCCAATATCAGTGATATTTCAATAATATTGCCAAAATCTGTTTATTAAATAAATAAATAAATCATTTCAATTTTTTTATGTATGCATGGTTGGATGTAGTGTTCAAATTGTCAATGATAATATCAATAATATTGTGATACTATCGTTATCACAAAATGGGCGATATTGAGACCACAGCCTTTCATTTCCTTTCCAGACGTCGACAATTTCTCGGCGAAATATCGCGTTGTTGATATTCTGAAATATCGATAAATGTTTGGATGGAAGGTTAGATGGTCGGATGGATGGTTGGGATTGAGGGGGTGGTTGGACTAATTTCTTAAAACAACACATGCTTTTAAGTTCCCATTTGAATGCATTTTTTTAATAATTTTGTATTCCTAAATATGCAAATATGTGTATTTTAGCATCTTCTGAAGTTTCACTGAAAAGTCCCACCTTTTTCCCCATGTTTTCCAACTTTCTTGGACCTTAGTTATCGACGATATTTTTGGCAATATCGATATTGTTTCGTATCCCCGACCAACGAAACTTGTAGCAATACCAATACCTCAAACACTGGGAGTAACTAGAGGGAAAAACCAATCACACAAGGAAACTTGGTGGTAAAATGATGATGTACGAAAAACTCTACATGAGAAACGTTTATGTTTTAAAGCATAACAAAGGACTAAAGAAGATGAAAATTTTGAACAATATAGAAATAACAATTTATTAAGAAACTAGTATGTGAGGCTAAATATGAGGCATGTGTTGATCTTTATAGCTTTCTGACAATAGAAGGTGAGAAAGATGTCTTCAAGCTTGCAAAAATGAGAGAGGAGAAGGGTAGGGACCTAGATAATGTTAATTGCAGTAAATGATAACCACTATGAGAACTTATTAAATGATAACCACTATGAGAGTGTAGGAATAGAAGGAACCATAAACTCAAATGAGGTTAGAGATTATAGATACTTTGATGGGATTGGGATACTTGAAGTGAAAGAAACTTTAAGAAAGATGAAAGAGGAAAGATCCTTAGACCAAATGGTATATCGATAGAGACTTGGAAGTATATGGGAGATACTGGGTTATTTCGGGTGACAAAGTTGTTCACAAAATTGTAAGATCGAAGAAAATGCCAGACAAATGGAGGGAAAGTATTGTGGTACCTATTTATAGAAATAAAGGAGACATATAGAGCTACGCTACCTATCATGGGATTAAACTTATGAACCATAATATGAAATTTTGGGAGAGTGATTAAGCAAAGAGTAAGGTATGTGATGAATGTATTAGAAAAACACTTTGGTTTCATGCGTAGGAGGTCTACTACTAAAGTTTTCTCCTACTTAGACAATTGATGGAGAAATATAGGAGAGGAGAAAGGATCTCCACATGGTCTTTATTGACTTAGAGAAGGCATATAATAGGGTCCCTAGAGACTTAATATTGTGGGTGTTGAGAAAGAAAAGAGTTTCAAGAAGACATTGACATGATTAAGGATATGCATGAGGGAGTGATAACAATGAGAGGACTACTACTCGAGAGAAGTGAGTTTCCAATTACTGTAGCATTACACCCAGGGTTGGCATTGAGCCCGTAACTTTTCACATTGGTTATGGAAGAATTAATGAGGCATTTGCAAGAAGAGATCCCACGGTTTATGTTGTTTGTAGATGACATAGTTTTGATTAAAAAGATGAGGGAGGGTATAAATACAAAGATAGATTTATACATGGATGCTTTCGAATCTGAAAGATTTATAAGTAGTTGGACTAAAACAGAGTAATATGGAGTGCAATTTTAGTAACAATGGGAATGAAAAGGAGGAATTAGTTAAGATGACTGATAAAGAAGTTTCCCAAAATGACCACCTTCGATACCTTGGTCGACAATTCATTTGAGTGGAGAGATTAAAAAGGATGTTGCCTATGGAATTCACGCTGGGTGGAAGAAATAGAGATGTGCCTCTGGAGTTTTATGTGATTGTCATGTACCACTCAAACTGAAAGGGAAATCTTGCGGGATAGCTATACGAACAGCAATGCTTTAAGGGATAGAATGTCCAGCAGTTTAAGGAATAACATGTTCATGGGATGTGTAGCTGAAACGAGGTTATGTTGAGATGGATGAGTGGCAAGACGAGGAAGGATAGAACTAAAAATGGAGGCATTCGAGGAAACTTAGGAGTAGCACCGATAGGTAATAAGATGAGGGAAAGTAGACTAAGAATTGTGCTGGTTAGGAGTGAGTAGGTACAAGTTTAAGGTTCTAAAAGGGCAAGGGGAAAGCCCAAAAAGATGTCGATAAGGTAGTAAGAAAAGACTTGATGATTTATGATCTAACTAAAGGTCTAGGCCCTTAATAGAGTGAAATGGCAAGACAAGATTCACGTAGACGACCCAATTAATTGGGATAAGGCCTAGATGATGATGATGAACCAATATGATCTTGGAACTATAGATTAGCACAATTGGGTCCAACTCTAGTCGATTTAGATTAAGCTAACTTATTCCACGTGTACAATTTTTTAGTGCATGCATACGAAACATCATACATAGCCAGGGTAACAAAAAGAAGATATCAAAAATCCTTGGATTTTGCAGAACAACAATTCAGTAGGATTCTCAAATGGCCCTTTTGAGGATTTTGACTCCTTGGACAAGTCAAAATCCTCCGAATCGAACAGGCCAAACATCCTTAAAAAAGGATAATTTGGATTTTGAATCCATTTCCCCCAAAATTTTGCAAACACAACCCACCTGAAACGATTAGTCATCAAATTCATTTTCATGTGAATATACACAATATAAATCTAAGTCAATCCAAGTTGGCAAACACAATTTATGAATTTCATAGGCGGATTCAAAATCACACCCGAAAGATTTAAAATCCTAGAGATTTTGAATCCAAATCCCCTCAAATCCACACTGCCAAACGACCCCTACAAGTAATTTGCCTGCTAAAAAGTAAATATTTGATTTTCAAATCTGAAAGACGCTTTTCAACTCTTTTAATTATGGGATCCCAAAAGATTTTTACTTGGTTTTCTAATAAATAGAGGAAGATCTAAGGAGAAGGGAAAGAACCTACATTACATTGCAGGAATGAAGTGATGCTTTCCACAACTCCTTGATTTAAATGAATCCCAATTCGTGCACTTATGGATTTTCGATTCACTCATATGCAATTTGTGCACAACACCATGCTTTTTTGTCAATGCTTTAAGAGAGCATGTACTTGGAAGAGACATTCAATTAAAAGGTAATTGGTCAAACACCCAAGTTCTAGGGATTAGGATGGGGGAGGGTGACTTCAGTAATATAGTGTCGTTTTGGGGTGGTCAAGTGGGATCTTTTCCTCCAAATTATTTAGGTCTCCCTCTCTGCATCGAAAAAGATCCTAAGAGTTTATGGGACCTGTTGCTGCTGAAATTCTACAACTGGTGAAGTGGAGCTTAGACAGCCTTGTGATCCCTTCCCTGGGCGAAACAAGCTTGCGTGACGTCATCCTTAGGGATGAGCTTGGGGTCATCCTTCACTCGTAGGCCCTGTAGAACATAGAGGAGGTAAGCAAGGGGGGAGCCGCTAGGCGGCTGGGGACCCTCCGATGCTTAAGTCAGGTCAGACCTCAGGTCGAGCATCAAGACAGCTAGAGTTCTAGGAGTTGATACCTTGGCCAGGTGTGGTGGGGGTATTTATAGGCTGAAACTCCCACCAGCGCCTCGGGCTTATGGGACAGTCGGGCGGTATGGGCTCCTGCTGCCATTGTCATCATTGAAGTGGGGAAGGCCATGCTGATGCCAGGCCTAGCCTGGTAGCAGTGGTAGGGCAAGTACAAGGGCCATGTCTCCTACTGCCATTGTCATCATTAAAGTGGGGGAGGCCATGCTTGTGTCAGGCCTAGCCTGGTGGCTGTTACATTTATGAGAGGCAGGTGCAAGCCCCACTCCGCGAGCTAGACCAAGCTTGGACCTCGGACCTCGGCCTCGTCTCTCTTCAGCTCGGCGAGGAGGGTTGACCTCCTCTAGTAGTGGCCAAAGTGCTCAGCCTCAGTGCTCAGCTCGGCCTCTGTTGTAACCTCGGGTCCTCTGATCGCCTTCATGGTGGTTGTGAGCTAGGTCAACCTTAGGGCTGAGGTCGGCCTCAACTCTGGTCCTCGGCCGATGTGCTCAGTTTGGCCCTTAGGTGCTCAACTCGGCCTCTGTCGCAACCTCGGGTCCTCTGATCGCCTTCATGGTGGTTGTGCGCTACATCGGCCTTAGGTCTGAGGTGGGCCTCGGCTCTGGTCCTCAGCCGATGTCCTCAGCTCGGCCCTTAGGTGCTCAACTCGGCCTCTATCGTAACCTCGGGTCCTTTGATCGCCTTGATGGTGGTTGTGGGCTACGTCGGCCTTAGGTCTGAGGTCGGCCTCGGCTCTGGTCCTCGGCCGATGTCCTCGGCTCGGCCCCTAGGTGCTCAGCTCGGCCTCTGTCGTAACCTCGGGTCTAGTCCTGGATTCTCTTTCCTGTCATGGTTGGTCATCTAGCGTCCGACGTCGATGCGTGAGATGGCCCGTGGGTCTGTGGGCTTTTCTCGTGACCTGAGGTCAGCTCGGATTTACCCACAACAGGACCCATTTGTGGAAAGAGTAGAAAAATGGTCGTTTACCTGGAAAAGCAAGTACTCACCATTCGGAAGTAGAATTACTATCATCAAACCAGCTCTCTAGAACAAATCAATCTACTTCATGCCATTGTTCCTTCTTTGACGAGTGTGGTAGAAAGATTGGAGAGTCCAGAGGGACAGAAGTTTTTTCTTTTTCTTTTTTTAGAGAGAGAGAATGAAAATTTATTAGAAAGCTCGTAAAAACGAGAAAGATTACAAGCCCGACAAGAGGAACAACCAGTCAAACTGGGAAGTCGACCAACCCCACCTTAAACATGGACCGCCCACTCCGAAACAAGATGGTCAATCCTTTGAATGACCTCATTAACCCCCACATTAACATTCTGAAAACATCGAGCATTTCTCGCTCCCCAAATCGACCAAAGGATTGCCATGATAAGAAGCCGCCAAACCACTTTTCTATTCTTACCAACTCCTCCGTGCCACGCCCACAAAAGATCTTCAACATGCAACGGCATGACCCACCTAACACTATTTGAGGCGAGGTAAAACTCCCACACCTTAGAAGCGAACAGGCAATGAATGAAGAGGTGATCAATCGTTTCTTCCTCGGCCATGCACATAAGGCAAATGTTCGGGATGACCATCCCTCTTTTTGGAAGATTGTCCACCGTTAGAGTACGTCGTCAACCCACTAACCAAATAAAAGCCACGACTCTAGGGGGAGCCCCATAGAACCAGTGATGGAATGGGTGAAGAGAGCGCGAGTCCATGGACAGCCTTGAAAGGAAAGAGGAAAGCGATCTAACCGAGAACTTGGAAGAGCTAATTACCTATCCAGATAATTTTATCTTCCTCGAGAATATTTGGCTTAACAGAGACCAAATGATCCAGAAGCCCCAGCATCTCGTCAAATTCACCATCGTCAGGATTTCTACGGCAAGGAGGGAGCCACACTATGTTGTCCCCATCCTAGGAGTAGCACTCTTCCACCCGAAGGAACTTGTTGGGAGCAAGCAAAGCTAACCTCGAAAAAACCTCCTGAAGTGCCTGAGAGCCACACCATACATCCACCCAGAAACGGATACGAGACCCGTTACCTAAGCTGAAGGCGATGCCTCTTCTAACAAGGTGATGCGTGGAAGTTATACCTTCCCAAACACCTGAGGCTCTGTATGTGGAGGAAACTTTGACGAACCAGCCACCCTCCTGCAGACCATACTTTGCAGCTATCAACCGTCTCCAATATTTGTCCTGCTCGACTAAGAATCTCCAAATCCATTTCCCAAGGAGGGACGTATTCACTGTAGCTAACGGTTTTATACCTGCACCTCCTTCTGCTATCAGCTTACATACATCTTCCTACTTTAAGAGATGAAACTTCCGCCATTCACTAGTTCCCTTCTAAAGGAAGTCTCTCCTAAGTTTCTCGAGCCTTTCCAAGAAGAATCTCGGACATTTAAACAGAGATAAAAAGTACACTGGCATATTGGAGAAAGCCGTCTGTATCAAAGATAGATGACCTGCCCAAGGATAAAGAGAAGTATCATTTAGTAGAATGGAAAGAGGTTTGCAAAACCAAAGAAACTAGGAAAAACGAGTATCAAAAGATTAAATTCAGGAGTATAGCGTTGCTAGGTAAATAAATGGCTTTTGCACTTCTTCAAGAGGAAGATAGTCCTTGGTAGAAAGCTCAAATTGCTAAGTACGAAAAAAGCGAAGACGAGTAGGCCCTCAGTTGCACAACCCTTCGAACTTGGTGACATTCCTGCTTCAAATCACGCTTTGGACTCACACCCTCAGTTGCACAACCCTTCGAACTCGGTGACATTCCTACTTCAAATCACACTTTGGACTCACGCTCCCGCTACTTGCTAACATTTTAAAACTTGCGCTTCCCCAATACTATTGGAATGCCATTAAAAGAATGGATCTCTCTCTCTCTCTCTCTCTCTCTCTCTCTCTCTCTCTCTCTCTCTCTCTCTCTCTCTATATATATATATATATATATATGGATCCTACTAGGAGAAATCTCACTCTCGTTTTTAGTATTAGCATGCAGTATGGATCCTACCTAGGAGAAATCTCAGAGACAACTTTTACCGAATTGATTCTTCTTCAAGTATTTTAACAGTCAGTAATGATCACAAAATATGAAACTGTGAATCAAATGGAAGGTTTTTTTTTTAATCCCTTCATTTGATGCTCGAATGCAACACAGATATTTATGTTGCTACATCACTTGGTTGGCAATCAACTGTTGTCCTAGAGTTGTTGTGTTTCGTTGGTGGCAAGTTGGGACAAAATTTTAACTCTGGCTCACTTCAGGAATTGCACAATAGTTCGTCAATGGATATTACCTACGTGTCTACGTCTACACAGAGAGCAATCAGTTACTCATTTAATCTTTGCCAGTTTGTTCATGGGGTTTGGAGGTTTATTCTCAAATTGTTTAAGGGGGAGTAGAAAATGCCATCCTCTATCACTTATTTGATGAATGATTAAATTTTTATTACAAGAGGCCAAGGAAGAGTTCTATGGAGATTGTCCCACCAACCTATGTGATAGCCATTCTAAAAAAAATGTAATAACAGGCTTTCAAGAACACATCAGAATCAGTATTTCAACTGGAAGAAAGGGGGCAGTCCCTACTTTGTGAGTTTGTGGGGGTTTACCCGGATATCTGCAAGGGTTTCCCGAGATGAACTCCAAAGAGGGTGGTTTGAGGTTCCAATAAAAGGGGAGAAGGGATGGCTTGAGGTCATCTCTCAAAAACACACAAAATAGGGGTGGCTTGAGGTCATTGAGGACACTAGAAGATTGCCCTCTATCTTTGTGGGTTGGAAGGCAGAAGACTGCCCTCTATCCATGCCTGGTGGAAGCCTTCACCAAGAGGTATGTGGATCCTCAACTTTGACAAGAGCTCCAAAGAGCAACTGGGATTGAAGGTGTCAATTCAAGATGACCGAGAGGAAGTGAGACATGCTTTCCTGCAAAGTTGAGGTCTTGTGGGTTGTGAAGGAGCTATTGCACAATCATTGAGGGCAATTCTTCTCATTAGACGGTCCTCATTTGTGATGGGCTAGATGGGTGGAGAAAATGAAGGAGGCTCTTCCGATTCCCTCATTTGCTAGGAAAGGAAATGATGCTGTTGATGGTTTAAAGACACAGGGGATCCTTCAATTTTTATTGATTGGCAATGCCCTAGTTGCGAGATCCTTCCAACTAGGTGTTGTCCCTACTTCAAATCACACTTCAGCATCTTGCTCCCACTCCCTCTTCGTACACTTTTACACCTACTTGCATTTCGAAACGGATACTTCCTTGCTCCCACACCGAATTTCCACTTACATGCTCCATGCAACTATAGGCGATGCCCTTCCTTTCTTGTAATTGCCTCTCTTAATAATTTCTTTTTTCATATTCTTCAAGAAAATAATGGTTTGCATTAGCCTTTTCTAGTAATCCAGATATTTAAAACATTTATTGTTACAGGTAGGCAATAAGAATTCATTACAATGTTGATCCAAGGTATGCCAAAACCTCCAATTTTTTTCCATTTGGACATATGCAAAATATCTAATAGAAGAAGAGACTTCAAAATCTCAAAACTTCTCAAATACACCCATCGTCCCCAAATTGCAAGAATGGTCCCAACTTGAATATCCAATATGGTTATTATTCTGAATCTCAAAAGCACTGCACCCCTTTTGGTCACTAAGACCTTTGCCTCAACCGGGTTTTGGTGAGCTACCAGCTTGGCATAAGAAAAGGAGTTTGAAGAAAGGTTATGGTTTTATCTTCAGAAAATAGCGTAAGTGAACATGTATAAGGAATGGGAATGTTCACTCACTGGTTTAAAAAAAAAAATAGAGAGGGAATAGACAAGTTAGCCTATTTTAGGAATTCGTCCATACTGGATCTCGGTTTTAAATAGGAGCGTTGAAATGCAAACAGCCTGGTGACTAACACCGGTACGTCGTACCCCATTTCATTACATTTCAGTCATTTTGGTACCTGTTTCAATCTGGTCACTCATCCTGGTAACTACTGAAACCAATACGACATGCAGGGAAACCAAGTCATGCCAGACGATAATTTGAACCATGCATTGTATGCCTTGCAATATCTATTGTCTGTGTGTGGTTTGATTAGGTTCCTTCAATCCAAGATACACAAGTTTCTTGCAACAGTCACATACTAGCAGAAAAGACAGAAATCCACGAACAAAGTAGTGTGCATTGACGAAGTGAAAACTACAATCAACATGCCAATTTTTATCACAATATATTTTAGAAAGGATGCAAATCAGAAAAAACACTACTTATTCATGTATTTAACTAGTGGGAACAATTACCTTGAACATTATCACACTAGCCAAAATGGTCAAGGACGTAAACATCACAAAGTATATAGGCGATACAACTGCTGTGTTGAATGTATCAAGGGCCTGCAATTAAATATTAGAATATTTAAAAATATTTACACAGCACAGTCATACAAAAACCAAGGAGAACAAATAACTAAAAGCCAAGCCCATAAAGAATAGCAGTGGCATTTAGGAAATAACTCTGTATTTAGTTGTGTGCAAGGAGACACTCAAGGTATTAAAAAACAATTATCTATCGGCCACATCACCCATAATGATCGATACATAAAAGACCTAAAGGTAATGGCACCCCCCATTACACAATTTGGGGCTAAAACGGTCCGATCTGAAATTTTTGGCCAAAACAGCCCCTATAACAGTGGCATCAGCCGTTACAGCACCTTCACAGCAGCAGCGTTATCTCCCCAGACTATTACGTGTATATAACCCCTTTATGAGGGCTGTTTTGCAATTCGAGTGGTGTGGGCTTGTTAGCAAACCATTTTTTACCAAATTTACAACTATTTTCAGGATCAAAACACAAGATTTGAGCTCAAATTGACAAATCAAAGCTCCAGACCCAGTTTTGGGGAAATTTGAAAAAAAGGTAAAAAATTCTTCTTTTTTTCTTGTTGTATGTGTGTTGAGTCTGTTGACTCAGACTCAACATGCCATGACTAAATCGACCAAATCTTGTCAGATTTATGCACAATCTGGCCATCTTTTGCATCACTTATTTCAAATTTTTTGATTGTAACTGATTTTCCCCAAACTTCCATCGTTTATCTTTTATATTTGAATGTTTCTTACATTGATCCATAAATAACATGTTTCTAGTATAGAACCATAGATGCATGCACCAAATCGTTGGTTCTGAGCTCTTTTTTTTTTTTTTTTGCCATCTCAAGGCCATTTTTGGGATGAATAGTAACCAGTGTTGTCATATGCGATTGCATGCGCATACTGTGGATCAAATCGCATATGCCATGATGGCATATGCGATCCTGGCAAGTATGCCATGGCATACTTTTATATGCAACAAATATGCGATCGCATATTTCCCAATGGTCAGAATGGGAGCAATTTTTTTATTTTTTATTTTTTTTAATTTGGGAAATTTTTGCCTATAAATAGGCACTCATATCACCTCCATTGTCACTATTCTTTACCCCAAAGCTTTAAATCTCTTACTCTAATCTCTCTACAACTATTTCAAATATGTTTAATTTTTATATTTTGTAAGTTGTGCTTGTTTTTTGGAAATTAAATTGTAAGTTGTTTCAAGTTATCCATTTATTAATAAAATTTCTTTGTTCAAAGTTTTTAATAATTAATTCTCTTTTAATGTAGTTTATTGATTGTTTTGTAAAAATTTATATAATATAATATAAGTAATTAAATATATAACTAAATGAAACACTTAAACTACAATGAAATAAGTAAAATAACCCTAATTGGGCAAGTTTTTCCTTTTTTTTAGATTTTTTTTTTAATTTTTCTTTTTAAAAAAAAATAATAATATGCGATGGCATATGCGATTATGCGATCGCATATGCGAACAGCATATGCTGATCGCATGAGATCGCATATGCGATTTGACAACAATGATAGTAACCGTATTGATATCCATCTGATTTTTTTATCTTGAGGGAAACGTTGTATAATCATTAGGGATATAAATTAGTGATACAAATTGCACATATTTTGAACCGAATTCAGGCCATTGAAGTGTCCACAAAATGGAATATCCATACTGGGATCCACAGATTATGCAAATTTCTGGCTGTTTTTGAGCCGTTCAAGTTACCTAAATCGGGCCAACACTATCATCCAAAGTTTAACTTCTGTTTTAAATTTGTTAAGATAATAATTTTAACTTCATACGTTTATATTTTGGCAGGAGTTGGCGTCTTGGGGATTCTTGACTTGATGCACAGTTGTCAGTTGGATTGTAGGAGACTTAAAAGTAGGTGGTAGTTATTACTTATTTGTCGTGACTGTCAGCAGCAAAAGAATGGGGGGTATTCTGGAGAATGAGGATATTAGATGGTGACATGGTAAGACAGTTGATAGGACAAGGCAAGTCATAGAATGCAATTATTGTCAGAGATGCATAATTGCAGGTATATTACACATTTGAAACAACACTTGAGCACATCGAAATGAGCAAGTTATGGGTGTCAAGGTGTCCCAAAAGAGTCAAGGGAGATGATGAGAAAACATGTACAAGAAATTAAGGGGAAAAAAGCTAATAGAGTAAAGAAGAACCAAGATGCTTCTGATGCAGCTCGAACTGAGGTCTTTGGGGTTGATAAATGGATATGGGTGACAATGTTCAGTTGGGTGAGGCTTTTAGCAGGGAGATGACGACGGTGAAGAGAGAGCCCATAGTGCTCGTGAAGATGAAGAACGACATTTAAGTGTTTGGAGGGAGGGAGGGAGGGAGGTTCAGACCGGTACATCCGATGGTCGACAGCATGCCTTTAGCACTTGACGACTGCCTCCAGCTGCTCCAACAGCAGCAATTGGAGCTTTGAAGTTAGGAACGACTTGGATGGCGTGGATGCGAAGCTAGGGAGATCTTCAAGTGATCACATTTTGTATAAAAAGAAGTTGACAAAGCAAATGATGTTAATTCGGATGTGGGGGGAAAGTCTGATTGAAAATCTTGGTATAGCAGTAGCCAGGCAATTTATACATGGACACATAAGTCCAAATAAATCAAACTCTCCCTCTTGGAATGTGATGATCAAGGTCTTCCGTAACAATAACAATGTCGGCCACCATCATTACCTTTACGATATGGGCCATAATGGGCCCCTAATGGCCATTACAATCTTTCTTTTTTTATTGAAAAAAAAAAAACTGAAAAAACTGTATCTGTCCCATAACGGACCGTTACGGACTTTACTGGGGCCATAATAGGCCGTTATAGGGGTCGTAACAATGGTTATGGGTCATTTTTTACATTACGGCCATTACGACCCTGCAATATGTAACAGCTGCCACCGTTACCTTTACGTAATGGCCGACATGGCACAGCACTGATGATAGATATAGCAATGAGGTAGGCATGGATGTTGGCGCACTCACAGCTTGTGAGATTAAGGAGAAATGGACGAAGGCAAAAATAGATATTTGAAGGTGTATGTGGCCACCTTCAAGCCGATATGCCAGTTTAGAGGGTGCACTATTATGTGTGATGGTTGGATTGGCCCAACCATACGAAATATGATAAATTTTATGGTGTATTGTCACATAGGAACCATGTTCTAAACTACCATAGATGCATCCAATCAAGTCAAGGATGTAAGCTATATTTTCAATCTCATGGATAAGACGATAGACGAAGTTGAGGAGCAGAACGCAATGCAAGTTACAACTGACAATGAGGCTACATACAAGACGGCCAGAAGAATGGTGACGGAGAATCGAAAGAACTTATTTTAGTCGTCATGGGTTACACATTGCATTAATCTCACATCGGAAGATAATGAAAAGAAGAAGAATGTTGCAGGATTGGTTGAATAGGGAGGCAAATCAAATTTGGTATTCACCATAATGAAGAAGTTCAGCGGTGAAAGAGGGTTACTCAGGCCAGGGGCAATGAGATTCCTTACAAAGTTTATCGCCCTTGAGAGTTTATACAAGCATAGGAGATAGTTGGGCAAGATACTTGCTTCAAAGGAGTGGGTCGAAACAAAAGATATCCATTGTGTATCCATGGCCTTCCAAGCGATAATAGTGAACACAACATGTATGTTAAAAGTAGGATTCTCCAAAGGAATACAACAAAAGTTAACTGCAGATTCGGATGTTCTTCACATTTTGGAAAATGACACAAATTTGTTAATTTCATCCTTATCAACAATGAACATTTTTTTTGAATGGTCAAATACACACGCACTCTCACACCCACACACACCACATGGGTTCTCGAACCCATGACCTCAGAGTTGAAACACACAATGTCTACCACTGAGCCATGAGTAGAGACCCCTATCAGCAATGAACTTTTCACAACTACTACTGTCAATTACCCTGTGAAAAAACTATCCATGAACCATACAACTTCTAAATAGATTTTTATTCAAGTTACAAATTGGTTCTGTCAAGATGGAAACTGGAACAACATGTCGTGAGCCCAGGTCTCCCCTCTAATAGGGGTGTGCACCAACCAGGTCAACTTGCTAGCTGGATGCATCTTGTTTTAATAGATCACCCCCATTAACCAGTGTTCACCAACATCAAATTCTATCCCAAGTAATTGAAGTTGCTCTGATGCAAAAACTGATGTGTGATAAAATTGAGTCTCAAGCTTGTCACATCAAAACTTGAATTTTCAGTGTAGAGGTATTTTATGAGCTTCACAAAAAAATGTCCTTTCAATACAATCAACAAGAATCTCCCACCACCTTCCAGTCCAAGAACAAAAGCAACAAAAAATGAAACAAAGATGACTATGGCCATGTGGCACCTACACACCAAGGTATTAAAAAACGGCTGCGTAGTGGCCGGTAATGGTGGGAAGCATTACGAGTTATGGGGCCATAATGGCTGTTACGGCAAAAAAAAATGCACCACAACAGTTCATTACTGGTCCGATGCATTTTTTTTAAAGGCCATAATGGCCATTACAGCCCATATCATATTGGCAACGGCTATTGAATACCCAACTACATAAGCAACTAGTTGGAAAATAAAGTTACTGTCCAACCAGCTCACAGGTCTCGACATGTCAAGTGCAAACAACAAACGACTGACCAAAAGGTTGGCCCCACCACTACAACGAAAGTTACAAAAATTAGTACTTTTTAAGTCTCTAACAGATACTGAAAGAAATCTGCAAAGAGGGACAAAAAAAACATATTCCAGTTTCAGGAAAATCACCCACTCAAAGAATCAAAATACGATGAAACAATCATTATCGAGCATTCTATTTACTTTGTTTGAGAAGTAAACAAAAGGCAATAAAATTTGAGAAACACATACCTTGTTTAAATAGTTCATCTGAGTGACAATACATGTAACTACAACTATGGTGAAAGCCCATGTCTGGGGATATGTTAACTGATTCATCCCCGAAAATGTCAATTTCAAAGCAATTCCAAGCGCTTTGACGCCCATTACCTGTCAAGACGAGCTCGATTCTATAACCAAGGAGTAACTTCGTACCATTCCCAAGAAGAAAATCAAAATTCTTAAGCAATCATGTTTAGTGATGAAATACGTACCGACAAAGAACCTACAAGTGAACAAACCCCAATATACACCATTATATGTGTTTGCCCATACTGTGGGATAAAATGGAATATGAGTATAAAAACTGATGCTATCACTGTCACTGCATAGAAAAGAAAAGCTGCAAAAGACCCAATAAAAAAAATAAAAAAATAAAAAACACAGCTTGTTAGATTTAGATTCTGATTTAAAAGAAAGAAAGACAAAAGTCAATAAAGGAATCAAACATGCAAACCATGCTATCTCAGAATAAACAGTTTGGTTAAACAAATGGAAGATGGAAAAACTGACATGGCTCTAAACAAAAAACAAATACCTGGCTCTGTGGCAAGATCCCATACTTCCTTCACAGACTCAATCTCACGCTCCTGAGGGGCGTGTAGAACAATTGTTATTGAGCCCACAACACACAGGACACAGCCAAGAATACCAAAAACATGCAGCCTTTCCCTTAAAATAATATGAGCAAGTGCCGCACTGCCAGACAATAGGAATATTAGCACTTACAGACATCAGAATCAATACAAATAAGATATGAAATGTGACTTTGCCTCATGCCTGATAATAATGCTGAGTGCTCCGAGAGGAGTGACAAGGATTGCCGGCGCAAATGCATATGCAGCAAAGTTAGCAACTTCCCCAACAATCACTGTTGCATTGGCAATTGCCTTCATTTAATTAGTATGTCTTGTAATAAATTTTCTACCTGGCTTTGAATATTGGTAAGTGTTATGGCTCACTAATAAGGCGAACATTTAAAAACAAAACAAACTAAATAAATAAAAACTAGTAATGTCATCATAGCTTGACCAAAGAATTTTCAGTTAGAAGAGAAAATCAGAGGAAACAAAAAACTTAATAAACAAAAGAAAATAATCCAGTACATTTATGTTGCTCCAAATTTTCATGGCACAAGTGCAGAGTGATTAATTATGATTGAGAATTCAGGGTTTAATCATCACATTCAACAGAGAAATGTCTTATTCTCCTACGACAACCTAATTTATTCTTTTATTTATTTGTTTATTGATGCAGACAAGTCCGTAACTCATCCGCAAGTAGAAGTGTTTCCACCTAATGCTTGCAGTGACTTGGCTAATTCAGGTTCAGATTCATAAGTGAAAATCAAGAAAAAGTGTCCTCCGTAAATATCTTGTTGGAGAGGACATGACATAAAGAAATAGAAATGGGTTTGGCATTTCATCATCAACATTGCTTGCACAGCTTGAAAATGATTTCAACCTTTGAAATCTAAAAGGTTTCTCTCCAACAACACTATTTCCTAGCTTCCATACTTTCCTGTTTACCTTATATCAAATATAGTTGCACAAAGCATGAAGCGAAGCAGCAATTGATTCAGGTGCAGTAGCAGGGAACGTCAGTTACAAAATGTTAGCAAACATAAAAAGCTGGTTAGTCAAAAGTGGGAGTAGGAGAATGAGTCCGAATCCAGATAAGCAAGAGCAGTACCTAGTTAGAAGGATTATAAAACTATCATGCCAACACTAATAGGCTAAACGCATACAGCTATCTTTTCTTTTCTTTTTATTTTCTTTCTTATTAAAACAAGCAAAATCAATGCTAAGACACAAATATCATGGAGCCAACAGTAATTGACCACCTCATTAGCAATCCCTTAAGAAATTATAGAATGGCTCTCAATTCAAGGACAATGCTCTAATCTCATAAATAAAGCTGATTTCCAAGGACCAGGTTCCAAGGAAATTAGATGACATTAAACATGCAATGTTTTATAGAATCTCATAGATGTGCTATGCTTATTACATCTAATGATTGTATATTTGTATTTCCTCTGGGGGGCTACAAAAGAAAACAAGACACATTTCTGAAATATATGTTATGGACTCTCAAGGATGTGTGAAGTTTGTTGCATCCAATGGTGCCCTTGCCAAGCCCACCTGGGAAAATAAGGCAAGTTTTAATGCAACTCTCTACAGCAAAGCTTATTTAAAGCCATGAACACCTGAATGTTCCCAATATAAATTGACCTGTAGTACAAAGAACATTTTGATAGCACTTAACATTTTGAGTTAAAACACCAATTCAATGGAAAGGAAAGAGCTAAGAAAAACTTACTTGTTATCATGCCTGCCCACCAAAGTGGCTCATATAAGTATGAATAACCTCCACTTCCTATAAACATGCAGGATCATACTGTTCAGTGAGATCTGATAACCCAAAATGACACTACAGCAACACAGACATGATATAGATGTATAAAGAATCAAAGCATTTAGGACACAGATGTTTACAAAGATTTGTGCACTGAACATACAAATTATGAAACACAAGAGACTGCCAGAAAAGGGAACAGCGCATTTGATGTAGGAGCCACCATTTCCTCCTTTTTTTTTCTTTTTTAACTGAAGAAAGGAATCGATTTCCTCAGATGTTACAGTTTCCCTTGTTTGCAAAAGACAAGAGGACAGAGGAAATCAATTTCCTTTTCCTCAGATTTCCTCATTAAAGAGTCATTTCCTTTTCCACTCTCACAGACCTAAAGGGAGAAAAATAAATAAATAAATAAAAACTTTTCCTTTTACACAGTTTTCCTTAGATGTGACGCTTTCCTTTCCTCAGCTACTTTTTAATTCCCAACAATCCAAACAGCCTAAGGAAACTTGCTACTTCTTAGTTATTTAGTTTAAGCAATATTATAATGATCTACTTCTCATCTTTGGCATGATACCTTCTTACTGATCTAAACAAAGGATAAAATACTTGTGACTGCATATGCAATTCTCAGTTACCCTTTCATGCATCCCTAACAAAGCTGCACATAGGTTGGAACATGCTATTTGTACATATGCCATTTTCCAAACCCTGGTCATACAATCAATATAGAGAATACTGTCCTCTATAACAGTAAATCACTATGTCACAAACATTTTTAGTGGTTCCAAATATTTAAGGAAAAAATTTCTCATTCAAAGGGCAGGTAACGATGTCCTGAATTCGCATACACAAATACAAATTACAAAGACAAAGGTTACCTTGCAAGTATGCAAGGTAGCACTAAGAGATCACCACCCCAACATCGAAAGCCCATACAAAGTTATTCTCTCCGACAACAGCTAAGATGGGCTACTGCCGCCCTCCAAAGAACATAGTTCCCCTAGTAATTTTCCACAGACACAACTTGCATTGCTCTAAACATTTCAACATTTCCATCAAAGCTTTGGGTATAAGTAACATCTTACAAGTCTCCAAAGCATTCCAAATATCTAAGGCTGTGTGTGGAACTGCCGAACTGGGCACAAAACATCTTGTGGTCGAAGCATTTTGAGAACATGAGTCATTGAAAAAGCATGACCATTGGGAATATGTGAAAGGTGCATTACAATAAGCAGAATGCCATTTTTTTTATGGACCAAAATTGTTGTTCAACTCAGTTCATGTAAATGAAAGTTCAAACAACAGTGCGAAAGTCAATTCCACCAAACCAGAAATCAAGAATGCCCAAATGCAGCCTAAGCAATTGAAGTACCCCTAAATAAACAGTTGGCCACATTTTGGCTTCATTTTAAACTAAGAAGGCAGTAGGATCAGTACAAAAGATGAACTACAAATGGGTAGGTTATACCTTTTCTGCCCCAAAAATAATATTTTATATCCATTTCAAGTATTGCTAGAAACTAGGGCTGTCAATGGCACGGATCAAGATCCGTATCCGATCCGTATCCGATCCGATTTAATCGGATTCGGATCAATAATCGGATAATCGGATCGGATACGGATATCCAACAATGATCCGTTTAATATTCGGGTCGGATTCGGATCAACCTTGATCCGGCCCGTTAACGATCCGACCCGATAAAAAAAATAAATAAAAATAAAATAAAATAAAATAAAATAAAAACATATGATAATCTCTCTCTCTCTCTCTCTCTCTCTCTCTCTCTCTCTCTCTCTCTCTCTCTCTCGGATATCCGGTCGGATATCGGGTCGGATCATAATCGGATCGGAAACGGATTTTGAAAATTTTAATCGGGTCGGGTTCGGATCATATACTTGTGATCCGAATCGGATTCGGGTCGGATTCGGGTCAGATATATTCTTAATCGGGTCGGATTCGGATCATCACTGATCCGGCCCGTATCCGACCCGTTGACAGCCCTACTAGAAACAAAGAAAATATAACACTGAGAGAAAATTCCTCCCATCCCCAATTCCCAAGATACCTCCAAATATACCACACACACACACACACACACACACACACACATATATATCCCCATGATTTCACTTAAGGAAAGAACCATTAAAGACCCTCTTGAGAGTTGAGATGCAAGGGGTGGTTCAATTGTTTTCTAAATTGTTACTTAAATGGAATTGATTGAAAGGTTCTGAAAAACAGGAGTTAACTAAAAAGGCCAGGTCTCTAATGGGTGTGCTGCTCTAATGCTGACCCAACAGACAAAGCTGTAGGTTGGAGACTTCATTTTCTAGGGGCAAGATAAAAGGACAAAAGCAGACTTCTCTTTGGAGGGTAACAAAACCCCAGGTCAGGACAGCTTGACTATGGCTTTTATGTAGATTGTTAGGACATTCTCAAAGGTGATTTTTTTTTTTTTTTTTTTTTTTTGAGAGAGAACAATCAATTTATTAAGAAACTGGCAAAAAGCGAGGAAAGAATACAAACCTAAAACAACCCACACATACCAGCCTAAGCCCCAAAACCCAATCCTCAAGAAGGGCGTGAACTCTTCTAACGAACTCCTCGAGATTTGCACAATGATTCCTAAAGCACCGCTCATTTCTAGCCCCCCAAATAAACCACAAGATTGGCATAATAAGGAGCCTCTATCTAACCTTCCCCGCCTTGGAAACCCACCTCCATGCCACGCCCAAAGCAACTCCTCCACAGCTCTCGGCATCACCCAAGCATCTGGAAAAAGAAAAGGAAGTGACTCCAGACCTTGACTGCAAAGGGGCAGTGAATAAAAATTCCAAGTTTAGATGATTAAACAATGATTATTTCCATCCCTACCATAGATAGTAGGATTCCAAGTTTAGTGGTCCTATTTGGATATAGGTGGAATCTACATTTTCTTAGACAATGGTTTACTTGTTTCTTGTGCCAGGGAAATGCCAACGATGATAAGCGTAATGATTAAACTGCAAAATCCATCATTTTCTGTCTATCCAAACAACAATTGCCATCTAATCAAGGGAAAACAGCTTATTTTCCCTTGGATTATCCATATCCAAACACACTGTTAGAGAAAATCAACTATAGTTTATATAATATGTCAAAACAAACAAGGGCTCATAGTTACTATGAACCAAAAGATCTTATGTTATTACTAAACAAATTCTAAACCAAAATTACCAAATCATATCTTGTCCACACAAAACATAGTGCATAGATTGGATCTTATCACTCAACCAAACCTCGAACCAACCTCATTGTCACGCTTGTTTCTAGGTCATCCTCCCATGCAACATCAGTACCTCAGTCCTCATCATTGTTGTGCAAATCACCAACGAGAAAATAGTTGTTGAGTTTTGAATCAATGTTTTGGGCAGCCATACTTCTCATCACAAACATAACAAAACCCTTGTCTCATCATTACTTCATCTCGGTGGGTGTTAAACTTTTGGCAAGCAATGTTTATCAGGATATTCCATAAAGGTAACGGAGGTCGTAACTGCCACCGCCATTATCATTATGATACATGCCATAGCGGCTATTATGGCTTTAAGAGGAAAAAAAAAGAACTATCTCAGCCCCATGGACCATTACAGGGTTATTACAACCATTCCGGATCATTTTTTCTATGATGGCCATTATGTATCCATTTTTTAATACCCTGATGTGTATTCAACCTCGAAATTCCATACATGGGGTTTATCCTAAAGCATATTCTCATTCATAGAATTTTCCTTAATAGCAAGTTGTTGCAATTACATTGATACAATAGCTTTTTTTTCCTCCAATCGCACAAGACAAACACCTACATCAAGAATTTCAGCTTGAACATCTGACCTCATGATGAATTTCCTCTTTTAGGCCACAATAAAGCAGCTAATGAAGGACTGACAACCCAGTTGTTTGATTTTACCAGTTTCTTGAACCGAGTTTGTTAGTTTGCTTAAGTTTGGTCAAGGCTCCCATGAAGTCTTCAAACTCCTAAGGACAAACTTGATACCCATTGCCTCATTCCACAGCAATAACCTTATCATCTCCAAGAACCACAAACACAAGTAAATCACTTCTTTTTCAAGATAAAATGATGCCAATACAACATGATTCCCTTCAAGGTTTCATTGTAGTCAAAGAACAATTCTGCATAGCAAATTTAAATAGCCGGGTCCTCCCCGTCAAATCAGTGGAAACTCCAAGTGTGTAGATTGTGTTTGCAATTATCTACCTGAATTTATACAATGAGAGGATGAGCTTGTATTGATAGTCATCCTATCTCTTTCCACAGATGATTCCTCATGACTTTTTGCTATAGACAATGAGAGTTCTTCATATTACAAAGGCAGTGCTGAGATCACCATATGCATATCATACATAGCATGCACCCGTTTCTCAAACATCTCCTTCATTAGCTTCACCTTGGGCTCCAACTTTTGATAACATGTTTCAGCCATGGTTTTGATACAAAGGATGAGAACTGGTGAGATAATCCCAGAATAACTAACACAAACAGGTCTTCATCAAAGGAGCACAACCTCTAAAAGTACACTGAGGAGTTAAATTTCAAAAGTTAGAGAAAAGATGCACTATATTGTTTGTTGACCAACAATTTTATAACCATTTCATTCTCCCATATTGTTAGAGAAAACCCACTAGATTTCCATAACAATTCAAACCAAATATTGACTCTTAGCTACTATGATTTTTAAACTCTTAGCTACTAAATCATTTTTCTCACTAAGCATATCTTGAACCAAATCACCAAATCCTATCTAGTCCATACAAAACCTATTGCCTATCATACTTATATCAGATTTTATCATTTCCACACAGCACAAGTTCAAACGTGGCACATGTGAGAGACATATGAGCATGGAAAATATGGGCCTCACAGGACAAAAGGCCAGTACTTCCATCAAGCACATCACACATGCAACTGGATATGGACTTCACTGAGCACTTTTAAACTGTTATACAAGACAGCCCAACTGATTAGTGGACTAGACTGGTTTCCACACCAGGAAATCTCTAGAGTGGGACCCACATTATGCACGGCTTGGATGTCCCACACAAATGCTTGTGCCACCTCTGTACACTGATACCAACTACATATTACTAAAAAACCCAGAAAAAATAAAAACACTACCAGTCACTGCAGTGAAAAATTGGACAATCCAGATAGAAGATTAGACACACAGAGAAACCCAAAGAAAAAGCAAATTCCCATCAAAACAAATGGAACCCAGATCCCGAAAAATACCCGAATCAATCGAATTGCAGTGAATTACCTGCTCTAACTCCAGAAGCACCGGCCTTCTTCAGACCTTTCTTCTTGACAATGAAGCTGGCGCCGATGAAAAAACTCGAAGACAGTGCAAGGACCAACCCTTTGATGTTGTCGGAGGACATGCCCTTGTATGAAGAAACCCAACTCTGTGAAGCCTCAGCCGCCATGTTCGAAGAAAACCTGATAATCTTCCTACTCTGCTACTTCTGGAAATCAAAAGATCGCAGTCGTCCATCGTGGGAGATCCATGGAAGAGATGATTCATTCGTCAGATGGCCTCTGCTGGCCTCATCACGTCCGCGCGCAGGGAGGCGGGAGGGGAAGAGGGAGTAGAGATCTAGTGATGAAATCGACGGTCAGGATTGAGGGCTGGGTTGGTAGATTGGAAAGAAGATCTGACGGATACAGATGGAAGAAGGAATGGAAGAAGAAAAAGGGTTTAAGATTTGTGACGATCGGAGACAGCAGACCAGCTCTGCTCTCGTAACGTGATGGGGATTTCTTTGAGTGCATTTAGGTTGTGCTAAAATGAGCCGGGATGGTATTGCGCGCATGCGGTTCCGTGGTTCCCAAGGCTGCGATTGCATCTAAAGTATTCGTCGGCTGGCCTACCGAGGACGCAATCAGGTGGTGTTGGCATTGTGGAGTGCAGAAATCATCACCGTCTGGATCGGACTGGCATTGTGTAGTGTAGCAAACAGCACCGAATTTGGCACCTTTGTGCTACTGGAAAAGCTCTTTGGGCCCCACCATGATGTATGTGTTTTATCTACGCCGTCCACCCATTTTTCCAGCTTATTTTAGGGCTAGATTTCAAAAATGAGGCAGATCCAAATCTCAGGTGGACCACACTACAGGAAAGAGTGGTAATTGAAGGCTCAGCATAAAAACCTTTTTGGGGCTACAAAAGTTTTGGATCAAGCTGATTTATGTACTGTCCCTTCGTCCAAAGTCTGTGTGACCTAATCGACTTCAGATAAAAATTACAGTAAGCCCCAAGAAGTTTTTAATGGTGGTCGTTCAATCACCACTCTTTCATGCGGTGTGGTCCACCTTAGATTTGGATCTGTCTAATTTTTAGTCTTATGCCTTAAAATAATCTGAAAAATTGGATGGACGTCGTGGATAAAACACATACATCATCGGGAGCTTAGAATGCTTTTCCAATAGCACACGGTAGGGAGGTCAGTGCTGTGTGCTGCGCCACTCAGGGAGCGGAATAGGTGTTACCCGGGTAACACCTTACTGGTGTAACACCTTACTGTTGTTACCCTTACCGTGTGGGCCCATGTTGATGAATGTGTTGTATCTCCACGCCGTCCATCCTTTTTTCCACCTCATTTTAGCAAGTGATCACAAAACTTAAGTAGATCCAATTCTCAGGTGGACCACACCACTGGAAAAAGTGGAAAACTATCGTTAAAAACCTTTTGTAGGCTACAAAAGCTTTGGATCAAGCGGATCTTTGTATTTTCCCTCCATCCAGATCTGATTAACATTATCAACAGGTTGGATTGTAAATAAACATTACAGTGGGCCGTAGGAAGTTTTTAATGGTGGCGTTCAATCACAGGCAGTTTCTTATAGTATGGTCCACATGAGATTTGGATCTGCTTAATTTTCGCAGCCACCTCCTAGACTGAAAAAACCAGATGGACGGCAGGGATATATGACAAATGATCCCGCGGTAAGGGTAATAACGCCCACTCGGGTAAGGCCTAATCCGCTATCCACTACTCAATCCGAGTCTGACTCTATCTACCACCTGGACCTGAAACCAATGGCTGAGATGTAAAGACCAGTACTCTGTAGGTGCACACCGTTCGGTTCGGCTTGGTTTTGGGTTGAAACCGAAACTGAACTGTTCCCAATAGTTTCAGGAAATTCAGAATCAGCACCGAACCATTAGCACCCTAGAACCGAACCAAAATTGGACCATAAAAACTAGGTTTGGTTATGATCCAGTTTCACGGTTCTATACTTTTCTATAATCCAGCCCAATTGCATTGGATTCATTGATGCGATGCAATGTGCTTGTTAGACCTACACCATCCATCCTCATTGTTAGGGAATGTTTAAGTGGGCTACATTAAAAAATAGATAGATCCAAATTCTAAATGGGCTACTCGACATAAAATAGTGAGGGTTGAACACCCAGAGTTCGGTTCCAGATTTCATTCCAAGATTTGGTTCCAGAGTTCGGTTCTAGGTCCAGTCCGATTTTACAAAATCCCAAACCAAGAACTGAACCGAGCTAACCGATTCTTTGATTTTCATAATCGGAACCAAAACCAGTGCGCTTGAGAACCAGACTGAACCGAACCAAACTAACCAGTTCCAGTCCAATTTACCAGTTCCATCGATTCCATGTGCACCTCTACTCTATATTGCAAGAACATATCCATTAATTGAACGGTTGGGAATCTTGGGATCATCTGGTGGTGATGGACACAATCCATTAAGTGGGCGAAATCAACAAAAAGATGAGAACATCGCACAATGAGCCTTCTATGGTTGGGATCGCCAGAGGAGGAGTGGTGATCACCTTAGTCCTCACTAGAGGTGTCCAAGCCAAGTTAGCCCTCATTTGGTTTGACTTATTTTTCATGCCACCCTAATTTGTGGATCGGCCCAATTTAGGTTTCGAGCCGACCCATGCGCCCGAGTTTGGTTTGCTTCAGTAAAATTTGGTTCGAGTCGGGATTAATTTGGTCGAAATTTTCGAATTTGGCCAAATGAAGTTCGAACAAGTTCAAGACTCTTCTTTTTGTTTATTTGCTTAAATAGAAAAGAATTTTAAAAGTTAGAAAAAAAAATACAAAAGTATCTTACTACTTGATATTTAACATCATCCAAGAGAAGAATGCAACTTAAAAATAGATATGTAAGAGCTTTTTTCAAACAAAAGTACAAAAGCACAATTTTACAAGTGCCAAAAAAGCAAGTGTGCATTCATGTATGTGTATTATGTATTATCCATGTCATCATGTATATATATTATCCACACTGTCCATCCGATTTTACATTTCATTTTAGGACATGATTTCAAAGTGGAATCATACCCAAAGCTCAAGTGGATCACACCAGTGGAAATAGTGTGCTTACCGTCTACTAGCCAAATCAAGCGAAATCAAATCGAGCTTCGAGCTGAGCCAGGTACTGCCTTAGTTTAAGCTTGGTTTGTTTTTTCAAACGTTGGGCTCGAGGCATGGTTTAAGTTTGAACTTCTATTCAAACCAATCCAAGCCGAGCTTTTTCAAACCAATTCGAGTAGAGCTTTTGAGCGGGCCTGGTTTGAGCCTAGCTCTAGTCATCTCGCTAGTTCACCTTTTGAAAATGGTGGTGACTCGTCTTCCTTAGCCATGGCACACATGCATGCGCGGTCATCCAAGCCATCCAAATTGTGGGGCTCATTGTGGATGGAAGAAGATCAGGCTGATCAAGCAATTCAGAACCATTCATTTAACTGGCCGATAATTAATGAATAAAAAATCAGATGGGTGGCTGAATTTTTTATTGATCAGTTTCGGTTATTTGTTTAGAAAGTTGGATGGTCTTGATTGTAGTCCGATAATGCCCTTTACACGGTAGTGAGTCACCACCATTTTGAAAAACGGTAGTGAACTAACACAGGAGGCGAGCGCGTTTGAGCATAACGACGGACGTGCCTGCTGGAGATTTGTAGGCATTAGTTCCAAGAATCAAATGCGCAAGGAATCTTCTCCAACGAAGGGCAGACAAGCGTTCAAGAATCAACAATAATAACATATTTCACCTTTTTAACCGATGAGATGAACTTGAACGGTGTAGAGGACCCGTGAAGGGGTGGCCCATGTCCCAATCTCCATATGGGTCCACTCTCATTGACCAGAATTGTTCGGACCCACTGTGGAAGGATGGCCAATCGTGCATATGCTATATGTATCTACTCACACTGATAAGAATTGGACGTTGATTGCCTGGTGACCCAACTCTTTAGGGCCCACTGTGATGTATGTATTTTATGAGATCGGATTGCGTACTCAGTTATGTTCTTATCATACTGAGTAAACTTTGTTAGGCTCCCACGAATGTGGTTTATCCATGCATCCATCTGTTTTTTCCAGCCCATTTTAAAGGTCAAGTGGACAATGCCACCCAAAAGCTCAAGTGAAGCATATCCAAAGCTCAAGTGGACAATGCCACCCAAAACAGTGGTAATAATGATTCCCACTTTGAAACCTTCCTAAGCCCCACAGTGACGTTTATTTGTTGTCCAACTTCCTCATAAGATCAAATATTCATGGATGAAGGGAAAACACAAATATCAGCTTAATCGAAAACTTTTGTGCCCCCTAAGAATTTTTCAACAGTGGACATTCAGTTCACATTTTTATTAGTGTGGTCTACTTGAGCTTTAGCTCTGGTTCATTTTTGGGATCCATACCTAAAATTATCTGTTAAGATGGAAGAATGGAGTGGATAAAATACTTAAATCATGGTGGGCCCCTCAAAGTTTACTTAGTTCCATGCTGTCGATACATTTTGCCAACTCATTTTAGGACATGAGCTAAAAATGAGGTAGATGTAATGATTAAGTGGACCACATAAGAAATAGTGGAGATTGAGCACCTACCATTGAAAACTTTTTGTGGACCACAGAAGTTTTCAATCAAACTATACTTGTGTTTTACCTTTATTAATTGAGTGTGACCTTCTTTCCTATGGTGTGGTCTTAGGAATATTTCAACAAGGGGCGTCATTATCCCCCTCTTTCCTATGGTGTGGTCTAATTGATCTTTAGATCTACCTCACTTTTTGGCTTGTGCACTAAAATGAGTATGCAAAATGAATGGATGGCATGGACAAAACAAATGCATCAAGGTGGGCCCTACAGAGCCAAGTCACCAGGAAAATTGTGTCCACAAGAATTGTTTACATTGTGGGACACATTGTGGAAGGATAGATCGGGCCACTAATGTGCAACTCCTGTTGAGTGGGCCCCACAGGTCTCCCCCTTTTCCCCTTCATCGCCTTTCGGAAATTAGATTTGCAGAGGACAGTTGTTAAGCCCTATCTCTTTAAGTCCTTTCTTCTTTAGGAAATGCATAGGTAGCGGCCCTCTTGCTTTCAGTTTAGAAAAAAGAGAGGAGAGAGTGGGCCACATCCCTCTTCATTGGCTTAGATCTAATGACCAGGGCTGTTGATCTTGAATTAAAGGGGTGGATCTCTCCTATAGTGGTCTTTCTGAATTGTTGGAAAGAGACCATCCATCTACAGTTCTGTAAAAGTCTACCAACTTAGATCACTAAGATCCGTTGGATCCGTTATGCTTCCTTTGATCAAACCCACGATCGTCATATAAAGAGCCATTAGTTAGAGCATTGTCGGCCAATCTCCAATCCACGTGGATCAACACCAACTGTTGGTATAAGGTTAGTGGTTCAATTTTTCCTTGACCTGTTTGGTTTTCCAAATGAGCTATTACCACAACTTCAGTTATTTGTTTAGACCTTAGGCCCTCCTGTTGCAACAACAGTGACACCAAAGCCGCAGCCTCGACATCGACGCTTCTTCTGCCCTTACCATTGCCACTATCTCTTGAAATTTGAAGTTTGGAAAACTATGCGGACTAAATAAAATTAAAGTATGAAGAAGAGAAAACTCACTTTGGTCTTATCCGATTTTTCATTCACAACAAAATTGATTTCTCTCTATTTAAAAAAAAAAAAAAAAGGATTTTTTGGTAACTGAGTTCGGTGTCGAGGCAATCTTACTTCAGTTAAGTATTGCACGCTGGCTCGAGCCCATATACAACAAGTGCACCATTGAAACTGAGTCATAGTCCATTCTATCCTGAAAGCTAACTATCTAAGAATCATGTTACACTTGAGATGTAGTCCAAGGAGGGCAGATTTGGTTTCAAGCCGAGTAACTCAATCATGCCTCAACTCAAACATATAAGTTATCTTTTCTTCACTTTAATTCCTTTTTTTTTCTTTCTATTCTTCAGATATTATCTACCATTTTCGACACATATATTCCAACACTGTCAGTGTTAGCCTAGCCATCCAATTAGACAGCCTAGCCCACTCAAAGCCAGATAGTGATGGCCATTGCCATCGGCATGGTCGTGGGCATCAAGCATGTCAATGGGCTTAATGGGCTGGACTAGTTTTTTAGATAAATCCGGAGGTCGCTTCTTTTTTCTGGCTGGGGACATCGTAGGTGGTGGGCCCCACACACAGAGGCTTATGAACAAAGCCAACTATTGTATGACAATTACCCATTGGCCCTTTCTAACACTCGGCCCAGTTTCCATTTTCATGGTATTTTTCAGTTTTAGTGATACGCTTAGTTCTCCAAAAGATATGCACGCATGAGAGCTTTGGTCCCCCCCCACCCCCCAACACATATATATATATACATGAGCCCAAATATCAAGGCCCATAGTCCCTCAATCAAGAGTGCAAGAAACTATCCGGGTGATCTTTCCACGCGATCGATGGTTCGATTTCATTAAGATGATCACATGAAAAGCATGCAAAATGACAGTTTATGATTTTATGTCTTCATTTAAGGTTTTAGATGGTGTGATGAAACCCTTTACTGATGTTCTTAGAAGTAAGCACCACTCTTTAATTAAGATAATGCCTAACATGTGGGATCCCACCACCATTCTTGCTTCTTTTAGATTTAGTTTTATTGCAAATTGTATCGATCACAGAGATGGGCCATGTCCAAAATCTACAGCAGCTGATCTGATTGATTGACAGTACATTAATTGACCAATGATCCTACAATTATGAAGAGTTAGGCATTCCCATTCAACAGTTAGAGGTTACTCTATTGCGCCCCTTAAATCATGAGAATTTTTAATTTGTCTAGATAACCACTCCCACTTGCTTGAACATAAAAAATAGCTTAAAGTATTGATTTGAAAATAATGTGATGAATATGAGCTGATAAGATGATGTACTTTTGAGAGAAAAGAAAATATTTTCTTAAAGTAGCCACAGCGCTACCTGATCAGGGCCTACTGTCACTTTATGAGCAAGATTTCAAATAAGAATGATGGGTGAATTTAAAATAAGTCGTCTACCAAAGTTGGTGCCGCACTACCTAATTGAGGCCTATGTTTACCTAAAGAGATGACATAGTTTTTAAAAAGAATCTAATATCATATCTCATCGTCTGTGCCCAATTTCATAAGCTTGTGCTTGAACTCGTAACTCGTCAACTGCTCTTCAAACATTACAGATTTTTTTTAAAGTTTTTTTAATGAGATTTTAGTGTTTTTTTTTTTTTTTTTGGCATAGGAAAAGAGAAAAAGCTAGGGTTTGTAACTGTGAGGCGAAGCAGAAAAGTAAAGATGATGGGCTATTTATAGACCTTGTAAACATATCTAAGAGGTGGTGGGGAGTCCGAAAATTATGTACAATATGCCACAAGTCCTTATAAATGATTTTGATTACTTCAGGACTCGATAAATTGATGTAAAACTGGCGCAACGTAGACTGGTGAGATCGAACACTGTCTCTCTTACGGGATAAATATTCTAAATCCATGGAACTATCAGGACTCCTCAATCGATCTTTCTCAAATCCACGAGACCTTTTTTCTTCGAATCCACGAGCAAGAAATGATAGAAACCAAGCTTTTGATTAATAATAATAAAGATGATCCAAACAAATGAGTTTTAGCAACTATTTAAAGAGTAACATAACCCTAAAAAACTCTAGAAACATAAATAAAAAATAAATCAGAAAATCGCGCATCTATCTGCGCATGGTCGGGCGCCCGCATACCCCAAAAATAGTTCAGAGATAAAACTCAAATTTCGATAAATTTCAGGTGCTCGGACCAAAGGTGGTCAGGCTCTTGGGGACAAACAAAATCGTCCAGCGAATTGAGAAGGTTTTCGGGCAAATTTTGGGCACCCAGAAGAGAGGTAGTTCGGCGTCCAATGATGGGTCGAGTGCCCGGTGATGATTTGGTCAGGCGCCTGATAGGGTCAAATTTGCTGATTTTTCTACCGATCTTCTTTCGGTCCATCTCCTCCATGATTGTCATCGATCAGCGCCCTCGATCATGGAATTCTCCCCCTACATCAGTCTCTCCCACTTGGAGAAAACTCGACCTCGAGTTTTGCCTCGAGTTATGGTAGCAATCTTCTTTCAACTTCGGGGGAAGCTTCGATGACTTGTTGTTTCCTTGAGCCTTGGAGAAGGCATTGTTGATGTTGTCACCTGACCGAACACAATGACCTGGAACTCCGACAACTTTGGCACCACATTGTCAGCAATATGCGGGAAATCATCATCTACTATTTGCTCAAATAAGGCCCCGATCATCCCTGTCGTGATTACAATGTCGTCAATCATCGGTGACATGCAAAATTCATCAATGGAGCTATCTGAAGTCGGATCATCATTCAGATTTTCATTCACTTGTGGCAGTGCCTAGATCTGTAGTAGAGACCTGATCCACCACCTGCACGTTCTCTTCAATCAGTTCTTCTTGCATTGATGAAAGAAACAGTTCAACGGAGGGTGACTCTGCCTCCTCCGACATAAGACATGTTAGTTCTTCTTGAGGCCCATCATCCACGTCTAATACATCTTGTTCAAATGCCTTGGCGATGATCTGCACGATTTTCGCTGGAACAACATATGAGTTGTTGACAGTGTTGGAGACCTATGGTGACACCGTCTCAACTAGATCTTCTTCATCAAGTAGGAAACAGGCCAGCAATTGTCGTTTCATTCGCTTCCATGAGTGAATTGGCGCCTTTAATTGTCACGTACGCTCGTTTTGAGGTTACGCCCACTAATCTGCGGTGTCTCCCTTTAGGTTAAAGGCGACGAACGGAACCTTCCTATCTTCAGGAGTCTATTTGTAGTTGAAGCAACGTTCAACTATAACAAGCCAATCTTGGATGTGAGTTTAGTTATTGAAGTTAGGGAGATCATCCATTCTCCTGTAGAATCGATCTTTTCGATCCTCCCGATAGTAAAATCCAGCGGAACCCGGAAGCAGGATTTCCGCAGGATTTCACGAAGAACATGGAATTCCATGATGCCTGCTACATGATTGAGGGAAGCTTTCAGCCCTTGCATAGTTTGCCGACTCTCCTGTTCAAACTCTCTAAAAGACGTTGTTGTTAGAGGTTGGTCCCCTAGATCACCGTCCATGGGGTTGTTGTCGTTGCTTGAACTAGAAACCATTTTTTTGAGGTTGTTCCTCTCTCTAAAACCAACTTGGCCCAGCATAGATGGGGTGAGATCGAACACAGTCTCTCTCACGGGGTAAATATTCTGAATCCACAAAACTATCGGGACTCCTCAACCAATCTTCCTCGAATCCACGAGAGGATATCTCGAATTTACGAGACCTTTTTCTTCGAATCCATAAAGAATAACTCGAATCCACGAGCAGAAAGTGGTAGAAACTAAGATTTCGATTAATAATAATAAAGATGATCCAAACAAACGATTTTTAGCAACTATTTAAAAAGTAACATAACCCTAAAAAACCCTAGAAACGAAAATAAAAGAATCCTAAACAAACTGGGAAAGAATCACAAAAAATCGAGAATAAATAAGAAAATCACGCATTTTTCTACACATGGTCGGGCGCCCGCCTACCCCAAAAACAATCCAGAGATAAAATTCAAATTTCAATGAATTTCGGGGGCCTGGGGCGAAGGGTGGTCGACCGCTTGGGGAAGAATAAAATCGTCTAGCGAGTTGAGGGGGTTTTCGAGCGGATTTCGAGCGCCCAAAAGAGAGGTAGTTGGGTGTCCGATGATGATCGGGCACCCAGTGATGACTTGGCCGAGCGCCTGATAGAGCCAAATTTGCTGATTTTTCTCCCAATCTTTTTTCGGTCCATCTCCTCCATGAATGTCATCGATTCGCGCCCTCGATCATGGAATTCTCTCCCTACATAAAAAACTTGGTGGAAGCAACTCATCTCAACAAGACTCATTGAGTGGGTTTGCCATGACCTAGTCAACTTGAAACCACTCAAACCAAGTTACTAAGTGATTTGTTTTAAATAACAACATTAAAGTGATTGGTGAAACTTGAACTTATAAATGTTAATTGGTTTTTAAATTCCATCAAAATTTGTGGAAGTGCATCGAAATTTGTTAAAATTCATTGAAGCTTATTTAAGTGTGTCAAAATCATTTAATGTCTATTTAACTTCCAATCTGCCCATCATGTGCTCACATTCATGTTCTCCTTGGTACCTAAAATTAAGCTAATTGAAACTTAGATGGTCTGCAAAATTTAAATTTATGGTGAAGACCTCTAAAACCGAGCAATGTGGTTCACTTGAGTTTTAGAATTTCCCAATGGGTGTCCATTCATCCGGTTGAGCTACATCTTCTAGAGTTTCCATCCATCATGTGCAACGCATGTTCTCCTCTGCGCTTAATCTAATTCTCCATTATAAACATTGGCATAATCAATCCATTCATATTCAATATTAACCTAATCAAGATGTTTATCTTTAACAATGACTTAATTGGATCGTCGATCTCATTATTAGTCCATTTGCACTTATCATCTTTAATATTAGTGGAATCAAACTTTTGGTCTTCAATATCTACCTAATATAATTGTTAATATTAAATATTAACCTAATTGAGCCATTCATCTACCGTATTTGCTTAATTAGGCCATTTATCTTCATTATCATGAATGGACTTAGACTTTGACGCACTTGTTGGCTTAATTCAATCAAACACAAGGTCACAATTTTGATCAAGAGCCTGTATTCAGATTTTGTGTGTGCTTGTGATGTGTGGGTGTGCCAGAGTCGTACTCGGCTCAATGTTTGATTGAACGCTAGTGCCTCCCATGCTGAGTTTGCCTGATTAGAGAATGGACGTAGGATCCAGCTATCTTCTCAACCACTAGTTTTGATAAGTGATTAGGCGATTTGTGAAAGGGCAAGGGTTCCTAACGGATTCTTTTTGCCTTGTGTTTTAGGACTTCTTCTTTCACCACTAAAAACATGATAACGTAGGCTAATTAAAGAGGTGTTAATTGTTATAAACAAACTGGCGCAGACAACATTTTTTTATTACACTTGGATGTCATCGAAATGTATTTCGACTAGTCGTCAAGCCATCGAAGACCAGTTCAATTCCATCAAACATATGTCTAGCAAAAATGTATACCCTCTGGACAGTTCTTTGATACCATCGAATAACCCTTCGACCCAATCAAAGGTGCTTGTTTGATACCATTGAAGAGTGTTCGATGTCATCGAACTTGATGTCTAGCAACATCAGAAATTCTCTGGATCGTCTTTGATTCCATCGAAGTAGGCTTTCGAGCCATAGAATGTATCTTCAATGACATTGAAGCTGAATTCGATGTCATCGAAGATTCACGAACTTGCCTGTTTTGTATCGTTGGAGATTTATCTATAAAAGTAGGGAGTTTGGTTTTTGAGCTTAAGAGATGGAGTTTAGTGATTTAGAAGCCACCATTGTTGGAGACCATTAGAAGCTCTAATCCTAACTCATTCAAGTCATTCTCGTTATGATTCGTCACAAGCATCGAGCATTCAAAGCTCGAATGAGAATAAACTTATTCTCTCTTGATTTCTAGGAGTTTAGATACCTTGATCATAGGTAGAACTCTTGTCTAAACACATCCTAGGAATCCTTTTGGTGATTCTCCCACTTACAACCCAATCCTATCCTTAGGTTGTAGAGAATCCATCACCTCCTCACATTGAGCATCTCCACGGAGCATCTCATGCAAGGTAGCTGGTGCATCGACATCAGTGATCGGGGGAGCACATGGGGAGCTAATTAAAGCACGGGAGAGTAAAGATTAAGCAACTCGAAGTGGCGCATCAACGTGGCTCAAATTCGATAAGTAAGGTTGTCAATTTGTGTTGAGTCCAACCACTCTTTTTTTGTAGAGAATTGAGTGTAGAGTTTGAAATAGGTTCGATTGTAGGACCTAAGCCCGGTTGTAAGGCCGAATCAAGTCTCAAAGTGGGGAGCCTCCAGTGTGAGTATACGTTAGGTTCGGTTATAGGACCTTGGCTCGGTTGTAGAGCATAAAACTATTGAGTTTCGATTGTAGGACCTTGACTCATATATTCAGTCTAAATTGAGGTTCGGTTGTAGGACCTTGACTCATGTATTGAGTCTAAATTGAGGTTCGGTTGTAGGACCTTGGCTTGAATAAGCCTAAATTGAGGTTTGATTGTAGGACCTAAATTGTTATGTCTCCAAGGGGAGCCATCGACACAGGTGTCTACGTGTTCCACGAACACGAGTACGTACGTGTAGGTTCGGTTATAGAACCCGGTCCTTGAGTAGGATTATAAGGTTGGGAAGAACCCATTTAAAACTCCTAGGTTATGAGGTGAACCTGATTTAAAACACTAGTAAAATTCAGTATACTCAATGGGTGAGTACGACAACCGGGAGTGGAGTAGACAAGTAGTTGAATCACTATATATGCTTGTGTTTGTGTTAAGCACATTGTTATTGTAGCATTATATGTTTAATTGCTTAATTATGAATACTTGACAGGAATGTATGCTCTGCACATTTACACACAAGATGTATTTTCACTTAGTGTAGACGTAAGCTTATATGATCCATTCTCGTATTAGTCTGTTGGTAATCATGTTTATTGTTAATATGCTGCAATCTCTTATCTTTTGCTAGTTAATGAGGACTCATAGCTTGAGCTAAGATGTTTTTGGTGTAAAATGTCTAATAAATGGTAAAATATTTCAAAAATCTACCCCCCTAAGACAACCATATTCTACTAGTCCACAGTTCCGTGGGTCGGTTGATGAACCAACCAATTCAATATCTATTTGCTTGATTATCGACCTCTTCAATCCCTTCCAAAACACTAATAGTTCGAATTATCGTGATTCAAGAAGCATGTCATAGGAAAATATGTAATTTTTAGGTGCTAAACAACCCGTCGAGTGATGTGAGGTAAGCTCGATGGTAATAAAACTCGTAGACCGAGTCGTCCAAGGAATAGAAAAACTTTAAACTATTCAGCAAAGTTTGCATAGATGAGGTTAATTGAAAATATTGTACTACAAAAACAATAATTAAGTACTAGCTTCAGGATCACTGTTCCATTCAATCATCATCAGCAAAATCCAATTAGATTGATCCATCTCTCATTAGTTGAAAATAAGCATAAACACATTCATTCATTCAAGTGACTTCCAAGTTCTAGTCCCCATTGAACAAAGAATTAATCATAGCTCAAGTAACAGCCATGCGGTATGGCTTGCTCAGGATACATAATTCGATCTAACACCACCATAGTATCTAGAAATGAAATTCTTGGACATAGAACCTCATAAACATCTCAACTACTTGAAAACTGATATGCAAATCACTTGATGAAACCTTGAATTAACTGAATTAAACGACATTAGCTACGCTTCACCTATCAGCGCTGAAGATTCTAGCCGGGTTATACTACAACTAGACTCAATAAAAAGCATAAACTAGAAATCGGAGTTGGAGGGTTGAGACGATCCACGAACGTCCTTTCCAACGTCCTGGCTCTTAGCCTAGTAAAGCCCTAGGTTCTTTTATGGAAAACCATTGCTCGGAAACATATTCGTAAGGTTAGCATGCGCAGAATCTCGGACTTCACGGAATGTTCGCAACACCGGTAGCAGAACCTCTGGCTCTGACACGGTCAAATGTCAAACGGTCTATAACGTTTTAAATTAATTGAAGGAACTCACAACCGTCTGGGCAATCGGACGACGGTCGTAAGGTCCGAATTGAAATCCTTTCTGTGCCAATCGGAACGGTAGCGATCGGCCAATGGGACCATCGCACGATCGCAGCCTCTGTTTACTGCTTCTCCTGACTTCTCTTTTTCCCTCTTTTTACGTTTCTTTAGTCCTTCTTCATCTTCATCCAAGGCTTAATGATGTCCCAATTTGTTTGATGGTGCTCCATTCGAATCACCAAATGGCCGTATAAATGAAACCATGAAAATGATGTAGGATGCATGCAATGTATAATTGGAGGTTCAACAGTGGATACAGGATCCTCTTATCAACTAGTCCTAAAAAATGTCACCATGTGCTTCCTTTAAATGTAAGGAAACTAATGACAAATCACAGAGGGCATCAGGGCACAAGTAGAGACGTTCAAGAGGGTAGTCGAAAGTTTCTTTAAGAGACTTTTGATAAATATGAATATCCAACTTGTGATCAGTTTTCCATTGAATCCCAATGTTGGATCGAATACTGGCCGGCAGAGCTCCCCATAAGGGCTAGTTGGATCGAATCCCAAGGTTGTCCCACACCACCGACATTAGTGGCAAGGAGAAATGGCAGACCATATGGCTAGCTGGAGTTCGCTGACCTCCAGAACTCTTATATACCCGAGTGGTATTTCCCAACCAACACCAATAACCATGGAGGGCAACCGGCTTCCCAGTTGATACTATATAACCAATATCCAATGACCAAGAACCAAGACGAGTAACCTCCGATCGGAATAGCTGTTCGGTAGGGCTACTAGAGGGTCGAGATACCCGAGGGGCAACCTCCAATCCTATCACCTCTAACAACCATTAATAAAGCAGAATGCATACAAAATGGTGGGACTTATAAACCCACAAGGAAAATGAAAGGTGTTAGATGACTGACTCCAGAAACAGACGACTACAGCCAATATAGCAGAATGCATAGCTGAATCAAAATGAGAGAGCTAGACGCAGTAAATATCTCTCCAACGTTGCCCAAATGTGATTAAGAGTAAGGTTGGGCTAGAGTTTGTGCTTGGAGCTTGATGGACTCCATAGAGACACTTCAGATGGAGACCGCTTAAAAGAAGTTTTTCCTCAAGGTACAGAGAAAAGAAATAAGAAAGAAAGGACAGGTTATTGGTAAGCGATGGGTGAAATGCTGGACCGAGCACGTTTCTGTTGGCAAGTGGGGAATCATAAAGGGAAATGATGTCAAGGAGGATACGGTCCCTTAAACATTCAATGACCAGACTAATCATATTGGGGGTTGGGATTTTCATGGTTATTGGCCTAGCTTTAGAGATGTTGGATGAAGAAGAAGCCATGAAGGATGAACTAGTAGATGACCAAAGAGGAAATAATAGAGAAGAAGGATACAAAGGTGACAAAAGTAAAAGGATGAAAGGTGACATGAAACGAAACGATTTCAAAATGAAAATAGCTGCTAGGCTTCATGTTTGCATTAAAAGTGAGCAATCATAATTGGATATTTTTTACGTAGGACATTAATGCTCATATCGAAAGAGCGCAAACCCTATCTCACTACACGTCGCGCATTAGAGTGACCATCAAATTCAAAACGTCAAACATCCCATCACATATTTTGATGCGAAGGCATTGTTTACCCTTGTTTTGGCACATTCACATGGACCGATGAGATGTCATTATGTTGACACTACGCACTCAATTATGGATGAAATCCTACTTACGTACTGAGGATATCTTTTTCTTACATCCTTCAGTGGCACGTCACCTACCAAAAGCAGAATGACACAGGGTTATACACATGTCTGCAGATAAGACATTGCGACGAATGACATGTAGCCTTAACACGAGTAATACGTGTGATTGAGGCAGTGTGCCCAACAAGTCTATAAAGGCTTGTCGAGATAGGGATCTTATTGTAAGTCTGGATATGCTTGGCAAGACCGTCTCACACAATCCTACCAAAATGTGAGATCCTCTTAGAGACAATTGATATTCTTGTGACGATTACGAAGGTTTGAGGAGCGGTTTCTTCTCAAGGCAGATGGAAATGAAAGACATTGTGAGGAGTTTGAATCCAGTGAGACTGATCCCGTATTAACCACAGATCTCCATAGTCACATCGGCAAGGAGATCTGGAAACGCTTCTAACCTCCAAAGGTCGCTTTGAGCAAGCTGGGATGATCAAACAATAATTGAGCACCGTGACTGCCAAGGATCCTGAAGCAATAAGGAAACCCAGCAAGGGTTTACCTCCTCTTGAGCTTATATAAGGAGTACACAATATAGAGCTCAAGGCCCACACCAAACACAATCATTTTATACAATGCAACACCTTTTATCTTAGTTTAAATTCCTCCACTTTTGTCCAACAACATTGCAGAACGTCCGAAGTTTAGGTTAGCTTATATCACTACTGTCATGTGTCATTGCTGTAGTACACTTAGGAGCAGTATAAATATCTGTGACCTACTGTCATCAGATCCCCAATTAACCAAGTCATTACTTGGAAGATCAAATCTTGGTCACATCCTATCGTCCATCCACCTTGATTGTTTATCTCCACAAGTGATCGCAAGTATTTATTTTTCTACTTATTTTCTTTATCTGTTGATTGTGCTTAGCCTTTAGTTTTAATTCTTTATTTATCTTTGTTCTATTAAAAATACAAAACTCACTGTCACCGATGAAAGAAAGTCCTTAACACAAGGTAAAAAGAATCCATTCGGAAGGACCACTCCCTATCCTTCTAAAATCAATTGATCAATGTAACCATTGGTGGTTGATAAGGTGGCCAATCCCTCAGACTAAGTCATAATCGGTCTATCTTAATGTGAGAGGTACTGATGTTCAGTTAAACTCGAGTCGAGTATGACTCTAGGCATACCCACACTATCCTAATCACATGTGTTTAACTAAATACAGGCCTTCGTCAACACATAGGGCCTCATGTTTGATTGAATTGCACAAAAAATTGTCCCTTAAATTTCCCTTTAAATCTTTGTTTTTCTCCCACAATTACCAAGGGATGCCATCTTTGATTTTTTTTCAAAGCTCACCATGATGTGTATGTGAAATCTATTCTAACCATTAGATATATGATCACACATTAAGGCCTAGGCCAAAAAATCAAGCTGACGTGTTATTTAAGTGGACCAGTACCAAAGGAAAAAGTTAGGAGAGAGATGTCCACTCTTAATTTTTATGAAGCTCGCCAACCTGATTATATGAAATCCACTCCATCTATTATATGCTACACCAAATTTTACTCATGGGCTCTAACATCAAGCCCATCCTTGATTTAGGTGGGCCACACCAATGGAAATAGTCTGGATGGTGTACACTGTTTCTAATTATGTGGTCCATCTAAATCATATATAGATGATGATGATGATTTTTGATCCCCAGACCTAATAAAAAGGTTTTCAAATCATAAAATCCATTTCAAGCAGGTAGATTCTATTTTTTTTTTTTTTTTTGTAAAATTCACTTATAAATAAATGAGAGGTCATTCTCATGAAAGGAACGGGTTAGGAACTTCCTCCACGACTCGAATGAAGACCACTTTAGAACCAGTCAGTCAATAAAACGTAAAGAAAATCAAGGAAGAGCCCAGTTGGCATGATAAAGACCAGCGAGAGGTGTTTAATACACCGGTAGAGTTAGATAGCTGATACACAAAGTTGTACACGCGACATTCAATAAATTAAAACCGTCCAAAACGCGGGGCCCTCTTCAGAACTTAAATTCATTGAAAGATCCTATGTTCGGGCTACTGTTGCCTGTTGGGAATTTGTATGTCAAATTTGGGCCATTCACTCCTTTTTCTTTTCATTTTAACCGTCCACTAAAGTCCCACCAATCTATAGTGTGATTTTAGGTTCCTGGTCCATTTTAACTTGAGGCCCACGATCTGGATGGTCTTTGTCTAATCTCTCTCTATTGATCATGTGAAATTTATCAGTGCATGCGTATAAACAATCAACTCTGCCAGAGTAAAAATAAATAAATTTTGGACCCTTATTGTGCGTTCTTTCGTCAAAGTTTCTTACAACCGGTCAGTTACCGACGTCCTCATTTTCCATTTAAAATGACCCACATAATACTCGACCCGAGGACAAAGATAGTTTGCTCGTGTATTCGATTTCGTTCGAGTGTGCCCACGTGTCAGTTGGAATGATCACGTACGTTCGAAAATATGGTAATTACCATGCGGTTGACGTGTAAGAGTCATACAGCCCGTCCATTAGATGCGCCCCTCCATCTTAAGCCCATATCTTAAAATCTGGCTGGTGTGTCCGCCCTGTGTTTTGGATAGGAAAGATTCTTGAGATTTACGGTGGCGATAAGGAGGCATATCAGATGCACGGTTTGGATTATACAGAAATATCCCAGGTGAGGCCCACAGCTCAAACATATGGGAAACTCTGCATCAGTAATCCAGACCGTTGGTCTGTTGGGCAGCAATGTGAATGGACTGTGATCGAGATTTCTCCCAAAGTGAAGGATTCTAGCCGATGATTTTGGGACTTGTTGAATACTGACCATAAGCTACGGGCCCACTCGTAAACAGTGGAAATAATCTGATAGGACAATCTCGACCTTTCAATTTATGGCCAAACAACCAACGAGTGGATTAAGAGGAGAAATGCAACAACAGTAAATTCAAATGACAAAGTCCACAGGTTGCTCTCTACTCTCTGGCGTCTTCCGAAATTGGGGATCAAGGACACGGATTGCCTGCAATAGGAAGCGACGTGGGCCCTACTGTGATTTTTGATAGAAATCCACTCCGTCCATCCGTTTTGATAGATCATTTAGGACATTGGCCGAAAAATGAGGTAAATCCAAAAGTCAAGTGGACTGCACGACACAAAAATGTAGGCAGGGAAATATCGACTATTGAAACCTCCCTAAGGTCGACCATGATGTTTACGAGAGTGGATTAGGTGAGACCACGGGCTCACCCAAGACGTGGGTTACCATGGGGCCCACCTTGATGTATGTGTTATGTATCCACGCCGTCCATTCATTTTTCCAGATCGGTTTAGAGGATTATACCAAAAAGGAAGCAGATCCAATCATCAGGTGGACCATAACATAGAAAACAGTGATGATTGACCATTAATGGGCCACAAAAGTTTTGGATGAAGCTGATATTCGTTTTTTCCCTTCATCCAGGCTCATGTGACCTTATCAACATATTGGATGGTAAATAGACTGCTACAGGAAACATGAAGGTGCATCCTAAGAAGTTTTTAATAGTAGGATGGTCAATCACCAACTGTTTCTTATGGTATGGTCCTACCTGATAATTGTCTCTGCTTCATTTTTGGAATAATGCCCTAAGATGATCTGAAAAAAAAAACTGATAGATGGATTCGATACATAATACATACATCAAGGTGGGCCCCATGGTAACCCCGCGGTAAGGGCCTGCACCGATCTTAGGTGAGCCCCAGTCTCACCTAATCCGTTCTCGATGTTTACATGCCGTCTGGTCATCTCTACCAAGATGAACTGAAAACAAAAATATATTAGCCTGATGGAAAGCTTTTATGGCTGTGGAGATATGTCAACAATGAATGTTCAATCCTCATTGTTTACTATCATGTAGCCTACTAAGCTTTGTGTCTGCCTCATTTTTGGGCCATGCCCTAACTTGATCTGGCAAAATGGATGGACGGTAAATTTCTTGCCACACAAATTCCTGTTGCAGCAAGTTCTTGCGACAAGCTGACACAGGTAATTCGCCTCCGGAGATCAATGGAGAAAGGGTGTGGACTGTGAAACCTTAGGCCCCAGTTATCACATCCAATAAGCACGTTTATCATGTAATTCGTGTTTCTTTCTTGAGGAAAATCACTCAACGTGGCCCCATTCGTGAATTTCACATGGATTCTTATCGCTTACCTCCTGATATAATCCCAAAAATGGCCTAATGTTTTGGACAGTTGAGAATATGATATATATTCATTGCCCCATATGCTTTTTTGATGATTCACCACTCGTTTGAATTTTTTTTAGCGAACTATAATGCTGTTGGGCAGCTTTTCAACGAGGAAGTATAGGTCTGTTAGCAATTAAAGAGGGAAGCTGGATCCATTACAAGGCTTTGGTTAGGCTAAACCCATAATGTAATATACAGGCTAACCGTGAGTATTTGCATGCAATTCAATCCATTCATCATGTGTGCCTCCTAATGTTCTCGAACATCTTAAAATCATGCCTGTTTAAAATCATGCTTGTTCTACACTTGGTAGGCTAAAAACATATGATACCATGCCTAAAAACTCTAAATCACACCAAGTTGTACACCTTAGTTTGGAATGGCCTTATTTTTAGGGGCGTTTGGACCGTAAGATATTCATGCCTCGAGTAGCTTATCTTGATTTATATTTATTAAACTGAAGTAATTGTGTAACTTTAATAAAAAAAAGTTACTTATAAGTGATCATAAATCAAGTTTATCTCAAATAAGTTACTTATCTACTACTATAAGTTAAAAAAGTAAGATCTAAACTGATTATTAGTGACTTAATGGATTGATAGCATATACAAAACCCAATGAGCTCATAAAAAATCTTAAAGGTTTTTAATAGTGGGTATACCTGCCCAAATTCTCCCTATGGTGCAGCCCGCCTTAGTTTTGGTTTGGCCTAATCTTTTGGTGCAAACAAAAATATGAGAGGCCATATGTCCTGCATAGATTGGATGTTATTCGCACATTAGGGTGGAACCCAAAGATCGCTTCGTAAGCTAAGCTTAACCTACTAAGTTTTGTAGTGCCTTTAAAGATAACCATTTGATAATTTGGCAAAGATGGATGATAACCAAGTACTTGCATATATATGTATTGTGTGGATGTGATTTAAATTAAACAATCCCAGTCATGGAACCCAATGTAGATTGGTTATATATGTAAATTAATATTTATTTAATGATTTTAATCTTTGATTTATCATTGCCTTGGTGGTAGACTTAGTTTCAACACAAGGTCTGGGTTCAATACTCATAGGTGGTGAAATCCCACCATGGCCTGAGTGTGTGGGTGGGTGTGTAAAAAAATAAAAATAAAAAAATAAAAAAAATCCGACTTATGCACTTTTTGTTTAAAACTTGGGACTTTGATTATCTATAATCTATACTGTACACTAGCTATCATCTAATTGATTAGTTAAATGCATCAATTCCACATAATTGTTGTTTTTGTTAAGGGGTAAACTATTAAATTAAAGAAAGTGAGGAACCTGTTATTTATAGGTATTGGATAGCAGATATATAGATATATGGTAGAGTTAGGAAAACCTAAATGTGATAATGTTGCCTTTTGTTCTATAGTACATTTTAATGCCATTAATTGGACGACTTTAATCATCTGATATGTGTATTTTGAACCATTTTCCATCCACAGTGGGGCCAATGCGATGGATGGTACCAATTTATTAGATATATTGGCAAATGTATCATAAACCAATGGGTTTGGAAAGTCCATCGCCGACTGTGTATATATATATATATGGAGAGAGAGAGAGAGAGTGGGTACTTTAGGAATTAAAAGTTTAGTTAAGGACTTGTGCATAATTTATACTTCACAGGGAGCAAAGGACAATTTTGAGATCATACAAGGAGATAAGTAGGGGAGCTAAGATGAAAAGAAATGTGCGGTACAGGTAGCCATGCAAGGGGCGCTGGATGATCGGAACCATCTATCTTCTCAGTGCTACTGTGGATGGACAGTAATCCAATCACGTGGATTTGATAAGTTTAATGTGAACCATCAATCTTCTCAGCGCTGGATGATAATCTAAATCATTGACCATCCTGTCAATAGATTATAGACTGCTAATCACGGAGATAAGATGATCCGGTCCATAAGATTGGTGGACACCAAATAGATGGCGAGAAAGAAATAACTAGTTATTGGTCCACAATAAACATGTAAAAAACTGTTTCTCGCTTGTTAGTCCAGCTGGAAGATGCCCAGGTGTTTCAACAGTAGGTCTCATTTCAAGTTCTAAGAAAACACACTAATCCCATCGATGGGTGGGTGCTTTGCATGGCTAACAAAGAAAAACATGTACTGTAGGAGCGAATTAGGTGTTACCCGGATAACAGCTTAGCTGAGATTTACCCCTACCATTCCTGTGGATCACACCATAGGAAACAATGGTGATTGAGTGACTCCAAAAGGCCCATCATAATGTTTTCTTAATGTCAAAATGATTTAGTTGAATGTAAATTAGAAAGATCAGATTGATCCAAAACTTTTGTGGCCCCAAAAAGATTTTAATGATTATTCATCACTATTTCTATTGGTATGGTCCCCCTGAGATTTTGGTCTTCTTATTATTTAGATCTCATCTTAAAATAAGATGAAAAAACAGATGGACGGTATAGATATACAAACAATACCTCAAGGTAAGCCTAACATGGTTAGTGTAACACCCACTAGGCTGTTACGAGGGTATAGCTAATTCGCTCCCACAGTTTTGACGGTCTAACATGTAACAGTGCATACATTCGCGAGTACGGTGGACGCGCGCCCGAGTATGATCCAAGACACACCCTCGCGTATTTAAGTCTTCCATTCAAGTCAGGCGAGTGTTGTTTGCAACTGCACATCTGCACGTGACCAATTAAAGTGCCTGAGTACATGTTTAGTTAGTTGAAGAAGTAGAGATCTGAGGCGTTCCCCATGTGGGACCCTTGTGAATAGAATATATTTCCCAAAATAAGGTCAGTAAGATGATCAGGTGGGCCATACTCATGTAAATATAAGAATGTTTTTAGATTTAATACATATTTGTAACGCATATGATGCAATTTCTGGCATAAATTTCCTATTCACTCATTCATAGATGGGCCAATTTTATGAACGTCATGGATTATATAATTCTTCCACACTGGTACATAATATGCAATTTGTACATGGCGCATGCAGATTCGTGGATGGAAACAGAACTCCTCGTATAAAGAGTCTGCTGCTGAGCTTAGTGAGACCCGGAACCAGCTATGTGGGTGGGACCCTGAACCTAGGGCACACCTGGATGTATTCCTTGTAGATCCATGCCGTCCATCTGTTTCTTCATATCCAAAAATGAAGCAGATGCAAATTTTAGGTAGACCACACCGCAGGAAACAGTTATCATTCAACCGTGATCATTAAAAACTTCCTAGAGTCCACCTTAATGTTTATTGACCATCCAATCTGTTGATAACGTCACGTAGACAGGATGAAAGGAAAAAACACAAAATATCAGATTGATAGAAGACTTTTGTGGCTCACAAAAGGTTTTTAATGATCATTTACCAGTCTTTCTTGTGTTGTGGTCTACCCAAAATTTTCATCTTCCTCATTTTTGTTACCATAGTACAAAATAATCTGGAAAAGCAAATTAACGGTATGGATCTATAACAAATCCATCCAGGAGCGCCCTAGGTTCAGGGGTCCCACCACATCGCTGGTTCCGGAGTCTCACCTAAGTCGCGCCCGACATTTCTACCGGACGCATTGCCACACGGAATCTAGGTGAGGCCCACTGTGATGTTTGTGAGAAATCTACTCCTTCTAACCGTTTTGTGAAATCATTTTAGGCGTTGTCACAAAACATAAAAGGGATCCAAGACTCAAGTAGGCCAAAAACGTGACGATTGAACTTCCACAGTTGAAATATTCGTGGGGCCACTGAAGTTTCGAATCATGATAATATTTGTGTTTTCAGTTCATCTCAGTAGTAATGACATTATGAACAGTATGGATGACATATAAACATCACTGTGGGTCCCCCAGAAGTTTCAACGGTATGAATTTCCCTACCCACCTTTTGCTTTATTGCGGCCCACTTGAGTCTTGGATCGAGATCATTTTTGGTTGCAACGCCTAAAATAATCTCACAAAACGGTTGGACGGCGTAGATTTCTTACAAAAATCACAGTGGGCCCCATCTTGATTTTGAGTGCAAGAGATGCCCGCAAAGGCTTTCGCAGGCAATCCGCGTCCATTCTTACGTACGCGAATTAGGTGTTACCGGGTAACAGCTTACTGGTGTTACCCCTACCGTATGACCCACATGGATGATATTTTGTATATCCACTCAGTCCATCCGTTTCTACAGACCATTTTAGGAAGAAGTTCAAAAAATTATGCAGATCCAAATCTCAAGTGGACCATACCACTAGAAACAGTTTGATTGAGTGCCTTATCATTAAAAATTCCAAAGAGCCCATCTTAAGGTTTTGGTAATTTTTATTTGCAATCCAGGATCTTGATAATGTCAATAAGTTCTTGATGAACGGAAAATATAAAGATCAGATTGATCCAAAACTTTTGTAGCCCGCAAAACATTTTTAATGGTTATTCATCACTGTTTCTAGTGGTATGGTCCACCTAAGATTTGCATCTTCTTAGGATTTTGGATCACATCCTAAAATAATATGAAAAAACAGATAGACAGCGTAGATATATAAAAAAAATGCATCAATATGAGCCCCACATGGTTAGAGTAACACCCACTGAGCTGTTCCCGGGTAACACTTAATGTGCGCCCCCATTTCTACCGGATTGGCTACTGACAGGTTGAGTAGCTATCCCGGCTACTGAAGTGACTTCACCAACTTTTGTAAGCGTTACCATGATGTATGTATGGTATACCCACTACCTATCCATTCGGAGAGATCATTAGGGCAAGATATGAAAAATGAGGCAGATCCAGAGCTCAAGTTGGACCTCACCAAAGAAAACAATGGGGACTGATCTCTTACCATTAAAAACTTCTTGGGCCACGGAAGTCTTCGATCAAGCTGATATTTGTGTTTTCCTATATTACATATATGTGTGAACTAAGGAATAGGTTGGATCTCGTGGACCTCACCAAAAAAAACAACGGGGATTGATCTCTTACCATCAACAACTTCTTAGGGCCAAGGAAGTTTTCAATAAGCTGATATTTGTGTTTTCCCATCGTACATGTCCATGTGAACTAAGGAACGGGTTGGATCTCAAATAAACATCATTGTTGGCCCTCGGAAGGCTTCAACAGTTAGGGTTACTGTCCCACTAGTTTATTTGGTGGGGTCCACTTGAGATTTGGACCTGCCTCATTTTTCAGAAGATGCCCTAAAATGATCTCTCCAAATGGATGGACGGTGTGGATACAACACATACATCATGGTGAGGGCCACAAAAGTTGGTGACGTCACTTAGCCAGATAGCTACTCAACTAGTCAGTAGCTAAACCGCTTCCATTTCTACCCATATCAAAGGAAGCGGATTGGCTGGTGCACCCTTCACAGCAACATTGCTGGTGTAGTGACATCATAAAGTTCTGTGGGTCCTTTCATGAGGTACATCTTATATCCAAACCACCGGTCCATTTTTTGAGATCATTGTAAGACTTGAGCTAAAAAATAAGACAGATCCAAGGATCCAGTGGACCACACGGTAGAAAGCAGCGAGGATTGAATGCATACCATTGAAACCTTCTTGGAGGTCCCAGAAATTTTGGATCAGTCTGATATTTATTTTTACCCTTCATTAGGTCTGTGTAACCTTAAGAATAGTTTGGATGACAGATAAACATCACAGTGGACCCTAAGTATGTTTTAACGGTGAGAATCATTATCCCCACTGCCTTTTGTGGTGTGATCAGTTGAGTTTTGGATACGATGCATTTTAAGTATCATGCCCTGAAATGATATCACCAATGGATGGTCAGTGTGGATATACTAAATACATCATTGTGAGGTCCACAGAGCCTTAAATCTTCTTTGAACCGTTGGTATAATCACGGTGCTAGACGTACCACACCACCAAGCTGGTGTAGGGTGCACCAGCCAATCCGCTTCCATATCATATCGGGCGCGACTTAGGTGAGACCCCGGAACCAGCGATGTGGGTGGGACCCTTGACCGTAGGAGCCCACCTTCTATGTATGAATTGTATATCCATGCCGTGTATCTTCTTTTCCAGCTTATTTTATGCCATGGTACCAAAAATAAAGTATATGTAAAATTAGGGCGGACAACACCATAAGAAACACTGGGTTAATGATCATTAAAAACCTTTTGTGGGCTACAAAAGTTCTTTAACGTCTGGATATTTGTTTTTTTACTTTCATCCCTGTATACGTGACCTTATCAACAGATTGGATGGTCAATAAACATTACAGTGGACTCCATGAAGTTTTTAATGGTAGGCGTTCAATGATCACTGCTTCTTGTGGTGTGGTCCACCTAAAATTTTCATGTGCTTTATTTTTGGGACTGCCTCCTAAAATAATATGAAGAAACAGACGGACGGCATGGATATACAATTCATAATAGAGGTGGGCTCCCACAGTCAGGTCCCACCCACATCGCTGGTTCCGGGGTCTCACCCAAGTCGCGCCCATATCATAACCTAAAACCAGGAAGCGGATTGGGTGGTGTAGCCTACACTACTAAGTTGCTAGCTAAGTTGCTGGTGTGGATACATGGCTGATGTAGACCAACAGCACCAATCTTCGAGCAGTGTGATTGTACGAACAGTTTAAAGAAGAATAAGGCTATGTGAACCCCACAATGATATATTTAGTTTATCCACACTGTCCATCCACTTGGCAAGATCATTTTAGGCAATGATACCTAAAATGATTTATATCCAAAACTCAAGTGGACCACACTACAAAATAAAGTGGGGACAATAATTCTCACCATTAAAACATACCTAGGGCCCGCCATGATGTTTATTTGTGATCCAAACTGTTCATAAGATCACACGGACCTGGATGATGGGTAAAAATAAATATCAGACTGAACCAAAACTTTTGGGACCCCAAAAAGGTTTCAATGGTATACGTTCAATCTCCCACTGCTTTCTGCAGTGTGGTCCACTGGATATTTGGATCTGTCTTATTTTTTGGATCAAGCCTTACAATGATCTCAAAAAATGGACGGACGGTTTAGATAATAACAAGTACCTCATGGTGGGACTCACATAACCTAATGACGTCACTACACCCGCAAATCCGCTTCCTGAAACCATATTCCCCAGTCGAGAACCTCTCCCTCCGAAAGTCGAGGGTATTCTCGTCGACTCGTATCAGAAGGGCGCGGATAATGTACTTCCCCCCGCCTGTTACGAGCTCGGGAGTATGATTCTTATCCACGCCGTTCATTCACTTTTCCATGTCATTATAGGTCATGAGCCAAAAAATGGGTCAAATCGAAGCTCAAATGGGCCATGAAATGGGGAATGAACTCTGATCGTTGAAAACTTCTTAGGTGCCACAGGAAGTTGTGTATGAAGCTTATATTTGTTTTTTCCCTTCATCAATGTCTCTATTATCTTATGAACAGGTTGGATGGAAAGTAAACATCATGGTAGGCCATATGAATGTTTCAATGGTAGGCGTCATTATCATTGTTGCTTCCTTTGGTGTGGCCCATTTGAACCTTCGATCTTCTCAATATTTTGAATCATTACCTAAAATGACATGTAAAAATGAATGAACCGTGTGGATAATATCCATACATTATGGTGGCCCTCGGAGTCCTAACCTGAGATGGGACGGGCGGGGAAGTACCTAAGGCTCCCGTGTGAGAAGCGGATTGGCTGGTGAGCCTGGGCGCGAATTAGGCGTTACCTCGGGAAGAACTTAGTGGGTGTTACCCCTACTATATGGCCCACATGGATGATATTTTGGATATTCATTTCTGAACCCCATTTTAGGATGTGTTTCCAAAAATTATACAAATCCAAATCTCAAGTGGACCATACCACTAGCAACAGTGTGATTGAGTGCCGCAACATTAAAATTTCCAAAGAGCCCATTGTAAGGTTTTGGTAGTGGTTATTTGCAATCCAAGCTCTTGATAATGTGATCAAGTTCTTGATGAAGGGAAAATACAAAGATCAGATTGATCCAAAACTTTTGTGGCTCACAAAACGTTTTTAATTGTTATTCATCACTTTTTCTAGCGGCATGCTACACTTGAGATTTGGATCTTCTTAAAGTTTCGGATCACATCCTAAAATAAAAATATGAAAAAACAGATAGACGGCCTCCATGTATAGAAAATACATCAATATGGCCCCACATGGTTAGGGTAACACCCAAATAAGCTCTTCCCGTGAGCCGCCGATGTTGAGGATGTGGGCAGTCCTGCGAGCATTGCGCACGTAAAAATGATTAAGGTTTTGTGTACCCCACAATGATGTATTTAGTATATCCACACCGTCCATCAATTTGTTGAGATCATTTTAGGACATGACACCTAAAATGAGTCATATCTAAAGTTCAAGTGCACCACACCACAAAAGGCAGTGGGTCAATGATTCTCACTGTTAAAACATCTCTAGACCCACCATGATATTTATTTGCCATACAAACTGTTCATAAGGTCACACGGACCTGGATGAAGGGTAGAAACAAGTATAAGATTGATACAAAACTTTTGTGACCCCAAGAAGGCTTCAATGGTAGAAGTTCACTCTCCACTGCTTTCTGTAATGTGGTCTACTTAAACTTTGGATCCATCTTATTTTTTCTATAAAGCCTTACACCGATCTTGCAAAATGAACAAAAAGTTTGGATATAATACATATCTCTTAGTGGGGCCCATAAAATTTGCTGACGCCAATGCACCAGGCAAGTTCGCGGCGTGTGGTACACCACGCAATCCGCTTCCGTGTGAGTGCCGCCACCCGCAAAGACGGCAGAAGTCAAAGTAGGAAAAATTTGTCAGTCTTCCGCTCAATCAACGAAAAACCTTTCTGGCTCCCACCGCCTTCCACGAGGTTGCCTTCTTCTGTTGTGCCCCACACCACCGACTTGGGAGGTGCGTTGACGTCACCAAATTCTGTGGCCCAGCTATGATGTATGTGTTATATCTAAACCCTCCATCCATTTTTAGGGATTTTTTCTAATTCACATAAATAGGTAATAATTATTTACCAAGCTAATTTCAACACCATTTTCAATGCAGACATTAACAACTTACTTTTTAACTATCAAGGAGATGCAAATTTCATATGGGGCCCATTATGATGTATATGACTTATCTATACCATTCATTCTTTCTGCCAACTGATTTTCTGGCGTGAGCCCAAAAATGAGGCATATCCAAAGCTCAAGTAAACCACACCATAGGAAATAGTGGAATTTAACGCCTACCTACCGTTAAAAGCTTCTTGGGTCCCATGAGTATTTGTCCAAGCTAATATTTGTTTTTCCCCCTTATACATATCTTTGTGATTTGATGAATGAGTTAGATGACAAATAAACAATCTTGTGGGCTTTAGGAAGAAAAAACTTTTCAAAGGTAAAAGTTTTACAACCATTTTTTCTCATGGTTTGGGCCACTTGAACTTTGGAACTGCCTCGATCTTGGGCTCATGTCCTAAAATGTTGATGTAAAAAGGATGGACAACGTGAATATGTCACATACAATATGTTGTCATTTAAATCAACCTTTTCTGGAGGTGAAAATACCTACTAGCTTTCAAACGAACGTAATTAACAATAATGAGTTATTTATTGGTATTTATCATGGAATTAAAAAATCGAACACATTTTAGGCCATGAACCTAAAATGAAGTAGACCTAAAGCTCAAGTGGGCCACACAACAGATAGGGGGGGCAAATAGAAATCGAATTGCGCGCTTTCATCGTATTGAGTAAACTCAGTTGGGCCCACCATGAATTATGTGGTTTATTCACGTTGTCTATCGATTTTTTCCAGCTTATTTTAGGGGTTGAGCCCAAAATTAGAGGTGGGCACAAACCAAGCCAACTCGAAAGCTCGGCTCGAATTGGTTCGAAAAAGCTCGGCTTGGATTGGTTCGAATGGAAGTTCAAACCAAACCAAGCCTCGGAGTCAAGCTCGTTTGAAAAAACAAACCAAGCTCAAACTAGGGTAGTACCGGACACAGCTCGGCTCGAAGCTCAATTTGATTAAGCTCAGGTTTGATTTGGCTCGTAGATTGTAAGCACACTGTTTCCGTGGTGTGATCCACTTGAGCTTTGGATATGATTCCATTTTGGGACCATGTCCTAAAATGATATGTAAAACAGATGGACAGTGTGGATAAACATATACATGATGACATGGATAATACATAATACATATACATGAGTGCACACTGTTTCCTTGCACTTGTAAAATTATGCTCGTGTACTTTTGTTTGGAAAATACTCTTACATGCCTATTTTGAAGCTGCACTCCTTTGAAGGATGTTAAACATCATACAGTAAGATACGTTTATACTTTTTTTTTTCTAACTTTTTAAATTCTTTTCTAATTAAATAAACAAGCAAAAAAAGAGCCGCCACCTATTTGAAACTCGGCCCGCCATGTTTGAAATTTTCGACCAAGCCGATCCCCACTCGAACCAAATTTTTTTGAAGCAAACCAAACTCAGGCCACATAGGGTTGGCCCAAAACCCAAACCAAGTCAATCCACAAATTGAAGTGGTACAAAAACAAGCCAAACCAAACTAGGGTTAACTCAGCTTAGCTCAGATCGTTGCCCACCTCTACCCAAAATTAAAGCGTATTCAAAGCTCAAGTGGACCCTACCATAGGAAATAGTGGGAATAATGATTTCCACTGTTAGAACTTTTTTAGGGCCCACAGTAATGTTTATTTGTCATCCAACCTGTTCATAAGGTCACACGGAGATGGATGAAGGGATAACACAAATATCAGCTTGATCCAAAGCATCAATATCCCCCAAGAATTTTTCAACAATAGATTTTTTATTCACACTATTTCCTGTGGTGTGGTCCACTTGAGCTTTGGATATGCTTAATTTTTTTTTTGCTGAAGCCCTAAATTTTTCTGGTAAAATGGATGGACATTGGTGGATAAAATACATAAATCATGTTGGACCCCACAGAGTTTACTCAGTGAGCTTAGTATTGAGTTACTACGCAATCTGCTTCATGGCAATTCTGCCCACCTTTGAAACCTTCTTAGGGCCCACCCTGATGTTTATTTTCCATCCAATCTAGTTTATAAGGTCACATAGACCTGGATGAATGGAAAAAAGCCAAATATCAACTTGATCCAAAACTTCAATGGGCCCCGAGAAGTTTTCAATGGTAGATGTTTGATCTCGATTACTTTCAGTGGTATGGTCCATTTAAGCTTTCGATCTGCCTTATTTTTAGCCTCATTCCGCCAAACAACTTCACCAAATGGATGGACGGACGGTTCAGATGTAATAAATACATCATGGTGGGCTACATGGTGACGTCAACACACCACTGAGGTCGGTGATGTGTGGCACACTAGGCAATCTGTGTTACGCCCCGAATTTTTGAATTTTATTTTTATTTTAATTAATTACCGAGCATTTACCTTGTTTTGAAAACATTGGGTCATCCGTGAGAGTTTTGATAGGCAACCCTTTACAAAAATTGGCTTAGAATAATCTCATAAATGTCATAGAAAGACCGGATTTCAATAATCATGCATTTTTCAGATAATTATGAAAATGTTATTAGTTAAACTTAAGTTAAACTGCCATTTTTAAATATTATAGTTTCTGACGATCACTTTCAAGCAAAACTCTAGACTTAAGCTTTGGGCACGTTTTAGCCATACACGTCGAATTTCAACCCTTCGATCATCCTACAAATAGCCAAATCAGAATCTGGCCTGTAAGTGGCCCACGCGAACTCGGATCTATCCCATTTTTTGTGTCCTACCTTAAATTTGTTGTTTTCAACCTAGTAGACGGGCTGAATTTCTCACGAACATCATGGTGTGGTCCATGTGCACCCCGTGCATGAATAGTGCACGGTCAAAGTAGGTTTGACTGTGCAACTTGTGAACCCAAAACGAAAATTTCATTTCTTTCACATATGCGCCCGCTGCCCTCTTAGCCATCCATCATGTGGATCCCATTTCATCAATCCAAATTGTTCAGCCTCTTCATCACCATCTGAAACCCCTTCCTATCAGGTATCTTTCCATTTCACTCTGTATCCGTTCCGATCTACTTCTCCAAACTAAACCTTGAAATCTAAGATCTTCAAATCCGGGATTTCTTTTCACATGGAAAGTTGGGAACCCTCTCATAGGATCCTGAGGAACTCTCCTAGCTAACCAACATGCCAAATCATATTGAAAATGGAACTTTCCAATCCTTTGAAGAATCATCCTCCAAATCCTCTCACCACGCAAACCACCAACCAAACAAGTATGAACCTTCGTTTTGTGGACCCCATATACATCAATGAACTCATCTAAACCTTCTTAAGGTGTCCGATCATCAGTTACTATTTTCATTCTCCCTCTTTCATATTTTTACTCGGGGACTGTTCGTCCGTGTGTGAGCCCCATTTCAAAATTCATCACGTCCATTTTGTGACCCATACCCATCATAAAACACATTCAAAACTTCATTTCCATCCATTGTGTGTACGCTTTCCAAATTAAGCCCAAAACATCACTTTAAGCCTCTTATATAGCAACCGGGCACATGTAGCTTTATATACCCTATTCTAACCCTAAAATCCGACCCTTATAACTTAAATAAGGCCCTCTCTCAGCAAGTGAGCCCTCATGCACGAATTTAAAGAGAGAAAGAGAGAGAAAGGGAGAGAGAGAGAGAGAGAGAGAGAGTTTCTTGGTTGAGTTTTTCTGTTTTTCCAGCGACGTTCTTAGCCCCTACGGCTTCCAAATTAATCGATCTTTAAGGTGATGATTTTTCCTTCAAGCCAACATGGATAAAATTGAAATTTTCTAGATTTTCTTTATTATTTATCGAATATCTTAAGCTTGAATGCGTGATCCATATTAGACCATGATTAATGTTAGATTTATATTGAGATGATATTATGTGATACTAATGTTTAGATGCATATGTGAGAAAGCATGCGTATTTTTTCGCATTATTGTGAGAACCATGTGTTGATTTCTTTGATTTATATTTATATATGATTAAGATGGTTATAATGATGTATACATCATATAGATGGTGATTATTATGTGAATATTACGCTTATGTACACTCTTATCTCCATATTGATGAGATCCATTGTTGTAAGGAGATGGGCCCGTGAGAGGTGTCCATGTTGGAAAGATAATCTTGGCATAACTATGTTTATGTGTTGAGTATTTCCAAGGGATCCTTGTGTTCACAGTGATGTTATAATGGATCCATGTGTCGTATATGTATGTTTTCTTTGGTTAGCCACGTTGAAAATTAATGGCTATTTGTGGGACTTAGTTGGACTATAAGTGGGACAAGGAGTGGACATTAATTGTATATGTTATCTCATGAGCCGGGGTTTGTGCTATGGACACTAATTCCGTGCTTTCGGCCTATACTAGATTGTTTACAACTCCTCATAGTGACCATTAAGTTCTTTCAATACGGCTGGATGTGAAATTACTTAAATAAATATGAAACTAAAGTCATGCATTCATTTGGCTTCATGTGGGCGTACGAAATTGAGAATAGGCTAGAGTGTCTTACTTCTCCAGTATACTGTCACGTGTAGATTTTGGTTACGAGCATCCCGTTTCTTACATGGTCGGGCAAAACTATGGGCTTGTCCGTCCTAGGAACCTCTGGTGACTATTGGCTAGCGTGAAATCGTAATAGGGAGTTTCCTACTTCATGTATTATGATTTCTAGCCAGGGTGCCTTGGCCAGAGCATGCATATCATGCATTGCATTAATAAGATTTCTCTTGAATGTTTTGGTCGATTATAATTATCACGCTAACGCTATCTCTGTGTTATTATTATTATGATTTGTCTTGGAGGGATATTTTCCTACTATGACAATGTTTAACGCTATCAAACCACATCTCAGATAATCCAGGTGAAGATTCAGTAAATGAATCGAACACTACGACAAGGTGTTCGAAAGTTTGCGGCAACAGACAACGGATGACTAAAGTGGGGTGACTTATTGAATATTTTATTTGATTTTGTATTTTTAGAAAAATTTACAGTTTTATTTCACTAATTGTAATAAGTTTTCTTAATAAAAGCAATGATTAATTCTTTGTTTGGTTTAGTTTCAAGGACTTTATGATGATAACGTAGATTAGAATTTCATTAAATAATAGGTTTATCTTCTGTCATTGTGCCCGAATGTCATTAAATTTTAAATATACGAAAAAATAGTGATATGTAGAGGATTTCACCATTAACACGTCTTAGATAACACCTAAAAATTTGGCCTATTGTGGAATCCACAGGAGCTGAAATCTCAGGGTGTTACAATCCATTTCCTCTTATCATTTAAAAAAATATTCATACTCTAACAGAATACTAAGATCCATACGCATACGCACAGACATTACTTGTGGAACAAAATTAAACCAATCCAAATGGTTTGAATCTTAACATTGAATATATGCGTGGAAAAAGCAAAATTTCATATCGTGAGAATGGACCTAGTTATAAGATCATTGGCTTCCAAAGGAACGGACAAAACTTAACCAAATCAATAGTCTATGATTCCAGATACATCAATCAAACCATGAATTGTACAATCCCAAATTACCTAGAGTGGGCCCCACAAATTTTGTATTGTGAATCAGCCACATGTACGACAACCAGTATCCATGCAGCACAAGCACATGCAGACCAAAGACTCCACCACCCCTATCCGTAAAAAAAGTGGAGATAATAGTTGAAAAAAACCCTGATTTATAACATCATTTATGACGTTGGCCCCCTTGTTAGAAGCCTTTATTTATATAGCCCCCTGGGCACTGTTGACCTTTTTTCTAAACCAAAATGCCCCTCTACACCACCACCCACTTGTACGGCAGCGATAGAGCGCAGAAGTTGAGGGGTCCTTTTGCACATGGGGCGTGAGCCCAGTAAAATAAATGGTGAGGGCCACCCTTCGGCCGATCTGACCCATCTACTTTATTCGGACAGCCACGAAACCACGAAAGGGTCATTTAAAAAAAATTGGAACTCTCTATGGCCCACAACCTTGCGTTAATTTAAACTGTTTCTACCGCGGTGGCCCATCCGCGATGAGTTCTGCCTTCAAATTTTGTTCAACGTCTTAAAATTATAACCCATTCCATGTGGACATCTTGGATTACCTTTGAGATTGTCCAATGGGCCCTACGAAACACAAGGGGTGGGTGAGGAGATGTGAGTTAGGTTCTCTAGGTGAGGCCCATAGGCGGGAAAGGCCTTTTTGGCTTCTCTCTCTCTCCGGTGTTTTCAGTAGCTTGTAGATGAAGTTGAAGGGGACCAGATGATTACAGGTCCCTTGAAGGCCATCCACTCCTTACTTGATCCGATCCGTTAATCTATTATAGGGAATCACAGGACAAACATCAGTGGGTGTTAATTTCATTGCCTGTGACCTTGCAATATAGATATCGGTGGACAGGCTCTGGGGTACCGTGTATTAATGGAAGAAGCAAATACACACCGCTGATCGCCGATAAACATTGTCAAATCGCCGAATCGTCGTTATTATCGGCAATCGGTAGTGTACTAGCGATCGAAAATGTATATCGGCATCAGCAATGTTTATCTTCAGCGCTAATAGCAGAAGCCATTTTCCTTGTAGGTACAACAAACAAAACTTGTACAGTATGGCCAAGTGACCCATATGGTTCTATTATGGTGGGGAGCTGGTACATTAACAAGGAAAATGAGATTATAAGGATGGAGTGAACAAGATTGTCATGGTGAGCAGTGAAATTAGATATGAGGAGCTACTATCTACTGTGCACAATTTTATAAACACAATACCTGAGGAATACGAGGTTAGAATGAAGGTTATGTACGTGTCGAATGATATAATACTAGTTCATCCGCAAATTATGATAGATGACAACGATGTAAACGAGTTTATGTTTATCTCGGACCAGGACTTAAAAATTCAAACATCTGTTTTTGTGAAGAGTGTCAAGCAGACAAAAGAGTCCGTGGCGATAAGTCTGAATTCTCCAGCAACAACTACACATACCTCTATACATAGAGAAGCTTGCACAGACTTCCTAGGCCCACAAACCCGTTGAATGAAGGAAATAGGAAAAATTAAAATAAAACATAGTATTATGTGGCACTGAAATGTACAAAGCAATATTTTACAGAGATCTCATATGAAAAATGATTTACCTGTAGGGCAAATGCACATCTACAGAAGTTGTACATGCTCGGATAGTGTTCCCTAATTAAACTATTTGCCTTTTTCCATTAATATACGGTACCCTAGAGCCCCCCAATAGTAGCTATCAAATGCATTTCTATCATTCACCAAATCTATATATTCTTCTTCACATGCCTTTACCTAGGGCGATTTAGCTTGTCTTTGAAGTATAGTCTTCTAATATTGAGTTTTTGTGGTCCCGAAACAACTTGTTTCACTTCTTACTCTCCCGACCAGTTCAACTCATAATCACGCACGAAGTTCATCTCCCTGAATTAAAAAATAGTCCCATTGAAGTCAAACCAAAGGTCACTTTCGTGCCTCTGTATCAGGCAATGGAGTAGTTGACCATTTGACTTTCATTTTCTTTCATCGAAATCAAGTAGATATCCGAACTGGGTTTTTCGGAACATTTGTGCCTTAGCTCGGCATTTGTTGAAGATTTCCTTCACAACAGATAGAAATCCTATTGAGCACCTAAGGGAGACCTTCGCCCCTTCGTAATCGAGGCATGGACCTGGTTGCCTCATTGCGTAAAAGGATTCTGTGAAAGACGGTTTTTTATTTAAGTATAAGCATACCAATTCAGAGTAATGATTCGAAGACACTAAATTGCATTAAATCATAAACATCGTCGATATTCATTGACCATTGTTTATGTCATATTTTGTACCAGGGTCCTCCAGACATTCACCTTTCCTTGCTAACGATTTCCTCTTAACCTGAAAAAAGACAAAGGAAAAACAATGGTGGCCGGCGCCCAGCCGTTGGCCCTCCGATGCTTAAGTTAGATAAGATAGGATTGAAGGAAAAGAAATAGACGAATTGAGAGTGAATAATGTGTACCTTCTTTCGATGAAACCATCCATTTATATAGATCCGAATATCCCACTCTGTTATGCAAGATCTCAAGATTATTACGGATTTCATGGGATAAAATGTTTACCCTACTCATCCTTAGATAAAGGAACAGTCTGATCCAACTACTCATCTGATTAATTACGTTCCTTGATAGTGATCCCTTGAGATGCGGAACCGCAGGTGAAGATAAGCCTAAAACCGGTCTATATGGGCTGCTGGTACTCTGAGACGAGGGATGTCCTTGCTAGAAACCAGATACCAAAACTATTCATGTGTCGGGAGCTACTCATAGGAGGGAGCTACTCTTATCAGGAGTGCTCGCATTTTAGGATGTGACCCCTCGAAACAAACACGAGCCGGGCTGCTCGCATTTTATGATGCGACCCCTCGCGACGAGCACGAGGCGGGCTGCTCGCATTTTAGGATGCGACCCTTCGCGACGAGCACGAGGCAGGCTACTCACTTTTTAGGGAGGCCAAATTTCTCTATAACAACTTCCCCCCAAACCCTTGGCGTTTGAAGAGGTACGCCAAGAGTTTTGTTTGTATATGTGCGCTGGAGAAGAATCACGCATGGGTTCTCAGACGTGATTATGCATTTATGATGGCCAGCTTTACGTAGCTTTTCATCCGTAAGAGGTGAAGCGTCGCCTGCCACGTGTCTCCCTAATTAATGTCGCGCCCGTTCGTTTATCGTGCAAGATGAGAGGCCGCCGCGTGTCATCCAAATCAAGCGGAATGATTGCGTATAAATATCGAATCCTACAAGGGTTTCTTCCATTTTCAAACTTTAAGCTGCGGAGATTTCTTCTTTCTTCTTCTTCTTTATTTTCGGTGCAAACCTCTTCGCAGAGGTAGTCTTCCTTCCCATTCTCTTCTTCTCCTATCTTACTTTTTCTTTTGCAATGGCGGAGGTTTCCGATGAAGAGATTGTCCCTCTGGGAGATGAAACCCCTGATTTATCTGAATCCAACAATGCCAGAGTACCGGCCGGGAGATATTCTGCCGCTGGTTACTCCTCTATATTGACGGAAGAAAGGCTTTCTAGCCTTAGGAAAAAATATCGGGTCCCAGACTCCGTTACCTTCAGATTACCTGGGAGAGGGGAGACAGCCGATGCGCCGCCACCAGGTCCGCGTAGCTTTTTACGAATATTTTTTCAAAGTTGGCAGTGCGTCTTCCCCTCCACCCGTTCATACGAAATTTTCTTCGTATTTACAAGATTGCCCCGGGCCAACTAATCGTTAATGGCTGGCGGGTGCTTATAAGTACTTTTATCATCTGGAAGCAAGCGGGTAACGATGAGTTAACCGCTGAGGAAGTTTTGAGGTTATTCCAGCTGAAGAGGGCCCCAGCTAGCGAGGGTTGGTATTACCTTTGCTTCTAGCACAGGAATAATTTCATTTTGGGAAACCGTTCTTCCAATTGCCCGGGATGGAGGAAAAAATGGTTTTATATTTCCGGCAACTGGGAGTCCGAAATGGGCTCCAACCCCAAAGGCCATAACGTTAATTGCTATTTTGGCGAAGGTGGGTTAAGTTTTTGCTGTCTGTCTGAAAGAAACAAAGCCATTGCTCTGCGATGATTAATGTGCCTTCTCCTTTTTCTTGCAGGTATTCCTACTAGTGTGAAGCCGAACTTGCGAGGAGGACTCAACGAAAAGCTAGTTAGAGTCTACAAGCTCTCAGCGGCTGCGTGCCACGTTAATGCCGCTTTAGAGCCACGTTGCCTCTGTGCTGCGAGCCTAATCTCCCAAGAAGAGATGACGAATGTTGGGGATAAAAGCGGCGCACTAGGGGTACTTCCCCGTTTGAAGGGTACAGCCTCGAAGAGGTAAAAGAAAACGACGGGTGGTCCTTCAACTGCGCCTGCTCCAGCAGATGGGTCTGCTCGCAGCTCACAGCCGCGTGTTGCTGCACCAGGGGGGTTACCACGACTTCTCGCACCTCCGCGACCCCTCCGGCTACTGTGACCCCTCTAACTATCGCGACCCCTCCGGCTGACACCCGTTGCTAGCCTATAATCGAAGTTATCGATAATTCGTCGAAAGGCGATCGAAGAGGGGGAGGCCTCCCTCCGAAGGGGGCAACATGCGAGCCCACTGTTGCTCGTGAATTAATGACACTCGCCTCGGGTATTGCGAATGCTTGCGAGGCGGGCTCTAATGAGATGGTTGTAGCCCAACCTTCTGGGTTGGGAGTTTTTGTTATCCCATCACACTTGCATCCAATATGCGAGTTCATGTTCGATAACATCTCTCCCAACTCCTTCGGAGGCCTCCCCGAGCCAAGCCCAGAGGCTCTCTCTACCAATATCGGGGTGAGATTGCTTCAGGTAACAACCATTTTTCCGTCTGTCATTCTTTCTTTATTACCAATGTGGCGGGCCACTCTAATTCTTTCTTTGTTTATATCAGAGTCTGGATCTCACGCTTCAGTGTCAGACACGACATTGAAGTAGCCCACCGCTATCGTTGAAGATGCGGAAAAGAAGAAGAAGACGATGGAAGCCGAGGTCGAAGGAAGGGACCGCCTGGTGAAGGCTCTGGAAGCCCAAATCGCCAAGCTGGACTAGGAAAAACTGAATTACTCCTTGTCAAGATTCAAGTCATGACTGATCGCTTTCAGTCAATGGACCTCCAACTCTCAAAGCTTCAAGAACTCCATACCAAAGCGAGAGAGAGAAGGAGATATTTCGCCAAGACAAGATCCAGCTCGAAGAGCAGCTCAAGGATTCTCGGTCTAAGTTCGAGGAGGCCAAGCAGAAACTCAACCAGTTGAAGGATGATTCCATTCACTGGGAAGAGGAGCGAGTGGCTCTCGTCCAGATGGTATCTGATGAAGGCCCTCATGCAGTCCAGGAATTTCGAATCTCTTAACTTTACGATGAGGAGCGCTATGAAGCGTATATCGCTGGTCGCGATTTTGCGGTCAGAGTTATGCAGCAGATTACTCCGACTTTTAACTTTGAGGAGTTCAAAAGGGTGGCTTTCGAGGTTGCGGCTAGAGAGCGAGCTACTGCTGAGAATGACGTCACTGGAGCTACAGATGCTGCGCCTGCTCCCGAGACTGGTCCTGAAGCTGAGAGCCGCGAGCCTGCTCAAGATGGGGATGACCAATCTTGACTTCGTTGCCCTCCTTCCTCTATCTTGTGTATTTTTTTTTGAAAGGAAATTGCCCATGTAACTGACTTGACTTTTTAGTCAATTGTAATGGAAACTTCTCTTTTCTTCAATGCTGTGTACTCATGAAAAAATGAATTAGACTCAATCCAGGGGGTCGCGTGACCATGTCCACGTTGAGATACACTGGTCTATCGATTGAGATTTTGATTCTACCAAGGGTAGAAAATTGGTCAAGGGAACACGTATGTTCTCTTCAGGGCTATTTGTGATCCATAAAATGGAGAAGCGACCAACAAGAATGATTTTAACTCTACCAAGGGTAGGCAATTGGCCAAGAGAATGTATGCATTTTCTTCGGGGCATTTCGAGTCCAATTTGAATGGAGAAGCGACCAAAAAGAGTGACTTTTATTTTTATTCACTTGAATGTGTCCGGAATTACATCGAATCAGGGAAAATACCGTAATAAATGTTCCACATGCCAAGGGCGACGTACGGGTCTTCCCTGCATATCTTCAAGATAATAGGTACCGGGTCGCACAATTTTGATGATTCGATACGGGCCTTCCCAATTCGTGTCTAACTGAATGGACATGAGCTCTGAGGTTCTGTCTAAGGACCAATTCTCCGAGCTGGAAAGCTCTAGGCCGAACTTTAGTGTTCCGGTATCGAGCAATGCGCTGCTGATATGCTGCTGCTCGCATCTGGGAGGCATTTCTCCATTCTTCCAAAAGATCGAGATGAAGTTGAAGTCCTTCCTGATTACAAGTGGGATCATATTGCTTGACTCGATACGAGGGTACTTGAACTTCAATTGGTACTACTGCGTCGGTACCAAATGCCAAGGAGGAAGGAGTTTCGCCTGTAGACGTGCGAGTCGTAGTTCTATATGCCCACAAGACTTCTGGCAGGAGTTCTGGCCATGCGCCTTTACATTCACCAAGCTTGGTTTTTAAATGGTGCTTGATGATTTTATTCACCGCTTCAACTTGCCCATTTGCTTGTGGATGATATGGAGAGGTGCGGACATTGCGTATTTTCCATTTTTAGCAGAATTCATCAAAAGCAGCATTGTCGAATTGCTTTCCATTGTCGATGATTATAGTATGGGGAAGTCCATAACGGCATATGATATTTCTCCATACGAACTTAGTAGTCTGTTTCTCAGTAATTGTGGCTAAAGGTCCCGCCTTGGCCCATTTAGTGAAATAATCGACTCCCACGATTGCGAACCTATTTTGTCCTTTTCCGATAGGCAGGGGCCCGATGATATCGACCCCCTATTGGGCGAAGGGCCAAGGGCTATCAATTGGCGTCATTTGCTCGGATGGTATATGAGGTATAGGAGAGTATTGCTGACACTTGTCACAATTTTTAGAGAATTCAATTGCATCTGCCTTCATAGTGGGCCAATAGTATCCTTGCCTCATCGCCTTGTATGCTAGAGATCGTCCCCGTTGGTGGTTACCACATGCCCCCTGGTGTATTTCAACTAGAACACGATGTGCTTCTTCTGGGTGGAGACACCTTAAATAGGGCAAAGAAAAACTCTTGCGCAATAACATTCCATTTTGTAAAGTATACCTGACAGCTCGATGGCGGATCTGTCGTGCAGATTTTTTATTTTTCGGAAGATCTCTATCCCTGAGGTAAAGGAGAATGGGGTCCATCCAACACGGAGAGGGATGTACCGTGATCACCTGCTCAAGAGTCGCATGGTCAATACTCGGGCTCTGAAGTTGCTCGATGAGAATTAAATGCGATAACTCAGATTCTGGTGCCGAGGCAAGTTTTGCTAAAGAATCAGCGGTTTGTTTTTCTCGCGAGGGATGTGGATTATTTCATAACTCTTCAACTTTGCAAGCAGGATGAGCACTCGAGATTTGTATAAGGCCATCCTTTCTTCTTTTGCTTCGAATTCACCGAGAACCTGATTGACTATGAGCTGAGAGTCGCTGTGAATGAGTAGATTCTGAATTGAGAGGACGTTTGCTAGTTCGAGGCCAATGATCAGAGCCTTATATTCTGCTTCATTATTTGAGATGCGAGAATCGAAACGTAAGGCGTATTGGAAATGCGACCCGTCTGGAGCAACTAAAATTAGGTCCGCTCCACTGCCGGTGGCCCGTGAGGACCCGTCCACGAAGAGTGACTAGGATGGCTGGTCGCTGATCGCGACATCATCATCGGGAGAGGAGTATGTGAATTCGGCGATGAAGTCAGCCACGGCTTGGCCCTTGATCGCGGTTCTGGGGCAGAATGAAATATCGTGCTCACTGATTTCGATCGCCCATTTAGTTAATCTTCCTGAAGCCTCGGGCTTTTGAAGGACCTGTCGTAATGGATGATTTGTTGGTACTAATATAGCGTGGGCCTGGAAGTATGGTCATAGTTTTCGGGCAGCTGTGACTAGAGCAAGGGCCAACTTCTCCATATCAGAATACTGGGTTTCTGCATCCACCATTGCTCGACTGATATAATAAACGAGCCTTTGTATCCCGGAATCTTCTATTATTAAAGCGGCGTTAATGGTCGTGGAAGACACAGACAAATAAAGGATGAGTTGCTCGTGTGCCATAGGTTTAGATAAAACGGGGGGCGTACTCATATATTGCTTCAATTGTTGAAAAGCTTCTTCACATTGTGGTGTCCACTCCCAGTCAGATTTGGCTGTGGCTCGAAGGAGCTTAAAGAAAGGTAAGCACTTGTCGGAAGCCCGCGAGATGAACCTATTTAACAATGCAATGCGACCAGCCAAACGTTGGACGTCTTTGAGAGTGGTCGGGGACTTCATTTCGATCAATGCTTTTATCTTTTCAGGATTCGCCTTGATTCCTCGTTGGCCGACCATAAACCCCAGAAATTTTCAAGCAGAGACTCCGAAGGCACATTTTTCTGGATTTAACTTCATTCGATACTTCCTCATCAAGTCAAAGGCTTTTCGAAGATCTGAAAGGTGGTCAGTTCCTACAGCGCTTTTCACAAGCATATCGTCGACATAAACCTCCATATTTCGACCGATTTGCGCGACGAATATTTTATTGACGAGGCGCTGATAGGTGGCCCCTGCATTTTCAAGGCCAAAAGGCATTACCTGGTAGCAATATAGGCCTCGATCAGTAATGAAAGCGGTGTGTTGGCTATCGGGCGGATGCATCATGATCTGGTTATAACCGGAATAGGCATCCATAAAACTGAGCAAAGCATGCCCAGCTGTTGAATTGACCAGCTGGTCAATTCGCGGAGTTGGAAAGCTATCTTTAGGGCACGCTTTGTTTAGATCCGAATAATCGACGCACATTCTCCATTTGCCGTTAGCTTTTCGAACGACAACTACGTTCGCGACCCATTCCGGGTAGTCAACTTCTTTTATGAAATTGGCTGTGAGCAGCTTCTCGACTTCAGCTTTCATTGCCATTTGCCTCTCTGCAGTAAAGGCATGTCGGCGCTGGTGGACAGGTTTATAATTTGGATCAATGTTCAAACGATGTGCGATGACGCTGGGGTCGATGCTCGGCATATCTTTGTGAGACCAAGCGAACACGTCTTGGTATTCGGTGAGGAAATGAACCAGATCTTCACGGAGGACGCTGGTTAAAGAGGATCCAATGTATACGACTTTTGATGAATCATCTTTAATTAAGCGGATTGACACTGTTTCTTCCCCGGGAGTCCCTGATTGGAGAGCATTCTCCCTTGGATCCAGAGAGGCGGTCGTCGAAGGACTTGATGAATCTTGCTCTATCATCATAACTGGTGTTGCCTGAGCTTTCTTTCGATCTTGTAGGGCTATCTCATAACAAGACCGGGCTTCTTTCTGAGTACAACCCCAACACCATTAGGGGTAGGAAATTTAACGCACAAATACAAGGGATGTAAAGCTGCCCCAACCTTATTAAGCGATGGTCGACCCAAAATGGCGTTGTACACCGATCTCCGATCTACCACGAGGAAATTGATGAAGATAGTCGTCTTCGCAGGGCTCTCACCAAAGGTGACTGGAAGGTCAATCCTCCCTTCAGGTGTCACCACTTCGCCCCCGAAGCCGATGAGGGGAGTTGAGACTGGCTTGAGCAGGCTTCTGGCAAGTGCCATTTTATCGAAAGCCTCCAGGTAGAGAATATCAGAAGAGCTACCTGTATCCACCATAATACGATGAGTCAGATAGTTTGATACCTTTAACGCGACTACGATGGAGTCTTTGTGAGGGAAGTGAATCCCTTCTGCATCTTCGAGGGAGAAAGAGATTGAAGGACAGTTAGACTCTGATGTATCGGGAGTTCGTTCCAACCAGTAGATATGCTGAGGCTTCTTGGATGCCTTACGGGTGTATGCTTTTCTCGAAGCTTGAGAATCTCCTCCGCAAGCCGGGCCTCCGACGATGGTTCGAATCTCCCCAGTAGGCTCAACATTTTCTTGTAATGTGTGTCGATGAGGTGATTTCTTCTGTTGTGACGGGGCCTCCCCCTTTTAGGTGAATGACCTTGTCGGACAACATAGTCTTGAAGGTGCCCTTTGCGAATAAGAGCTTCGATGTGATCACGCAGAGATATGCAGTCTTGGGTGTTGTGCCCGTGATCTTAGTGAAAATAACAAAACTTGCTCTTATCTCTTTTCTCAGGATCAGATTTGATCTTTGCAGGCCACTTCACATATAGTTTATGCTTGATCTCCATTAGCACCTTTTCCGGAAGCCGATTAAGGGGGGTGTAGTTATGGTACTTACCAGAGTAGACTTTCTTGGGAGAGCGGTCTCGCCGATCGCACCAATATTTCTTATCCGAAGAAGAGACTTCCTCCGGCCTGCGCTTCTTGCCCTGTATGCCATGACGCACTAAAGCAACTTCTTCTGCATTGATATATTTCTGAGCTTTAGTTTGGAATTCTGTCATAGTTTTAGGAGGATTCTTATCCAAAGCGAACCTGAATTTTTCGCTTGTGATCCCAGCTATTAGGGTGGTGAGGCCTTTCTCTTCGGTATAACCTTCAGTTTGGACGGCTTCGGTAGTGAACCGCATTGTAAACTCCTTTATTGTTTCCCCATGCTGCTGTTTCAGATCCATTAGGTGGGACGCCGGTTTTTTGGTGCGGATGCTTCCCATGAATTGGGAAAGGAACAGCTCCGATAGTTGTGAAAAGGAACCGATAAATCGAGGTTTTAACCCCTGGAACCACGTACTGGTTGCTTCATTTAAAGTTATGGAAAAAGCCCTACACATGATTTCGATCCATGTCCCTCTAGCTCCATGAGAGACCTATAAGTTTCCAGATGTTCGAGAGGATCACCGGTGCCTGTATATGGAGTGATGACGGGCGTACGATACTTTCTAGGTAGAGGTGCCTCCATGACCTCGCTGGTGAAAGGAGACTCGGATCGATGTATCGATGCCACAGCGGCTGATGGTCAATTTGCCTGATATCGTTGCTCCATGTCATCAAAACGGTCATGGATTTATTTGAGGTCTCCCTCCCACGGTAAAGTATAACCTTACGTTTCGATGGTGGACTCATGAGATTGCTGTTGGCGGGAAGCACTGGAATGTACGGAATGTGGGGATAGTACAGGGGGTTGGTTGCCGATTGGTATTCGGTTGGACGGAGGATGATTTGGTTGGACCTGTGGTTCGTCCACAGAGTATTTGGAAGCCATTGGTATGGGCTGTGCCTGGCAACCCTCCGGAAGGTAGCTTCTGAGGCTCTAGGAAATGCTGATCAAGTCGGTTAGACAAGGCTTGAAACCCAGCATTGAGAGTTAGGAGTGTGTTTCCGAGGAAACGCATGACATCTTCCTGACTTTCGGAAGCCTTAAATAACGGGTTTTGTGATGGCATGCTAGGATCCCCTTGAGGGATGCTCGTCGAAGTGGCTTGAGGGATGGGCCTCGATTCTGTAACATCAGGTGGAGGTAATGTCTGTCTTGAAGTGGAAGGATGAACTGTCTTTTTTGGAGGCATCGTGTTCGATGGTGGGAACGGCTAAAATTTGGTGATCAAATTGCGTTCCCACAGACGGCGCCAATCTATTTACGTCATATTTTGTAACAGGGTCCTCCAGACATTCACCTTTCCTTGCTAACGATTTCCTCCTGACCTGAAAAAAGACAAAGGAAAAACTATGGTGGCCGGCGTCCAGCCGTTGGCCCTCCGATGCTTAAGTTAGATAGGATAGGATTGAAGGAAAAGAAATAAACGAATTGAGAGTGAATAATGTGTACCTTCTTATCGATGAAACCATCCATTTATATAGATCTGAATATCCCACTCTGTTACGCAAGATCTCAAGATTATTACGGATTTCATGGGATAAAATGTTTATCCTACTCATCCTTAGATAAAGGAACAGTCTGATCCAACTACTCATCTGATTAATTACGTTCCTTGATAGTGATCCCTTGATATGCGGAACCGCAGGCGAAGATAAGCCCAAAACAGGTCTATGGGCTGCTGGTACTCTGAGACGAGGGATGTCCTTGCTAGAAACCAAATACCAAAACTATTCACGTGTCGGGAGCTACTCATAGGAGGGAGCTACTCTTATCAGGAGTGCTTGCATTTTAGGATGCGACCCCTCGCAACGAGCACTAGCCGGGCTGCTCGCATTTTATGATGCGACCCCTCGCGACGAGCACGAGGCGGGCTGCTCGCATTTTAGGATGCGAGCCTTCGCGACGAGCACGAGCCGGGCTGCTCGCATTTTAGGATGCGACCCTTCGCGACGAGCACGAGGCAGGCTACTCACTTTTTAGGGAGGCCAAATTTCTCTATAACAACCATCGCCAATACATATTGACCATCGCTGATACTATTGACGATGGTCAGTGTGTTTTGGCGGTTGACAGCCTGGATGGCCTTTAAAAAAAATTAAACCTTCCAACATGGGTCCATCGGTCTTCTCTATTCATATAAACACCACATCCTCCTTTTCATAAACTCCAACCATTTGAACTATAAGAACAAAATAAATAAACTAACAAATAAAAATGATTCAACTCCTTACTGGCTTGTATGACCTTTAATAAATACGAAAAAAAGAAAATATTTCAACGTCGAACTAGCACACTTTGCACCACTAATATGAACACCACATCCTCTTCCCTTTCACAAATTCCAACTAATTAGACAACAAAACAAATTAAGAAAAAGAAACTAAAATAACTAGCAAGGGAATCTCCATACCCTCCCCCCTTTTACAAACTCTCACTATTGATTAACACCAACAATAACGAAAAATAACAAACAATACAACTTACCTTTAACATGCAGGTTTGACATAGTGGCCGGAGATTTAAAAACAAACCCTCCTTTTTTAACAAGAACTACGCCGAATTTTAACTAGTGATTGTCGTCTTTGCGCGGGGAGTCGAAAAACTGCCCGTATAAGTATTAACTGTCGAAGAAGACTTTGTGTGAGTATCGGCCTCTTAGTGTAGTCCCCTTCAACTTTGTCTGCAAGATACTGAAATTATTGGAGAGAGAGAGAGAGAGAGAGAGAGAGAGAGAGAGAGAGAGAGAGAGAGAGGCTAAAAAGGAATTTTCTACCCATGGGCCCCACTTGAGGATCCCAACCCACGTCTCCTCACCCACCCCTCGTGTTTTGTGGGGCCCATTCGAAGTCACAGAGGTGATTCAAGCGGTTCACATGGAATGGGTTATAATTTCAGGCCGTTGGACGAAATTTGAGGGCAAAGCTCATCGCGGATGGACCAAAGGGGTGGGAATAGATCGAATTAATGCAAGGTTGTAGGCCACAAATAGTTTCGATTTTTTTTTTTAAAAAATGACCCTCCCATGGTTTCACGATTGTCCAAATAAAGTGGATGGGCCAGATCGGCCAAGAGTGGGCCTAACTGTTGATATTGTGGGCCCGTGCCTTATGCACAAAAGGACCCCTCGACTTCCGTGCTCTACTGCCACCAAACGAGTGTGTGGCTATGTAAAAGGGCATTTTGGATTGGAAAAAGGCCAATAGTGCTCAGGAGGCTAGATAAAGAAAGAGTTCTGACAAGGGGGCCAAACCATAGAAGACATTATAAATTAGGGCTTTTCAACTATAATCCCATCAAAAAGTGTCCGCACCACATGATAAGATGGTATGATCGGAACCCTCAATATTATAGATTCTATCCTTACAGCTTACCTGAATAGAACTATGCAGATCGGATGACTTAGATTCATAACTATATGTACATGGACCATTAACGTTAAAAATGACATTTATTGGATTACGTTCATCTCCAAAAATGGAAGGAAAAAGTCATAATTCAGGGTTAATTTTTAGATGCTAACTTATCTTACTAAGAATATGGACGGTTATTAAATAACCAATTGTGAATCGCGACAGAGAAAAAAGAAGTTATTAAATACGTTGTGACAAATCTCGTTTTCGGAATTATCTCGAGATATTTTATATTTTGAGGTTATTCTCAGATATTATGGGGAAAATCTCACCGAAAATAAAATTATTCAAAATATTTATTGCAAAATAATAAATAATTTAGAGTATATATTTATATAACAAATTCTTTAAAAGGTTTCTACTATTTTTTTCCATTAATTTTGCGATAAAAACGCGATATTTTAAAATATCCCGGTAATATTGTGGAATATATTTTTGTTCATTTTCACGATATTTTTGATTCATTCTCATACGGATTAAACTCACTCCTGCTTCCTCCGTCCTGCGTCAAAACGACCCCATCACCCCACCAGAGGGGAAAAAGAAAAGAAAAACTGGCGCAGGATAACCCCTAACCCGCTAAAATGCGCAGGTATGTACACCTCCCACCTCTCATCCTCTTCCTCCTCCTGCTCCTCACTCTCCTCCCTCTCTCCATGTCCCAATTAACAGAAGCCCAAAAGACCATCATGACCAGAGTCTCCGAATCACTGAAGAACTCCTCTTCAACATGGAACACCACAGACCCAGACCCATGCAAATGGTCTGGTGTCACATGCACCCAAAACGCCATCACCCATCTCTCCCTCTCCTCCCTCCAATTCAACATTTCCTCATTCCTTCCTCTCCTGTGCGATATCGACACCCTTCGATCCCTCGACCTCTCCAACAATCACCTCTCTTTAATCCCATCCGTTTTCTTCACTAACTGCTCCGGCCTCGATAGCTTACAAACTCTAAATTTCAGCAACAATAGATTGTCTGGATTTCCCGCTTTTGTTGGGTTTTCTAGTTTAGAGTTGTTGGACCTGTCCACCAATTCTTTGGACGGGAATATAACGTCTCAGTTCGATGAGCTGGTTTCGCTTCGGAGTTTGAATTTGAGTGGGAATTCCCTTTCTGGCCCACTTCCTACTCTTCTTGGGAAGGGTATGGCTTTGGAGGAGTTGCAGCTGTCGAAGAATATGTTCATGGGTCGGATTCCAGATGAGATTTTGGGGTATGGCAATCTTACTCTTCTTGATCTTAGCTCGAATGGACTTTCTGGGCGTGTTCCTGATCGGATTGGAGAGCTTTCCAAGTTGGAAACTCTTATTCTTTCTTCAAATTCGTTGAGCGGTGGAATCCCACAGAGTCTGTCGAGGATTGGGACACTGTCACGGTTTGCTGCGAATCAGAATAGTTTTTCGGGGAGTATTCCTGCGGGAATTTCAAATTATACAAGGAATTTGGACCTTAGTTATACTCAGCTAAGTGGGTTCATCCCGTCGAACTTTCTGTCGCCTCTGAATTTGGTGTTTGTCGATCTATCGAATAATAGGCTAGAAGGGCCAATCCCTGTGGACATGTCCCTGAACTTGATCCGCTTGCGATTGGGCGGGAATAAACTAAATGGGTCGATCCCGTCGTTGATTGGGAAGCTCTCGCGTTTGATGTATTTTGAGGTGGATGGAAATAGCTTGAGTGGGGAGATTCCGCCAGACCTGGCAAAGTGTGAGAAGTTGACTCTGTTGAGTCTCTCTCAGAATCAGTTTAATGGTTCGTTGCCGAAAGGGTTGGGCAATCTCTCTGAACTGGTAGTTTTGAAGCTCGACAGGAACCAACTCAGCGGGGAAATTCCCACAGAATTCTCCCAATTGAAGAACTTGTCTTCCATAAGTCTTAGTGCAAATTCACTTACGGGTGTGATACCTTCAGGAATTACTGGATTGCTAAAGCTCTCGAATTTGAACTTAGAACACAACCGACTCAACGGTTCAATACCTGATGGGTTTGTCAACTTGAAATCGCTGTTAGAAGTTCGGTTAGGAAATAACCTACTAGCTGGGAGCATTCCGGGAATGCCAATCAGCTTACAGATAGCCCTCAACATCAGCAGCAATCTATTTGAGGGGCCTATACCTTTTAGCCTTGCAGAATTGGGGAACTTAGAGATTTTAGATCTCTCGAACAATCGGTTCTCGGGTCTGATTCCAGATTTCTTCTTAAGATTGGGGAGCCTGACCCAGTTGGATCTTTCCAATAACCAGCTTTCGGGAACCATTCCACAGTTCCGGTCCGGCGTCAATGTCACTACCACTGGAAATAAGGATCTCGTCCCCAGCACGAATCATTCCACAGTCACTGTCTCGTCGACTGGGAGAAGAAAAAATTTGTCTGTTTTGGTAATTGTCATGGCAGTTGTTGGAGCTGTTGTTGCTATAGCTGTTGTTGCTGTGGTGTTCATAGTCTCGCGACGGTTTTATCAGGTCGATGATAAAATTCAAGAATTAGAAGAGCCTGTACCGCAGGTAATGGACGGCCATCTAATCACTGCAGATAACACTCACCGCTCTAGTATTGACTTCACCAAAGCCATTGAAGCAGCTGGGAGCCCTGCAAACATAATTTTCAAGAGCAGGTTCTCCACTTACTACAAGGTGATCATGCCTAGTGGAATGAGCTACAGCATCAAGAAGATTAATTGGAACGACAACATATTTCAGTTGGGGAGCCATGAGCAGCTCGTACAAGAGCTCAAGGCCCTCGGGAGGCTCAACAATTCAAGAATAATGACCCCTCTGGCCTATGTTTTGACGGCAGATTGGATGTATCTGTTCTATGAACATGCACACAAGGGAACCGTCTTCAATTTCCTTCACAAAAATTTGTCGGGTGCCCTGGATTGGCAGTCTCGGTACAACATTGCCCTCGGAGTAGCTCAAGGACTATCTTTTCTACATGGGTGCCAGGACCCAGTTTTACTCCTCAACCTTTCAACAAAGACCATTGTCTTGAAATTGCAGAATGAGCCTCAGATAGCAGACATCGAACTTTGCAAGCTCATCAATCCTTCAAAGAGTACCGGGGCTTGCTCCGCTGGGTACATCCCTCAAGGTGAGATAACTATTCTACACTACATTTATCGTTCTTTAATGCCGTTTCTGTCGGTTCTAATAAAGAGATATAGTGGAAAATATAAATATCATAGACAAGAAACAATAAAAGAATTATTTGGAGAGCTTAGGCACATTATAGTTGTTGTTTTAAAGATAGATTTACCCTCACAACGAAGACCCTCGAAGACTAGGTCTCAGCAACTTTGCCCCGGGAGGCAATGATTTTCCTAAATATATGGCTTGGATAAGGTGCATGCATGATTTAAGCCACATGAACTCAAGCTCGGTCTTTCTAATTTGCAAAGAAGAAAAAATGTAGAGAGAATAATCAAAGAGAATGAGAAGAATATAACTTTTTCTGTTATAGAATGAGAGAACGAGAAACTTATTTAAAAAGTAGGAGGTAGTCGTTGGTCATGAGGCGCATTAATGGCATATTGGTGCATGATGGCTCTTTATTCACGAGTGCATGCGTGTGACGTCATCTATGCAGAGTGCCCAAGTCGAAGACCACACAGATTACACCTCACCGTGTCACGACTTGAAATGACCACTACTGCAAGCCCCGCGTGCGTGTACGAGGTTGCTCTCATGGCATACTCTTGGTTTCCAATACAAATAATAAGAAAATAAATCTAATATAAATGCTTTCTCATCTCACTTCATTTCCTACGTGAGATTAAAACCAACACAAGAAGACAAAGGGGATAACCAACACTATAAGACAAAATAGGAAAAAGATTAATTTTTTTTTCTTATTTTTTAAATATTTTTTTTTCTAACAATCATTCACAATTAAAACTTAAGAAAAATGATGATGATAGTTGAAGAGGAAACCAATTGGGCAAATAAGTGAAATGAAGTCCATCTGTAGATGTATTGTGAGATTAACCTTGCTAAATGTAAATATATTTGGTTTGTTGGGTGGTAGTAAGATAAAGCTTTAAATTACCCCCACAATGTGCAAACATTGAAAAACAGGCGCCCATGCATCCCCAGTCGGATCGCTTATGGTTGCATGTACGGAGGATGGTTACATGATAGAGTAATAAATATAGGTCTGGGCACACTTGAATTTTCGATGTGACAGGATTTGGGATTTCGGTAAGTTACAGAGCATACGTCCAAACAATGTCTAGAATGTATGCATGAGAACTAGGCTACCATGAATCGCTCAAAAAAAAAAAAAAGAAAAAAAAAAAGAAAGAACTAGGCTACCTCGAGGCTAGATTGCCGAAGCTCTCGAATTGGAACTTAGAAGGCAACCGACTCAATGGTTCAATACCTAATGGGTTTGTTCACTTGAAATCGCTATTAGAAGTTCGGTTAGGAAATAACCTACTAGTTGGGAGCATTCCGAGAATGTCGGGCAGCTTGCAGATAGCCCTCAACCCCAGCAACAATCTATTTGAGGGTCCTATGCCTTTGAGCCTGGCAGAATTGCTGAACTAAGAGGTTTTAGATCTCTTGAACAATCAGTTCTCAGGTCCAATTCCGAAATTCTCCCTTAGATTGACGAGCCTGACCTAGTTGGATCGTTCTAATAACCAGCTTTTGGGAACCATTACATAGTTCCGATCCAGCGTCAATGTCAATATTACTGGAAATAAGGATCTCATCCTGATCATGATTCCCACCATCTCTTTGACTGGGAAAAGAAAAAATTTGGCAGCTTCGGTAACTGTCATGGTAGTTGTTGGTGCCGCTGGTGCTATAGCTGTTGTTGCCGTGGGGGATTATGACCACTTAAAAAATTCATGCCCAATTAAAATGTTTACCAATTAAAACTTAATTAAACAATTAACACTTAGGCTTCTAAGCCAAGTGGGTCCAATCACATGGACTACAAATGATTCAACATTTAAGCAACTAATCTATGTAGGAGAAGTGAAAATACAACTTGTGTGTGCTATACCATTCAAGTGCCTAGCATGTAATGTATTCATGCATACATATGAATTTAACTATTCAAATAACAAGCATAATAGAATTGCATCCACATAAGCCAAACACAAATACAACGATGTATAGTGGTTCGGTTTCCCTGTTTCACTCTCGGCTTCCATACTTTTCCCTCAAGTGCACCGAATTTCACTATCTTGGAGTTTCAATAGGTTCCTTCCAACCTTTACACTTGGTTTTCAATAGGTTCACCATAAACTTCGATCCTACATAAGAATCGGCTGCACGGAGTCTTAGTTGGTTTTCTATCGACTAACCAACCAACAACCATTACACGTACACTTTTGTCGAAGGCCTACACAAGGACTTGATTTAGGTCCTACACAAGGACTTAATGAGGTTGGGTCACAAACTCTACACTCAATCCTACACAAGGAATGAGTGTAACATGGACTCATACAATTGACAACTTGTTGGATTGAGCCCCTTTTGATGCACTTTTTTGGAATTTCTTTTTCATGCTCTCCTATACTTGAATCAACTCCTCCTTGCTCCCCTGATCTGTGATGTTGAATGCTTCAGCTCCTTTGATCGGCTACCTTGTATTTGATGCTCCTTTAAGGTGACCAAGGTAATGGGAGGATGGTGGTTGAACCCTTACAACTAACGGATATTTTGTTCTAACTAGGGATTTGACTAGATTGCCATTTCTAGAAATGGTTTAGACAAAAGGGTTTATCTAAGAATTCAAGTCTAAATTCTAGAGAATGCAAGAATCCATGTTCTTCTCCAAATAGAGCTTGGAATGCTCATTAGAGTGAATGATCACAAGGAGGAGAGCATGAATCCGTTTGGGTGACATCTTAGAAGGTTTATGAAGTATTGGGATACACTAGGGCTTCTAACTCACTCAAAACCATCATTGGTGCAAAGATCCAGAGTAATTTTTTTTTTTTTTTTATAAAAAAGGCTCCAACGGATCTTTAACGGTCGGCTTTGGTCGACCTATCGATCAGTGAGTCGATTGAGCACCTTACAATGGCTAGTTTCTAGTCGCTTTTGGTCGACCGATCCGAGCCGTCGGTCGATCGAAACTTGATCATTTTGGCCTGATTTATTGCTGGATTGTTTTGGCCATTCTCGGTTGATCGAGGTCGGTTGGCCGACGATCGATCGACAAATGTCGTTTTGCTGCTGTTTTGGATTTCTGGTTTACAGCAGCAATGCACCTCTTGATAACCTATCTTAACATGTTCAATTAAGGCTTCTAAGGCTAAGGAAGATGACTGATGGTTTTCCTATTAAGTCCAAGTCATCTAGAGGCTAGGTTGATTTGGAACAAGGGTCTAAGGCTAGGTTTACCAAGGCACCTCATGATTTATTTGTGTCTTTGGCCTTGATGCTTCAAATCTTCAAGTCTTCGGTCTTCAAGTCTTTCCATGGAGGCTCAACCGACTGAAGACACCCTAGCTCATATCATTGACAAAAACCGAGGTACTAACAAAGAAAGACCTTCGATACACTAGGTCTCAGCAACTCTGCTCTCGAGATGCAACAGTTCTCCTAAATAGATGGCTTGGATCAGGTGCATGCATGATTTAAGCCACATGAACTCAAGCTTGCTCTTTCTAATTTGCAAAGAAGAAAGAATGTAGAGAGAATAACCACAAAGAATGAGAAGAACATAACTTTTTTTTTTTTTTTTTTTTCTTTTTTTCTGTGTATAGAAGGAGAAAATGAGAAACTTTTTAAAAAGAATACATGAGGTAGCCTTCAATAATAGGCCCAAAAATGGCCCAACATCTGAATGGGCTTGATCTAGGCTCATTGAGTTTTAGAAAACCTTCCTTTTTTTTCAAATGTCTCCAATGTAACGCGCCCACCCTAGCATTCTGCAAACACAATTCAATTCGACAAGATGGACACATTCCCTAAGTAAAATATTCTTCATAAGCCCACTAAAAAGTCCAATTATCACAACTTTAAGCCCCAAAAAAATAAACAGTTTTACATTTGGTAATCTTAGAGCCTAATAGAGGATCTCTTTAAGTATATCGAATTTTCCATTCATGATTATCAAAATGTTAGTGGGGTCCATTCCAGCCCATAGGGTCTTTTGGGCCCATTCTCAAGGATAGGCCCAAAGTGGCCCAATATAGATTGTGGTCTTAACTTAGGTCCACTACATGGTAGCATGGGCTTTTTTTTTTTCCTGATCCATATTGGGTCACAATTTACTAAATGTGCCATTCAAAATGGGGCCTGCTATAACACATAGTAATTCCATCAAATCATAGGAAAAACAAGGTCTTATAATATAGTTACCTAAGGGTCTAGTATCTCGGTAAGCCCAAGATAATGGCAAAGTTTCTTCTTGGTCTGAGATTCATTTTCAAGAGACTTCTTAGGGCTAATAATAAGTCCCACATCAGGCCATGCAATGGTCCCTTTTAATTTGGCCAAAACTACATCTTTTAGGTTGTGGCCCATATATCGCCTTTTGTTAAGATGGAGATTTATCCATCTTTTACATCCATGATTTTTTGTGGCCCACTTGCTGGCCAAATACAAAATTATTAGAGTGGATCTTTCCATGATCAGATGGTTCCCATATCAGTCCAAGTAATATTCAAAATCCCAATTTTCCTTAACAACAACTATTAGTTTAAACCATAAACATGTCTACTTGGGAGATAGAAAATAAAATATGCATATATTGGTGAATTATAAGGACCAAAGGAGACTTTTTTTAGGTGGCCCTATATATGATTAGATTAGAGCCAGATTTAATAATTACAACAACAAAGTATGCAAAGTAATCATTTTTCTCCTTTTTCTTTACAAATCGCATGTACAGAGAAACTAACCATGTTAAGGGCACAAATTGTAATTTAACAAAAAAAATTATACTTATTATTGGCTAAGGATTAAACTCTTCTTCAAATCAAAGAAAATCATAACATGAAAATATTCAAATGGTCAGATCTGACCCATTTTATGAATCCAACGTCTTTGGTCGTGGTTTTAGCCGTCCACATATCTATGGATTTTTGGCTGTCCTTAGATCCAGAGATGGCCTTTCTAGTGTTTTAAATGGCCTCTAATTAACATCCAATGTGGCCCATTTCAAGATCAGATTGAGTGGCCAGATCTGTCCCATCTCAGCAAATCCGACTGTTTGGAAAAATCCATTTGTTAAATGAAGTCCCTGGTATGGCATGATGTAGAGGCTTGCTAGCAAGCAGTAATATATATTTTTATGGCAGTAAAAAGGTTTGGGACCTATCCATTTCCAGCCCATCATCCATCCCAAAATATCGTTCAGAAAAATGATCCAAAACAGCCCCTGATTGAAGCCCGTCTGGACAGTCCAAATCTGGCCATCCTACAGCCTTTGTTTGGGCGTCACTTCCTGGATCAGCCTCTGGTCCAGATTATTTCAAGAGTTAAGATTTATAACGGTATTAATTCATCAGAAATGGCATTTTAAGATGGTATACGGATGGCTAGATCTTGGCTACAATCCATCAATAATCTTGAACGTCCCATTGTCACGCAAGATTGATTTGATAGCAAAAGTTCCCAACGGTTTTTTTTTTTTTTTTAATTTTTTTTCTTTCTGTTGGGATGGCCCACTACTATTCATCAAGAAATTAGAATCATGCAGGAAAAGATAAAATAATAAAAAAGAAAAGAATGATAAGGTTCGTACCTTTCCACTTTGCTTTGCACCTAACAACTCTCTCTCTCTCTCTCTCTCTCTCTCTCTCTCACACACACACACACACACACACACACACACACACACACACACACAAACGTCCAGCCCATCTACACAAGGGAGCTGAGGGAGGAAATCACGTGGAGAGGTTGGGTGTAGGCTTCCATACTTAGCATGTAATGCCTATCACTTCCCCAATCAAAGGTCTTGATTGGATTTTGTCCAAACCTGGTAAGTGCCGACTTTTTAGAGCATAAAGTTTGGTAAAAATATGACTTATACATGAGAGCTTTCGATCCCATGACCTACACTTACCATGCCAATCTTCTTGTGTGTGTGGGTATTTAAAAACCTTGGTTAATCACTCCACTCTAAGGTCCTAAATTACTTATTTCATGACAATGAATATGCAAGGAATCATGTAATGAGCAATTATGTACAAGCAAAAGTCATTAATCAATGGTATATTTTCTAAGTTAGCCAGGGAAATGAAATGAATTGTTTCTAAATTAAATTATGAATGTCCATCTATATTAGTTTCTGAACTTAGCAAATCAAATTCTTATATTACTAGTCATGATGAATGTCGGCAATAACCAATATCTCTAGCATATGATCCAAGTATAGCAGGTATTCTGAAGATGGCAAGTAAATAGGAAAAGAAAAGAAAAGAAAAAAATCAATTTTTTTTCTAGGATATTACAATGGGCTTGTCCTAAGGGTTTCATCAAACGGTCGATAGCTTTGTGCGGTCCTTGCATGGCTTGTAGATTCTTCTATCAAAAAGCTTCAAATACCGTCGTTATCATAGGATTGTTCCTTGGAGCACTGTCCATGGGATTGTTGTCCGCACCATTGTTAGATACCACCAAACTGAGGAAAAGCCTCGCTTTGATACTAACTGATGTAGGGAAGGGTGTGAGGAGGAAGATCACCATCTTTCCCAAGTGATTAAAACCTTAAATCCATAAGGAGAGTTCTTGAATCTACAAGAAAGTGAAAAAAAAACTCAAATATTTTTATTGAATAATGTTTGTAATGTGTATGATTTCTTGATTACATTACTAATAAAGAAAAGTAAACCTTAATTTGCAATTGCCAAAAATACCAAAATTCTAACCCTAATAGAAGTCCTAATTCAACTAGAATAGAGCTTACTCGAAATCGTAAGTTTTTCCAAAAATAGAAGTCCTAAATTAACCTTACTAGAGGAGTCCTAGCATTATTATAATTAATCTCTAAAAAAGAAAAATCTAAAACTCTAAAAATAAGGAAATATGACAAAAATTGGAATTACTAAAAATAGTAATTTTTTTTTCTAAAATCCCATTTTTGAACTGGAAGTGTGCATTTTTTTACGAAACAGACGGACGCGACCCACCTTGTGGGTCATTTGACCCATTGGATGGCTCGTTACGGTAAAGATTGATAGGTTGTGCGTCCTATAATGATACCCGGATTAAAAGTTACGATTGATTTACAGTTCACACTTCGAATGAAAATTTCCCCCTATCCAGATTGAATTTCTTCGAATTGGATGTGATTGGGACCTAGTTACATCATGCCTCACGTAGGATTGGGCCCGGATTTGACAGACTACTTCCGCTTTCATTTGGCCTTCTTTTGGTCCAGCCATGCTGAGAATGCATCTGTGCCACATCCTACATCACATTCTCAGCCACATTCAATGGTCAAGATGGCTTGATTTCTCATGATGGGCCACACACCTAAGTGGGGGGCCAACAATGAGTGCGCAAGGAAGGGATGCATGCAAGGGGCTTGATCAAGCAATGATCGTAGAAGAGGGGCCCCACACATGAGATATTTGAAAAGCAAAGGTGGGCTCCGCACATGGTTTGTTTGAAAGAGAAAGGGGCCCCACACATAAAAGCCGGGCCGGGAGTGTTTTTAATAGGTTGGATAAACCAAGAGGTGGGCCATCATCACAAAGGGGGGCACCCTCGCCAGGCAACCCACCTTTGAACAAACCATTAGAGAGCTTGAAAGAAGAAGTAAATGGAAGAATGCTTTTATTGGTGATGGAAGGATAGTAAAGGAGGAATTAAATGGATCTTTTAAAGAGAATGAAAATTGAGTGGAGATAGGACGAAAATAGAACCAACCGTTTTAAAGAAGAGGAGGGCCGCTAGATGATTTCGGAGCAAGCATTCGCGACAATCTGATTGCCACTGGAAGCATCACAGGTGTGACAAGACATCTCATGAAGGTTTGATTGCACGGTCTTTTAACTGTTTCGAAAATGACAAACTAATAATAAAATAATAAAAAATAATGATCATCAATCAAAATTGATAAAAAAGAAGAAGAAAGGATCAGAAAGGGAAAACCTAAAAGAAAATGAAAAAAGAAAGAAGAATAAGAAAAATTAGGAAAAGAAAAAAAAGGGAGAGTAAGGAAAAGAACAAAAAGAAGAAGAAGAAGAAGAAGAGAAAAGTAGAAAAAGAGAATTTAGAGAAAGAATGTGAGAAATGTTAAAAAAGAAAAATAATTGGTGAAAGCAGAAAAATAGAAAATTAAAAAAATCAGAAAAATTTCAAAAAATGGAAAATATTAGAAAAATTCCAAAAATAGAAAACTTAAAAAATTCAAGAATTATAGAAAATTATAAAAAAAAAATTAGAAAATTAAAATTTTTCCAAAAAAAAAAAAATCAGAAAAACTTAGAAAAAGCAAGAAAATAAAAAATCCCAAAAACTAGAAAAAAATCCAAAATCACAAAAAATTAGAAACAAATCCAAAAAGCTCAGGAAATTAGGGGAAAAAAAGAAGAAGAAGGAAAAGATCAAAATAAAGCTAACCATCTCCCACAATTGGTTTTTAGTTTTTAGTTTTTTTTTTTTTTACATTTTTTTTAAGAAGAGTTGTATCGCCCAAAAGCATTTCCTGGGATCTTTTTTTCTTTCAAATAAGTTGGTTTTCAATAAAAAAAAGTGTTATACCTAGGTGGAGCTCCAAAGTAATAAAACTTTTTCAAGAAAATACTTTTCCAATATATATTTAAATAAAAAAAAGTAAAAAAGCCGATGGCGTCAGAAGTATTAAGGAGTTTTCATGGGTGAGAACAAAGGTTGAGAACAAAGGTTGAATTCAGTTTTTTTCGATTCCTTAGATTTTGCTGAATTCAAAGTAATAAAAAATGAGGTAAACCTGAACTTCAATGTTAGTCTGGTCACATTAAGAGCAAAGTAATAACATGGTACAAATAAGCCGCACCCTGGTTAGGAGTTAGGACAACTACGTCTCATTAGTGTAAAATATCAATCGTAACCCATGTGTTTGATTCAAAAGATCACATGGAGAAAAGGTTGCCTGCACATACCTAGTCAGGGACATTTGTGGTGTTTAATGAGTTAAAGTGGCGCAGAAGGATCCCCATAAGGCCGTGAAGTGCAGGATAGTTATCACTTTGATGGCCAATCACGCAAGTAATCTTAGGGCGATCGTGTGATAAGGGATATTACAAATCCAAATCCAATAGTCGGATTCCCATAAGGCCACGAAGTGTAGGGGCGACTATCATTTAGATTCACTGACATTCCTGATGCAAATTACTAATCAAGATATGAAAGGGTTGTGATTTGATGGCCATAATGCCACGAAGCACTGGGATAATCACAACTCTTTCTTCAACCCTCGTGATATGTGCAAGTTATTTTTTCACCAGATGATCAATTGATATCGATACCAAAGCAACAATCAATCTGGACCCCATCTAAGCCTGGCCAAAATGGTGGGACTCTTATCAATTTGACATTCGGTTACCCATAACCTCTACCAAAGCGAGATATCTGTAGAAATCCCACCCCAATAAACCATTCATTCTATGTTAAATTGGAATTGATGGCTAACTCAAACCTATAATACTTAGGAAACCAACAACCAAAAAATCCTAATTAGGCACCTGTTCACTACAAATCCACCCATACCACCCCACAACCCAATCCAAAGTGACATAGAAACCTGTTCACTACAAATCCACCAGATCACCCCATAACCTAATCTAAAGTGACACGGAAACCATATAGAACCATCTGAACCCAAAAGAAGAATTAGAGGGCAAAAATCCATGTCAGCGGAAATCTAATTTACACTATAGCAGTTTTTCCCAAAATATGGACCCATTGATGGACATTTGGTATCCCATAGAGCAGTTCACGTGTAGAAAATGCTAGTAGCTTTGTAGCAGTAATCAGATTACTACTACCTTGTAAAAAGTCAACAGGAATCTGCACAAAGGTTGCCCACAGATCTCTAGGTCAGTTGCCTTGAGATTCAGACCCCAACAGAAATTTGACTTTTAGAGGGTAGCCAAATTGCTATTTATCTTTGATTCTTGATGAAATTAGAAGTTTTATCACTTATCTAGCCAACCAAAAGATGCCACGTGTCCAACAACCAACGTTGCCAACAACCAACCAAACCTCACAACATGGCATTATCACCCCTAAACTTCCAACTTATTAGAAAAACACCATCACCCCATCTATAAATACCCATACCTCAATTCAAATACACCTCATTCTCTACACACCCATTCTCTACCAATTGGAGAGAGAGAGGGAGCAAGAGAGAGAAGGGTTTAGAGATCAAGAGAGGGAGAGTGAGTGTACACTCCATCCAAACCATCCAACCTTACCCACAGGTCCATTTAAGCTATTGCAATGGTTTAGGTCGACTAGAGTAGGGTCAGGATTTGAGATCCATGGTCATCTTCTCTTAGGAGGATTGTCATAACTTTCACTTCTCCTCTCAAATTTCCATGTCCACAAGGGATAATCCAACTGCCCATTTTCTTTGTTTTTTTTATTACATTGCACATTTCTCCTCTCATACACCCCCTGCTTCTCCCTAGGTCAATTAAGGTGTATGCTCTATGCTTTTCCGAGCCTTAGGATCCTGGCACATCAAGAACCTAAGATCATTCGACCTCCTTTCTTTTTCTAATAAGCTTTACGACTATGGTTGATGTGCGGAGTTGTCTCCACAATCATAGGTATAGTGACTTGAGTTGAGCAGTAGTTTCCTAATCGGTTTCGGATCTTGTCCGCAACTGATTAGACAATAAGATTATTTGAAATCCTTAAAGTCCTTCAAAATTCCAAAATCCCATAAAATAGAGACCGCATGTGAGTGCAAGTGGAGAATAGTGTCTAACTTCTTCCATCTTCGTCACTGAAGTCCTTGCTTAGAATCTTCAGCCACAATCCACCTTCAAGAGTCATTCTAGTTGGCTAGCCTTTGATTCCCCAATTGAAAGTGATTTTATGGTGTCTAGCCGACTGTAGATTCTAAGCTTCATTAGCTAGTGGCGACTCCAAGTCAAATATACTATTATCTTGAGTCAACACTATACCCTCAACCAAACATCCCACAAAGGAAGATTAGCTATAGTAGTGGGGGTGATCCCGCCCGCGGGAGAGCGTTCATAGATCATCATCATCATCATAGAGTTCTAAAGACTAGGACCCAAACACAACCTCGGCGATTGTTTGCGTGATAGGTCAGTCCCGAAAGTTTACATATCAATTGATATTGAGATTGTTGTTCTGCGGTTGCAGAGTACGCGTACACAATGAGGGTGACGATGGCCGGCAATGTCTACAGTTTTGGGGTTGTTTTATTGGAGCTGGTGACGGGAAAGCCATCGGTCAGCGAAGGAACCGAATTAGCCACGTTGGTACAGAGTAATTCAGCTCAGAATGATGCATGGGAGCAGATTCTTGATTCCACAATTAGCAAAACATCACTGGCAGTTCAAAGTCAGATGCTATGTGTCCTGAAAATTGCTCAGGCTTGCGTTAGCATCTCACCTGAGTCAAGGCCCAAGATGGAGAATGTGGTGAGGATGCTGCTTAATGCCCAATGAGACCTAATTCGATGCAGATGATTTACATATACAAGAGAAAGAAACAAGGTATCAGTTTTGTGCAGGGAATGTGCATTTGATTTCTTGTTTTTTTTTTTTTTTTTTTTTCCTTCTATAGTGGTATTAGGTGCTTTTCTTTGTTAGGAGATGGGTTTTAGTTATACTTCAACATGTTGTAAAGACAGTTAAGGTTTCTCTTTAAACATTGAATGTACCTTATAACCTGCTCTATATATTTTTCAAAGCAATCATTAAAAATTATTTTCAACACAGCTAAATTGAATTACGAATGTTCAGTTTAATCAAGAGGATTTATGGTGAGTTAATAATGTTTCCTATTGTTAGATGAGCTGTGCATCGAAACACAGTTCAATTGGGTCAGGTTGGGTAGCCAGTAGCCCTAGACCTGACCTATGTAAGAATTGGGTTACAATATTGGACCCAATCCATTTATCACATGAGTCAGGCTTGGGTTGATTTTAGGTCTTGTTTAGACATTACAATTGAGTTTTCAGTGTTCCAAACCATCCCGTTGGCACTGGCTATCATTTTTCATGGTAAAGAATAAAATGGCTAACATTCCTAAATAGACACATTTAAAAACTATGTCCCGCTTGGGTTAGGTAGGGTTGCTTTAAGAAAGTACCCATTTAGTAATTTGAACTTTTGGACCCAACTTGCCCCATATGTCTAAATTTTGGATCCAGGCCCAATATTGTCGGGTTGGATCTAATGGCCCCTTGGGTCCACCAGGCCCATTTGCACATCTAAACTTACATGAGCTAAAAAAAATCAATTAAAGATCAGCACATGGTTTTAGTTGGCACTATGACTAATTTGTGGAAAAGGCCGAAGCTGTAAACAGAAGGAAGTCATTTCTCATCAAAGCTGTTGATGGGCCAGTCATATCCAAAGAGTCCAATGAGGTAGTGGGATTATAATTATACAGAACAATGAGGTAGCTTTTTGAAAACCTTTTTGAAAACCTTTTTGAAAGAGGAACCTGAATGTCAATTCCATATTAATTAGGCATCTTTCCTAAAATTCCCGTTTCTTTAAATCGTTCTTTCTCTAGGAAATGCATAGGTAGCATCTTGTTTTCAGTTTAGAAAAAAGAGAGGAGAGAGGGGGCCATATCCCTCTACATTGGCTTAGATCTAATGATCAGGGCCGTTGATCTTGAATCAAAGGGGTGGATCTCTCCTTTAGTGGTCTTTGTGAACTTCTAGGAAGAGACCGTTCATCCACGTTTTGTAAATGTCTACCAACTTAGATAATGTAGATCCGTTGGATCCTGTAAGCTTCCATTGATCAAACTAACTTTCGGCATACATGCGCTGGCTAGCTGCCATCATAACCACATACGGAGGTAATGGCTACAGCAGCAGTGATAGCAGTTTGGCTAGCAGCAACAACTATTTACTGCATGCCACCATCCCACTTACACAACAAGTAGTAAATTAGCCATCTGCGTCCTTACTCATGTTTCGTTGGTAGACTCATAAGAGTTTCAACACAAAGTTATGGGTTCGAATACCCATCGTGGTGAAATTCCATTGTAGTGAAAAAAAAAAAAAACCTAGCCATCTGGTCTCCTATCTACGCTCGGCCCAGTTGCCACTTTCATGGTATTTTTCAATTTTAGTGACTGTTAGTTCACCAAAAGATATACAGACTCGTAGACTTTTGTATAATCTTTTGTGGGCCCCACATGCATAAATGTGTGAGCCCAATTAATATGCAGGCCGATAGTCCTTCTGTAGAGTGTGAGAATCTATCCGGGTGATCTTTCCGATGGAGTTAGTTCATGTGATCAATGGTTCAATTTCAGTATGATGATATTGATGATGTATGGACGCATGAAAAAGCACGTAAAATGACGGTTTTATGATTTTATGTGTTCATTTAAGGTTTTAGATGGTGTGGTCAAACCCTTTATGATGATCTTGGATGCAATTTCTACGTTTGAAGATGATGCCCAACATGTGGGATCCACTTCCACTCGTTCTTCTTTTCGATTTTGTTTAATTAACGTGTGTGTGTGGTCATCCAATCAATTATATCGATCATAAATATGGGCCACTCATCCATTTGGGGCCATGTAGATAATCTATGGTGGTGATCTGATTGATTGATTGATGGACATTAATTGATCAAGGGTCCTATGATTATGGAGATGATCAGTTAGACGTTCCCATTCAAAGGTTAGAGGTTATTCTATCAGATGCCCCCTTAATCATGAGAATCTTTAATTCGTCTCACTAGATAACCGCTCGCACTTGTTTCAACAAAAAAAAATGGCTTAAACGCATGATTTGAAAATAATGTGATGACTACGAGATGATGGGATGAGATGATATATCTTTTAAAAAAATATTTTCTTAAAGTTAGCCCTTGCACTACCTAATAAGGGCCGCTGTCACTTTGTGTGAATTTAAGGGCATGTTTGATTTTGGGAAATGGTGGTAAATGCGGGTAATGTAGTCATTATTACTTACCTGGTGAAATAGCTTGAAATGCAGCATCGGATGCCGTGCACACTCCTCCATTTGTTTTCTACGAAGTGAGGGGGGTGGTAATCATTACTTTCTTCGCCTGTTCATTTCACAAGTGATTCCCAGTTATCACGTTATGGAATGAGGCAGAAGGAGTTGCGCAAAAAGTACTGCACTTAGAATCTATGTGGGGCCCACCGTGATGTGAGTGAGCAATCTAAGCTGTCCAATTGTTTTGTGAGATCATTTTAGTGGTTGCGACCAAAATTGAATACAAATAAACACGACAAATGGGCTGAAAACGTCGAAAAGGTGCTGACAAGTCTTCCACAGTTGAAATATACGTGGGGCACAGGACTACCCAGCAGCTTAATTTTGGTATTTTCAGTTTGTCACAGTGTGGACTGACATTATCTATGGTTTGGATGGAATATAAACATCACCATGGACACCAAAGTGGTTTCAACGGTAGGAATTATGTAACCTACTTTTTGCTTTATTGCGGCCCACTTCACTCTTGGATCCCATTCAGAATCATTAGGTTGGGTTGAACTCCATCTCACAAAACGGTTGGACGGCATAGATTTCTCACAAACATCACGGTGGGCCCCACATAGATTCCTACCAAAGTCAGTCGTGTGCAAGTTTTTCTGCTTCATGCCGTGTCTCAGTTGGGAGCGGTTTGCGTGTGACCCCGGCCAGAGGGAAAACCTTATGATTGTTATTATGTGGGATCCACAAGGTTGTCCACAACAAATCCACTACGTCCATCTGTTTTGGAAGACCACGTTAGGAAAGGATTTCAAAAAGGATCCAGATCCAAAATTCAAATGGGACAGACCACACGAAATTAGTGTGTATTGAACAATTAGTGGTGATAAAAGGTGGGCCCCACATATGATACGTTTTCTTACAGTTTATCTGAGTGTTAGTAATTCATCAAACGGCTTAGATGGAACATAAACATGATGGTCAACAATAGGATGGTTTCAACAGTGGACGTTTGTGTTCCCATTGTTTTGGGGTAGTAGCCCACCTGAGTTTTTACTCGACCTCCCTTTTAGAATCCTCTCCTATCTTTTTCTTTAAAAACATAAGGACATAGTGGATTTGTCACGGTCTTCACTGTGGATCCCACACAGCCCCGACCATAGGAATATCCCACTTGGACGATGTCACTTGCAATCCGATCCAGGCCCAATTACCCCAACCATACGGTACTGTGACCAGTCTTCTTTGGGGTACTACAACACATGCCTTTTTTACCCACCGTCCACTACCACATTGGTAAGTACTACTTAAGATGATGGTTCATGCCACAGCTACACATGCATGTCCACCGGATGAAAAAAAAAAAACATATTTATACATAAGCAACACTAACCCTCATTTCCATATCTATAACAAAAAAGTCTCGTAATTAGTACGTTGGTAGCAGGGATTGCCACCATTCAACCCCGCCCCCCCCCCCCCAAAAAAAAAAAAAAAGAACCACACTAAACCTGTGCATCAGTCGTACATCATAGTATAAGACAACAACATAGTCACGATTGGCATTTGATACTCATTCAACAATAGAGCACCATCAGCTAGAAGGCCATTACGATAATGACAACACCGAACACAAACAACAATACCGATTCACAATCCGACTGGCGACTGGAAGAATTAAGCAGGAGAGTCGAGTGAAATGTCCCTACAGAATGAACATTGTCGTGGCTCGCGCCACCCTGTTGTTGAACATAATGTGGAACGTGAACAGTTTCATTCAACGGTGGCTGTGGTTCTTCGAAGATATCGTTGAATGCATTCCATGCGTTGATAGCCTTCCTCGCATCCTTATAAGACTTGAACCGGGCATTACGAAAGCCATCCACTTGGGCTTGACATTTCTCCCAAGAATAAAATGCTCCCCGTTGTCTCCCATGGAATACGACATATACTTTGTTACCCATTTGTAAAAATAAAAATAACTGGTTAGCTAATGGCATTTTCAAATATGAAGAACATTGAAATGAGAATACTGTATTTCGTACGAAAGTGAAAGTCAGTGCAGTTAATTAACTTGACAACTGTAGACACCCCACATTCGGCTACACTGTTGGTAGAGATAGCTGGTTGAATGGAGGACCATACCCCTAAATCCCAAGTCCAAACTCAGCCAAACTCACCCTTGTAAGCCCCATTCCATAGCCCAGATCAAGCCTGAACCCAGTCAACCCAGTCTTAAACATCAGCCTGAAAAACCCACCAGAAAAAAGGCCAGTAAAAAAAAATCCTAAAAAAGTCAAACTCACTGAGTCAACCCGCTGAGTCAACCCACTGAGTTAACCCGCTGAGTCAACCCGTCGAGTCAACCCGTCGAGTCAAAACACCGAGTCAACCCGTCGAGTCAAACCACCGAGTCGACCCGCTGAGTCAACTCACTGAGTCGACCAGCGAGTCCAACAGCAGCCCCGAGGGAGCGACCGTACTCGCTGGAAACCGAGGAGCGGCCGTACGGGCGGCCCATAGCAGGCCGCCCGGACAAAATTACGCAAACTGCCACTCCTCGCTGCTATAAATACCCCCCTCCCCTTCTCATTTCAAAATCCCTTCAAGTCCATTTCAGCCCGAGAGCTCTGAGTCCACCTCTCCACCCTTTAGCCCATTTTCCCACCAAGGAGAGCCCGAGTGAGGAGAGTCTAGCCCTGCCTGACTACTGGTCCAAGCCTCTCAAGCTATCTAAGTCTTAATCCAGCCACTCGAAGCCAACCCTTGCGACACCACCGTCCACCCAGCTATCATTCGTCCAGCATCATCTCATTTTCATCTAGCATAAGTGCAACATTTACTTTTCTTCCAACCCCCCTGCTTCACTACAAGCACCTTGATTACTCAAGCACACGTGCATATGTCTTTATATTAAGCACCTGTCAGTTCGAGCGTATGCTCTGGGCTTGCCCGTTGTTGGAACCTGCCCATCAGAAATTCTTACTGTTCAGACCTGCATTCATGCTTCACTATAAAGCACCTTGATTATTCAAGCACACTGCATACGTCTTATATTAAGCACCTGTCAGTTCGAGCGTACGCTCTGGGCTTGCCCGTTGTTGGAACCTGCCCATCAGAAACTCTTACTGTTCAGACCCGCATTCATGCATCATGTCATTCATGAGAATATACGAGGATTAAAATAGACTTTCAAGTATCCGATCGATTCTGTGAAGTAGAGACCGTACTTCGGTACGGGCAGTGTGTGGGGTGCTTAACCTCTTCCCACCCTGTAACCGTGATCCCTTACCTTGAATCTCCGGCCACAAATCAACAGGAGTCATTTTAGAGGAAGGAATCTTCAGATTCCCTTCTCAAACGTTTCTACAGGGTCTAGCCGACTGTAGATTCGAAGTAACTGGCTAGTGGCGACTCTGGTCTTATATAAACACACTTAAACATATCCAGCTTAACACGACAACCAAACGAAGCCCTCGAGAACGAGGCAAGCCAGTGACACAAACGGCGATTTCGCACTCACGCATCCTCATCTCCTTCTTTTCCGAAAGGAAAGGGGAAGGGAGAACAACGTCGTGTGGGAGCGCGAAAAATCGGCGAGGGTCCACAGAATGGCGACTCTGCTGGGGAATAGCTAGTCCCACTAGTCGTGATCCGATTTGAAAAACAGAATCCTTCCCGTACTTGAAAGTCACTAATCCTCATACAATCTCATCTGCATAGCATTCTACCCAAAACCCAAAACAAACAAAAAATAGAAAAATCCCTAAACCAAGAAAAAAAATAGAAAATCCCAAAACCCAAAAAGAATATAGTCCTCACCATTGCGCCTCCTCGGGCTCAACGTACGCGGAGACAACTTCCCTACCGCAGTATAATCCGCACCCGGGCTCAGCAAGCCATGTCCGACCACGAAGAAGAAACTCATCACTTCCCTGCTCTTGAAATGACCGAAGCACAACTTCCAGCGCAACAGCCCGTTGACAATACGCCAATCATACAAGAATTGGCACAAGGAATGAGAGCAATTCAAGAAATGCTCTTGCAATTCATGCAAGCACAAACCACCGCAGCAGCCAACAATCAGGTTGGCCCAGTTCAGCAATCTCAACAACCATGCCGGATCCCTCCGGCCTCCAGTTCAAATCAAGCACAACCATCGGAGTCTGCCCAAGACTACCGACAGCAGTCGTCTCAGCCCTTTGCTATGGGGCATCCTTCTCAATACCTTCCCGCAACAACGGGGCCATCTCAGAGCATCCCGGTCGCAGGGACTTCCAGTCAGCTTCCAGTCAATCTTGCAAACAACAATCTCAGTAGATCTCAGCATGTCCCCGCCGATGGGACACCTTTTCAATTCCAGCACATTCCCGCCGATGGGATTTCAATTCAATTTCCAGCAACAGGGACAGCACTGGCGAATGCCCACAATGGGGGTCAGTGTCAAGCCCACATCAATCAGCGGACAGTGGCGAATACCCAACAAGGGGGTCACTTCCCAGCATCTCAGCCTCCTGCAAACAGGAGCACTTTTCAATTCCAGCACATCCCCGCCGATGGGATTCCAGTCAATTTCCAGCAATCTTCAATTCAGCAAAATCCAGTTAATTTCCAGCAATCTTCAGTTCAGCAATCTCCAGTTAATTTCCAGCAAGTTCCAGTTCAACCTTCAGTACAGTCTCCAGTTCAGTTACCATCATTTCAAGCACAAGTTCATCAGAATCCAGTTCAGTCATCAAACCAATTTCAGCAACCCGCGGTTGCTTTTCAGCAAGCCCATAGGGTCGAAGACATCGACCACTATGCCGAAGAAGAACGTGCCTTACTCCAGGAGCACCAGTCGCTCGAACAGATCACTCAGGACTGGACGAGTTGCGGGAGCAGTTCCAGATCTTGTAAAATCAGCTTCAGCGACAGCAAGGAATCGATCTACCTTCGACCAAGTTCAGAGACTTGTGTCCTTTCCCAGATGCTTAAGTACCTCAAAACTTTGAGGTTCCAAAATTCAAAAGATACGACGGCAGCGGTTGTCCCACAGCACATCTCAAGGCCTTCTGTGGAGAATTGAGTGCCATCTGAGGAAATGAAGGGGCCCTCATACGTTTGTTCCAAAAGTCTCTGAAAGGCGATGCCCTAGATTGGTACACTTCATTGGACTGCCACCGCATCAGGACATGGGAACAACTTTCCCAGGCTTTCGTCGACAGATTCGCGTACAATCTCAACATGGCACCCAGAAGAGCCGACCTTGCGGCTCTCAGGCAAAAGAGTGATGAGACACTATCAGCTTATGTGGGACGTTGGTGAGCTATGGCAGCCAGAATGCGGACACCCATTGACGACGAAGAACAAATCTCCATGATTGTTCATTCAACATATCCAGGCATATCCAGATATCTCATCTCGCATCCATATGCGAATTTCTCACAATTGATCCGTGCTGGAGAGCAAGTCGAAGCAGGGATCCGGGCCGGGACGATCTCCCCATGGCCTCATCAAGCCACTCCAGTCAAGAGGAACAGAGTGGAAGGAAGACCTATTGGGCACGGGAATGGAAACCGCAGTGGTTCTCCTCCCCGCCCAACAGAGGTAAACAACATCAACACCACTGCTCAAGGAAATCAACGTGCTCCCCCACAGGGACGTCAACAGTATCAGCAGAATCAAGTTCAGCATCAGCCTCAGCGGTATCAGCCACAACCGAATCCTCAGCCACAACCACCTCGACAACAGCAGCAGTTCAGAAGAAACGGTCAATACTCGTATCAAAATAGGCAAAACTATAGGGAGTCCAGGAAATTTACTCCCCTCTCTCAACCACTCAGTCAAGTCATCGCTACTCTGGTGCAGAAGCAATTACTTACTCTAATGGCACATAGGCCTCCTCCTCATCCTCTGCCACCGAATTACCGAGAAAATGAGTATTGTGCCTACCATCAAGGGCGTGGCCACGCCACTGATCGATGCTATACTTTGAAGAATGCTATACAAGACCTAATTGATAACCGCAAGATCGTCATCTCGGTCCCCGGAACTTCTCCAGCAGCTTCCACCAACATCCTTCAGAATCCTCTGCCTCAACATCCGACGGACCCCAGTTCGTCTCGTGGCCCTGCAGTCAATAGTATAGAAGAAGGAGACCATCTCGATCGCTTCTTCTCCCCTATCCAGTCCATTCATGCTTACACTTATGGGCCGACAAGTCCTCCTCCGATCATGCAAGGGGCAAGTCCCTTTCCTCCTCCAGTCCTCGAGCCAGTAGTACTCGAAGGAGCATTTCCATATGATGTGCCAGTTGTGCAAGGGGCATCTTACGGCCCCTCATGTTGGGAACCAGTCATCCTGGAAGGAGCACAATCATACATCGAGCCCACATACGAACCTGTCATCTTGCAAGGGGCAACTCCAGAACAGTCCAATCCGCTATGGAAGGATTACACTCATCAGCAGCAAGAGCCCGTTGTCTTGGAAGGAGCTCTTCCAGTCAAGCCTGTCATATTGCAAGGGGCAAATCCCGGAGGCGTATCAATCACACTACGGCAGCTGGGACGAACAGAGAAACCTCCTGCCATATCAAGAGGACCAGTATTCATTCCATGGGAACCTCCTGCCCCAGGAACAGTAGAGCCAGGACCACGACCTTATGTGATTTATGAAGACAAGCCTCGATATTACTCCTTCAGCACAGGCAACAATGTAGTTCTCAAGGCAAAAGCTCCATACGAGGAAGATCTGGTACCCACACCAACACCGTTGCAAGAACCGGTGGTCCTAGAAGGCAAAAGGGAGGAAAACTACAAAGAGGTTCCATGGCACTATCTAGAATGTGCGGAAGTGGGGAACATGAATCCCAATGGGCGTTGCATCCGAAGAGATAATCAGAACAGAGGAGATCCCAAAGGCGCTCTCTCAGGCCTCGGCAACAAAAATGAAGCCGCATACGATGTGGCGACTCAACTCAAGTCAATCCCTGCTCAAATCTCAGTATGGGAGCTACTCTGCACATCTCGCATACACCGAGAAATGTTTGCCAAAACCTTGAACGATGCTCACGTCTCCTCCGATACGGCACCAGAGATGATAGCATTGATGATTGGACAACTCCTGGCTCCACGCGCCATCACCTTCACAGATAATGAGTTGCCACCAGAGGGACGTGATCATGGGCGATCCCTCAACATAGCCTTACGATATAAAGACCTCTGCGTCCCACTGGTCCTTATCGATAATGGCTCAAGGTTAAATGTCTGTCCACTCAAGACCGCGGAACGACTAGGAATCAGTCCTTCTTCATTTCGACCAAGCACCATATGTATCAGAGCATTTGACAACAACCGTCGATCAGTAGAAGGGGAAGTCGACATAGAGGTACAGATAGGTCCGGAAGTCTCCACCATCACATTCCAAATCCTGGATATATCAGCCTCTTTCAACATGTTGCTCGGACGACCGTGGCTGCACAAGGTTGGAGCTGTGCCATCAACCCTGCATCAACGAGTGAAGTATATCTGTGGAAATCAAGTGATCTCTATCCATGCAGAAAAGGAGCTCATCATTCCTTCCAATGCTGCTGCCACTGAACCAGACATCCCGGTCATCGATATCCAGCACTCTGAAGAAGACATCCCGTTTCATAGTTTCGAATTCGAGACTGTGAACTCTATCGCCAATCCAGAACCAATAAGGGTGGATCATGTCTTTTCACCGGCAGAGCGTCTGAGCCTCAAATACCGGATGAAGAATCACTTCAAGTCCAGAAAGGTACCACTGATATATAACCAACGCAAATGGGGACTCGGATACAAGGCAACCTTCATGGACAAAAGGAGGAAGAAATTTCAGTGCTCACCCATCCAGTTCGTCAAGCCAGGAGAACCTTGCAAAGATCCAGGAGGGAATCAACCGACTGCACTACACAAAGGCCTCCCGATGAGCCTAGTTTGGGCCACATGGCCCCCAATTTGATGGGATCAGATTCTCGAACCATCTAAGCCTCCAGAAGAAGAAGAAAAGGATGAAGATGAAGAAGGAAGTCAAATACAGCAGCTTCAGGACCAGGTTACTCTGACACCTGCTCCCAACCAGGGGCACAACTTGCCCACTTCTTCCAACCAGGGGCACAACCTGCCCACTTCAATCAGCAAGGGGTACAACTCGCCCATCTCAGCACCAATTAGCAAGGGGCACGACTTGCCCATCTCTGCAAAGTCAACATCATCAATCATCAGCCAGGGGCAGAAGCAACCCATCCATTGGACCAAGAAAGGGAAGTGGCCAGCCCTAGATTGGTCTGATGTCCAGATTCCAAACTTGTGTCTAGCTGTGGAACCAGACGAACTGCAATGCGAGGTAAGTGATCCGGGAGGGACTGAGTACGACTCAGATCTCGAACCTGACCAGCAAGAAGTCATGGTCGTTGGGCCAGACCGTGATTCTTCACCCAAAGCATCAACCCCCACCTCTGCAGTGGAGGAAGTGTGGGGTCCTGAATGGTCATCTGTTCCCCTAACTTTTGAATCAGCCAAAGAGCCATCTGAGGGCTCTGGCTTCCAAAAAAACGCCTGTTTAAGCAGCGATCGGAACTTCGGAACAAGTTGGGATCAATCATGGTCTGCAATGCCCGCTTGTTCAAAGTCCCGTGAATTTCGAAAATCCAAAAAAATCAAAAACTTTCAAAAGCCAAAAACATCTAGTATTTCCATTTCAGAAAAATCTCAAAAACCAAAAAATATTTCCTTTCTTGCATTCAATAGTGTGCCAAGCTCGTCTAAAGAGTCGCATGAATTTGAAGTCGAATCATATGATTTCGACATCGAATTAGACTTCGAGCTCATGGGTCTGGACGAAGCTCGGGATGAGGAAGATGATGATCCTGCTCCCGAACTTGAGGATCTCCTCAAAAAGTTCGAATCTAAAGCCAATGTTGTAGCCGATGATTTCGAGATAGTAAACTTAGGGACACCTGAGATCCCTAGGGAAGTACGCATTGGAAAATCGTTGCCGCCTGAGATGAAACAGAAAATGATAGAGTTCCTAGCTCCAAGATTGTCCAACTTCGCGTTCTCATATGAAGACATGCCGGGGCTCGATGAAGAGCTCGTTGTACACCATCTGCCAACCAAGACAGATATGAAGCCAGTGAAGCAGAAACTTCGAAGAATGAAGCCAGAATGGGCTCTGAAAGTCCGAGATGAAGTCATCAAGCAGTACAACGCGGGATTCTTGGTAGTCTCCAACTACCCTGAATGGCTCGCCAACATCGTACCAGTACCAAAGAAGGACGGCAAGGTTCGAATGTGCATCAACTTCCGAGATCTCAACAAAGCCAGTCCTAAAGATGACTTCCCTTTGCCACATATCGACACTCTGGTCGACAACACTGCTGGATACAAGATCTTCTCATTCATGGACGGGTTCTCAGGTTACAATCAGATCAAGATGGCCGTCGAAGATCGCGAGAAGACATCGTTCATCACTCCCTGGGGAACCTTCTGTTACAGGGTAATGCCGTTCGGTCTGAAGAACGCAGGAGCAACATATCAGCGAGCAATGACAGTACTATTCCACGACATGATGAACAAAGAGCTTGAAGTATATGTGGACGACATGATCGTCAAATCTCGCACAATTGAAGGACACTTTGAAGATCTGAAGAAGTTATTGAACAGATTAGAAAAGTACAAGCTTCGCCTCAACCCTCAGAAATGCGTCTTCGGTGCAATGGGAGGAAAGCTCCTCGGCTTTATGGTGAGCGAGGATGGCATCAGGGTCGACGAGACCAAAACCAGAGCAATCATCGAGATGCCCCCCCTAGAACAGAGAAAGAAATTCGTGGCTTCCTCGGTAGAATTCAATACATCAGTCGCTTCATCGCACAGCTCACACCTATTTGTGAACCCATTTTCAAGCTCCTCCGAAAAAACGTTCCAAAAGAATGGAATGATGATTGCCAAGTCGCCTTCGATCGTATCAAGAAGTATCTCATGAATCCTCCAGTTCTAGTGCCGCCCACTCCCGGACGACCACTATTGTTATACATCTCAGTAGCAGCAGAAGCCATTGGCTGTGTTCTCGGCCAACACGACGAGACCGGGAAGAAGGAACAAGCAATATACTATTTGAGTCGAAAGTTCACCAACTACGAGACCAGGTATTCCCCGATCGAGAAGACTTGCCTCGCCCTAGTCTGGGCAACTCAGCGACTCCGTCAATACATGATTGCATTCCCTATTCTCCTCCTCACTCACATGGATCCGCTCAAATACCTGTTCGAGAAGCCGGCACTCACTAGAAGGATAGCTAAATGGCAGCTACTCTTGTCTGAGTTTGACATCACCTATGTCACTCAAAAGGCAATCAAGGGGCAGGTCCTCGCCGATCATCTTGCGGCTCACTCTCTCCTGGACTATCAGCCGCTCAAGACGTTCTTTCCTGATGAAGATCTCTTGCTCATTGAAGAGGATGAAAAGAAGAAGAAAGATGAATGGACATTATTCTTCGACGGCGCAGCAAATTCTAAAGGGAGTGGTATTGGAGCAATCCTCTACTCTCCAGATGATGTCCCTATTCCTATCTCGAGGCGCATCGCATTCGAGTGCACCAACAACATGGCAGAGTATGAAGCATGCATCGCTGGCTTAAGGGAAGCCATAATCTTGGGCGTCAAGAAGCTACGAGTGTTTGGAGACTCACAGCTTATCATCAATCAGACCAATGGCGAATGGAAGACCAAAGACGAGAAGTTGATACCATATCATGTGTATCTTGAAAATCTGATCGAAGAATTCAAAGAAATCACCTTCTCATACATGCCCAGAGCCAAGAACCAGTTTGCAGATGCTCTCGCCACGCTCGCATCAATGCTCGAGATCCCAAAAGGAGCTTCAGAATGGGAGCTCACAGTCGAAATTCAAGAAGAACCTGCTTTTTGCCTGCAAATAGAAGAAGCCGAAGCTGTCCCTGACAAACCCTGGTATGCCGACATCAAGCAATATCTCGAAACCCAGGAGTATCCAGAATCAGCAACAGCAACAGATCGCCGAACCATCCAACATTTGGCCGGCCAGTTCACCATCAGTGGCGAAGTTCTCTACAAGCGATCCTATAATCACATCCTCCTTCGATGCGTCGATGAAACAGAAGCTGCAAAGATCATGAAAGAAATACACGAAGGAATCTGTGGCCCTCGCATGAATGGGCACATGATGGCAAAGAAGATTCTACGACTTGGCTACTATTGGCTCACCAGGGAGACAGACTGTTGCCAGCACGTCAGAAAATGCTTCAAGTGTCAGGAGCATGCGAATCAAATCCATGCCCCATCATCAGAGTTATACAACCTGACCACCCCCTGGCCCTTCTCCATGTGGGGACTCGACATCATCGGCAAGATCAGTCCCAAAGCATCAAATGGTCATGAGTACATACTTGTGGCAGTCAACTACTTCACCAAGTGGGTTGAGGCAGCCTCCTACACCACAATTGCAGCATCTCAGGTGATCAAATTTATGAAGAACAACATCATATGCCGGTATGGAATCCCCAATGCCATCATCACAGATAATGGAACCCCGTTCGTCAACAAGAAGATGGATGACTTCCTCAGCAAGTTCAAGATCCAACGTCATCGATCAAGCCCCTACCGTCCTCAGATGAATGGTGGGGTAGAAGCCGCAAACAAGACAATCGTCAGGATACTCGAGAAGATGGTCGTGACATATCGAGATTGGTCAGATATGCTCCCATATGCACTTTGGGCCTATCGAACGTCTGTATGGTCTGCTACGGGCGTTACTCCTTTCGAGCTTACCTATGGAATGGAGGCAGTTCTACCAGTCGAAGTGGAAATACCATCACTACGGGTGTTATTAGAAAGCGGAATTGAAGAAGGAGAATGGCAACGGGCCAGATTCGATCAGTTGCAGCTAGCAGATGAAAAGCGCATGCGTGCACTAAGTCATTCACAATGCTATCAGAAAAGGATCGCTCGGGCTTACAACAAGAGAGTCCGAAAAAGAAGTTTCAAGGTAGGCGACATGGTCATGAAGAAGATTCTACCGTCGCACCTTCCGGACCCCAGAGGAAAGTTCAAACCCTCGTGGGACGGGCCACTGATCGTCAGAGAAGTACTTCCCGGAGGCGTTCTCAGACTCACCAGCATGAGAGGGGTGGATCTTCCTGAGCCAACCAACGCCGACAACGTGAAGATCTTTCACGGGTAAGTTATTCTAACCTTATCAAGAGTTACTTTAATAGAGCTGAAGTCAAGAGGTCAAAGCTGAGACCTCTGAGAAATCATTTCCGTCCACCAACAAGTGTTTCAAATAAAGGGATTCGAAAAGAGAAAAATACAAAAAAGAAAAGAGAGAAAAAGAATACAAAAGAAAAAGAAAAAAAGAAGAAAAGAGAAAGAAATAGGGAAGCCAAAGCAAGGCACCCAAGAAAAAAATCAGTCCAAGAAACACAGTCATCCATCCATTCATCTCAGAGGGGTCTTTAGCAAAGACCGACAGCTCTATTATCGTAACTCACGATAAGGGCTGAAAGACTGCCATCGGCTGGCAACGACGGATTCCCGACCTCTAGCCGCCGCAGTCATCCAGAGATCCAGAAAGAAAAAAAAAACAAAAAAGAAAGAAAAAAAAAGAAAAAGAAAATGTGTGCCTAAACAAAGAGGGCGGAGTGAAAACCCGAAAGGGCGCTCCGAGTAAAAACATTGGGCATACAGCGGACTTGGTGAAAACCTGAAAGGGCGCCAAGGGTAAAAACAGCATAGCTGCCAAGGGGCAGGCAAGATCAAACACCCGGGACGTGGTGAAAACCCGAAAGGGCGCCACGGGCAAAAACGACGGGAAAACTCGAAAGAGCGCTGCAGGCAAAAATGGCTCAAATGAAAAAAAGAAAAAATAAAAGTGCAGGTACCAAGAAATCAGACAGTCCAGATCGGTTCAAGCAGTGAAAGTGCAAGAACAAGAGGAAGTACAGTCAGGAGCGAAGAACTCTACAAACTCTAACAATCTCAGGAAGCAAGAGTTTCCATTGCCTACATCTCTAGGGAACCAAAGGATCAAGCAGGTCAAATCTCGAGACATCGGTCAAATCATTGACCGAGCCCCAGTTCTGATTCCTATATCCCGACACAAAGTCCAGACACACTCACAAGACAACTAATGGCACAATAGATTCCCAAAACAGTTTTCTTTTTCATTAAAAGTATCATATTTCTTTTACACATGTCATATCATCTTTTTCAAAAAAATACAAAAAAATTCATCATCATCAATCATATACGCAAAAAAATTAGTGTGCAGGTGGCCAACATAATCAATCTCTACCCTCCTCCCCGGCCACATCAGGTGAGTCCTCTGACTCATAATGAAGTAACCTCGCTCTCAACTTGCTCACCTCCATACGCAGGTAATACGCCTCATCGCGCTCAAGGGTACGGATCGCTGTCTCCTCATCAGACAACCTCTGATCGGCAGCCAATCTCCCCGACATCATCTCACAATGATACCGAAGTGCAGAGATCTCAGACAGCAGATGGCCATGAGTGGCCAAAAGGAAGCCATGATCAATAAATGGGCGCTCCTCAAAGGGTTCATATGAACCAGATGAAGAGCCAGCATCTCCAAGGATATCCTGCTCATCCTCGTCAACAGTCTGGTGCCAGCAAGGGATACGTCGATACAAAGACTGCTCAGCAACCTAATACTGATATGGGGCGGTCGCCATCGAAAAAGTCTGTAGCTCAAATCCCAGCAAATCAGCTGTCAAATAACTCGCCCAAGAACAATCAATCCGGGTCCTGAAGTCAGAGGATCTAGGTGGAAGTGCCCGACGCCCGATACCCGTAAAAGCGAAAAGAGGAACATCCTGCTCGTACCCAAACTGCCGCAGGAACCGAATGGGATGGTAAGAGAAGTAAGATCGAAAGCCTACCAACATCAGAGGAAGGCGGTGTGCATCGCAAAGTACTGGAGGAAGTGAAAGCCAAGATGACTCCCAACGAACGTTCCAGTCACGAAGCTCAGCGAACATCCTGCGATACAAAGGCTCACTCATCCTAGCTGAAGGCGAAAAGAACTCCATGATATAACGCATGATGTCAGAGCCCGGGATGTCAGGAAATGATACAGGAATAGTCAAAGAAAGACGCTCCCATAGCCAGACCTGATCACAGAGAGGAAAAGAAGTTCAGCTAAAGCAAAGCAATCCCCAACAAAGCAAGAAGAAAAAAAAAGGTGTAGGAGAGATACCTGAAGAAATGCACAGCAGCCGCGAAGGACACGAGTGCGGCCCAGGGCGCAGTCGGTCAGCCCATCGAATAGCTCGTCCAAGATGAGAGAAATGATCCCCTGCCGTCGGATAGCTCGACTCATCACCTCAAAAAGTAAAGGAGTCTGGGACCTGCGCCATCCCGAAAATAGCACCTCAGCTATCAAGCAGAACATCAGTGCGTTCCGAGCAAAGGTAGAACCGGCCGTACTCTGAGGACCCGAAAAAAGATCATACAGCAGGTCCAAAGAGAACACTACAGCATCCTAGCCACCAGCTGCAGGCCGAACAAGATAAGGGATCCCGAACCAGTTCTGCGGTGTAGCAGTCTTCGGCGTCGTCTTCGGTGAAAAATATTGAGCATAATCCCAGGGTAGGCCTGTCAAGCGAGCAAGCTCCTCCAAAGAAGGTCCCATCTCCATATCGTTGAACGCAAACAAGTTCAACGAAGGGACCCAGTCAATCAAGGCAGCTCCGAGCATCCTCCAGTCAATATCAACTCTGGCCATATGGATCAGACCGCCGAAGCCATAAGACTCCAAATCTCGAATCTCATAAACTGACAAGCTGTCAAGCCAAGCAAGCAGTCGTGGCGAGCAAGAAGAACGAGGAAGCAGCTGACAAGTCCTCACTGGTACCCCCTCCAGCACAAAAGGCCCAGAAATCAATAATGACTCATCAAGGATCGGAAGGTCAATGGGCGAAGGAGAAGGAAAAGCTGGAACCTCTGCAGACTCGACAGCCCCTGACCTGCCCTCAGTAACGGCTATGTCTGATATAGTCGCATCGCTGTCTGAAACTGTCATAATCTCAGTCGCATGAGAAGACTCGCCCACCTCATGAACAGAGTGCGCAAAGGACCGATGACCAAGGGAAGGACAATGCTCCCCATCAAAAGGACTGTCAGTGAAGATCACATCGCACATCGTGACATCCTGGCTAATCTGACCGTCGAAGAATACATCTGAACCATCAAAAAGGGTCCCGGCAGCCTCGATCGAAGAATCAACGGTCATATCTGGACCTGCGGCCCCCTCCAACAAGAAATCATGAATCCAATCATCATCCTGGCCGATCAAAGGGATCATCGAGGCATCCACACCGTCCATCATCAGGGGGACATCATCAATGATCACATCAAGTCCACCCAAAGAAGTATACCGCACATCCTGGCCCTCATCCAGAGCATCCAAACCGTCAAAAATACCATCTGAACGATCTATCCCATCCAAGCATGAGATCAGCCCATCTATGTCCCTCATGGTCCCATCATCACCATCCATCACATCATCCATGGGGCCCACACTCAAGGGATGCATAGCTTCACCCATGTCCCATCTCATCATCCTATCCATACCATCCATTTCTCCCACAATCAAAGGCCTATCCAAATCTGGAATTACAGCCATTCCACCATTAACAGAGCCATTCAAAGCTCTCCCAACAACCACCCCTAATTCATCATCAATACCCCTATTCAATGCACCATCCCCACCATCAATCAAAGGCACCTCACCATCTTTAAAGCCTTCATCAATTGCTGCAACATGGGACCCACCAATCTCTCCCACAATGGCCCCCAAGCCATCATCAATGGCTGCCCAAGAGAGGATCAATAAAGAAAAAGACAAAAAGAGAAGGAAAGAAGGGACAAAAGGAATATTCATGGCTGCAATCGAACCCGGACGTGCAGGGAATGAGGAGACAAAGACAATGGACAACAGAGAATGTCCGAACCAGAGCCAGCCCAGGCCGCTCAAGAGGCGAGCCTTGGGCGGCCTGCCCTGGGCCGCCCGTACGGACGCAGTTCCTCTCTCTCCGCGGGATTGGCTCCAGGGTTCTTGGTAGGTGAGGCTGACAGTCCATGTCAGCAGATGGCACTCCGTGGGCCGCCCAAGGCTCCGGTCCACTCCAGATTTCGACTGAGGCTGATCAAGATCATATAAAAGCTGCCCCACCGGTCCAATCACGAAGCAATGCGGCCAGAGCATGGCTGATCAGGCCAAAAAGAAGAAAAGGTGATCAAGTGGGGGCCACAAGCAATCCAAGCCGTTCAAAGACTAGATCATCATGATCTAAACCATTGAAGGACCTACATGAGCCATCAAACAACAAGATCAAAGGTTCGATCATCAAAAGAAGGGCCAGAATCCAAGATCTAATCATCAAGTGGGCCCACAAAGCCGAGTCAAGCGATCTGGGACGTTCAAGCCATCATCCACACCATGAGAAGCCTTCTTAGCCTCACAAAGTCATCAAAAGAGGTGCCCTAAAGTAAAGCCAAGGTCTTAAGGGGGCCCACAGAGTCGAATCCATCAATCTGAGCCATGCAAGGGCTAAATCATCAGGATCCAAACCATTGAAAAGCTTATATAAGTCATGGAGCAGCAAGATCAAAGGTTCGATCATAAAAAAGAAGGGCCAAAATCCAAGATCTAATCATCAAGTGGGCCCACAAGGCCTAAACAAGCAATCTGGACCTTCAAGTCATCATCCATGCAGTTAAGAAGCCTCATCTTCCACAAATCATTAAGGAATAAGTCAAAGGTCAAAGCTTCCAGACATCATCAAAGAATCTTGAGACAAATCAAAGAGTATATATTCATTCAAAAAGAGCTTGATACAAAAGAAGATAAAAGTAAAAATACAAGGCCATATAAAGCAGAGCACCCGAGCAGGCTACAAGTCGCCGACATAATCATCATCGTCCCTCCTCGTGTCCCGCTCCCGACGAAACCTCCAGCATACCTGCGACGGCCACCTGGAACATAAAGCGAAGGAAGCAGAGGCCCCTGGCCGAACAGCAGATACCACTCATCATAATCACGATCCGGGATCGTGAAGCGAAATCCGGGCTGACCCACGAGAGCCTCAACTCTCTCATCAACCGGCATCCGAGCAGCTGGAGGAGGTGCAGAACAAGGGACCTAGCCACCCCAGTGACTTGCCGAAGCAACCTCTCCCCCAGGTACCACTGAAAAGATTCAGCGTCCGAAAGCATGATACGGAGACATGAAGCATCATATGCCTCCACGCGCTGGGGGGTGTAATAGAGAGGGAAACTGGCATACGGCATCCGAGCGAGCTGCAGCAAATGAAGTCACCATGATCAGTTACAGTACGGCACGAGGGCAAAGACAAGCAAGATACTTACGTCCTCGACAGTCAGCCCGTCTATGTTAGCACGCCAATTGTCCCCGGGAACTCGAGAGTTCCGCTGACGGTTCTGTTGGTGCCAGTACATGTGGCGATACTGAAAGGGCTCAACATCAGCCCTCATCTTCGGCGCGAGATGGGGAAAATGGTCATAAAAGCAAGTCTGGACAAAAGCACATCTAATGATCAGAGAGGGAAAGAAGGCAAAAGCCCTTCAAGGAAGACGAAAGAAAAGGTACCTCAACAACGGGCCAGAAGCCCGTGAAGGACCGGCTATGCCGATAGGTCTTGTCTAGACCTTGAAAGATACGGGTCAAGATAGCCCCATTCCAGTTATAGGGGTGATGAAGATCCTCGACTAAACGAAGAAATTTGGGATCAACTCTCTCATTCGCATGGCAGAAAAGAAAGGATCCGAAAGCATAAGTGATCATGGCCCGCGCTTTGTGGAGGGCCTCTCGCTCGGTGGTGGGGATGACGGAGGCAAAACTGTTATAGAACCATCGCATCTTCACTTGATGGCCTTGGAATTCACCCTCGGGTGGGACGTCACCGACAAGCCGTAGCCAGTCGGTAGAGGTGAGAGGAGCTAGAGAGCTGACTTGAGGGACAATTGCCCCATGAAACGGGAAGCCTATCTGTATGTAAATGTCCAAGGGGGTTATCCCCCATTCTCCACAAGGGAGCTGAAAGGTGTGGGTCTCATCCCGCCACCTCTCGCAAAGGGCCGCGAGCATCATGCGGTTGGCATCATTATTGCGGAAACGTAGGGTGAGGAGGCCAGCAAAAGGAGTACCATCCAGTACTCGTTCAAGCAAGGGCTGTGGATCCTTCATCCAGTCATCCCAGCGATCCCTGGTACCTCGACCCTTGATAGCGGGAAGAGGTTGATGCTCCATAGCTAAGGAACACATGTGGTCCCCTCGGCGGACAATGAAGGCAGGATCATCTTCATCAATCACTCGGTGACCTCTGGTACCATCCGCCATTGAATCCTACAAGCTTGGCAAGGTAAGTCCCTATCCCTTACCCGTTAAAATCCAAATTATCATCTAGGAAACCCATGGGATTTGACTCATATTCAAATGCAAAATCTAAAGTCCAACTCCATGTGTCACCTAGGATATGTGTTGGGCACATTGGAAAAAGTAAGGCCCACCTTAAAGAAGGTTGCATGGCATACCTTAGGCAGGAAAAGTCCATCATCCAAGGACACATTTTGGACAACACATGCACTCAAGTTCCATGAGATCAACAAAGGATAAGAATCCCACTTCACATGAGAAGTCCCTCGTCAAAGTCCATATGTGGCCAAGGATTGATCCACTTTCATGCTAAGGCCATGATTCTCACTTAAGATGTTCCCATCTTTTTACACATGTACATGGACAAGTGGGGGATAGAAAGGAAGTGGGCCCCCAAGAGCAACCCAAATGCCTCATCTCAATGGATTGGAGAGAGCACATAGCCCACTTTGAAGAATATGAGGACCCATTCATGGGTTAACCATGGGCAACTCTATGTGCACTATCTTGATGAAAGCGTTGACCATGAGAATACAACATGGCGGTCTACCCACAAAACCAAGGAAGCTAATGGTAAAAAAGGTTGATGCACATAGCCCACATGAAGAACCAAGTTGGAAATGCCCATGTAAGGACAAGTTTGGGCAACTTATGTGCACCAACTTTTTCACCAAAAGGGAGACCATTCGAGCACAAAAGAGCATGGTTTGATGAGTCACCCAACCATCATGAAAATGGGTAAGAATGGCACACGTAGCCCACTTGAAGATCAAAATCCAAAATGTCCCAAAGCATGGGGACAAAAATGGGCAACTTATGGGTACCATTCTTTCTCACAAATGGAAGAAGAAATCACTCATATTTGAATGATGATGGATGATCCACCAAGCCCCCATAGAAAAGTTCAAGGAGCTATGGTTGTATGGATAGCTCACTTGAGGATCATCCATTTGAGGTTGATAACATTAAAGGGAAACTCTTGAGAATCACATTCCTACCACAAAGAAAAACCATTTGAACTTAGTGAGATTGTTGGAACAACTCACTCATGGGACTTGTAGATGGTCAAGTAACTCAAGTCCTCCATCCATCAATGAAAAAGCATGAAAAGAAAAATCCTACATGAACAAAGTGTAGTGGGGCACACATGGTTCAAAAAAGTGTCCAAATTCCAAAGAAGGCCCAAAAGCCCATCCATATAAAAACTCCAAAGAGCCCACCACACTTTGTACAAGGATGTACATCATAATCAAGAAATAATGAAAGAGTTGGGCTACTTGTCCATATAGGCCCAACTAGGAAATCTAGCCCACTTGAGATCCAAATGAAGAATGGGCTAGTCATCTTGGTCCATACACATGCAAAGAAAGATGGGGTCACCCAAAGTGAGCCCCATGAGCCCAAAACTTGAGATGGGCCCTACCATGCCCATGGGCCCAAATTTTGAAAAGAAAATGGAAAAGAAATAGAAAGCTCCAAAGGAAATGACAAGAGAAAGAAAGTAAGAAGGAGCCCAAAATGAAGCATTGGGCCCATCAAATACACCAAGGTCCATGACTTCACTTTGAGCCCATTTGATACATATGAAAAGAGGCCCAACTCCCATGAAAAAGATAGAGTATTTTGCCATGAACACTTGGTGACATGGCAAAATCACCCTTTACATATATATGAGGGGAGTGTGAAAAGAAGAAAGAAAAAAAAATGAAGTGGAGAGCTTGCAATGTCCTTTTCCATGCACCACCTTTGAAAAAGACTTGAGATCTAGAAAAAGGCCAAGAATGCTTGGGCCCACCTTCACACCTCTTGGAATAGCTACATGGAAAAAGAAAAGAGTCATGAGAAGAGATAATGAAGAAGGAAAAGGATAAGAAAAGAGAAAGGAAGTGGTCCATACCTTTACCACTCACCAAAGAGGGACCACCTTGCTGTCCCAAAACTTCTCTAAGGCCCACTACTTGAAAAGAGCAAGGGACCACCAAAGAAGAGAGAAAACTTGAAAAAGAGAGAATATGAGAGAGAGAAGAGAGAGATTGCACGTTGAGGGGGGCAAGGGTGCCCCATGTTATATAAAAAAGGGGAGGGCACCCTTTTACCCAGCCCATTGAAGAGACCAGAAGGCAGAGACCGTCCGAGCGGCCCATGGGAGGCCGTCCTAGCCCCTACCTATGTGAGATGACTTCTCACCCCCTCTCCTTGGGAAGAACTCCTCCTTGGGAAGGGTGGTTGCAAGTGAATCTTGTACCTCCATGTAAGAATGAAGTGATTGAAGAGAATGGTGAAAAAAAAAGGAAGAAATCTCACCAAAATCTCATCTCATGAGAAATGGGTGAGAAATTGGGTTGATGATGTGGAAAAGTACCATAGAATTTTCAAAGAAAAGAAAGAAGAATTTGACTTGGTCAAACAATGATCTCAACCATCCAAAGGCATGACCAGATGATCCAAACCATTCCAAGAAGAATCCCAAGAATCTCCGCCCTTGATTACTGTTTACTTGTATAGATTGTGGTCCGAAGACCTTAAACTACGTCGGGATCAAGATCCCGAGGGATTTTCAATAAAAGCCGACATCGGTTTGGATCGAATCAAGACCTGACGATCTCGGACATTTTCAGAAAACCAAAAAAATATATACATCACATGTACAGTTTCTGGTCCGAAGACCTTAAACTACGTCGGGATCGAGATCCCGAGGGATTTTTAATATAAACCAGCATCGATCCCAGCCCTTCAGGCTAAGATCTGATGATCTGGATCATTTCGAATATATATATATATATATCTACCCCTTTTTGCACAGTTTCATGGTCCGAAGACCTTAAACTACGTCGGGATCAAGATCCCGAGGGATTGTCAATAAAACCGGCATCGGTCTTCTTAAAGATCTGGTGGCTCCGGACATTTTCTAAAAAACAAAAAAAAATGTATTTCCTGTTTTGTGCAGTTTTGGTCCGAAGACCTTAAACTACGTCGGGATCAAGATCCCGAGGGATTTTCAATAAAAACCGGCATCGGTCTTGATTGCTCGAGTCAAGATCCGACAACACCGGACATTTTTCAAAAAATCACAAAAATATATATATGCATTACCAGCACTCTCTTATATAGTTTTGGGTCCGAAGACCTTAAACTACGTCGGGATCAACATCTCAAGGGATTTTAATAAAAACCAGCATCGATCCCAGTCTTTAAGACCAAGATCGGATGATCTGGATCATTTCGAAAAATAAAAAAAATATATCACCAGCCCCTCTTTTAAAGTTTTTGGGTCCGAAGACCTTAAACTACGTCGGGATCAATATCCCGAGAGATTTTCAATAAAAGCCGGTATCGGTCTTGATCAAGATCCGCTGACACCGGACATTTTTCAAAAACAAAAAAATGTGTTTGCCCCCTTTTGTACAGTTTTTGGTCCGAAGACCTTAAACTATGTCGGGAACAAAATCCCGAGAGATTTTCAATAAAAACCAGTGTCAATCCTGACCGTTCAAAATTGAGATTTTATGACCTAGAACAGTTTTTGAAAAATCACAAAAAAGAATGTATTTTTAGCATGTACATATTTACGGTCCGAAGACCTTAAACTACACTGGGATTAGTTTCTCGGGGGACCTTTCTCGCTTTTAACAAAAACCGGCATCGATCCCAGCCATTCGAGCCAGGATCTGATAACCCGGAACATTTCCAAAAATACCAAAAAGATTTCAAGCTTTCCATAAAACCAGTGTCATCTCGATCATTCGAGCTGAAATCTGGAACTTTTTCCAAAAAAAAAAAAAAATGATTCACCAAAAATTTCAATTGCACAAATTCATCCCCAGTGGTCCGAAGACCTAAAACTACACTGGGATTAACTTCTCAGGGGCTTTCTTTCCTAACTTATTCCAGACATGGCTGACACTTGATCGTACGGGTGTCTGGAATCTTCTAAACAGGTAAGGGCTGAGGCGGGCAGAACTCCGCAATCCTGTTCGTGTTGAACGCACCGTGATAGACAACCTTGATTTGGAAGTCGCTGTTGAAGCTGACGGATGTTCCCTGTTCCTAGAACTCATGAAGGGGATTAAGACTGTTGGGAGGTGAAGCTCACCCTCACGGAATTGTGAGCAACGTAAGACCCCAAACTGGATTGACTAAGGGAAATGTGAGGATGTGGCTCATCTTGTAGCCGAAGGAGTCCGTCGGACGATACGTGGTCTATGTGCATTGCACATGAGGAACAGACAACTTTGTGGGTGTGTTGACTGAAAACCCTCAAAATCTCCTCATCCGAAGATGTAAAACTACGACACTTAACTGTGTGAGACTCGTCTTGCTCGCTGACGTAAAATGGATCGGGTGCCTTACCAGCAGTAGAAGCTGGAAGTGGATGAAAATTTCACACTTTTCCCTGCATTTCAGAAAAATCACAAAATACAAAAACATTGCAAAATCACCTCTTCAAAAATCACAAAAATATTTCCCTTGCTTTCAATCAAAATATTGTCAAAAATCACAAAAAATATTTCTCTTGCTTTCATCAGAAAATATTTCGAAAATCACAAAAAATATTTCCTGTATTTTCAATAACCGATCTCTATCCTGACCACTCAGTTGAAGACTCGGACCACATATTTACAAAAAAATCACAAAAATTAGCAGCCCCCAGCACTACACTTTAGGAGTCTTGAACTCCACTCTCTTCACAATTTGGGATGACGGATCCAATCGCCCTCAAATAGGGATCTTGACCAAAACGGGCAACCAAACACCATCTCAATCACATGTATGCCCAGAAGAACATCTTGAAGTTGAATGATATCCTCGTACATTCTCATTAGCAAAGAAACAGCATCTTGGGACGATGGACCTGATCGACCACGGGTCGGGATCTTGACCAACCCGCTGTCCAAACCTCCATATCAAAAAGAAAATCCCCAGGGAAGCACAACCCTACAAGCAATAAGCTCAAAATTCTCTGCACCTATAGCAAAAGCAAAATCATCGAACTGAAAAGAGAATGAGCCAAACCATGCATTCATCCTGCATCTCCATGCATCAGCATCCATTACATTAATCATCACGTTTACCTGCTTTCAAAATAAAAGTCGGTTAGCCAAAGACCCCACAGGCATCCCTAGTGGAGGCACGTGCAAACCAGATTTCCATTTCAAAAAGACAAAAAATATTTCTGTTTGCAAATAAAAACCCCACGGAGTATCACTCCCCAGAGTGGGTATCTTTTCAAAAATTTAAAAATATTTTTCCAGTAGAGCGTTCTGCCTCCAAAACACCAGGAGATCTTCCATATCTCTGGGTAGGAGCCGACGCAAAAATCAAATAAGATCTGATGTCTCCCGGTTTCCCCGGAGACCATCGGATCCAATGCACTCAAAGTGCGATCGAACTGAACTCCAGTGTCAGTGCGGTCGTACCACATGCCAAGATACAAAAAGATGAAAGCCAAAAGGACTCGGTCACAGAAACCATTTGAACAGGTGGAAACGATGAATTGTAACCCAAGTATCAAAATCAGCAGATTGGGTGGAAAGAGTTCACCCGTACATACCTAGGCGTGGATGCCTGAAGTACCTTGACTGAGTCCAAGTCGGCGTAGTAGAATCCCGTAAGACTATCTGACGCAGGGCGTCTAACCACTTTGACAGTCAAGCGAAACAAGTACTCCTGGAGTGATCTGGGAAAACATCAAACATCACACAATCAGTCTCAGGGTCAGCAACCTCGTAAGACTGTCGACGCAGAGGCTCTGCTGTACCTTTCCGATGTTAGTACCGATCGGGAATGGAAGGGTTGCGATTGGGTACCCAGGTTGCAGCAAACTGCAGGGACAATCGCAACGTTTTCTCCAAACTCTCGCGGTATGTGCGAGTTATCAATTTCCAGACAATCAATTGACTCAGATACAAAGGACAACAAAGACTCCAGACCACAATCAAGGAAAGAATGAATTGCAAACCAAGCATCGAAACCAGCAGATCGGGTGGAAAAAGCCCACCCGCACATACCTAGGCGTGGATGCCTGAAGTACCTTGACTGAGTCCAGGTCGGCGTAGTAGAATCCCGTAAGACTATCTGACGCAGGGTGTCTAACCACTTTGACAGTCAAGCGAAACAAGTACTCCTGGAGTGATCTGGGAAAACATCAAACATCATACAATCAGTCTCAGGGTCAGCATCCTCGTAAGACTGTCGACGCAGAGGCTCTGCTGTACCTTTCCGATGTTAGTACCGATCGGGAATGGAAGGGTTGCGATTGGGTACCCAGGTTGCAGCGCATGCAGGGACAATCGCAACGTTTTCTCCAAACTCCCGCGGTATGTGCGAGTGATCGGTTTCCAAACGATCAACTGACACAGATGCAAAAGCAAGCAAAGATTTTAGAACATGATCTATGAATGACCGGGTCAGAAGTGGGGTGTCCACTCGCTTTGGCATTCGGTTGCATGCAACCTCTGCCAAAGAGGGGCATCTGTAGACACCCCACCTTCGGCTACACTGTTGGTAGAGATAGCTGGATGAATGGAAGACCATACCCCCAAATCCCAAGTCCAAACTCAGCCAAACTCACCCTTGTAAGCCCCATTCCATAGCCCAGTTCAAGCCTGAACCCAGTCAACCCAGTCCTAAACACCACCCTGAAAAACCCCCCATAAAAAAGGCCAGTCAAAAAATCCTAAAAAAGTCAAACTCACTGAGTCAACCCGATGAGTCAACCCACTGAGTTAACCCGCTGAGTCAACCCGTCAAGTCAACCCGTCGAGTCAAAACACCGAGTCAACCCGTCGAGTCAAACCACCGAGTCGACCGGCTGAGTCAACTCACTGAGTCGACCAGCGAGTCCAACAGCAGCCCCGAGGGAGCGACCGTACTCGCTGGAAACCGAGGAGCGGCCGTACGGGCGGCCCATAGCAGGCCGCCCGGACAAAATTACGCAAACTACCACTCCTCGCTGCTATAAATACCCCCCCTCCCCTACTCATTTCAACATCCCTTCAAGTCCAGCCAGTTCGGGTGTGGTCCGAGTCCTCATCCACCCCTTAGCTCATTTTTCCACCAAGGAGAGCCCGAGTGAGGAGAGTCTAGCCCTGGTCCAGCCCAGCCTGACCACTGGTCCAAACCTCTCAAGTCACCCAAGTCTTGATCCAGCCACTCGAAGCCAATCCTTGCGATACCTCCGTCCATCCAGCTATCATTTTTCCAGCATCATCTCATTTGCATCTAGCATAAGTGCAACATTTACTTTTCTTCCAACCCCCCTGCTTCACTACAAGCACCTTGATTATTCAAGCACACCGCATATGTCTTAAATTAAGCACCTGTCAGTTCGAGCGTATGCTCTGGGCTTGCCCGTTGTTGGAACCTGCCAATCAGAAACTCTTACTGTTTAGACCTGCATTCATGCTTCACTAAAAGCACCTTGATTATTCAAGCACACTGCATACGTCTTACATTAAGCACCTGTCAGTTCGAGCGTACGCTCTGGGCTTGCCCGTTGTTGGAACCTGCCCATCAGAAACTCTTACTGTTCAGACCCGCATTCATGCATCATGTCATCCATGAGAATATACGAGGATTAAACTAGACTTTCAAGTATCCGATTGATTCTGTGAAGTAGAGACCGTACTTCGGTACGGGCAGTGTGTGGGGTGCTTAACCTCTTCCCACCCTGTAACCGTGATCCCTTACCTCGAATCTCTGACCGCAGATCAACATGAGTCATTTTAGAGGAAGGAATCTTCGGATTCCCTTCTCTAACGTTTCTACGGGGTCTAGCCGACTGTAAATTCGAAGTAACTGGCTAGTGGCGACTCTAGTCTTATATAAACATACTTAAACATATCCAGCTTAACACGACAACCAAATGAAGCCCTCGAGAACGAGGCAAGCCAGTGGCACAAACGGCGATTTCGCACTCACGCATCCTCATCTCCTTCTTTTCCGAAAGGAAAGGGGAAGGGAGAACAACGTCGTGTGGGAGCGCGAAACGAATCATTAAAGTGAAGAAGCCACATACCTGATCACAATAACGAATCATTCAATAAACTAATTATTGCAGAAGGATTCGCCACTTCGTACGAGTAAAATAAATTGAAACAGCTATTTAAACTATCTCATTTGATTGGTAATTTAAACATCCATATAAAACTTCTTATGCATAATCGACCGCCCCAACATGTGTGCATTCCATGTGTAGCTGTGTAGGCATGATGTTTGTAAAAAAATATGTCAAAAAATTATACATCTAAAGTTGTTTTCTAATTGAAACGAAAGCATTTATAAGCATAAAAAAATAAAAATTCATGGTTCCATTGCTTTCGATTCAACATCTGACTTCTCCCCTCCTTAACAACCGTTAAAAGTTGGGTCTAGCAGCATACATGAACATCTTTACAAACTCTAAGTTTCTTTCTTTAAAAAAATTAAGAAAAGTGGCGCCGTATGAAAGTAACTTTGTTGCCCTTAGTACATCAAACTGACTTAGTCTCTCTAACTCCTCCAACGCTGGAATGATATGAGACATCCGACCAAAATCTTTACCTTTATCCATCGTTATGGCTATAGATTGCATTGCGTCCCCTATGGTGACCATTCCATTTCCAATCTGTTCAATTGGCTTCGCCACTCTTGCTTTCTTCTTTGAATTAACAGTACTGTTGGTTTTCGCTGAGGCGTTAATATTCTCCGATGGACTCCGCTGCGAAATATTTTTGCCTCAACGACTATCGATTGTCTAATTGATGTCCGGATCTATCTCCTAACTCTTCAGGAGATGCAAAGTTGATGTCATCATTCAAATCGACAGTGTGGTTTGCGATATTATCGGTATCATGCCATCTCATACCACTTGATGCTGGAGGTAAGTTTTCAGTTGCACATGCTTTGCCAGTAGCTCTGTCATTTTTAATTACATACTCGAGATCATCGTACCTGGGTATAGTTTTCCCTCGGAATTGAGAAACATTTGGTTAAGACTATTACAAATTAAAAAAATAAATCAGTCAACTTCTTTTGCTTACATAAATTGACATCAATTATTACTGTAAATGTTGATAAATCAATCTTACCCTAAAATAGTCCACCCAAACTTCGTCATTAGTAACAACGATATTTAGCTCTGGATCCCAACCAAAATCCGATGTATTGCGCAGGTCTTTCACAATGAAGTAATTCTTTCTTACTGTGTGAATACGATTCTTTACATTGTCATTCGTGATCAGTAGGCCCAATTTCAATCTCATGTTCTCAACCATTGGGATGTATGAGTCTTTCTTAAAACTAGATCCGCTCTGTTGACCATTAACTACAAGCTCCATTAGACCATCAATTAAAATATTATCCATTTCGTCCGTCCAACAAAGTATACCACCTATTTGTGATGTGTCGGTATCTTTATTGGTGGTATATTTTCTTGGAGTTCTTCTCAGGGTAGGTATATCAGATGATAACGTGCTTTTGTCGGGGGATGCAAATAAAGAATGCCTATTCGATGCCATGTTGGTGATAGTGTCTTCAAGGATCTATAAGAGCATGAAATATGAGAATAAAATATAAGATAAGATGTTATACGGCATACAGAACTACATGATTTGACAAAAATAAGTTATGGTATTGACAACTACATATTCACACATCCGCATTGATCATATTGTACCCATAAAAAAACATAACAGTCCATCTTAGTTCATACGACTTACTGGATGATAGTCATTTTACATTCAATTTGCGATTTTATCGCATTTTCTTGCCCATACTTCTCTCTTGTTGGGTGACATTCATCAGTAATCGGCCTTCATTTAAGGTAGATATTTTGACAGGAGATGGGATAACACCATCGGCGACATCATGCGATCTACCATCAACGTCGAATAAGTCGGCCTCTCCTGAGGTACGAATGAAGTTGTGTACTACATAACATGCAAGCATAATCTTTACCTGTGTGAGTATAGAATTACATGGTTTGACAAAAATAAGTTATGGTATTGACAACTACATATTCACACATTCGCATTGATCGTATTGTACCTATAAAAAAAACTAACAATAGTCTATCCTAGTGCATATGACTTACTGGATGATAGTCATTCCACATTCGATTTGCGATTTTATCACGTTTTCTTGCCCATACTTATCTCTCTTGTTGGGTGGCATTCATCAGTAATCAGCCTTCATCCAAGGTAGATATTTTGACAGGAGACGGGATAACACCATCGGCGACATCATGCGATCTACCGTCAACGTCGAATAAGTCGGTTTTTCCTGAGGTACGAATGAAGTTGTGTACTACACAACAGGTAAGCATAATCTTTACCTATGTGAGAAAATGATATTGTGGAGCTGTCTTTAGAATTAAGAACCTGACTTTTAGTACTTCAAAGCAGCGTTCTATCACGTTCTGTAATTGTGCATGTCGATAATTGAATAATTCATTGGCATTAGCCGGATTGCGTCGTGTACGATATTTATTGAGATGATAAGGTGCCATAAACTCGGGGGAGTGAGCATATCCAGTATCGACTACATAATATTTACCTACGTTTGTTTGTAAAGTGTAATCAACATAATTGGTCATTAGCGATCACTACTATAACGTAGATAAAGATTTCCTTAATGAATTTACCATCTGGGAGTGTAAATGGATCGTGTAAATGGTTCAATGCACTTTGTAAAACATGTGCATCAAAAGCTGACCATTCCTATCTAGGTAGGACGTAGACAAACTTTATGTCAAATTTACAGGCAGCGATAACATTTTGAGAAATATTCCCCTTTCTATTTTGGTACACTGCACTTTCCAGAGATGGAACGGACGCTGGAATATGTGTCCCATCTATTGCACCGATACAGTCCTAATTACCATTTAACACTAGTTAGGGGTCTATAATATTTAATAGTTATTTAAAAAAAAATGAAAGATATAAAGTATTAAACATACATTATTAGTTACCTGAAAGTAGTCACTCTAAAGTGGATTTGTTGAGATCTCCACAGGAGTTTCGGGTGAAGGTAATTTCACATAATCAGCGTAGAGTGAAACGACTACATCCAAGACTCGATGAAAATAATGACTCACAATTTCCCTTGACCGGATGAAACGATTTTCAATCACCTTGTTTCAAACATTATGACCTAACGTATGTAGGAATATGACAAGTTATTTTTCCATACTAATATGTTTGATATCAGTCAATAGGCTCTTGTCCCGAAAAGTGAAGCACAGGTTGAAGAATGAAGACTTCGTCATCCTTAATTAAGAGATGCATTCAGTGTCCCTTGCCCTTATAATTCCATCTATAATACGGGCACGATCATAATCAGGACGTATGTGTGGGTTACGAAAGAGATAAGTTTAACAATACTCTCTGGCTGCTAGCGCAGCAGACGTAACACTCATGATAGTTGCAAAGAATTCCAACTCCTCATCCGTCCAGCTGCGATTATCCATTTTTTACTGCCTGTATAGATCATTCATCTAAGTTTATGTCAGAAGTCTTACATTTTGTGCCACGATGTATACTAGGTAGGTGTGTATTTTAATAATGAGAATAGAAAAGCTAATGGTTAGGATCCGCGCCGGTCATCTAACATGTTTTAGCGCAAGTAGCTGTGTGTGGCCCATATTTATATTTTGTAAGACCACACGAAACATTGTGTATATGAAGATGCCGTCCATTTGTCGCTACGCATGATTGATGGACTAGATCCATAATTAGAAGAAGATCCAAATCGCAGGTGGACCATACCAATAAAAAGAGTGTTGAATAATCATTAAAATCAAATTGCGGACCACAAAAGATTTAGATGAAACTGATCTGAAAGTTATTTTCATTTTAATCCTGACCTTCTTGACAGTATGAACAGATATGATTGTAAATAACCATTATTGAAACCCACTAAATTGGAGAAAAGGATAGATGGCATGGATATAAAAAATACCATCCATTTGGGCCACACGGTAGGGGTAACACACAGTAATCACTTCATCCAGGTCCGTGTGACCTTATGAACAATTTGGATGGAAAAAAACTTGATGGTGGGCCCTAGGAATGTTTTAACAGTGGAAATCACTGTCTCCACAGACTTTGTGGTGTGGTCCACTTGAGATTTGGAGGCCTATCATTTATTAGGAAAATGCACTAAAATGATCTCATAAACTTGATGGACGGTGTAGATATGTTAAATACATAATCGGGACCTACATATCTTGATTTTCTTTCAACCATTGGTACGATGATGGAGCTCGAGGACTGACGTTGGGTCCGTAGTCAACATGTACTTGCACCAGCAAATTAGCTAGTGTTGGTTACACCAGGCAATCCACTCCTCCATGTGTGGATTTAATCATCGTCCATGTGAGGATTTAATCACAGATCATTTTCTAGTATGGTCCACCTCAAATTTAGATCTGTTTCATTTTTGGAATCATACCAGAAATGAAGTTTTCAAAATGGATAGACAGTGTAGATTTAATGATAACATACATCAAGCTGGGCCCCACAGGTATTTATCCACCGACATCGGTGGATCTGGACATCAACCCAAACCACGCCATTTTGTGGAAGCGGATTGCAAACTGAGTAACTTAGTACGCTGATAGCGTTTTGTGTAAACTATGCAGGGCCCACCGATGCTTATGTATTTCATCCAATCCGTTCATCCATTTTAACATGTAATTTTATCGCTTAATCTAAAGTTGAAAGACTTAAATATCTGAACTGGACCACACAACAGTAAACAATGTGGATTGAACCTGTACCGTCCAACGAATCAGTGGGCCAGCTCTCATTTTTGGATCAAGCTGATATTTGTTTGTTCCCTTCATCAATGTTTTGTGTGATCTTTTTAATAGGTTGGATGACAAATAAACATCATTGCTGCCCTTAGAAAGGTTTCAACGATGAAAATCATTATACCTACCTGATCATCGTCATATGGTTCACCTGAGTTTTGGAAATCGCATTCTATTTGGGTTCAACCCCTTTTATGATCTGGAAAGTCAGATGGATGGCGTAGATAAACTACACACGTTTATAGGGGGAACAACTGAGTTTACTCAGCACCCATCTATACCGCCCTGGTTCACAGTGGGCCCTAGGAAGCTTTCAACGGTGGGTGCCACTGTCCCCACTATTTATGTGATGGGGTCCATTTGGGCTTTTATTATGCCCCGTTCTTTGTCTTAGCCGAAGACATGATCTCTCAAAACAGTTGGACGGTGTGGATACAACACATATATACATTGTGGTGGGGCCATTGAAGCAACGGATGTCACTTGCAGTAATCGGTAATCCAATGCATAGGCAATCTAAATCGGACGAGATCGGATTGCCTGTGACCTCGGGCACAGAGATATCTCTGTGCCTAGGGCTGCGTGGGGGCCATAGAGATGTCTGTGACAAACTCACTCCGTCCATCTGTTTTGAAAGCCACAATAGGACATCATTCTAAAAGTTAGGCAAATTCAAGACTCAGGTGCTCCATACCACACGAAACAGTGGGGATGGAACGCTTGGTGGTTACAGAAGTTTTATATCAGTATTATATTTGTTCCTACAGTTTATTTGACTAGTAATAATTCCATGAACGGTTTGGATGGCATATTAACATCATAGTAAGCTCCAGGAAGGTTTCAAAGATGGACGTGATTGTTCCCACTATTTTGTTGGTGTGGCCCACCTGAGTTTTGAAACTACCAAATTTTTATAATCCTGTCCTATTGTGGCCTTCAAAAGCATATGGAAAACATGGATTTATCATGGGCATCTCTGTGGAACCCACATAGCCGCAGGCACAGAGATATCTCTGTGCCCATGGTCATAGGTAATCCGCTCCCGTCTCGGACGTGGTTCTCTCAGCCAACGTAGTTTGCGGGAAGTGCCTGCGCTGTCATGAGACAGCGGGCCCACCTTGATGTGTGCGATCCAATCCACATTGTCCATCCCGTTTTGCCTGCTTTTTTGTGACAGTAAACCGAAAAAGAGGCAGATCGAAGGCGGAAATGGACCACACCACATGAACCAGACTCACAATTTTCTCTTACGCCAGGGATGACATTTGCTCCCCTTGGCCCCTATTTGCCTCCACCCTTGATCACCATCAATATGATCTTCATTATCTTGGAATGGAAGATGGAACTGACCTATTGGAAGACCTTTGGGTTGTAAGCGTGTCGTCCCGTTTAAAAATCCTTCGGCCAATGGTGTAATATTTTGTATTAAACACCTGTGAAGAAGAAGAAGAAGAAGAAGAAGACGATCAATGCCGCGTTGAGATCATGGATGAAGGAGAGGAGATGATGCCATTATGGTATCAGAGATATCTTACCCCGAATTTTGGACACGTTTAGATGGTCCATTCCTTGCTCTTGTCAACTTGTTATATAGCCACTAGAAGGAAGAAGAAGGAAGGAATCATGCTCCTGCGGACCACGCTCCATCGAATTCTCTCATTTCACAGTCCTCGAGACGTGAGCAAAATCTAGGAGGGATTACCTTCGATTTCTCGCCGCAGCCACTGCGGATTGATGAGGGAAGTACCCATCACTCATTTCTCCGCAAAAAAGTCCTACCAAACGGAGTTAGTCATAATAATGATTGACTCCCCTAGATTTTCATGATCTTCCCAAAATCAAACACGCCGTAAAAGAAGTGCTCTACCAGAACTGTTGCACCAAATAAGTGAGTTTGGTTTATGATTAATTATAAGTAACTTTCTTTTTACTTGAAAGTCAAAAGTACATAATTACTTTACTTATTTTGTTTTTTAGCTTTTTTTTAAACTTTTCATAAGTTGCTGAAGAGAGGAATCAAGGGAGACAAAAGAGAGGAGAAGCTAAAAAGCTCTCCCTCATTGTTTATGCCAGGCACTGCTCTCTCATGTGATCCATATCAAGGGAGGCCCCACTGTGATGGACTATCCCATCAAAGGTGGGGTTCACACAATGGACAGTTCACATCAAAGGTGGGCCCCACATGATGGATGGCCCAATATTAATGTAGACCTATATAATGGATGGTTCACATCAAAGGTCAGCCAATAATGATAAATAGCCCACATCCAAAGAGGGCTGGCATGATGGACCACCTACTTCAAAGGTGGGGCCAGCATGATGGATATTCCACATCAAAGGGGGGTTCTACATGATAGGCAATGGATATTGAAGCTGGGCTTCACATGATGATGGCCCATATCAAGGTGGACCCACATGACGGATGATCCACATCTAAGAGGAACCCTACATGATGGGCAACCCACATTGAAGGTGGGGCCCATATGATGAATAGTCCACATCGAAGGTGGACTCCACATGATGGGCAATTAATAATTATGAGTTCCACATGATGGATGATCCGCATTAAAGTGGGCCTTACATGATGGACAGTCCACATCAAAGGTCGGCCTAATGAGGGTGTCCCATATCCAAGTAGGTTCGGCATGATGGGCGGCCCACATGGGAGGTAGGTCCACATGATGGACCGTCCACATCAAAGGTGGGAACCACATGATGGGTTGTGGATATTGAAGATGGGCCCCACATGATGGACAATAACATTGATGGTGGGCCCATATAATGGATGGCCAACATCAAAGGTGGGCCCTACCTAATTAATAGTGCACATTAAAGGTCAAACCCTAACGCTTAATGGCCCACATCCAAGGTGGGCCCCACATGATGGATGACCCACATTAGTGGGGGCCACACTATAAATGATTCAAATCAAAGGTTGGCCCCACATGATGGACAATGGATGTGAGGGGGACCAAATAGACTTGAGAGATGATTACTTATGATGTTGAAAACCAAACAAGCTTTTTCTACTTTTTGGATGATAAGTATGTTGTGTACCAAACATTTATTTGCTCATTAAGTAGAAACCAGGATAAGTTACTTATTTGATAATTTGCTTATCTTAAGTAACTTACAATCCAAATGGGCCCTCAAAGGGAAGCATAGTTTTTAAAAAGAATTCAATATTAAATCTCAATCTACTATGCCCATCTACGTAAGCTTTTATTTGAAATCCTTCCTCCTCATTGCTTTCTAAAGATTATATTTTGTCATAAAGGTATTGTGGGATTCTAGAGTGTTTTTAGCATAGAGAGAGAGAGAGAGAGAGAGAGAGAGAGAGAGAGAGAGAGACTTTACACTGTGAGATGAAGGGGAAAAGAAGGGGATGAGAGGGTATTTATAAACCTTATACACGTATTTAAAGGTATAGGGAATCCAAAACTATGTACGATATGTGTCGGTATGGATCCTTAAAAGTGATTTTGATCATGAGTTCAAATTTTGATGAATTGATTCAAAACTTGGTCGAAGCAACTCAACTGCACAACACTCATCGAGTCGGCTTGCCATGGACTCCGTCAACTTGAAACAACTCAAACCAAGTTACTATGTGATTTGTTTTAAATAACAGCGTTAAAGTAGTTGGCAAAACTTGAACTCACAACCCTTAAAAGTGGTTTTTGAATTCCATCAAAGTGTGTGGAAGTGCATCGAAATCTGTCAAAATCTATTGAAGTCTTTTTAAGTGAGTCGAAATCCTTTGATATCTTTTTAAATTACAATCTATCCATCATGTCCTCCCACTCATGGTCTCCTTGGTGCCCAAAATTAAGCTACTTGAAACTCAGGTGGGTCACAATGTCTAATTTTATAGCTAAAACCTCCAAAATCAATTGTTGTGGCCCACTTTTTTTTTTGGGTTAATTCACACACCCCGATGTTAGTACACCCACCCACCCCTGTTAGTCACATCACAATGTTACCCACCCCCACTATGGGAATCGATACCGTGACCTTAGTGTTGAAACAAGGCTATCTTCACTCACTCTGCCCACTTAAATTCTGGAATAGCTCAATGGGTGTCCATTCATCCTGTTGAGTTGCATCCTCTAGAGTTTCCATCCATCATGTGCACCCTCATGTTCTCCATGTGCATAATCTAATTCTCCATCATAAACATCAACATAATTGATTCCTTCATCTTTAGTATTAACCTAATCAAGATGTTAGTCTTCAACATTGACTGGATTGGATCATCAATGTTCATTATCCGTTCATTTGCAGTTGTTATCTTTAATATTAGTAGAATCAAACTTTTAATCTTCAATATCTACCTAATCTAATTGTTAATCTTAAATATTAACCTAATTGAGCCATTCATTTGTAAACAATAATGCGGAATTGAAAGGATCAAACAATGCATCAGAAATGGGGATCGAGAAATCTAAATTGAAATTCGTACTTAGTAAAGATGCCATCTTTGAAGTCTAGTTATTGGGATCTTCCACACCTTATGCCTTTAGAGAAGTACGAGATGGGATGAATAGGCTTCAATGTGTGTAGGTTTGGGGACCCAACCAGGTTTAAGTAGTTTTTGAGGGAGATGAGTTTGAAATCCATCGAAACTCCTCTCCGTTAGGTTCCACACAAATTTAGCATTCCCAGTCTAATTAGAACACTATGCATGTAGCACAATTATAACACACCATCTCTACACAAATTTATACTAATCATAACTTGAGTGGTGTCCACCGGTATGCTCGATCATGTTATCCAACCCTTAGGAATATCTTGACCGTTGATCAAATAGGCCCACCTTATAGAATTTTTACATCATCTTCCATATTAACCTAATTAGGTCATTCATCTTCATTATCACAATTGGACTTAGACTTTGATGCACTTATGAGCACTTAAACAAACTTCAGTGGACTTTAGAGTGTGATAGACTTAAAAGCATTAAGTCCATTATAATATGGTAAAGTTTGTCAAAGTTGGCTGAAGTTTGTCTGTCTGTTGAAGCTTATCAAAGTTCATTAAGTATGTCGATGTATAAGGCATGTAAATTTTTACTGAGCACCTACCTTGTGTGGACGTGTTTTCAAGTATTTTACTGGCTGGCTAGTTTACCATCGGTGTCACTTTTTTATTATGGATTTTACTAGGTTACTAGTCAGTGGGGACATTCCTTTCGTACTTAACCGATAAATTAGTCGTCAGGGAATGTTGCATGCCAGCTAGACGTATGCCCTTAACCTTGAAATCAATTCGTATACCTTACACACTAGATATGATTCATCTTGTGTGATTCGTATGCCATGTTGTTTCATTATATTGAGCGTATGAATGATTGGTATGAGCCATTTGTTATGAATTACTACTTTAATTAATTATTCTTGGTTGTTATGCCGTGTGCTAACCTTTGGGGTACCTCTTCATTATTTAACTCATATGTAGGAATCCTAGGAGTAGAGCGAGGCATTGTGGGCGTAGCTTAGCACCTACCTGGGAGGTGAGTGTGGATGAGCTTTTCTTTATTTGTTAGCTCATGTTCTGCATATTCAGTTTACTATGGTTGTATATCCCCAGCTAAGGGATTTAGACTTGATTACATTTTGGATGTTTATCTTAACACCCTCTGGTTCGGTTATTTATACTCATCTTTTGTTACCACTGTATTGATATATGTGACTCTAGTTCAGATATTTATGCTCACCTTTTGTCGCCATTGTATTGATATACACGACTCTAATTTCAAATTGCAAGTCTAGCTGCTAAATTGACCACTCAGGCACAGGGGTAATGCTCCCATGTGTATTTTTATTTAAGGTTCACACCACAACCATGGGATTTGGGCCTTGTTGCTCGGGTGCCCGAGTTTGGGGTGTGACAAGTCCCTAAAACTAATGCTTCATTATCTTACAGGTTGATTGATGTTATATACTAATATGTAACTTTTGGTGTTGAATGTTTCTTCATAGTAGTTCATTTCGTTGAAAATTCTAATGTATGGTTACTGGCTAGCATGAAAACAATAAAGGAAAAATGACCAAAACTTATTATTTTTATAGGACATACTAAAAAATACATCCTTTCAGTATTTAGGTTGTGTTGTGGATGGATAAGATTTTTATATGACGATGGCTTTCAAGTTGTGATCTATTTATAATGTTCTATAATGACTTGAATGATCTAGTGATTTTGAACATCAGTGTCATTCAGTCAGTAAGTGGGCCACATTATTGAAATTGAAGGTTCGATCACTAAGTGGTTTCGTCACTATAATATTTAAATTTGATCAGGTGAACCAAGCCATAGGAAACAATGTTGATTGAATTGCCACCATTAAAAATGTCTTGGGACCATAAAAGTTTTGAATCAAACAGATGGATCAAGTTGTTGGTTTTCACCCACTTTTTCAATTTTTTTTAATGGAGTTCTTAAAAATTATACAATGACATAACAAGAAACTATTATCTATGTATGGTGTTTGTGAGGTTATTGTTTGTTAATGTCTTTATCTTTTCGTTTTTCGTTTTTTGTTTTTCTTTTTGGTTGGTTGAAAGGAGAACATGGATTTGTTTCTTTTTTATTTATTAGTGATTTCCATTCCTGGCCTGCATGTTTCAGTTGAATATGGAGTGTTGAAGCTGCTTTCCAAACCATTTTTCCTTTGAAAAACTAACCAATGTGTCACGTATTTTGAAAATACTAGATGTATATGCCACTATGTCACTTATTTTGAAAACCGATAGACCTCACCTATATAGGAAACAATGGTCATTAAAAACCCACCATTGAAAACTTGCTAAGTCCTAAGATTTTGAAAACATATGGACCTCACTTATTTGCCATCCAACTTGTTGATAAGGTCACAAAGTCCTAAATGAAGGGAAAAGTTTTTAATGGCCAATCATTATCATTTCTTGTGGTGTGGTCAACCTGAGATTTGAATCTACTTCATTTTTTGGCCCATTCCCTAAAAAACAAATTAACAATAGTAATTTGTTCTGGGTTTTTTATTCTCAGATTGTTCGGAGTGGAATTTTGTTTATTGAGTAAGTTTGGAGCATTATACTGGAATTCGAGATTTGGTTATCTTGCAATTTGTAGTTCCATTCTGCATTTGGATGCAATATTGATTTGAATTGCAGTAATTGGTTCAATTTAGTTGACATGATCAACTTGCAGTTAGATTCTTGTCACCCTAAAATGATTTAGCTTTAAATCCTCCTCAGAATTGCAAAGAACATTTGGTTTAATACCATAGATAGGTATTTATTTATTGAATACTTAAAATTCTATAAATTTTATGGTGTATCTATTCACAACCTCAAGTATATGGTTGTGATGTAATAATAATCTCGGTGAAACTGAGGTCGATTCACAAGAAGGATATAAGTTCAAATATTTAAATGCGAACTAGGATCTAGAACTAACTAAATTAAACTAAACTAAAATTGGATTAATAAAAGATGAATTCAGTTTTAAAGAGAAAATCAATAAAAATAAAAACCAGAGCACCAAGGATCTACTTTTAGTTATTAACAACGTCCAATTCACTTGATTCAATTAGATAACACAACTGGAATCGAAGTCCTATCCTATCTAGCCGGATGATAGAGCGGGTAATTTATATTTAAATAAACCAAAACATATTAGAACTTCAATTGATATGATTCCCACATGAAGCACCAAGTTAATGATCACAGGAAATTCAAAGCACCTACCGTGCCCATTGTTTACTACAAATCAATAAATTTTATAGATCAATTCCTTGCAAAAAGATTAAGAAAACAATCTTAGCCTTCCTAAGCATCCAATGTGCCCGAAGTTGACAATGGATAAAAGTAAATTAAAACTCTCTTTATTCAAACAAAAAATCAATGAATTGTTTATCTTGAAAACCAAAATTCGAATATAATGAACTAGAACATCATAGATAAACTAGAAGTATCGCCTCTTAGCTCTAACTAAGAGATTAGCCTAATATGATTAACTCAAAAATAAAGAAAAAAACTAAAAACAAACAAAAGAAGAAGAAGAACGCCGAATGAGAGCTTTCTCCCTTGCTCCCTTTATCTTTCCTTGGATTCTCTTAAAAATGAGTTTAAAAGCCCTTAAATAAGCCTTGGAATCGTCCTTGCACTGCCTTAAGAAATCCCAATCAAACTAGGGAACAAATTCCAATTTTGCGCAAAAATCACATAATTTCCGCACCAACGTTGGGTGACCGACTTTTGTCATCGGGCGCCCGAACTTGCAGAAAACTGTCCAGTAAAAAACTGAATTTTCATCCAAATTTCGGGCGCTCAAAATTGTGATTGTCAGGGCGCCTAAAGGCCATAACAGCAGTTCAGTTACTTTGCAAGGTCATTTCCTGCATTTTTTGAATTTTTGCTTTCTGTCCCTAAATTTTTGCATTGTGATTTTTCTGGCTAATCCAAATCTTTTAACTTGATTTCTTGAAGGCTTTTTCTTCACTTTTCTTCACTTTGTTTCTTTTGGACTTTAAATCATATCCATCGGCTTGAATTTCATCAGATCTCTCTGAAATTACCTATAACACAAAAACAAAATTAATTAGTCCGAATTAACTGTGAATTGTAAGGAGAAATAATGTGAATTAGGGAAAAATATATAATATTTAGGCACTTAACACACACCCCAACTAGCATTTTGCTAGTCCTTGAGTAAAACATGTGAAAAACATTTTCAAATCTAAATTCTATCCTACCTCAGAAAGGGTGGATTCTGTGTAACTCAAGATATATGAGAGATGAATGAGAGGCTCAAGTAATAAGACAATTGACAACCTAGACTCTAATAAAATCAGCTAGAAATCAAACCGAGTTCCAAATCAGTAATTAATCACTAGAACTAATTCAAACATTATGTTCTCAGAGTGCTCAGTGAGTTCTAACTTATTAGTTAATAAAGGTCAACTTTCCATTATAGAGTTATTAAAGAAAATCACTATGAATTGGCAAGATCAACACAAGCCTAAACCAAAACTTGTCTTATTGTTTAATGAGAATTTTTAGCTTTTGATTTTTCATCGATGGCTTTCACGCTAATTAATTTCATTCCTTTTTTTGTTGTGGTTATAAGTAGCCATTTTTAATACAATTGTTTTTTAGCTGATTTTCATTTATTTTTTCAATTCCTCATTCACTTTTTTTCACTTCTTTTTTCTTTCAATACTTTTTTTTTAAATCTTTTGAACATGATGGACAAGCTCCCCAGGCTTGGATCCTTGCACCTTAAAAAAATAAGTAATCATCTAGATAACTCATGAATTTCAGCCTAGCTTTAGAGAAGTTATAAGCTAGATGTAGATTGTGAATTCTAAGCTCAATTAATGTTTAAAATTTTCTTCGAATTAATTAATAAAAGAAACCCATTCAACAACCGCTACTTAGATAGATTCTAGGTTTTAAAAGACCTATTACTATACATCTCATCTTTTCATAATCATATGCACTTAAGTTCATAAAAATTCAAACTTCTAAGAAAGTTTAAAATTTGAAAACTTTTCGATTTTTTTTTTTTGCAAATTTTTCTTATTTGCTCAAAACTAGTAAAATAACTAGATTCCATAGGAATCCTACTCCCCAACCTAAAGTTTACATTGTTCTTAATGTAGAAAAAATATGCAATATAAGCAACATGAGAATAATAAAAAATAAGAGGAGTGAATGAGAGAAAGTACCTGAGAGTGAAAGTTATTTAAAATGCGACTTATTCAATGTTTCCATCAAACCAGGAGACTTATTCAACCTTAAAAAGAAAACCTAATGCAGAAAATAAAGCCTAACCTACCCTATTCTATTAAGATATTCTACATGGTTAGATTAGAGCAGGATCATCGTGAATTTCAACAAATTGTTCATTAGGACCATCTATACTCCTACTCGATAATATATATGGGTGATCTTAATCATTAAAGAATAAAAGTAACTCTCACCACATGTATGAAAAAATGAGATACGATCATAAAAAAATGTATCTCCTAAATGAATTGTCTGTGAAATAATTAATCAAGTATGGATCTTCCTTATCATAATCAATGTTGGGTTGAAAAACCAAAGTGGTGGAGAGACATTAATCAAGTTCTCTTCAAACAAAGGTGTCACCTCCACAAAATTAGAATTTTTTGTCCCTCCACAATCAATGGTGATGAATTCAAATCCGTGGAAGGGGGCTTCTCAAGCACTGACATCGCATCAAACAAAGCATTCATCTCGCTAATCATATAATCATCAAGGTCAAGGGAGTGGGCTAAGCATTCTTCTAGAGTATCAAGATAGTCAGTCAAGGGGATTTTTCTTCCACAAATGATTTATGCATGTCAATATGGTAGACTAGTTCAAAGTCACTTAGTTGATCTAAAAGTTTTATGGCATGAGTATCAACCAAAGACTTGAATGAAATCAGCCCTTAGGGAGACAAAACCATAGGCTCACAATTACTCTCTGAACCATCACCATGATGAATCAAATCATCACCCTCATAATTTATAGATTCCCTGGGTTCATTAACTGTCATTGGAATCACTTCATCAATCAGCTCATTGCATCTAAAGGTGATAATAGAGTTGTTATGCTCAACGAGAATATTAGGAGAACTGAAATCAACTTCCCCTAATTGATCAATTAGGTTGGGTGGAGGTTGGTCTAGAAGATTCATTTCCTCCACATTAGTGAGGAGTGATATAGTGCTCTCAATATCTAATTCAGAATTTTCAGAAATTGGCGAGAAGTTTTGATTTAAGTTCTTAGTTGTTTCCATAAATTCTTGCTATATATCCTAAAGGTTTTTGTTAGTTGAAGCTCATGAGATGAGGACTCTTGAGGATAATTGTTAGCATCCATGGTTGGTCCATCACTACAATTGAAATTTTGATGGTTCCCCCAATTAGGATCGTACATGTTGTGTGATGGAGAGTTGTATGGTTGTTGATAAGCATAATCATACAAGTGATCACGCATTGTCTTAATCGGTGGAACTTCATTCATCTCTTTCCGATACTCACCCATCGTCTTACTTGGTGAAAAGTTATGTGCATTGTTCTCATTCTGATAATCACACAATGTCTTACATGGGAGAGTAGATTGATTCTTAATGATATGATCACGCATCGAACGTTTCCAAACGTAGTTGTTTTGAGGCCTTTAATTGGTTATCCCATCATCTAGAAGATACTTAGAGTATTCACATGTCCACTCGGGCATGGACATGATGAAACTCTAATCAATTAATCTAAACCTAATCTAAGAAGGAAAAATAGAAAATCTAGAAAATAAAAGAGAAGAGAGGGAAGGATGATACCTGAGAGGAAGAACTAGGTTAGAAGCTTCTTACAAGAAAGAAAAAAACAAAGTGGCATGAAATAAAAATAAAACTTTAACCTACAAAACAATGAAAAATTAGAATTTATCCTAACTAGAAACAAAACCTAAACCTAAACCTAAAAGTATTCAAACCGGCACCTTTCCGGCAACAACTTCAAAAACTTATCCACAACCCAATGTGTAGGGTCGCGATATAGTAATAATCTTGATGAGATCGAGGTCGATCCACAGGAAGGATATAAGTTCAAATACTTAAAGGCGAACTAAGATCTAGAACTAACTAAACTAAACTAAACTAAATTGAAATTGAATTAATGAAAGATAAATTCAATTTTAAAGAGAAAATCAATAAAAATAAACACTAGAGCACCAAAGATCCACTTTTAGTTATTAACAATGTCCAATTCACTTGATTCAATTAGATAACACAATTGGAATCGAAGTTCTATCCTATCCAGCCAGATTATAAATAAACCAAGACATATTAGAATTTCAATTGATATGATTCCCACATGAATCACCAAGTTAATGATAACAGGAAATTCAAAGCATCTATCGTGCTCGTAGTTTACGATAGATCAATGAATTTTATAGATCAATCCCTTACAAAAAGATTAAGAAAATAATTTTAGCCTTCTTAAGCATCCAATGTACTTGGAGTCGATAATGGATCAAAGTAAACTAAAACTATCTCTTTATTCAAACAAAAAACCACTGAATTGTTCATCATGAAAACCAAAATTTGAATATAATGAAATAGAATATCATAAATAAACTAGAAGTATTACCTCTTACCCTAAGTAAGAGATTAGCCTAGCATGGCTAACTAAAAAATAAAGAAAAAAAATTAAAAACAAACAAAAGAAGAAGAAGGACGCCGAATGAGAGCTTTCTCCTTTGCTCCCTTTCTGTTTTCTTGCTTGGATTTTCTTCAAAAATGAGTCTAGAAGTCCTTAAATAAGCCTTAGAACCGTCCTTGCATCGCGTTAAGAAGTCCTAATCAAAATTGAAAACAAACTCTAATTTTGCGCAAAAAATCGCGTAGAATTTTCGCACTGGCGTCGGGCGATCGACTTTTGGCCTCGAGTGCCCGAACTTGCACAAAATTGTCCAGCAAGAAAACTAATTTTTCGTCCAAATTTTGGGCGCTTGAAATTGTGACTATCGGGCTCCCAAACGCCATAACAGTAGTTTAGTTACTCCGTAGGGTCATTTCTTGTGTTTTCTGGATTTTGGATTCCTGGGCTTGGAGTTTTGCACTGTGATTTTTCTAGCTAATTCAAGTCTTTTAACTTGATTTCTTCAAGGTTTTTTCTTCACTTTTCAAACTTTTTTCTTTTAGGATTTAAATCATATCTATTGGCTTGAATTTTATCGAACCTCTCTCAAATTACCTATAACATAAAAACAAACTTAATTAATTCGAATTAACTATGAATTGCAAGGAGAAGCAATGTGAATTAGGGAAAATATGTAATATGTAGGCACTCAATAGTATCTCCATACCTACAAGGTTATTCTAAACTTTTGATCTGATTTTAGCATTGTTGTCATCTTATAAGTATGTAGGCAGCTCTCCCATTGTTTACGGAGAATCCTGTAAAAAGCATAAATAATCATTTTGTCATTCTTCAGAACTCTTTCTTATAACTCCCAAATCAAGCAGTTGTGCTTTCTTTTACTACTATCAAACTCAACACACCAACTTAACTTGTCTTATCATTTAGGTGAACGCAAATCATAACGCGTGGTCATTTCTTTCTAAAACATTTATGTTGAAGAAATGTACATTATTGAAACCTTCTAAATCTGATCATGATGCTTACATGCCATCCAAATTATTGATGGGGATATTACCACTTAGATAAACTGTTTGGGCTAGTCATTCCTTTTTTTAATCAACTTGTATTGTTATGAAACTTGTGCATATATGCATAGAAAAGGGACATTCACATAGTTTTCCTTTTTGAAGTTGTATTGGACTCTATAAAACTAATCTCTGGAATCATCTACGGAGGAGAAACTTGTTGCTTTATTCTGTTTGGCACCATGGATTTGATGAGAAGTGGATTTGAGAGGAATCCAGGAGAACTCAAAAAGGCACTTTTAGCCCTTTTTCAAATCCCTCAAAAAAGGTAAGATTTGAAGAGAAATCATTCTCAACGGGGGACCCACCGTAATGTGTCCCTAACTATGGGACCCAACCTGATGTATATTTTCCATCCAACTTGTTGATCAGGTCACAAAGACCTAGATGAAGGGACCATACAAATTTCAGTTTAATCCAAAACTTTTGTGCATCATAAAGGTTTCATTCTCCATTTTTTCTTATTTTATGGTCCACTTTAGATGTGGATTTGCTTTATTTTTTGGATCTTGGCATAAAATGATTTGAAAAAATAGATGAATGGCATGGATTTAAAAATCGAGGCTAATATGGTGGGCATACGGTGGGATTAAAATTTACACCGTCCATTCCTTCATGTTTGATTTCTCTCCAAATCTTGACTGCTAGGCAGAAAAGACAACTAATTTCTAGAATCATCTATAGAGGTAAGCAGAAATCACAGAGTTTTCCTTATTAATGTACTTTAGGAAAATAATTAATAATTTAGTTGTATAGTAAGAGAAATGGTCTAGTGAGCTTTATTATGGAACCTTTCCATCCTAATTGGATTTGAGCATATTAGTGTCCAAACCACCAATCTTGACCATCCAATTAGGTCCAGTCCATGCTTTGCATTCTAACTTGAAATATCATATTGATTAGATGATCCAAACCATAAATTTGTATATTTGTTGTATATCCATGCCTTCTATTTGTTTTTTCAGCTCATTCTAGGGTATGGTCTAAAAAAATGGAGCATATCTAAATCTCAGGTGGACCACACCATAGCAAGTAGTGGTGATTAAATGCCAACCATTAAAAAATTCCTATAGCCCACCATAATGTTTATTTGCCATCCAACTTGTTGATCAGGTCATAAAGATATGGATGAATGGAAAACACAAATATTAGCTTGGTCCCACCTTTCATGGCACACAAGAAGTTTATTCTGGTGGGCATTCAATCACCACAATTTCCTATGATGTGACTCACCTATGATTTGGTTATGTTTCAAAATTTTGTTCCATGCCCTAAAATGAGTAGAAAAAATGAAAGAACAACATGGATATGAACTATAGTGACTTGATCTTATCATGATGATAAGTATGTTGGCCGATGTAGTTTATCTCTTTTCCCCAGCTGGTGGAGTTGATGATGAAATTTCTTTGGACGGGCTTCCTGGGTTTTCAGTTGACGATACAAAGACGGTTACTGGATGTAATCGGAATCGACAGTCGAAAACTCCAAAGGAACCTCTGGGAAAATTTCATCGTCGACTCTCCCTACACCATTTGAACTCGTATAGAAAAAAAGAGATGAAATATAGTGGCCTAATCTTACAATAACAATAAGTATGTAGGCATCTTTTTCATTGTTAATGGAGAGTCCGATAAAAAAAATAAACAACTTATTTTCTTTCTCTTTTTCTTTCTTTTTTTTCTCCTCTCCCTCTTTTCTTACTAGAGATGGAATGTATAGGTGACCTATATTTATTCATATGTCGATGACCTACATCTTATTAATGTAAAGAGAGATAAACCATAGTGACTTGATCTTATCACGATGATAAGTATATAGGTAACTCTTCCAATGTAGTTCATCTCTTTTCTTAGATGGAATAGGCAAAACTACAATTGACAGTTAATGGCTCTCCAGAGAGTTCATACGCGAGCTCTCATCAAGCTTGTAGTGAAATAGGACGGAGAATCATTCACAGTTGAATGCAATTTAATTTGTGCTTTTGTTTAGGAAAAAGATATGAAATACATTTACTTGATTTTATTATGATGATAAGTATGTAAGCAGTTCTCCCATTGTTTATGGAGAGTATTCTAAAAAAATATAAAAAAAAACATTTTTTTATCTTTCACCATAACGCTTCCTATCAAGCATTTATTATTTTATTTTTTTTTCAACCACAACTCATTGACCTAACCTGTCTTATCTTTTAGGTGAATGTAAATTATATCGCGTGGTCTAGTTGATTCAAATTTAAGATTAGACTCAGTTACCAAGTGATGGACAAGCGTTGGATGAAAAAATTGAGGTGAACTCAGCTATTTATGATCCTCTTGATGAACCGCATTTTTTTAATGTATATTTTATTGCACAAACACAATTTGACGAATTTAATGAAAATTTCTAATATTTATTCATGATTTTATAATATACACTATGAAAAATAGGAAAGCTCATAAATTTCGCCGGATAGATTGTATTTGCAATTGGATAAGATGTATGGTATTAACATCCAAAACCTCTACCAATCCCGGGTGAAAGTTTTACAAATGTCCTTTGTAGATAAAATTGTTGGAGTTTTTAAAAAGTAGAATAAATATAAGATATTTGAATTTTTTTATGCTTAATGGCGAAAGTTGTGTGTTAAATGAATACAAAATTGTAGTTGGTTTTGTTTTTGTAATGGGTACGATCTGAACTAGCATGACGCGAAAGATGAAGTTGAGGAATTCAAAAGATAACTGAAAGTTAAGGAGCATAACATGCCGAAGAAAGAACGGGAGCTTGTGAAGAAAGAATTGGAAGTTACCAAACAAAAATGAATTTACTTTGGATTATAAGGGAATTAAAACAACGACTATATAGTTCGTCAATTTCAACCGATGTTAACAGCAACGTCAACGTGAATGTAAACAAACGAGGCTCGTAGTTATCGGAGCAATTAGTTTTTATATTTTGAATGATACAACAGCTACCACCTGACAGATGTTGTATTTCTTTTTATACAAAATATTATAGCGTCAGATTTTACATTCCACCACTATAAGTGTCATACCAGTGGATGCATCCGCAGCTAATACGATGCCGTTGTAGTATCTTCTAGCGGCGGATATTTTCGCTACTACATATCGTTCACACGCCTTTATATCACGATAATCAGTGGTGGATGTATTCGCCACTAAAAGATTTTTTTCGACGGCGGAAGGTAAGGATAGCCGATTTATGTTAAAGACATATAGAGGCGGAATTGCGGCGGATATAACTGCCACTAAAGTTATTCTACAATAGTAGGCGCGGATCATCGTTGTATGTTAATGACATATAGTGGTGGAAAATTTCGCCACAAGAACCATGTAACATCGCCGGGTAACATAGCCGTCGTTATATATTTACGTACAGAGTATCCAATGGTAGATATGTGATCCGCCACTTATTCGCCACTAAACATTATAGCAGCGGATTTTCATATATACAACAGCGGAATTTTTTGTCACTATAGGCAACTATTGTTACAGTGATAACCATGTGGATTCAAAGTTTTGTATACTTGAGGCAGATGGTGATCTTCCCTGCATCACAACCTTCCCTGCATCACAACCTTATTGCGCAACCACACTAATATATGAGGCAAGGGAATGAGGTAAGATATGTATGTTATGTGAAGCCCATCTATTCTATGTATGCCTTATCTTTCTGCATGTGGTGTTTGGAGTGGGCCACCAGGTATCGTCTTTGGGCTCCCTGAGCCAATCATGTCGTGTCACTTGGTCCATATTAATAATAATTGCCACGCTGTCCACTTGCGCACCCAACGCAATCCATTTATAAAAATAAAAAAAAAACTCCAAAATTTGCCCTTTCTACCGTGGGTCTCAAGAGATACCAATTGAGTCCAGCGACCTGTTGGACAAACCCATCCAACATAAAACCCTATATGGGCCCATCGACATCCACTCCGTACATTAGTTTCTATAGCCCATGATAGGATGTGGTCCAAAAAGTATTCCAACCAGTATGAAGGGAAAACACACGTCATCCTGATCCAAGATTTTTGGAACCCAAGTGTTCAATACCCACTGTTTTTTATGGTGTGGCCCACTTGAATTTTGTATTTGCCTCATTTTTTCAATACATCCTAACATGAGCTGGATAAACTGATGTAGGGAGCGGATGTCAGATGACATTATAGTAGGACTTGCCTCAACTCATGTTAGTCCCTATGCCCAAAAATCAGCTCCATCCATAATTTAGGTGGGCCACATGATTGTAAACAATGTACATGAAAATCCTCACCCTCCAAACTAGTTTACTTGGCGTGGGCCATTTGAATTATGGATGGGCCTAAATTTTAGCATGGCGTCTAATATTTGGACATATTTCATATAATCATCCCAGTGAGCCCTATAAAAATCAAGAGTGCATGCCTCTAACCTTAATTGTTTCCTTTCATGTGGCCCACATAATTAAATCACAGGTCAACCTAATTGTTTTGCCCTAGACCTAATGTGGGAGTACACTAATGGTGGGAGTGTATCTCCAATACAGATCAAGGTTGACTTGTAATGAAACAAGGGTGTCTCTTAAAAATTTCTTTTTAAGTTTCTATTTTTCTCTAATAGTTTTTTTTTTTTTAATGGCCAGCCATGATGGGTATGTGAAATCTGCTTTGACCATTGGATACAATTTAGACCCGGGCAAAAAAAAAAAAAAAAAAAAAAAAAAATCAAGTTGACGCGTTATTTAGATGGGCCACTCCAATGGAAATAGAAGTCCACTCTTGATTTTTACAAAGCTCAATCAAAATGATTATATGAAATCCATTCAAACATCAATCCCATCCCTGATTCAGGTGGGCCAAAGGAAATAGTTTGGAGGGTTGAGGATTGACCTGTACACTATTTCCAATTATGTACTCCACCCGAATCACGAATGGGAATGATTTTTGGGCTCTAAGGGCGTGTTTGCCGCACGGGATTTGGTGGGATTCAATGGGATTGAATGGTAAAAATCACTTTTTCAAATCCACCCCTTGTTTGGTTGTGATTTTTGTTGGTGATGGATTACGCTTTGGAAACTACGTCGGGATTCTCACAATCCCACCCATCGTGGGAGCAAATCTTGAAAGGGAGAAGAAATCGGAAGCAAATTATATAACGGTGCATCACCAAGCTCTATGGTCACCACTATGATATATGTATTATATCCATACCGTCCATCCGTCTATCGAGATCATATTAGGCCATGAGCCCAAAAATGACACCAATCCAAAGCTTACGTGGACCAAAAGTAGTAAGGACAATGGCTACTACCGTTGAAACCCTCCCAAGGCCCATCATGATGGTTATTTGTCATCAAAGTTGTTCATTAGATCACACATACATAGATGAAGGTAGGAAAACAAATATCATATTGATCCAAAACTTCTATAGCCCTCAAGAAGTTTTCAATGGTAGACGGTTAAAACTCCACTGCTTTATGATGTGTGGCCAATTTGACATTCAAATATGCCTCATTTTTTGGCCCATGCCCTAAAATGATCTCGTAAAATAGATAGACGGTGTGGATATAATACATACATTGTTGTGGGCCCCACAAAATTGGTGATGTAAACATAGTGTCTTCATCCCAACTGGTATCTCATCCACGCCTCCTCCACCTGCCGTTGGTGGGTTTTCACTGTTGCTAGCCAAACATGGCATGTCGTAGAATGGGATGGGATGAAAATTTTTAATCGCACGACAACCCCTGACAGCATGTAATGATTACTTTCAAGCAATCCCACTCCCGTTTAATCCCACCTAATCCCGTGCGGCAAACACGCCCTTAGTGTAACATAAGGTGACACACCTAGTAGTCGGGACGGATTTTACATAAACATCACAGTGGGGCCCACCACACCCTAACTTCTTTTACTAAATCTAACATAAGATACTCCTATATATGATAATTACTTACCTTATCATATTAACTTATTTGAAAACTTTTGAAAAAAGGTATCAAAATGTAAATTTTATATTAAGTAGGTAGATTTTTGTAAAATTTCCTTTATATATATATATATATATATATATATATATATATATAATGTGAAGTCATTCCCGTGAAAGGAACGTGTTAGGAGCATCCTCCATTAGTCGAACGAAGACCGCTTTAGAACAAGTCAGTCAATAAAAAGTAAAGAAAATTAAAGAAGAGGCCAATTGGCATGATAAAGACTCGCCAGACGTATTTGATACTCTCTGGCAGAGTGTGATGGTTGATACGCAGAGTTGTACGCGTCATGTTCAATAAATTAAAACCGTCCAAAATGAGGGACCCTTTTCAGATGGGTCATCACCCACAACTTAAATTCATTGAATGATCCTATATTCTGGCTACTTTTGGGCATTTGTATGTTAAAATTGGGCCATTTATTCCTTTTTTTCATTTTAACCGTCCATTAAAAACCCACTAATCTACAGTGCGATTTTAGGTTTGTGGTCCATTTTAACTTGAGGCCCACTATTTGGATGGTCTTTGTCTAATCTCTCTCTATAGCTCATGTGCAATTTATTAGTGCATGCATATAGAGTATAAACGATGCACTCTGCCAGAGTATAAAAAAAATCAAAGTTCCTCACAACCGTCCATGCCCAAAGTCTTCTTTTTTCATTAAAGATGACTGATATAATCCTCGACCTGAGGACCACCGAGGACAGTTTACTCGTTTATTCGATTTCGTTCAAGTGTGTCCCACGTGTCACGTACGTTGGAAAATATGGTAATTAATTACCATGCGGTCGGGCTACTTAGGGACCACCATGAGGTATAACTGTCATCCACCCGTCCATCAGATGTGCACCTCCACGGTAGACACAGATCCCAAAATCCAGCTTGATCCATAACTCAGATTGGCCACATCATGTGAATATATGGGTTTTGGGAGTGATTTTACATTTCTCCTTGTGATGTGTCCCACATGAGTCATGGATCGAAAAGATTCTTGAGATTTACGATGGAAAGAAAGAGGCATATCAGATGCATGGTTTGGATTATACAGAAATATAACAAGTGAGGCCCACAGCTCAAACATATGGAAAACTCTGGCTTAGTAACCCAGACCGTTGGTCTGTTGGGCCGCAATGTGAATGGACTGTGATCCAGAATTCTCCCAAAGTGAAGGATTCCACCCAATGATTTGAGCACTTATTCCATTGGAATATGGACATTGAGCTAGGGTCCCACTTGTAAACGGTGGAAATAATATGATTGGACAATCTAGACCTGTCATTTTATGGATAAACAAATGGGCCTTCTAAAATTCCACACGACCTGTGATCCGGCACGAAACCACATGAAAAAAATTAGTGTTTCGGGCCTTATCATGTCGGGTCACTAAGGGTTGGCCCATCAAGACCCGTTAAGACAACTACTCAGGTCAGTATTTCACCTGCGAAACTCGTTTAACCCGTTAGCAATTATTTTTAGTTTAGTGGGAAATTTCTAAGAAGCTAAGACAGCCAATAAGAGTCTCTTTTTCTCCATCTTTCTGCCCATGGCCCCATATGATCATGCTCCAAAATCTCCATTGAATGGAGTCCCTTTCCCATCTCTATGTTCAAGAAAGTACGGCCCATTTATTTAATAGGTTAAATCAATTGGGTTATAAGTTATTTGTTAAATTAATGAATAGATTTACATTTCTAAATTTTGACCAATTAGTTAATGGGTTGATTTGAATGAGGGTATTTTAAACATGACATGAATACAACCCGCCACAAACACGTTTAAAAATGAAACGACCATTGCCAGGCCTATAAACAACCAACGAGTCGAGTACGAGGAGAAATACGACAAGGGTAAATTCTGAAAAAGTTGGTCTCTAGTCCATGTCATCTCACAGAATAAAAGATTAGGACGTGGATTGCCTGGGCAGGAAGCTAGGTGGGCCCACCATGATATTTGTGAGAAATCCACCCTGTCCATCCGTTTTTCCCATATCATGTTAAGACATTGGCCCAAAAAGAAGGCAGATAAAAAACACAAGTGGGCTGTACGACAGGGAAAGGTGGGCAGAAAAATGCCACCCGTTGAAACCTTCTCAGGATCTATGATGTTTATATGCCATCCACACCGTTCATAAGGTCACCCCCACGAAGATGAACTGAAACACAAAAATATGATCCAAAATTTCTGTGGCCTTAGAAATGTTTCAACGGCGGATGTTCAATCCTCGTTATTCCTGTCGTGCGGCCCACTTGAATTTTGGATCTGGTTTAGTTTTGGGACCACATCCTAATATTATCTGGAAAAACAGATGGACGTGCTGGATTTCTCACAAATATCATGATGGGTTCCTAACTTCCTACCACACCACAGGAAGTTCAATCTGCGTTAGGAGATCAACGGACCAAGGGTGCAGACTGGTAAACCATGGGCCCCACTTGTCACATCCTAGAAGCACGTTTGTCATGTAATTCGTCTTTCTTTCCGGAGGAAAATCACTCGATCCGGGCCCCATTCGTGAGTTTCACGGGCACGGCTTCGGTGGATACCCGGTCCACCGAGGTGGGTGGATCCCTGACTGTGGATCCCTCCTTGATGTATGTTCCTTCAATCTACACCGTCAAGCTGTTTTGAAACTTCATTTTAGGCCATGTTGCCAAAAATGTAGTAGATTCAAATCTCAGGTGGACCATAACACAGTAAACAGTGGTGATTGACCATTAAAAACTTCCTGTGAGCCACAATTGTTTTTGGATCAAACTGATATTAGTGTGGTCCTTTGTATTTTTGACTTTATCAACAGGTTGGATGTCAAATAATCATTCTGGTGGCCCCCAAGAAGTTTTTAATGGTGGGTATTCAATCACCACTGTTTGTGTGCTGTAGTCCATCTGAGATTTTCGTATGCTATGTTTTTTTTATCAAGTCCTAAAATGAGCTTTCAAAATGGATGGACGGTGTAGATGTACGTAAAATACAAAGCTATGGGCCCAAGAGTCAGGCATTCACCGACCTCAGTGGATCCCGAGATCCACAGGAGCCGCGCCCGAATTTCACACGGGTTTTTTTTTTTGTCATTTAGCTCCTTCTATAGTTCCAAACTACTCCAACCTCCTCTTAAAATATAAAATTATATATTGCGCCTTAACTTTAATATTACTTTCATTTTCCTGTAAACCTTGCAAAGCAATTATGTAACTTTTAATTTCTAATATACCTCCCTCTCTCTCTACATGGGCAACGAAGTCAATAGTACACGTGGCACAATTTTACACCATCCAAGCCTAGCATATTTTTGGCCAAACATCCGCACATGTACATTTAATCAGGCAATTGTAATTTTTTCTTTCTTTTGAGATGTCTGTTCATAAATGTGGTCCATACCAATCCATGATTTTGTAGGGGACATCCGTATAGTGGGTCCACCTAAACGAATGGACTCGCCTAAGGTTTTGGACAGTCAAGAAGACAATATATCATTGACCCATATATTTTTTCTATGACTCAACACTGGTTTGAAAATATTTTGGTCAGATCTTACACGGTTTGGCTACTTTTCAACGAGGAAGTATAGCTCTGTTGGAAATTAAAGAAGGAAGCTGGATCCATTGTAAGGCTTTTTTTTTTTTTTTTTTTTTTTTACACAACACACACTCACACCCTGCCCACCCCACACCACATTACAAGGCTTTGTTGATTAAGCTTAACCTATAATGCAATACACAGGCCGAGTGCATGCAAATCGATTCATCCATCATGTGTGCCTCATAATGGCCTCCTTGCATCTTAATATCATGCCGGTTCTACACTTAAGTGTGCTAAACTATAGAATAACATGCCTAGCAACTCTAAAACCACACCAAGTTGCATGGCTTAGCTTGGAATGGCCTATTTTTAGTGTCTGAATTGATTGAATGCGATGCAGGGAAGGGCATGAAAAAATGAGAAGAAGATCACGGTCTTCCTCAAGTACGCAAAACCTTAAATCTAAGGTAATTTTTGAATACACAAAATAAAAAGAGAAAAATTTGAAATTGTATTAATAAATAATCCTCAAACTTTCCGATTACATATATAAATAACACTATAAAAAATGACATATTTGATTGTCCAGAACAGTCGATAATAGTAATATTCGACCGTTCGTTGAGTTGAAAAAAATCATCGAAAAATTGATGGTCGAAAACAGAATTCAATTGTCCATAACAGCCGGCAAATATTCAACTGTCTTTGACAGTCGACCAATTTTATATGTCGAATCCCTGTTAAGAGGGTGGGACTGTCCGAGGTGTGGCCTGCCTTCGATGTGGCCCGCTTTCCGATCAAGTTGACGCTTCTAAACATACATCGATATCCTCTATTCATCCCCGGACCGAATTTGCCAATGATCAATGATAAGTGGGCTAAATCAGCAGTTTGGTCAAAATAACCAACACTTAGTCAAAATTATAAATTTTGAAAATCCTTTTGAAAAAGCCGGAAACGGCCGAAACCAAGAGGAATCGGGCGGAATTTGACCGACCCCGAGAGGGAGACTTCTCTCCGCCATAACCTGATATACTATAATCATGCATTACAATGAGATTACCTGGTCTCAGGATCTTCGAGAACCCTAATTAAGCGGTCAGTAGGCCCACTACTTAGTCATTTTCAGCCTTGGAAAGTTCTCTGCCGGCTCAGAAATTGACTAACGCTAAGAAAATCGAAATGCGATCACATTGTGACCTTAAGATGTTCGATGGGATCGAACGGACCTTGATGGAAGTGAGACACGTTTTTAGGTTGAGGAAGAATCTAATCTCCTTTGGTGTACTTGAAGCATTGGGGTGCAAGCTCACCGATTTTGACCGGTTCTGTAAAATTTCAAAGGGGGCCCTTATAATTATGAAGGGACAGAGGCATGGTAACATTTACAGGATGATTGAGAGCACTTCAATAGGTGGAGCTGCAGCGACTGTACCGGATTCCACATTTGCACGTATGTGGCCTGCACGCTTAAGCCACATGAGCGAGCGGGGCATGAATGTACTTTTTGAATGATCTTTGATTTCTTCCTTTAAATCTGTAGACTTTAGTATATGTGAACATTGCATGTATGGGAAACAGTCTAGATTGTCATTTAATGGGGGGAAATATGTATGTAAAAGGGTGTTTGATTATATCCATTCCGACGTATGGGGGCCGTCGGCCGTTATTTCTGTTGGGGGGTCATCGTGGTTCGTGTTGTTTATCGATGACTATAGCAGAAAGGTTTGGGTTTATTTTCTGAAAAATAAATCTGATGTCTTCATGATCTTCAAGTATTAGAAAACGATGGTGGAGAATCAGTCAGGGCAGAAATTGAAAATTTGAGAACCAATAATGGAGGTGAGTTCACTTCCAGAGAATTTAACACGTATTGTAAAGAGGAAGGGATTATGAGGCACAACATAGTGTGCCACATACCAGAGTAGAATGGTGTGGCAAAGCGGATGAATCGGACTCTCTTGGAGAGAGCTCGATCCATGATCAATAATGCTAGGTTGGGCAAAGAGCTATGGACTAAGGCCGTTCACATGGCTTGTTACTTGATAAACCAGTCACCCTCTATGAAAATTAAATATAAAATCCCTGAGGAAGTGTGGAGTGGTCGTACGCTAGACTACTCAAGTTTGTTGGTCTTTGGTTGTGAGGCTTACTCTTATGCACCATCAGTTGAGAGAGATAAACTAGACCATAGGGCTAGAAAAGGGATCTTTGTGGGCTATAGTGATGGTGTGAAGGGATATCGAATATATGACCCTGTCACACGGAAGATCACCCTGAGCCATGATGTCAAGTTTGATAAGGGTTTTTTGTTTCGTAAGGATACTACAAATGATCTAGAAACATCAGAATAAGTTGATACTCATGAGGACAGAGCTAAGACACGGGTCGATACTGAGGCGCAGACAGAGGTATAAGATCAGGTGGAGCAGCCACCTGTGCGAAGAAATCCACCAAGGGATCGCAGGTTACCGGCAAGGTACAGGATGACTCGAACGTTGCATTCGTTTTCATTACAGATGAGGGGGATCCGTCTAACTTTGAGGAAGCACTACAGGATATAGATGCTGAAAGTAGAAGACGACAATGCAAGACGAGATGGACTCATTGTACAAGAATGAGACCTAAGAGCTTCCAGTGGGCGGAAAAGCGATAGGGTGTAAGTGGATTTTTCGAAAGAAACAAGATAGATACAAGGTAAAGTTGGTAGCAAAAGGGTATGTTCAGCGTGAAGGTGTGGACTTCAGTGAGATTTTTACACCACTTGTGAAGTAAGTATCTATCAGGTTCATGTTGGTCTAGTTGCCCAATATGACCTCGAGCTAGAACATATGGATGTGAAGACTGCTTTCCTGCATGGAGAATTGGAAGAGCAGATATATATGGTGTAACCAGAAGGTTATACAGTGCAAGGGGCCGAGAATAAAGTTTGTAGGCTGAGGAGATCGTTGTACGGTCTCAAACAGTCGCCTAAGCAGCGGTACAAGAAATTTGATTCCTTCATGATGATTCAGGGGTTTTTCAGGAGCGAGTACGATCATTGTGTTTATTTCAAGACACTGAATGATGAGAAGTTTCTCATACTGGTGTTGTACGTCGATGACATGCCTATTGCCAGTCATAGCATGTTTGACATCAATGTGTTGGAGATTCAGCTTTCAGGGACATTTGAGATGAAAGATCTGTGGGCTGCAAAGAGGGTTCTTGGCATAGATATTCATAGAGATAGGAAAATGAGCAGGTCCTGGTTATCTCAGGAAGAATATATATCTTGAGAAGGTATTGAAAAAGTATGAGATGGACAAGTCCAAACTGGTTAGCGTTCCCCACGCATCTCACTTCAAGCTTTCTTCTGAACATTGTCCCAAAACAGATGAAGAAAAGCATGTTATGTCTCATGTGCCCTATTCAAGTGCTGTGGGCAGTTTAATGTATGCCATGGTTTGTACAAGATCATATATTTCACAAGCTATGGGTGTTGTTAGCCAATTCATGTCTAACCCGGGCAAATAACATTGGGAAGATGTGAAATGGCTACTTCGATATATTCGGGGTATGCAGGACTACGTTTTGACGTTTGAAAAGTCCAATGACAAGTTGGTTGGTTACGTCGATTCTGACTACGCAGGTAGTGTGGACAGTAGGAGATCGACTTTAGGGTACTCATTTGTATTAGCGGGTGGAGCGATTAGTTGGATGTCTAAGCTTCAGTCTGTGGTGGCTCTTTCCACTACTGAAGCTGAGTATATGGCAATGACAGAGGCTTTCAAGGAAGCTCTTTGATTGAAAGGAATGATGAATTAGTTAGGGCTTTAGCAGGAAGCCATGCGGTTAATTGTGATAGCTTAAGTGCTACAAAATTGGCTAAAAATTCTGTTTATCACCCACGTACTAAACACATTGATGTGCGTTATCATTTTATTCGACAGATGCTTGAGGAAGGAGATGTGACTCTAGACAAGATTCACACTAGCGTGAATCCGGAGGATATACTGACCAAGGTGGTCCCTACAGAGAAGTTCAAGTTCTGCGTAACTTCTTTGAGATTGGCAAAGGCTTAATGAAGATGCAATGATGCATGAGAAGCGGTGACTATGATTGATGATGAGCTAATTTGAAGAGTAGAAAAGATGGTTCGATGTATTGAAGCCTCGATGTAGTTTGTTGGAGATCCTTCAATAAGTTGAATCCACCGACCGGTCGCACTACCGGTCGGCCAATGGACAATTTGGGTTGAAACTCCCTGGACATATTTTCACGTTTTGAGATTGGTCACCCGACCGGTCACAGAGTGCTCAAACCGGTCTGGGGACAGGTCTGAGTTGAGGCAGTAGCTTGAAAGATTTTGGTGAAAACTCTCTAGACTGTTTGAGGTATCCTAATTAGACGAATAATCCGTAAAAATATCCTTTAGAAAAATATTGATAAAATCGAGTAACTCTTTGGCCCGACCTGAAGAAACTAAGTTAGTTACATCTAACTGCAATAACTTCTTAAGGGTCGAGCGTGCTTCAGCTACGGAGGGCGATGAAGATGAAGACATGACCGAAACTTGATGATATTGCATGGGGTAATATTTCATTGTCAATTGAAGACGTTTATTGGAAACTCTACCAAACTAACTAAATCAGTCACCCATCCAATATTAAATATATTGGAATGCTTTCATATTCCTATTTAATTAATGCCCACGTAGAAATTTCGATAGCATCTTCCTATATCTTTTTAAATATGTTGATCTTACATTTAAATCCCATGTTAAGTATCCACATATTTGACATGAGAAATAAATATAAAATATATATACGGAGAGAAATGAAGAGTTTACGTATGGAATAAGAATATGTATTTAAATAATGAAAATAAAAGTAATACAATATATCCAACCTTAAACTATCTAATGGGACAATTTGATGATTTCTATGCCTAAAAAAACACATTATATTTATTCTTGGCAACATAGAAGTTCTCAAATGGGCAACTGATTATCTTACACTTGAAGAAATCCAAACATGTAACCAAACACGTGTATTGGACGCATCCAATATAATACATTCATCCACAATAAACATTTAAAGGATAATTAACATAAATGACAGTTAACATTGATGAATAGTACACTTAAAGGAAATAAATGATCAAGTTTATACCAATTAACACATTTCTATCATACACCAACTTATAACTTAACCTATTGAGAATCGTCATGCACTGTAATGTCTTACAACAGAGCGGGATATGAGGAGTTACAAGTTGGACCATGTAATAGTATGCTTAGGTAAAGGGAAATACTCTAGACAAGATCTAATAAGTTATAAGTAAGCTACTCCATTCAAATTCAAATTAACAAAGCTGATTTTAATTAAAATAATATAAAGTACAATAAAATCTATAGCATGTAAGATTACATCAATTTACCTTTAAATACTAAATAGATATTAAGCAATACTTAACATAAAGTTACATCTCGAAGTTATATCTATAAGCATGATATAATTTTTAAGTATGACAAAGTCTACAATATTAAAGTCACCTTTAAATATCAAATAATTATTCAGTAAAGCATGATAAAGTCTATAAGTTATTTATTGTACAAATACAATTTTAAGTTACATCTTAACGTTTATTATTTATACACTAACACTAATACTAGTTACAAGTTACAACTTAATTATACTAAAATAAGTTACAACTTAGTTACACTAACATTAAGTTACATTCAATAATATAGACACACAACTTAGAGTTTATTTGGATGCTTGTAAGTTGACTAAAATGTATTTTTTTTATACACCTATAAGTTACAAGGTATATTCAATGATATAGTTACAGTAGTTACTAAATGTTTAATTTACAATATTTCTTGTGGTGTGGTTCACTTGAACTTTGGATATGCTTCATTTTTGTATCAAGTCCTAAAATTATAAATCACAGTGGCATAGCCCACTAACTACATTACACATCAGACTCACACATAAATAAATAAATTAATCAAATAAAATAAAATTAAAAAAATTACCTAGAAGGGACATAAACTAGGCTGTATGTTGGGGGCGGCGCTACCCAGCGTGATGTCGGTGCAGCTGAGAGAGAGAAGAGGGGCTACCAGGTAGGCTGGAGAGAGAGAGAGAGAGAGAGAGAGAGAGAGAGAGAGAGAGAGAGAAGAGGAGGATGGGAGAGGGAGATAGAGAGGAAGGGAGATAGAGAGAGGCGTACTGCGAGAGAGAGAGAGAGAGAGAGAGAGAGAGAGAGAGATTTGAGGGATTTCTTATGTAAATTCCCAAATTTTCAAAATTCGATTGTCTAGGACGCTGGAGAGAAAAAGTTATGTTTATGACGGTCTTGGACACTCGACTAGGCAGTCAATTTCAGCATCGACACATTCTACAAATAGTCAACTGTTATGGATAGTCGAATCTGTTGGTCGAATATCGTTGTTTTTCACATAGTGAAAAAACAAAACCCTAATTAGGAGTCCTAATTCAATTAAAATAAAATTTGCAAGAAATAATAAATTTGGCCAAAAATAAAAAGTTCTAAATTAATCATGCTGGATGATTCCTAACATGATTTCAAAAGGAACATATATACTAAACTCTAAAACGAAGGAAATACGTTGAAATTAAAAATTACTAAAAGTATAAACTTTTTCTTAAATCACAATTTTGAACAGGAGGTAGTGTTTCCTCGTGAAATGGACTGACATGACCTGTTATAGGGGTTAATTGACCCCGAATGGCCTATTACATTAAAGATTGATAGGACAATACCTAGATAAAAAGTTATGCCTATTTTATGGTTCAGACTTCGAACAAAAATTTCTCCCTACCTTGAGTGAATTTTTTCGATCTAGACATGATTGAGGCCTAATTACGCCATTCGCAACGTAGAATTGGGCCGAGATTTGATGGACTACTTCCGCTTTTATTCAAACTTCTTTTGGTCCAATTGTACTAAGAATGCATCCGTAACCCGCTCTACATCATAATGGCAAACAAAAGCTCATATACAATTTTGAAGGTTTTTAATAGTGAGTATATACCCATCCAAATAGTCCCTATGGTGTTGCCTGCAAGAGTTTTGAATTAGCCTAATTTTTGGGTAAGAAGGAAAATATGAGACGCCACTTCTCATGCATATATTGGATGTTACACACACACACACACACACACACACACACACACACACACATACATATATATATATATATATATATATATATATATATATATATATATATATATATATATATATATATATGAGTTAGAGAGAGCATCTCCACATTACACAAGTTGGGGTGATACATCGATCCAGGTTGTCCATCTGGTGGGCACTAATATTGATGATTTATGTTTCTAAAATCACACCCAATAAACAATTCAATATTTTAATGTTAGTTTTTTTTTTTAAAATAGTAAAATTTAATACTATTAATTGGACGGCTTTAATCATCTGATCTGTTTATTTTGTATCATTTCCATCCACACTAGGGCCGATGAGATCGATGGTCCCAATTTATTAGATATATTGCCAAATGTATCATGAACCAATGGGTTTTGAAAAGTCCATTGCCGACTTTGTATAAAAAGTGGAGGTCAAAGTATCAATGTTCAGTTAAGGACTTATAAATAATTTTATAATTGACAGGGAGGGAGCTAAGGGTGTTTTTAAGGATGTACAAGGTGATCAGTGTAAAAGTTCTATTTTATTTTGTACGGTTGTAATAAGTAGGGCCTACTAGTTTAAGGTTGTGGAGGTGAGTGTGGTTAGATCTTGGTCATTTTGATTATGATAGGTTTGAAAAGTAGGGTAGCTAAGCTGGAAACACTATTCTTTAATTCGGTTGGTGGAATTGAAAAGATCTCTGCCGTACAGGTAGCCAGGCAAGGGACGCTGGATGATCGGAACTGTCCATCTTCTCAGTGCTTCTGTGGATGGACGGTAATCCAATTACGCGGATTTGATAAGTTTAATGTGAGCCGTTAAATGTTTGCTCTTCAAAGATCCACATTCGTCTTTTAATATCATTGGTCACGACCATTCATCATGAGTTAAGATAGCAGTTCATCCAGAAAGCTCCAAGAAGATGAATGGTTCTGATCCTCCATTCATTTCTTCGTAGCCAAAAACTCCGGTCCATACCGGATTGATCTGGACCATCTAAATCACCGACCGTCCTGTTAATGGATTATAGACATCCAATCACACAGATAAGATGATCCTGTCCATAAGATTGGTGGACACCAAATACACGGTGAGAAACAAACAACTAGTTTTTGAAAAGTGTGACGTTCGTGCCTTTCCCCATCGTACACTCGGGGCATGATTTTGACGGTCTAACAGGAACAGTACATACATTCACGAGTACGGTGGAAGCGCGCCCGAGTATGATCCATGACACACCCTCGAGCATTGTAGAAGTCTTCCATTCAAGTAAAGTGAATGTCCTTTGCAACTGCATATGCACGTGACTAACTCAAGCGCCTTGTACATTTTTAGTTAGTAGAAAAAGTAGAGATGCGAACCGTTCTTGATGTGGGACCCTTGATTATAGAATATATTTCCCAAAATAAGGCCAGTAAGATAATCAGGTGGTCCATTCTTATGTAAATATAACAAAATTTAATTTCAATACATTTATAACCCATATGTTGTAATTGAAGATTAAAATTTCATTTTCTACTCAATAGGATGTGGGCCCAGTTTATGAACGTCATAGATCTCCAAAATGATTCCACTCTGCCACCTTATGTGCACTTTGTGCATGGCACATGTAAATTCATGGATGGAAATGGAATTAGTCAGTCTGCTGGACTTCCCCGCAACATACGCCACATATTTCAAGGACATTTCTACCCATAACAGAACCCCCCTGCCCACTAGAGGACCTCTATCTTCGAATATCCACGAAAGCCGACCCGTATTCTCGTTGGAAGGTGGGACCCACAAAGACCGCGGTAAGCGCATTCCTCAGTATGGACGCAAAGCGTCCTTACGACTGTGGAGGGGCCCACCGTGATGTATCTGTTTATCCACGCCGTCCAACCATTTTATAAGATCATTTTAAGTCATGAATCCAAAAAAGAGGCAGATCCAACGCTCAGGTGGGCCACACCAAATAGTGAGCTGAACTTGATGATGTCATCATTACTTTGTAGTGATGACATCATCAGGTTCAGTTCACTATTTGGTGTGGACCACTTGAGCGTTGGATCTGCGTCGGTTTTGGGACCATATACTAACATGATTTTATAAAATGGTTGGACGGCGTGGATAAACAGATAAATCACGGTGGGCCCCTCCACAGCTCGGTACTGAGGAAAGACTCAATCCGACTCCAAGAAACAGAAGATGAAGTAAGAAAAAACTGTCAGAGTCTTCTAGTCAGTCAACTAAAAACCATTACACGCTGCCACCACCACCTTCCACGAGGTTGCCTTCTTCTCCTTCACAAAAAAGAAAAAAAAAAAAAAAAAAATATTTCATACTCCGGCAGACGGTTCAGATCCATACTCATGCGCATATACACTCTAAATGTGGAACGAGACGAGACCAATCCAAACTGACTTAATCCTAATATAGAATATTTCATACTGAGAAAATAGATCTAACTAGACGGTCAACGGCCTCAAAAGGATAAACCAAATCAACGGTCTATGATTCTAAATACAAGAAAAAAACCATGAGTCATACGGACGCGGATTGCCTGCGAAAGCCTTTCGCAGGCATCTCCTGCCTCGGCATCTAGGTGGCGCCCACCGTGATGTTTGTGAGAAATCTACGCCGTCCAACCATTTTGTGAGGTCATTTTAGGCGTTGAGATAAAAAATGAACTGGATCCAAGACTTAGGTGGGCCGCACTAAAGCAAAAGGTGGGTAGAGAAATTCCTACCGTTGAAACCTCTATGGGGTCCACATTGATGTTTATATGCCATCCATACCGTTCATAATGTCATTCCTATTGAGATGAACTGAAAATACAAATATTATTCTGATTCAAAACTTCTGTGGCCCCACAAATATTTCAACTGTGGAAATTCATTCGTCATGTTTTCCGCCCAGTTATGTATTGGATCCCGTTCATTTTTTTGTCTCAACGCCTAAAATGATCTCACAAAACGGTTGGACGGCGTAGATTTCTCACAAATATCATGCTGGGCCCCACCTAGATTCCGAGCGCAGGAGATGCCTGCAAAAGGCTTTCGCAGGCAATCCGCCTTTAGCAGGGAATCCGCGTCCGAATCATACACACCCAAATCATCTGGAGTGGGCCCCATAATTTTTTCAATCTGAATCGGCTACATGTATGGAAATCCAGTATACACACAGCACAATCCCCGGAGCGAATTAGGTGTTAACCCGGAACAGCCTTAGTGGGTGTTACCCCTACTTGTGTGGCTCACATGGATGGTATTTTTTATATCCACGCCGTCCAATTGTTTCTACATCCCATTCTAGGATAGGGTTGAAAACATTATGTAAATCCAAATCTCAAGTGGACCATGCCACTGGAAACAGTGTTGATTGAGTGCCCCACCATTAAAAATTCTAAAGAGCCCATCGTAAGATTTTTCTAATGTTTATTTTCAATCCAAACTCTGGATAATGCCAAGAAGGTCTCGATGAAAGGAAAATATAAATATCAGATTGATCTAAAACTTTTGTAGGCCGTAAAATATTTTTATTGGTTATTTATCACTCTTTCTATTGATATGGTCCACCAGAGACTTGGATATTCTTATAATTTTGGATGACATCCTAAAATTAGGCGTATAAATAGATGGGCGGAATGGATATAAACAAATGCATCAAGGTAGGCCCCACACGGTAGGACTAACACCCACTTAGCTGTTACCAGGGAAACACCTAATTCGCTCCCACAATCGCGTGCAGACCCAAAACTCCCACTGAATGCGGTTCCTCTGTTGGCTAAGAAACAGGAAAGCCTTTTTTATTGGTCCACGTTACATTGTATGACATCTGATCAGGTTGTACAGAGAATATGATCAGGTTGCACATCATGTTCATTTTGCCTCTTTAGCGACTCATGGGTTCAAACATGTTTCGCCTCGCTGGAGCCCGCATGCTGAGATGGAATGATGATCAGAGCTATCCATAGACTCTAGATTACATTCTTACAGAAACCACCTTAAGAAAACTAGGCTGATTGAATGATACAAACCATGACTTTCTGTAGATGGATTTAAAATGTTAAAAGGAACATTTAATAGGTATCATTCATCTCCAAAAATCGAAGGAAAAAAATCAGAACTCAGGCTTAAGTTTTAGATGCTAGCTTCTGTTACTAAGAATATAGACGGTTCAAATCGTAGGAATGGCTCATCATGTGGGCCCAATTGGGGCGACACATTCTGGTACAGTGAATTTCGACAGAGGCAAAACAAGTTATCAATCACATAGTTACAAATCTAGTCTATTTCTCGGTTAGAAATTTCTCTGGAGACTTCAAAATTTGAGGATTTTTGGGAATATCATGACATTTATTGTAAACTAATAAATGTCAAATTATATATCCACACACACACACACCGCACGCACATGGGGCCACTATGATTTATGCCAGACATTCACACCGGGGGGGGGGGGGGGGGGGGGGGGGGGTCTTCCTAAGTTGCATGATGTCACAAAAATTCTGTTGTATCTGGAACTCAAGAAGGCAATATCATTTGAAATTGTGGAGAAAACATTTGAAATAAATCAGTAGGGTTTTATTTTATTTATTTATTTATTTTTTGTTAGTCATGCAATGCACCCACCCTATTAGCTGGTTAACAGACCCACACGATAAGTCATACAATGCACCCACCACCAATGGAGTTAGTTTGCATCTTCGAATTGGGCTAGCAGGGGAGACACATGGGAAGGCTTACTTGAGTTTTTTATATAGCTCAAACTTAATGTGACTGCTCATCCAAGTGGGACACATGCAATAAATGGACTAGATGTCTTGATATAGGGGCATGCGATGACCTAACTCTATATGCGTGTATATTCAGTTGGAAGATATTCAAGTAAGAAAATTAACAACTAACTATTTTCATTCAAAATGAAACTAATAAATATCAACACGGAGATGAGATCCGTCTGTCCGGATCATGGACGTGGATTGCGTCCGACCCTAGTCGGACCTTTAACTGTCCGACCAAATCAATGTGGGATCCCAGAGTGATGTATCCGTTAATCAAAGCTGTCCAACCATTTTCTAAGATTATTTTAAGATATAAACTTAAAAATGAGTAAGATCCAACGCCCAAGTGGGCCATACCAAATGCTGAACGAAAACTGATGACATCATCTCTACAGTAGCGCGCTACTGTAGTGATGACGTAATCAAGTTTTGCTCCCTATTTGGTGTGGCCCACATGAGTGTTGTATCTTCCTCGTTTTTGGGATCATATCCTATCATTCTCTTATAAAAGGTATGGACAAAGTGGATAAATGGATAAATCATAGTAGGCCCCTAAATGTATCCGGTTGGACGCTTAAAGGTCTGACCAGGGTCGGACGCAATCTACGTCCCCGGGTCATGCCCTTCAGTATAAGAATCACGTAAACTGTAAAATAGTGAGGATCTAGGGATATGAGGATATCCCAAATCTAACATAGACTAGTCCACAGTCAGGTTTGGATCAGGATCCTAGGGCTATGTATCCTTATTTTCCAATCAAAACAAAAGGAGTAGATTTGGGAAAGAACGAATGCGATGGGGAAAAGAATATATTCGAGATGAAGGATAACACAAATGATAAACATAGGATAATCGTACATTTCCTACACCTTGAAGAAATAGAGACAAGAAAATATGAAAACTGGGGTGGAATCCTCAACACCTGAGGGCCAATCCTGAAACCCTAATATCTTGAAACAAGAGGAAGAAAAGTAGTCGAAATTTGTATTCATTCAATAATTGAAATAGGGTTTCTCACCGTATATATAAGCTACGAAAATAAAAAGTGCACTAAAGTGCTTGAAAACAAAAAAAAAGTAATATAAAAACGCCTAAAATAAATAATGACATTAAAACGCATACAAACAAAAAAGTAAACAGAAAAATGTTTAAAAGTAAATCCGCTTCACGGTTCAGCGATTATAATGCTCCTGTGTGATCATACAGCTCGCGTACTCGTTACACGTCAGAAAATGGGTCCAATGGGCCTGACGTCTATCTACATTAGCTCGTCTGTTCTAACACTCGATTGTGACGTTGCCTCCTTTGGTACACTCTAAAGGGTGCACCACTGATGTCTGCATCATGTCTGAACCACATCTTAAAGGCCTTATAAATGATCATGAAGATTTTAATAAGGGTATCTACTCTTAATTGTTTGTTTGTAGTGTGGCCTATCTAAGTCATTGATTGGCCTGATTTTTAGGCTCTTAGCCCATTATTGTAGAGTGCATCTTGTGGATGGGTGTGGATGTTTGACATAGAAATCTTTTAAGTGAATAAGAAATCTAACCCTTCCAATAAGTTGTCTCCACCATTAGAATTATCTATGAAAAAATCAGCCTTACATACTTATCAGGTGGGTCATGACATTTAAAACAATTTCTAATAATTGATGAATAATAAAATGTTTTTGGTCTAGCTGATTTTTAATTATACAGGGCATTACACTTAGTGGGGCTAACCTATTGGACGGTTTGGATTTCTCACTCACATGAAAAATTTGAAGTTATCGTGCGGACCGTGGGCGCGAATTAGGTGTTACCTGGGAACAACTTAGTGGGTGTTACCCCTACCGTATGGCCCACATGGATGATATTTTGTATATCCACACTGCCCATCCTTTTCTACTGTCCATTTTAAAATGAGGTTACAAAAATTACGCAGATATGAATCTCAAGTGGACCAGATCAATATAAACAGTTTGATTGAGTGCTCCACCATTAAACATTCCAAAGAGCCCATAGTAACGTTTTGATAATGTTTATTTTCAATCCAAGCTCTTTATATTGTCAATAAGGTCTTGATGAAGTGAAAATATAAAGATCAGATTGATTAAAAAATTTTGTGGCCCACAAAACGTTTTTAATGGTTATTCATCACGGTTTCTAGTGGTATGCTCCACCTGAGATTTGGATCTTCTTATGGTTTTGGATCACATCCTAAAATGATATGAAAAAACAGATAGACGGCGTAGATATATAAAAAATACATCAAGAAGGGCCCCAAACAGTTAGGGTAACACCCACTAAGCTGTTCCCAGGGTAACACCTAATTCGCGCCCGTGGACCGTAGCATTTGTTCAACTATTTATATAAAACGCGATATTTTAAAATATCTCAATAATATCGTGAAAAATATCTTTTGAGTATTTTGGTTTAAAATATCGGCGATATTTCTCGCACGGATGAAACTCACGCCTTCTTCCTCCCATATTAAAACCACCACCATCATCCCCCCACCAGAAGGAAAAGAAAAGAAAAACTGGCGCAGGATAACCCCCAACCCGCTAAAATGCGCAGGTATGCACACCTCCCCGCTCTCATCGTCCTCCTCCTCCTCACTCTCCTCCCTCTCTCTTTCTCCCAACTAACAGAAACCCAAAAGACCATCATGACCAGAGTCTCGGAATCACTCAATTCTTCAAAATGGGACACCAGAGATTCAGACCCATGCAAATGGTCTGGTGTCCATTGCACCCAAAACACCATCACTCGTCTCTCCTTCTCCTTGTCCTTCTTCCAGCTCTCCAATTCTTCATTCCTTCCTCTCCTATGTAATCTCGACACCCTTCAATCCCTCGACCTCTCCAACAATCAGCTGTCTTCAATCCCATCTCTTTTCTTTACTAACTGCTCCGGCCTCAATCGCTTACAGTCTCTAGATTTCAGCAACAATAGATTGTCTGGAAATTTGCCTTCTTTTTCCGGGTTCTCTAGTTTAGAGTTCTTGGACTTGTCCGACAATTCGTTGGTCGGAAATATCACCTCTCAGTTTGATGGGATTGTTTCGCTTCGGAGTTTGAATTTGAGTGGGAATTCCCTTTCTGGCCTACTTCCTACTCTTCTTGGGAAGGGTATGGCTTTGGAGGAGTTGCAGCTGTCGAAGAATATGTTCAGGGGTCGGATTCCAGATGAAATTTTGGGCTATAGTAATCTTACTCTTCTTGATCTTAGCATGAACAATCTTGCTGGGCCTGTTCCCAATCGGATTGGAGAGCTTTCCAAGTTGGAAACTCTTATTCTTTCTGCGAATTCGTTGAGCAGTGGAATCCCGCAGAGTCTGTCGAGGATTGGGACGCTGTCACGGTTCGCCGCGAATCAGAATAGATTTACAGGTAGTATTCCTGCGGGGATTTCGAATTATGTGACCAGTTTGGACATTAGTTATAATCTGCTAATTGGGTCGATCCCATCAGACTTTCTATCGCATCAGAAATTGGCGTTCGTCGATCTATCGAATAATAGGTTAGAAGGGCCAATCCCTGTGAACATGTCCCTGAATTTGTTCCGCTTGCGATTGGGTGGGAATAAACTAAATGGGCCCATCCCGCCTTCAATTGGTAACCTCTCGCGTTTGATGTATTTTGAGGTGGATGGCAATAGATTGAGTGGGGAGATTCCGCCAGACCTGGCAAAGTGTCAGAAATTGACTCTCTTGAGTCTTGCTTCTAATCAGTTTCAAGGTTCATTGCCGAAAGGGTTGGGCAATCTCTCTGACCTGGTAGTTTTGAAGCTCGACGGGAACCAATTCAGTGGAGAAATCCCCATCGAATTCTCCCAATTGAGGAACTTGTATGCCATAAGTCTTAGTGCGAATTCACTTACAGGTGTGATACCATCGGGGATTACTAGATTGCCAATGCTCTCGAATTTGAACTTAGAAGACAACCAACTCAATGGTTCAATACCTGATGGGTTTGTCGACTTGAAATCACTGTTAGAAGTTCGGTTAGGAAATAACCTACTAGCTGGGAGCATTCCAAGAATGCCGAGCAACTTGCAGATAGCCCTCAACCTTAGCAGCAATCGATTTGAGGGACCTATACCTTATAGCCTTGCAGTATTGGTGAACTTAGAGGTTTTAGATCTCTCGAACAATCAGTTCTCAGGTCTGTTTCCAGATTTCTTGCTCAGATTGAGGAGCCTGACCCAGTTGGATCTTTCCAATAACCAGCTTTCGGGAACCATTCCACAGTTCCGGTCCAGCCTCAATGTCAATACCACTGGAAATAAGGATCTTGTAAAGATCACGAATCCCCCTGTTGCTGCTTCGACTAGGAAAAGAGAAAATTTGGCTGCTTTGGTAATTGTCATTGCTGTTGTTGGTGCCATTGTTGCTATAGTTGTTGTTGCTGTGGTGTTCATAGTCTCGCGACGGTTATATCGGGTCCATGATGAAATTCAAGAATTAGAAGAGCCTGTGCTGCAGGTTATGGACGGCCATCTAATCACTGCAGATAACACTCACCGCTCTAGTATTGACTTCACCAAAGCCATCGAAGCAGCTGGGAGCCCTGCAAACATACTGTTCAAGAGCAGGTTCTCCACTTACTACAAGGCCATCATGCCTAGCGGAATGAGCTACTGCATCAAGAAGCTTAATTGGAGTGACAAGATATTTCAGTTGGGGAGCCATGAGCGGTTCGGACAAGAGCTAGAGGCCCTTGGGAGGCTCAACAATTCAAGAATCATGACCCCTCTGGCCTATGTTTTGACGGCCGATAGTGCGTATCTGTTCTATGAACATGCACATAAGGGAACCGTCTTCAATTTCCTTCACAAAAATTTGGAAGGTGCCCTGGATTGGCAGTCTCGGTACAACATTGCGCTTGGAGTAGCTCAAGGACTAGCTTTTCTACATGGGTGCGGGGACCCAATTCTACTCCTCGACCTTTCAACAAAGACCATTGTTTTGAAATCACAGAACGAGCCTCAGATAGCTGACATCGAGCTTTGCAAGGTCATCGATCCTTCAAAGAGTACTGGGAGCCTTTCTACGGTGGCTGGCTCCATTGGGTACATCCCTCCAGGTGAGATAACTATTCTACACTACATTTATAGTTGTTTAATGTCGTTTCTTCTCCGCTTGTTTTGCATGATCTGATGATAATCTCGAATAGTCTAGTCTGAGTACACTACTGTATTACTTCATAATCACAGCATTTCAGATGCACCCATGTTGCTCTTCGTTGTGCTTAGTAGCACAACGTTGTCCTTCTTTCTTGGTCCGACAATCATATAGAATTTTCGGGACATGCATTTGCTGACCATGCCAAATTATTTTCCTGCTTCCTAATATTTGACAACTGTATAATGTTTTAAAGATAGCTGTTCTTTGCAAATCCTGCAATATTGAACTATAAGGCTGGCCTAAGAGAATATTTGCATATACCCCAGAATGAGGATTAAACATGGTCTGTCCCATATATGTTTTAAAAGCTGCGGCATTTGGTGGATCCTACAAAATGGTGATGGTGGGATATGCTACACGCTCATAATTACCAAATCTGCCCCAAAATTAGTCTGTAGTATGATAGGTCAGACCGGTTATTATTCAATTCTCGTTCAGAGCAATGGTGGCATCCTCCCATCCACATTTGTTGGTCACTCCAAACAGCCCCTAAGCCAATACAAATTTAGATCTAACTAAACATGATGATGAGTGCTTGAATCTAAACATGTATAGATATCACAAACGCACAATCATAAGAAAATAGTAGTAAGTTATTAACATTTGTTGCACTAAACAAATAAGTCATCAAAGGGATTGATAGCTCATATGCACTTTGTAGCTCTATCCTCTCTCTGGGGTGTGTTTGGATGCACTCTTGAATTGAAATGCGAATATTAGTTTAATAAAATGGGAAAATCCAATTGTAATTTCTTTCCTTAGCATTCATATTCAGGACTTGGGCTTCAAATATCAATTATGTTACACTTGGGATGGACTTGAAAGAAGTGTAACTGGATTTTGAGGGTATTCCTCATAATGAATGCTAGGAAATATCATTAATTTCAGTCATCCCTTGATTAAACTAATTGTTCGAGATTCAATTTACTCGTGCACCAAAACCAAAGTTAGCAAAATGGCAAATCATACGGGAAATGTTTGTGTTTAATTCAGTCTGGATTATAAAAAATACAGTCAGAAAAAAGGAAATGTAAAAAATTCGGAGAATGAAAAATTGGGCTATAAATACAGGTTGGACTAAAAAAAGTGAATAAACAGTGATATGAGTGCATATATGCCTGTATGTATTATATATAAATAAGGTTTTAGTATAAATCTTTAATTAAAATAATTAAAATGCCTATATGTATGAACAATAATGTATATAAATGGTCAAATGGTGTTCTTTACTTCTCTGAAATCTTTCCTTTTGAAGTAATCCTCTTATAAATTAGTCTGTCTCTATTTCAAAAAATTAATCTTATACACAATTTTATCAATGGGTGTTGACCACCAATTTCTAGTTTTTAGATTTTCCCCAAAAGTTTTTTTTTAATAAAATGTTTTTTTTTTTGAAAAAAATTGTGTTTAATTCCGTTTGTCCAAAAACAATTATTAATATTATTATTGTTATTGTTATTGTTATCATTATCACTATTGTCATTGGTATTGTTATTATTTTCCCATCTTCCAAAATCTACCGAGTTCTAAATGTTTGATCAATCATACTAGTTTTTGTTTTAAAAATATGGAGTTTAACACAGTTTTGCTAACTACGACCCAAATACCACCTTGACGATTGTCTACATGATAGGTCCATACTGAACATTCGCATATTGATTGATATCGAACTTCTTGTTCTATGGTTGCAGAGTATGCATACACAATGAGGGTGACGATGGCTGGCAATGTCTACAGTTTTGGGGTTGTCTTATTGGAACTGGTGACAGGAAAACCATCAGTCAGCGAAGGAACTGAATTAGCCAAGTTGGTACAGAGCAATTCAGCTCGGAACAATGCATGGGAGCAGATTCTTGATTCTACCATTAGTAAAACATCACTGGCAGTACGAAGTCAGATGCTCTCTATCCTGAAAATTGCTCAGGCTTGCGTCAGCATCTCACCTGAGGCGAGGCCCAAGATGAAGAATGTGGTGAGGATGCTGCTTAACGCCCGATAAGGCCTAGTTTGGTGAGGGTGATTTACATATACAAGAGAAAACAAAAGGTATCAGTTTTGTACAGGGAATATGAATTTGGTTTTTTTTTCTTTTTCTTCGGTTGCTATAGTGGTATTGGGTGCTTTTCTTTTTTCAGAAATGGGTTTTAAGTTATACTTCAATATATTGTAAAAACAGTTGAGTTATTTCTCTTTAGACAGTAAATGTACCTTATAACCTGCTCTATATATTTTTCTAAGCAATCATTTATAACTGTGTTTCAATTCACAGCTAAATTGAATTGCGAATAGTCAGTTTGATCAAGAGGTATTGTATTGTGTTAATAATATTTCTTATTGTTTGATTACAAGAGTACTTTCCGAAGAAAGCGGTCATCGAATGCAAGTACCACGGGGCTATAATTTATATGGGTGCAAATGGGTTAGGTCAGGTAACCTCAGGTTGGGTAGGTTCTGAGGGTCGCCCCAAACCTGACCTATGTAAGAGTTGGGTTAGAATATTGGACCCAGAACCAACCCATTTATTTAACGGGTCGGGTCTGGATGTAAGACCTGGACCCAATCCATTTATCACATGAGTTGGGTCTAGGTCATGTTTAGACATTACAATTGAGTTTTCATACAAATAGTATTCAAAACCATTCATTTAGAGGTAGTTATCATTATTCATGGTAAAGAATAATATAGCCAACATTCCAAATTCAATAGGTAAAATCAGATGGCTAAGGTAGTTTAAGTGATAGTGATCTTTGGGATGTTCTCCATCAATAATAGGGCCTGCAATTTTTGCATGGTCAAAATTGTCAGAAGTCATGGATGGGTAACCATGTTTTAGAAAAAGGAGGGAATCATTGTTGTAATCTTAGACTAAAATAAATAAATAAAACTACTTAAGTACTTTTTCTTGGATTTGGGTCAGGTTTGGGTCGACCCATTTTCATATCGGCCTAAATTGGACACATTTAAAATCTATGTCCAGGTCAGGTTGGATAGGGTTGATTTTAAGAAGATTCAAACCTGACCCATTTAGTAATTTGGTTTGGACTTTTGGACCCAACCTGCCCCATGTGTCTAAAGTTTGGCTTCAGACTCGGTAATTGTCAGGTTGGATCCAATGGCCCCTTGGGTCAACCAAACCCATTTGCATCCTTAAACTTACATGAGAAAAAGCTAATCAATGAAAGATCAACGTATGGATTTTTGTTGGCACTATGACGAAAATGGGGAAAAGGGCCAATGTTGTAAACGGAAGGAAGTCATTCATCAAATCTGTTGATGAACCAGTTGGGTCCAATGAGTCTAATGTTGTACAGGGATCCTACAGAATGCCTGAAACAACTTCGTGGGTATGGTTGATTTGGAGCATGGTGGAATCATACGATCCTATCTATATAGCATGTGCATATCTGGTAGTATTTCTGTTTAAGTGGATTATTAGGTTTGTAACATAGAATGTTTGCTGTGTTTTCTTTCTTAACCATCCATTTTTTTGGGATATATGGTTAGGCCTTTCCCATATGGGAGATGTTAGTGGTGGGGACGTGGGCCAGTTGGGCACATTTCTGGGCAACTGTGATTTAGCTGCGACCTCTGGGACCCAGTAATGTGGGTTGGACCCTGATCGTGGGCCCACCTTGATGAATGCATTGTATATCTATGCTGTCTATCCGTTTTGCTGGATCATTTTATGGCATGGGCCCAAGAATGAAGCAGATCCAAATCTCAAGTGGACCATACCACAAGAAACAGTGGCGAATGACCATTAGAAACCTTGTGGGCCACAAAATTTTTCGATCAAGCCAATATTTGTGTTTTTCCTTCATCCAGGTCCGTGTGACCTTATCAACAGGTTGGATGGCAAAAAAACATTATGGTAGACCCTAGGGAGTGTATAATGGTGGGCGTTTAGTGACCACTGTTTCTTGTGGTGTGGTCCACCTGAGAGTTGTATCTACTTCATTTTTGGGCTCATGTCCTAAAGTGAGTTGGCAAAACCACCGCATAGATGTACAATGTATACATTAAGGTGGGCCCCACAATTAGGGTCTCACCCACATTGCTGGATCTCGGGTCGCAGCTAGGACATATCCCTAATTGGTGGTCCTATTTGTTTTTCTTCCGAGTTCCTTCCTTCCAATCTCTTTTTAATAAACCCTAGCTCATCCAAACTCCTCCCATATCTCTCGATCATTTTGATAAAAGGGAGGAGGATCATTTTGATAAAAGGGAGGAGTATTCCCTCATAAAAGCATTGCAAACGAGAGAGATCATAGAGAAAAAATAGGGCCGAAATTATATTGTCCATCTGGCCCATATTAGGACGATCTAAGCGAACCTAATCTGGGGACCATTTCAACTCTAAAATTAGAGGGAGATAAGATCATCTCTACTCCCATATTGGTTAGGCAGACCTGAGGACATTCACCATCCATCTTCGACTTTGTGCGAAGGTTCCAAGATTGTGTAGACCATCAAATCCTGCAGCCCACCCATTTAGGCCATCTTTCAATGCTATCAAGGAGACATTAGACAAATCTCTACTTTATGTATAAAAAAAATCACATTAAGGTAAGTTCCTATCTAAATCCAAAATTCTATTATTTTAATGTCCTTTTATTGAATTAATATATCAATTTTCTTCCTACCATTTTCTAAGCAAAACCTAAATAATTACATTGAACCACTTATTAGAGAGAGATTGAGGCGAAATGTTTGTGATTTTTGCATGAATGTGTAGATTGGGTAAAAATTAAAACGAAATCGAATAAGAGAGGAAACAAAATGATGATGAAAAAGAGAGAAAAAATGGAGATTTTGTTGTTAGACATCACCTCCAGCTCTGACAATGGTAGCAACAACTGCCTCAAGTTGTCGAAAAAGCAATGGTAGCCCAGCCCCCTCAATTTCTTTTTCTCATTTCTAGCTGAGGACCGTTGTCGGCCGACCAATTAGTAACAACAGCCATGGCCGGCACAACTGTGTTAACCTAACTAATAAGCCAAAAGCCTTAGGATTGATGAAATGAGTCAAGCTAGGCTCTTTAAATCATTGGGATCGTAACATTCTACCATGCTCTACAACTGGTGGCCTCAACGACCTACACTGTTGTGGAACTCACTTTGACTTCTTTTCCAAGTACCATTTTCCAAGGCATAACAGTTGCACTCTATCATCCAAGTAGCCCTTTCCAATTAGCGGCTGCACTCTGGTTGTCTATGTAGCCCTTTCTAGGTTGTGGGGAATTTCACTTTGGTCTAGGTTCCCTTTTCCACAAGTCACCCCTTCTATGACTCAAACACAAGACTTGGTGTTGGTTTCAATACCAATGGTTAAGAACCTAACTAATAAGCCAAAAGCCCTACGACTTATGAAACGCGTCAATCTAAGCTCCTTAAACTGTTGGGATCATAACAAAATGAAAGCCATGACAACAACGTCGGACACAACACCTATTCGTAAACACTGTTGCTTGCACTATTAGAACCGCCTCACTTTCGCTCTCTATCTCGCCCCCTCGTTTGTGGATCGCCACCAACATAGGCAGCCATGGTCGCCGCCCATTGCATCTTGACATTCTATGGTCCCTGTGGCGTCACCGTAGTAAGTGGCGATCATGTACCTTTCTCTATTATTTCTTTCTCTCAATCTCTTTACCATTTCCTCTTTTTCTTTCTCTGATCTCTCTCTGTCTCGCCTTCCATGATGTCAATTGCTATTCGCATCCGATACAATAATAATGGCAGAATGGCTCATTGTAAAAAAAAAAAAAAAGTTTGAGGGAGGGGGAGAGAGAAGGAAGAATGGGGGTGGGGGAGGGGTTTTTGATGAGACCTTAGAAGAAGAAGAGAAGAAATTGGGTTTGCGTTAATGGGCCTACTATTGATAGAATCAGCTTGACACATTTTGGGCCAAAATAGTCCCATTTTTCTTACCATTTTGAATCCAACACTATGAAAGATTGTGGGCCTACCCAGTGAAATGCATGGATAACGCTAATCACTCCATAATTGTTTTCTATAGTTTTTTTTTGTTAATTTAGTGGAGCCAAATATCAGGTCGAGCCCATTAACCCTTAATGTACGTTTTAAATTATTTTTGTGGTACCATTTGTTAAGCCCCGAAATTCGGAACTCGAGTACGGTGGCCTTAATCTCAAAATTTAGAGTGTGAATTAATATTTCATGCATTCATTTATCTCATTAATATTTAAATCATCATTCATTCAAACCAAACCATAATTAAACCATCCAAAACACAATAATTAAAATTCAAATTGTAACTTAAACTCCAAATATCAAAATTCAAATTTACTACAACTACTAGATCCTTACACCATTCTTTCATTACAAGTTTTTCAAATAGTAATATTATAAACTAAACAATAAAGCCTAATAAAGTTACTATTTAGGTATTCTGCATCTCCAACCTCTCTCTCATCCTAAAAACCTATAAGTGTTATTATTTTGGTGAGTTAAAAGCCTAATGAAATCATATCCACCACAAGTGTGAAACAGACATGATGGGGCCGGGGCAAACAAATAATGATTCAATGCACTACAAGATAAAGTACAAGGTTATTATGAATTTAAAATAGATACAATAGAGAGTGGTAAAACATATAACGGGATGCAATGTCATAATATAAGATTCACAAAATAAGTATATGATGTTATAATGCATGAATAATCAATGCATGCAATATTGCAATTCATTTTGGAGATGATCTTTCAGATAACTCGTGCTCGAGTGTCCTACTGAAAATCAATCATTCTTACCATATAGGCTAAGGAAACCTGACTCAAATATCCCACCGAAAAATATCATCCTAATCGAATATCCTATCGGAAACATATCTTCAATTATCCGTTCTGTGTAGGTCAAGAGAACCTCCGTTTGAATATCCTATCGGATACATATCTTCAATCACCATTTCCATGTAAATCAAGAAAACCCCCGCTTGAGTGTCTCACTAGAATCCATAGATCATATAATTTAATTTTAATGCAATCCTTGATGAGGTAAGCAATACATTCATTAAACACTTCATGATTTCAATGCAATTCATGCATTCTAAGCATACAAGTTTAAGCATTTAAAATTATAATGCATATAGAGACAAGAATTAATTGTGAAACATAAGGTACACATGTTAGTATGCATCCACGAATCATGAAAACATATAAGATGCAAGTGCAAATGACTCATGCGATGCTGGTGGACAGGGGTTTTTTAAGCTCTAACCCAGTTTGGTCGGTGGGTTCGACGTTCGAATCGCTTTTACTCACTATCGCTCGCGGTCACTGAAAATAGCATGAAATACATAATTTCTTACTTTCTACAACTTCATTGGAAGCCTATTTGGATTCTAACTTGCGTTGTCGAAGCCTGGATGGTCTGAATTGATTTCAGAAACACAGGTTTTTAAAGCTCCTTGTGTGGTATTACTTGGTCCAAGAAGAATAAAAATGTTTTGAAGATCTTATATTTCTTTAATCTTGACGAGCAATACTATTGGGTTGAACTACAGAGTTTTACAGGACCGTACCAATAGAAACAGTTTGATTGAGTGCTCCACCATTAAACATTCCAAAGAGCCCATAGTAAGGTTTTGGTAATGTTTATTTCCAATCCAAGCTCCATATATTGTCAATAAGTCTTGATGAAGTGAAAATATAAAGATCAGATTGATTAAAAAATTTTGTGGCCCACAAAACGTTTTTAATGGTTATTCATCACTGTTTCTAGTGGTATGCTCCACCTGAGATTTGGATCTTCTTATGGTTTCGGCTCACATCCTAAAATGATATGAAAAAACAGATAGACGGCATAGATATATAAAAAAATACATCAATAAGGGCCGCACACAGTTAGGGTAACACCCACTAAGTTGTTCCCAGGGTAACACCTAATTCGCGCCCGTGGACCGTAGCTATAGTTCAACTATTTATATCTCAATAATATCGTGAAAAATATCTTTTGAGTATTTTGGTTTAAAATATCAGCGATATTTCTCGCATGGATGAAACTCACGCCTTCTTCCTCCCATATTAAAACCACCACCATCACCCCCACCAGAAGGAAAAGAAAAGAAAAACTGGCGCAGGATAACCCCCAACCCGCTAAAATGCGCAGGTGTGCACACCTCCCCCATATCGTCGTCCTCCTCCTCACTCTTCTCCCTCTCTCTTTCTCCCAACTAACAGAAACCCAAAAGACCATCATGACCAGAGTCTCGGAATCACTCAATTCTTCAAAATGGGACACCAGAGATTCAGACCCATGCAAATGGTCTGGTGTCCATTGCACCCAAAACACCATCACTCGTCTCTTCTTCTCCTTGTCCTTCTTCCAGCTCTCCAATTCTTCATTCCTTCCTCTCCTATGTAATCTCGACACCCTTCAATCCCTCGACCTCTCCAACAATCAGCTGTCTTCAATCCCATCTCTTTTCTTTACTAACTGCTCCGGCCTCAATTGCTTACAGACTCTAGATTTCAGCAACAATAGGTTGTCTGGAAATTTGCCTTCTTTTTTAGGGTTCTCTAGTTTAGAGTTCTTGAACGTGTCCGACAATTCGTTGGTCGAAAGTATCACCTCTCAGTTTGATGGGATTGTTTCGCTTCGGAGTTTGAATTTGAGTGGGAATTCCCTTTCTGGCCTACTTCCTACACTTCTTGGGAAGGGTATGGCTTTGGAGGAGTTGCAGCCGTCGAGGAATATGTTCATGGGTTGGATTCTAGATGAAATTTTGGGCTATAGTAATCTTACTCTTCTTGATCTTAGCATGAACAATCTTGCTGGGCCTATTCCCGATCAGATTGGAGAGCTTTCCAAATTGGAAACTCTTATTCTTTCTGCGAATTCGTTGAGCAGTGGAATCCCGTAGAGTCTGTCGAGGATTGGGACGCTGTCACGGTTCGCCGCGAATCAGAATAGATTTACAGGTAGTATTCCTGCAGGAATTTCGAATTATGTGACCAGTTTGGACCTTAGTTATAATCTGCTAATTGGGTTGATCCTGTCAGACTTTCTGTCACATCAGAAATTGGCGTTCATCGATCTATCGAATAATAGGTTAGAAGGGCCAATCCCTGTGAACATGTCGCTGAATTTGTTCCGCTTGCGATTGGGCGGGAATTAACTAAATGGGCCCATCCTGCCTTCGATTGGTAACCTCTCGCGTTTGTTGTATTTTGAGGTGGATGGCAATAGCTTAAGTGAGGAGATTCCGCCAGAGCTGGCGAAGTGTCAGAAATTGACTCTCTTGAGTCTCGTTCATAATCAGTTTCATGGTTCATTGCTGAAAGGGTTGGGCAATCTCTCTGACCTAGTAGTTTTGAAGCTCGACGGGAACCAATTCAGTGGAGAAATCCCCACCGAATTCTCCCAATTGAGGAACTTGTATGCCATAAGTCTTAGTGCGAATTCACTTACAGGTGTGATACCATCGGGGATTACTAGATTGCCAATGCTCTCGAATTTGAACTTAGAAGACAACCAACTCAATGGTTCAATACCTGATGGGTTTGTCGACTTGAAATCACTGTTAGAAGTTCGTTTAGGAAATAACCTACTAGCTGGGAGCATTCCAAGAATGCCGAGCAACTTGCAGATAGCCCTCAACCTTAGTAGCAATCGATTTGAGGGACCTATACCTTATAGCCTTGCAGTATTGGTGAACTTATTGGTTTTAGATCTCTCGAACAATCAGTTCTCAGGTCTGTTTCTTGCTCAGATTGAGGAGCTTGACCCAGTTGGATCTTTCCAATAACCAGCTTTCGGGAACCATTCCACAGTTCCGGTCCAGCCTCAATGTCAATACCACTGGAAACAAGGATCTTGTAAAGATCACGAATCCCCCTGTTGCTACTTCGACTGGGAAAAGAAAAAATTTGGCTGCTTTGGTAATTGTCATGGCTGTTGTTGGTGCCATTGTTGCTATAGTTGTTGTTGCTGTGGTGTTCATAGTCTCCCGACGGTTAGATCGGGTCGATGATGAAATTCAAGAATTAGAAGAGCCTGTGTCGCAGGTAATGGATGGCCATCTAATCACTACAGATAACACTCACCGCTCTAGTATTGACTTCACCAAAGCCATTGAAGCAGTTGGGAGCCCTGCAAACATAATGTTCAAGAGCAGGTTCTCCACTTACTACAGGGTGATCATGCCTAGTGGAATGAGCTACTGCATCAAGAAGCTTAATTGGAACGACAACATATTTCAGTTGGGGAGCCATGAGAAAATATGGAAACCGAGGTGGAATCGTCAACACTCGAGGGCTAATCCTGAAACCCTCATCTCTTGAAACAAGAGGAAGGAAAACAGTTTGTATTCATTCAATAATTGAAATAGGGTTTCTCACCGTATATATAAGTTACGAAAATAAACAATGCACTAAAGTGCTTGAAAACGAAAAAAGCAACATAAAAACGCCTAAACTAAATAATGACACTAAAATACCTATAAACAAGAAAATAAACAGAAAAATGTTTAAAAGTAAATCCGCTCTATGGTCCAGCGATCATAATGCTCCTGCGCGATCCTGTAGCTCGCATACTCGTAACACGTAAAAAATGGGTCTAATGGGCTTGGTGTCCATCCACATCAGCTCGTCTACTCTAACACTCGATCTGCGAGGTTGCCTCCTCTGGTACACTCTAAAGGGTGCACCACTGATGTCCACATCATGTTTGAACCACATCTTAAAAGCCCTTATAAATGATCATGAAGATTTCAATAGGGGTATCTACTCTCAACTGTTGTTTGTGGTGTGGCCAATGTAAGTCATTGATTGGCCTATTTTTAAGGCTCTTAGCCCATTATTGAAGAGTGCATATGGTGGATGGGTGTAGATGCTTGACATAGAAATTCTTTAAGTGAATAAGAAATCTAACCCTTCCAATAAGTTGTCTCCACCATTAGAATTATCTATGACAAAAATCAGCCTTACATACTTGTCAGGTGGGCCATGACATATAAAACAATTTCTAATAATTGAGAAATAATAAAATGTTTTTGGTCTGGATGATTTTTAATTATATAGGGCATTACACTTAGTGGAGCTAACCTATTGGATGGTTTGGATTTCTCACTCACGTGAAAAATTTGAAGTTATCAACGGTGTGGACCGAGGGCGCGAATTAGGTGTTACCGCGGGAACAGCTTAGTGGGTGTTACCCCTACCGTATGGCCCACATGGATGATATTTTGTATATCCACACCGCCCATCCTTTTATACTGTCTATTTTAGAATGAGGTTCCAAAAATTATGCAGATATGAATCTCAAGTGGACCATACTAATAGAAACAGTTTGATTGAGTGCTCCACCATTAAACATTCCAAAGAGCCCATAGTAAGGTTTTTGGTAATGTTTATTTTCAATCCAAGCTCTTTATATTGTCAATGAGGTCTTGATGAAGTGAAAATATGAAGATCAGATTAATTAAAAAATGTTGTGGCCCACAAAACGTTTTTAATGGTTATTCATCACTGTTTCTAGTGGTATGCTCCACCTGAGATTTGGATCTTCTTATGGTTTTGGAACACATCCTAAAATGATATGAAAAAACAGATAGACGGCATAGATATATAAAAATACATCAAGAAGGGCTCCACACAGTTAGGGTAACACCCACTAAGCTGTTCCCAGAGTAACATCTAATTCGCGCCCGTGGACCGTAGCTATAGTTCAACTATTTATATAAAATGCGATATTTTAAAATATCTCAATAATATCGTGAAAATATCTTTTGAGTATTTTGGTTTAAAATATCGGTGATATTTCTCGAACGTATGAAACTCACGCCTTCTTCCTCCCATATTAAAACCACCACCATCACCCCCACCAGAAGGAAAAGAAAAGAAAAACTGGCGCAGGATAACCCCCAACCCGCTAAAATGCGCAGGTATGCACACCTCACCCCTATCATCATCATCCTCCTCCTCCTCACTCTCCTCCCTCTCTCTTTCTCCCAACTAACAGAAACCCAAAAGACCATCATGACCAGAGTCTCGGAATCACTCAATTCTTCAAAATGGGACACCAGAGATTCAGACCCATGCAAATGGTCTGGTGTCCATTGCACCCAAAACACCATCACTCGTCTCTCCTTCTCCTTGTCCTTCTTCCAGCTCTCCAATTCTTCATTCCTTCCTCTCCTATGTAATCTTGACACCCTTCAATCCCTCGACCTCTCCAACAATCAGCTGTCTTCAATCCCATCTCTTTTCTTTACTAACTGCTCCGGCCTCAATTGCTTACAGACTCTAGATTTCAGCAACAATAGATTGTCTGGAAATTTGCCTTCTTTTTCCGGGTTCTCTAGTTTAGAGTTCTTGGACTTGTCCGACAATTCGTTGGTCGGAAATATCACCTCTCAGTTTGATGGAATTATTTCGCTTCGGAGTTTGAATTTGAGTGGGAATTCCCTTTCTGGTCTACTTCCTACTCTTCTTGGGAAGGGTATGGCTTTGGAGGAGTTGCAGCTGTCGAAGAATATGTTCATGGGTCGGATTCCAGATGAAATTTTGTGCTATAGTAATCTTACTCTTCTTGATCTTAGCATGAACAATCTTGCTGGGCCTGTTCCCGATCGGATTGGAGAGCTTTCCAAGTTGGAAATGGTGTGTGCGTTTCACACAAACCTTCGGATCTCGCCCTCTAATACACTACAATTATGAACTATGCTAATGCAATAGTCAAGAATAAACATCAGCCACATGACACAATGAGATTTTACGTGGAAAACCTTCAAAAGTGGTAAAAACCACGGGACCTAGTCCAGATCAACAATCCACTATCTCAGGGAACTGTTACAACCGATTTCAAGCACACACTGGTTGGATCAAACCTTCCTCACTCATGTAGGAGTGGATAAACAATAAGAGAATAGCAAAAGTAGAGCGATCTCACCGATCTCGAGGACGTAGAAGCGTTGAGACGATGGTTGCGCAGAAGAACTCCTCTTCAAGCAACTTCCCCCTTCTAAAAGCTTCCTCTTTCTCTCTTTTCTCTTTCTCTCTTCCTCTTTTCCTCTCTTTCTCACCTTGGATGTGTAAACCACGCAATGGGATACCTTGATCCCGTTTTGAAACTCCTTAAGTACGAAAATGGAGGAATTAGAGCCCAAATAGGAAACTGCATATAAGCAGTCTGCGCCGGGTCGGGCGCCCGGTCACTAGACCGTCGGGCGCCCGGCCAAGCCTAAAAAAGTCCAGCGAGAAAAAACCATAGAAAACTCCAATTTCGGGCGCCCGGACCGACATGGTCGGGTGCCCGGTCACTAGACCGCCGGGCGCTCGGCTGTTGTCAAAACAGCCTAACAGTAAAACCTCCATCAGGGTGATTTTCGATCGCCCGGCCACAATTTGGCCCGGGCGCCCGACCATACCCAGATGCGCTTTTCTCTCTCCTCTGACTGACTAGGAAAACTCCATCAAATCTCCCCCTTTCCGACTCAGGAGAGATTCGCCTTCTTCATGCCAGCCAGGTTTCTACAAACCTCAAACTTGCCCTTGAGCAAAGCTTTGGTCATCATGTCTGACCCGTTATCATCCGTATGGACCTTCTCAAGCTGTAACACCTTCTGTTCCAAAGTATCCCTGATCCAGTGATACCGAATCTCTATGTGTTTCGACTTGGAATGTTGACTTGGATTATTGCTCAAGTGTATAGCACTTTAGCTATCGCAATAGACCACGTGCTCCTCCTGCTTCAGGCTAAGTTCCTGTAGGAACCTCTTCATCCGAAGCATCTCTTTACATGCTTCTGTGACCGCGATGTACTCGGCCTTTGTCGTCGACAATGCTACGACCTTCTGTAGTTTGCTCTGCCAAGAGACCGCTCCCCCTGTAAACGTGAACATGAACCTCGATGTAGACTTCCTGGAGTCTATGTCACCTGCCATATCTGCATATGTGTAGCCTTCTAACACAGGTTTTCTGTTACCATAGCATAGGCTCAACCTGGATGAGACTCTCAGATACCGCAGTATCCACTTCGCCACTGCCCAATGTTCCTTGTCAAGATTGGCAAGATATCGGCTGACAACCCCAACCGCATATGCTATGTCTGGGCACGTCCACACCATAGCATATATACATCAAACTTCCTACCCCTGACGCGTAGGGTATCTTCTGCATCTCTTCCACTTCCGCCTTCGTCTTGGGACACTGCTTGTCGCTCAATTTGAACTGACCATCCAGTAGAGTACTGACCGGCTTCGCTGCATTCATGTTGAACCGCTGTAGGACTTTCTCAATGTACTGCTCTTGTGACAACCAAAGCTTCCTACTGCTTCTGTTACGGGTTATCTCCATTCCTAGGATCTGTTTTGCCGGGCCCAAGTCTTTCATCGCAAAAGACTTTCCCAGCTCTTGTTTCAGCCTGTCAATCTTCTTGATGTCTTTTCCCATGATGAGCATGTCATCAATATACAATAGCAGAACTAAGAAATCATAGTCTGAGAACTTACGTGTGAACACACAGTGGTCCGATTCTGTTATGTCATATCCATGCTTCAACATGAACGAGTCGAACTTCTTGTACCATTGCCTAGGAGCTTGCTTCAGCCCATACAAGCTCTTTTTAAGCCTACACACCATATGCTCTTTGCCCTTGACTTCGAACCCTTCTGGTTGGCGCATGTAGATCTCTTCTTCTAGGTCACCATGGAGAAAGGCAGTTTTGACATCTAACTGCTCTATCTCCAGATCCATGCTAGCCGCTGATCCAAGCAACACCCGTATAGATGTCATCTTCACCACTGGTGAGAATATCTCCTCGAAGTCTATTCCTTTCCTCTGACCAAACCCTTTCACCACAAGTCTGGCCTTGTACCTTGTCTGTGAATTCTTCTGCTCATTCTTCTTTCTGAACACCCACTTGTTACTCAGAGCTTTCTTGCCCTTAGGCAATTTCACCATGTCATAGGTGTGGTTCTTATGCAAGAATTCCATCTCCTCTTGCATAGCTTTCAACCACTCCTCCTTATGCTCGTCGGCTAGGGCCTCAGAATAGTATTCTGGCTCTCCCCCATCTGTGAGCATGATGTACTCATGCGGCGAGTACTTCTTAGATGGATGTCTGTCCCTTGATGTCCTCCTCACCTGTGGCTCAACAGGTGGATCAAGTTGGGGCTGCTCCCCTTGTCCATCTTCTGTAGGGACTCCCTCATCCTCTGCACCTTGCTGTACTCCCCTGTCATCAGGCACCACGGGAGGAGTAATTGGATCCATGTCTTCCAGTTCACCTGAACTGGGTTGGGTCTTCTCTGGCTTTTCAATGTCTTCTATACACTGATCTTCAATGAAAATCATCTCTGCTCCTGACAAGCTTCTTCTCTGTCGGATCCCACAACCTATAACCGAACTTCTCATCACTGTACCCCAAGAACACACACTGCCTGATCTTCATATCGAGCTTGGACCTTTCGTCATTTGGTACGTGAACGGATGCCCTGCATCCAAACACCCTGAGATGATTGTACGATGGATCACGTCCAGTCCACACCTTCTCAGGTACTTCTCCATTCAACAGGGCTGATGGAGACCTGTTTATCAAATACACCGCCGTGTGCATTGCTCCTCCCCAGAACATCTTGGGCAACTTTGCATGGGATAACATGCATTTGATTCTCTCTACAATGGTGCGATTCATTCGCTCAGCCACACCATTATGTTGGGGGGTCTTGGGAACCGTCTGTTTATGCTGTATACCCAATGACTTGCAATACTCGAGGAAGTCACCTATGTATTCACCACCATTGTTAGTGCGGATACACTTCAATGATCTGCCTGTCTCCCTCTCGACCGTAGTATGAAACAGTTTAAACACACCAAAGACCTCGTCCTTGGATTTCAAAGCATACACCCAAACCCTCCTAGATGCATCATCTATATAAGCTGACAAAATACAATGCCCCACCCAAGATTTTTATCTTCATAGGACCACAAACATAAGAGTAAACCAAATTTAATGCATGTACTTTATTAATATGAGAAGCAGTTTTAACAAAAGAAACTCTATGCTGTTTCCCAGATAAACAATCAATACAGGTTTTGAGAGGTATACCTGTCACGTCTGGAAGGAGCCGCTTCTTCGCTAGTAGTTGAAGCCCTTTTTCACTCATGTGGCCTAGACGCCTGTGCCACACGTCAGTAGCTGAATCTTCCGCTGCATTCAATCCACCCTTGCACACACTGACACTTGCCTTGTAAAGGGTGTAACACTTCTTTCCTCTGGCAAGCAATCATTGAACCCTTGATGAGCTTCCAGTGCCCACCAACAAACCGACTTTCATAACCATCATCATCCAACCTTCCCGTCAACATCAAGTTGAGGTAAAGGTCTGGAATGTGTCTCACATCCCTGAGAACTAATGTGCAGCCCACATCGGTCTTCAAACAAATATCACCGACCCCTACGATCTTCGAAACACCAGAATTTCCTATCTTCACTGTCCCATAGTCACCTGATTTGTAGCTTGTGAAAAAATCTTTGCGTGGAGTCGCATGAAACGAGGCTCCCGAGTCTATCACCCAGTCAGTGTCCTGACTCGAAGCCGTGAGACAAGTATCGTGATCTGCCGAAAGAATAACAACAACGTCACCATCTGAGGTGACCGCAGTAGAATCCGATTCATCTTCCTTTTCCTTTCCTTTACCCTTCTTGTCACTCTTCTTCTTGTGACATTCATGCTTATAGTGGCCCTTCTTACCACAGTTCCAGCATTCAACATCTTTCCTGGCGAACTGACTTACCTCTTGATTTATCTCAGACCTTTCCGCCCTTTCTGTTCTTTCCTCTCCCCCGATCTTGTGTCACAAGGGCCTCTTATTGAGCAGGCCCTAGAGACTTCCTCCTTGTCTCCTCATTGAAGAGACAACTGGTTACCTGATCCATGGAGTTCTTAGAGACACCACCAATGTCTCCCAACTGTCAGGCAATGAGCTAAGCAGTAGCAAAGCCTGAAGTTCATCATCCAGGACCATCTTCATGGCGGAGAGCTGGTTCACAATGTTGCTGACCTCATTCATGTGTTCAGCCACAGAACCACCATCTTTAAACTTGAGATTCACAAGTCGCCTTATTAGGAATATTTTATTGCCGGCTGTCCTCCTCTCATACAACCCTTGCAATTTCTGTCATAGGCTAGCGGCTGAGGTCTCTGTAGACACATGGTGGAAAATCGAATCATCCAACCATTGTCTAATGAACCCCACCGCCTTTCGGTCCACTTTCTTTTAATCATCATTTGACATATCCTTCGTCTTCGCCGATATGTCTAGAATTGGAGCATACAAGTCTTTGCAATAAAGCAAGTCCTCCATCTTAGCCTTTCATATGGTCCAGTTAGAACCATTGAGGCTGATCATCCTTGATGAGCCACCTTCCATAATTCAAAACCGATCCCACTCCGTTCAAACAACCTGAACGCTTTGATACTACTTTGTTGGGTGCATTTCACACAAACCTTCGGATCTCACCCTCCAATACACTAGAATTATGGACTATGCTAATGCAATAATCAAGAATAAACATCAACCACACAACACAATGAGTTTTTACGTGGAATACCCTCAAAAGAGGTAAAAACCATGGATCCTAGTCCAGATCAACAATCCACTATCTCAGGGAACTGTTACAACCGATCTTAAGCACACACCGCTTGGATCAAACCTTCCTCACTCACGTAGGAGTGGATAAACAATAAGAGAATAGCAAAAGTAGAGCGATCTCACCAATCCCGAGGACGTAGAAGCGTTGAGACGACGGTTGCGCAGAAGAACTCCTCTTCAACCAACTTCTCCCTTCTACAAGCTTCCTCTTTCTCTATTTTCTCTCTCTCTCTTCCTCTTTTCTTCTCTTTCTCACCTTGGACATGTAAACCACACAATGGGATACCCTAATCCCTTTTGAGAACTCCATAAGTACGAAAACAGAGGAATTAGAGCCCAAATAGGAAACTGCGTATAAGCAGTCCGCGCCGGGTTGGGCACCCGGTCACCAAACCGTCAGGTGCCCGGCCAAGCCCAAAAAAGTCCAGCGAGAAAAAACCATAGAAAACTCTAATTTCGGGCGCCCGGACCAACATGGTCGGGCGCCCGGCTAGGGCATCGGGCGCTCGGTCACTAGACCGCCGGGCGCCTGGCTGTTGTCAAAACAACCCAGCAGTAAAACCTCCATCCGGGTGATTTTCGGTCGCCCGGCCACAATTTGGCCCGGGCGCTTGACCATACCCAGATGCACTTTTCTCTCTCCTCTGACTGAGGAGGAAAACTCCATCAGGAAACTCTTATTCTTTCTACGAATTCGTTGAGCAGTGGAATCCCACAGAGTCTGTTGAGGATTGGGACACTGTCACGGTTCGCTGCGAATCAGAATAGATTTACCAGTAGAAATCCTGCGGGAATTTCAAAATATGTGACCAGTTTGGACCTTAGTTATAATCTGCTAATTAGGTCGATCCCATCAGACTTTCTATCGCATCAGAAATTGGCGTTCGTCGATCTATCGAATAATAGGTTAGAAGGGCTAATCCCTGTGAACATGTCCCTGAATTTGTTCCGCTTGCGATTGGGTGGGAATAAACTAAATGGGTCCATCCCGCCTTCGATTGGTAACCTCTCGTGTTTGTTGTATTTTGAGGTGGATGGCAATAGCTTGAGTGGGGAGATTCCGCCAGACTTGGCAAAGTGTCAGAAATTGACTCTCTTGAGTCTCGCTCATAATCAGTTTCAAGGTTCATTGCCGAAAGGGTTGGGCAATCTCTCCGACCTGGTAGTTTTGAAGCTCGACGGGAACCAATTCAGTGGAGATATCCCCATCGAATTCTCCCAATTGAGGAACTTGTATGCCATAAGTCTTAGTACAAATTCACTTACAGGTGTGATACCATCGGGGATTACTAGATTGCCAATGCTCTCGAATTTGAACTTAGAAGACAACCAACTCAATGGTTCAATACCTGATGGGTTTGTCGACTTGAAATCACTGTTAGAAGTTCGGTTAGGAAATAACCTACTAGCTGGGAGCATTCCAAGAATGCCGAGCAACTTGCAGATAGCCCTCAACCTTAGCAGCAATCGATTTGAGGGACCTATACCTTATAGCCTTGCAGTATTGGTGAACTTAGAGGTTTTAGATCTCTCGAACAATCAGTTCTCAGGTCTGTTTCCAGATTTCTTGCTCAGATTGAGGAGCCTGACCCAGTTGGATCTTTCCAATAACCAGCTTTCGGGAACCATTCCACAGTTCCGGTCCAGCCTCAATGTCAATACCACTGGAAATAAGGATCTTGTAAAGATCACGAATCCCCCTGTTGCTGCTTCGACTAGGAAAAGAGAAAATTTGGCTGCTTTGGTAATTGTCATGGTTGTTGTTGGTGCCATTGTTGCTATAGTTGTTGTTGCTGTGGTGTTCATAGTCTCGTGACGGTTATATCGGGTCGATGATGAAATTCAAGAATTAGAAGAGCCTATGTCGCAGGTAATGGACGGCCATCTAATCACTGTAGATAACACTCACCGCTCAAGTATTGACTTCACCAAAGCCATTGAAGCAGCTGGGAGCCCTGCAAACATAATGTTCAAGAGCAGGTTCTCCACTTACTACAGGGTGATCATGCGTAGTGGAATGAGCTACTGCATCAAGAAGCTGTAAGACTCCATTAGGTGGGCCACACATGATCATCAGTTTAGATCATGACCGTTGGATTATTCAGATTGAGCGATTCAGTGGGCCCCACTACAGTTGTGATCATTGCAAATAGGTTTGGGGGGGGACGCTTGAACCGTGTTCCCTATACGCAGTTATTAAGCCATATATGGAAACCTACGGTGTGGAGACCCTAGAGGAGAGAAGTGTGATGGGTAAGTTTCTCTGGCCCTCTTTCCTATAAATATACGTCTTGGTCCCCTCACCAACACAAGAGAAAACCCTAGTCCCATTGAGTGATTCTCCTAAAGGTGTTAGGTGCGGAAGACCAAGAGTTCTTCTCGGCAACACGACGGCATTGGGAATGTCTTCCCAATCAGGTACTCCTTTAAGATTACAGTATGAAATCTCCATTGTTGATGCATAGAAGATCCGATTATTCCGCATTAAGTTTAAGTTTCACAGTTGGTATCAGAGCCGACCTATGCATTAATTTTGGTGGTTTTTTTGTGTATAGTTCATTGTACGGTTTCCAGATTTCAGATTTCTCCGGCACCCATAATGGACTACCCATCTAATCAAATCAGGAAATCAGATCTCATTAGATCTGATCAGCACTCGTTGTGCGATTGACGTGCATGATCAGATCTGATCATTGTGCAATTGCGTCATGCCCTTCCACATTGGCGGCCGTGATCACTGGCAGCACCATTACAAGGGGTGAAAAACCCATTTAATTCATGAAGAGGGTTTCAAACCCATATCTGTTTTCCCAGAAGGCAACCACCTATAGATTTAAAAAAAAAAAAAAACTCATCTTCAGCAGCAGCGACAGCGGACTCTGTTGACTCCTCCATCAGCGGCAGAGGCAGCGGTCGGTCCGTCAGTGACCATCGTCTCCAGCTGCAACCATTTTTGGGGTGTCGATGGAGATCGGACGGTGATCTCCTTCTCCGTTAGTCCATCTCTCGTGCGGCAGCCGGATCTGGCAAACGGCTGCGCTGGAAGTCAGCGGTCTTCGCCGCTGATGGAGATTTGAGGGAGGAGGAGGGCTCGGATTGCTGCTGATGGCAGGAAGTGTTGGTGGTGGCGGCGGCTGCTGCTATATAGGGGCTGTGGAAGAGGAAGCCGGTCTGCGGTTAGGGTTTTCTGATGCAGGGGTTTCTGGATTTGGTAATGCCCAAAGATCTCCTTCAGCGCCAGCCACAGCAAGCCATGCTTCACCATTAATGCCGATGATCGGTCGCCGGTGGTGCAGCGGCAACGGTGTTGGCCGCAATAAAGAAGGCAGAGGATTTGCGAGCAGCCATTAATGGCTGCCACTCCAGCGGCAAACCTCCTGGCGACGGTGGACCCTTACAGTTGCCCTGTGCTGCGTCCGCAGCGCCGTTGTAGGCGCTGATGGAGAAGACAGCGGCCATTTTTCATCCAGTTGCTGGAGGCGCTAGGGTTTTGGAGAGAAAACTGATTTTGGGCGTTGCCCATTCTTTTGATAATTAATGAGATTGGGCTACGGGCTGGGCCTTGGTCCAGTTCGGTGGTCAGGCCCGGCAGGCCCAGTCCAGTAGGACAGGCCCGATAGGCCCAGTCTAAGCTGGTTTTGGCTCATTTGTTGGATTTAATTGGGTCAAATACATGGGCTGAATTCCATCTTTCTTTTAAGGCCAAGTTATAGGTCCAATTAAGCCTATCATTAAGCTTTGTTAAGCCTCAATTTCAGCAGCTAATTTGATGCTCATCTTTGGACTTTGTGTGCCCTACTTCAGTTTATTTGGGCCCATTGCCCAAAATGACTCTAACCATTGAAATAATTATACTTGGACCATCCTTTCAGTGCAAATAAAACCTAAATATTATCAATGGTTGGTGGATTTTATTATGTGGATGGCCTAAGTACTTCAGTAAATATGGTTATTCTTTATCACGTTCAAATTTGGCCTAAAATAGGGCCATTACCCATGTGTTTGAGGCTGATATTTAGTTGTTGACCATTAAGAATTTAAACCAACCACTCTTTAGAATACATTTGAGCCTACGGGCGGTCAACATCAGCCATGTTTTAAGCCGAATTAGAACTTCTGCAGAATGGTTCGTTGTGGGCAGAACCATGTAGCAATCCTTGGCTCTGGAAGTGGGGATTGGAGCTTATTGTGTTAACCACCAAAGTGACCTTAATTGCAAAGATTTCTACTTCTAGACTTCTGTATTTGGAATTCAGTGACCCTCTATTATAGGATTGCATTCAATTGCGTTCATAGCCAGACAGCGATGGTCAGAACAAAGAAGTATCATCGTTTGGCTGGATGTGAGCGGAATGAAGTGATTGGTGATGGTGATATAAGTTTGAGAGACTCATTTCATCCAAAGATGATGGGCGTCTTAAATTTATTTCACTAGCATTGATCAGCTTCATGTTCAGTAGAGCCTCCTGTATGTTACAATTTCGCCCAAAGGAGGAATTGTGATGATACGCTAGGCTCTTGCCAGATTTTGATGATTATGGCCCATCATCATTCTGGGTCATTTGATTGAAGGCCCAAATCAATCGAATGTTCATACATGTATGATATTTGTGGTTTATGTTTATGCATTATTATATGGGACTTGTTTATTAATGTGAGTTTTATGCTTTGAATGTCCAGCTATGACTGTTTCCAATATTCCAACAAAATTCAATTCCATACCTTTGCTTACTGGGTCCAACTATTCCAAATGGAAGTCGTCCGTTGAAATAGTCCTAGGTTGCATGGACTTGGACTTGGCCCTGGAGGAAGTAGAGCCTCCTACTCCAACTGATTCCAGTATGGAATCAGCAAAGGCTCACTACAAGGCCTGGACCAAGTCAAATAAGATGTGTCTCAAGATCATAAAGAACTCGATTTCTGAGACCATGCAGGGTGTCATGCCCGACACTGAGAAAGCTAAAGATTTCTTGACTGAAATAGGAAAACGATTTCAGAAATCGGATAAAGCCGAGCTGAGTTCACTTTTACATAAATTGACTCAAGCCACCTATAACGGTCAATGAAATATCAGGGAGTACATTGGTGGATTGTCTGATGTGGTGGCTAAAATCCGCACATTAGACCTTAAGATTGAGGATGAACTCCTAATTTTCTTGGTTCTGAACTCCCTCCCTCCACAATTCAATCAATTCCAAATCAGCTATAATACTCAAAAGGAAAAGTGGACATTGAACGAACTGATATCTCAGTGCATTCAGGAGGAAGAGAGACTCAGAAGGTCGAGCAAGACACAAAGTGCATACCTAGTGACATCTGGTCAAGGACGAAAAGGAAATAAGAAAAGAAAGCACACTTCAGGGAAAAGTTCTACGGGTCCTGCGGGTGGCGATCAGCCTAAGTCTGGAAAGACATTTAAAAAGAAAAGGAAGGGTCCTAATGATGGTTGCTTCTTCTGCAAGAAGCCTGGTCATCAGAAGAAGGATTGTGAAGAATTTAAAGCATGACTCGTTTCTAAGGGTAAAGACCATATTTTAGTCTGTTTTGAATCAAATTTAGCTGATATGTCCACAGACTCCTAGTGGATAGATTCTGGTGCAACTATTCACATTTGTAATTCCATGTATGATATGCTCCAAAGCCGGACGCCAACTGATACAGAGAGATCAGTCTATATGGGGAACGGCATTAGGGCAAACGTGGAAGTTATTGGAGTCTGTAGGCTTAGGTTATCGTTAGGACACTTTCTTGATCTAGTAGATACTGTTTGTGTGCCTTCTATAAGGCGCAATTTGGTTTCCATTTCTCGTTTGGACAAATTTGGTTATGAGTTTAAATTTGCAAATGGAAAATTAAGCATTTACTATAATTCAGTTGTGATTGGTTCTGACACTTTAGTTAATAACCTTTATCAGCTAGATTTGGATGTTTCACCTGTATACAGCGTTAACTCATCACACAGAAACACTAAAGGCATCAAACGAAGTTTAGATTGTGAGAATTCCTTCATGCTATGGCACAGGTGATTAGGCCATATCTCTCATGAGAGATTGGAAAGGCTTGTACGTGAAGGAATTCTTCACTCCCTATACTTCTCAGACTTTGGGGTTTGTATTGATTGCATTAAAGGTAAACAGACTAGAATAAGGAACAAGGGTGCCACTAGGAGCGTAGGACTCTTAGAAGTGATTCATACAGACATCTGCGGACCGTTCCCTACAGCATCTTGGAATGGGCAGAAGTATTTTATCACTTTTATAGATGACTACTCTCGTTATGGGTACTTGTACCTTATTAACGAAAAATCAGACGCCCTGGATACATTTAAGATCTATAAGGCTAAAGTCGAGAATCAACTCGACAGGAAGATTAAAGTCGTTAGATCCGACCGTGGTGGTGAGTACTACGGAAGGTATGACGAATCTGGGCGTAATCTAGGTCCATTCGCTAAATACCTACAAGATTGTGGCATCGTCGCCCAATACACCATGCCTGGTACTCCAGAGCAGAATGGTGTAGCGGAAAGGCGTATTCGCACCCTAAAGGACATGGTGCGATCTATGATTAGTAATTCTACGTTGCCAGAATCTTTGTGGGGTGATGCGTTGAAAATAGCTGTGCATATCCTTAATAGGGTCCCAAGTAAGGCTGTAATGAAAACTCCATATGAATTGTCGACAGGGCGAAAGCCTAGTCTACGATATTTTCATGTATGGGGTTGTCCTGCAGAAGCCAAACCATATAGCCCGCATGAAAGAAAACTTGACCCTAGAACTGTTAGTTGCTTCTTTATTGGATACCCAGGAAGATCAAAAGGATTCAGATTTTATTGTCCATCATATTCCATGAGACTCATTGAGACTGCGAATGCTAGGTTTATTGAGAACACTGAAGATAGTGGGAGCACAAATTTAAGAGATATTGTATTTGAGGAAGAGCGGATTGTGGTTCCCACCACAATCATTCAGAGTAGCATGGTTGTCCGTCCAGCAGTGGACCCTGAGATCCTATGGACGACCATGCACAACCTCAAATACAACCCACTGATGAGGAAATGGAAAACTCAATTCAGAATAATGAGCCATTGAGACGATCACACAGAGAGAGAAAATCTGCAATACCAGACGATTACGTCGTCTATTTGCAGGAGCATGAGTTTGACATTGGGGTTGAAAAGGATCCTGTATCCCTTTCACAGGTCGAACAAAGTGCGGATTCTTCTCATTAGTTCGATGCCATGAAGGATGAATTGAAATCCATGAAGGACAACAAAGTTTGGGACCTTGTTGAATTGCCTGAAGGGATTAGGCCGATTGGTTGCAAATGGGTATTTAAAACCAAACGGGACTCTAAGAGCAATATCGAAAGGTATAAAGCCAGGCTAGTTGCAAAGGGTTTCACTCAGCGTGAGGGCATTGACTTTAAGGAGACTTTCTCACCTGTATCTAAAAAAGACTCCTCTAGGATCATTATGGCTCTTGTGACTCGTATGGATTTGGAGCTACATCAAATGGATGTGAAAACTGCGTTTCTTAATGGAGATCTAATGGAGAACGTATATATGCTGCAGCCAGAAGGTTTTAAAGCCAAAGGCTCAGAACATCTGGTCTGCAAACTTAAGAAGTCAATTTATGGGTTGAAACAGGCATCACGACAGTGGTACCTAAAGTTTCATGAAGTTGTTTCCTCGTATGGTTTTATTGAAAACATTGCGGATGAGTGCATATATGTGAAAATTAGTGGGAGTAAGTTTATCATTTTGGTCTTGTATGTTGACGACATTTTATTGGCCAATAGTGATAATGGATTGTTGCGTGAGACTAAGAAATTTCTATCTCAAAATTTTGAGATGAAAGATCTTGGTGATGCCTCTTTTGTCATCGGCATTCAGATTAGTCGGGACAGATCACGTGGATTACTTGGTCTGTCGTAGAGGGCCTATATTGATAGGATTCTCGAAAGGTTTGGCATGCAAGGTTGTGCTCATGACCAAGCACCTATTGTAAAAGGTGACAAGTTTGGTCAATTTTAGTATCCTAAGAATGACCTAGAAAAGGACAAGATGAAAGCTATTCCATATGCATCGGCAGTAGGGAGCATCATGTATGCTTAGGTCTGTACGCGTCTGGAAATTACTTTTGTGGTTGGAATTTGGGCAGGTACCTTAACAATCCAAGTATGAATCATTGGATAGTTAAGAAAGCATTGCGCTACCTGTAAAGGACAAAGGACTTCGCACTCACATATAGAAGGTCTGACCATTTAGAGCTGGTTAGACATACAAATACAGATTTTGTTAGCTGTCTTCAGCGAGAGTTCCATTGCGAGCTACATTTTCATAATGAAATTATACTATGAAAAACATGACATGGTTTGGCTACTTCATCTACGATGAAAGTGGAATATGTAGCTTCTCTTGAGCCTACGCATGAGGCGATATGGCTGCAAGTTTTATTCAGTACAGAATTGTCTAATGTCTATAGAACTCATTTACATGAAGCAGATGATGATGGATCTACTCTTTAAAGGTCAGTTTAGTCACGTAACTTTTGAGACATTTGTCTTTCATGGGATTTGGTGACCCAAAGAAATATTGGATTAGTGGGAGCTTCAGTTTGATCCGATTCAGGTATAGACATTGGAGATCTCATTTTTTATGATTCTGTTATTCAGTTTATATCTTGCTTCTCCTTCAGAGTGCACATTTAGTTTTGAGTAAGCAAGACTTTGGTTTGTGTCTTGGAGACACGTTCAGTAGCACCACTTGAAGATAAACACATATGATCACATAAGACGTGTAATCTTCATACCACACCCCATATCATTGATCCATGTCGTTAAGGCTATTGGTATCTGTGATTGTGATTCGTCACACTTCGAAAATATTAAATGTTGTGTTGACTACCACGATTCAATATCAGTGGTCTTGATGGACCGGATCTGACAAGCGTTGCTTATAATTATCCAACGGTATTGTTTTGAAATCAGTAGGGCGCCCATTAGGATCTTTTGAAACAAACATGTTTTATGAAATATTTTTTACAAAATAAAATAAATGTTTTTGCTTTCTTTCAGAGATCAGTGTAGCCCAAGTGGGAGAATGTAAGACTCCATTAGGTGGGCCATACATGATCATCAGTTTAAATCATGACTGTTGGATTATTCAGATTGAGCGATTCAGTGGGCCCCACTACAGTTGTGATCATTGCAAATAGGTTTGGGGCGGGACGCTTGAACCGTGTTCCCTATACGCAGTTATTAAGCCATATATGGAAACCTACGGTGTGGAGACCCTAGAGGAGAGAAGTGTGATGGGTAAGCTTCTCTGGCCCTCTTTCCTATAAATATACGTCTTGGTCCCCTCACCAACACAAGAGAAAACCCTAGTCCCATTGAGTAATTCTCCTAAAGGTGTTAGGTGCGGAAGACCAAGAGTTCTTCTCGGCAACACAACGGCATTGGGAATGTCTTCCCAATCAGGTACTCCTTTAAGATTACAGTATGAAATCTCCATTGTTGATGCATAGAAGATCCGATTATTCCGCATTAAGTTTAAGTTTCACAGAAGCTTCATTGGAACGACAAGATATTTCAGTTGGGGAGCCATGAGCAGCTCGGACAAGAGCTCAAGGCCCACGGGAGGCTCAACAATTCAAGAATCATGACCCCTCTGGCCTATGTTTTGACTGTTGATGCGCTGTATCTGTTCTATGAACATGCACACAAGGGAACCGTCTTCAATTTCCTTCACAAAAATTTGGGAGGTGCTTTGGATTGGCAGTCTCGGTACAACATCGCCCTCAGAGTAGCTCAAGGACTATCTTTTCTACATGGGTGCAGGGAGCCAGTTCTACTCCTCGACCTTTCAACAAAGACAATTGTTTTGAAATGGCAGAATGAGCCTCAGATAGCAGATATCGAGCTTTGCAAGGTCCTTGATCCTTCAAAGAGTACTGGAGCTTGCTCTGCTGGGTACGTCCCTCAAGGTGAGATAACTATTCTACACTACATTTATCGTTCTTTAACGTCGTTTCCATTGATTCTAATGAATAGATATAGCAGAAAATATAAAATATTACAGGCAAGAAATAATAAAAGAATTATCTAGATAGCTAAGGCACATTACAGACATTGTTTGAAAGATAGATTTACCCCCTTAAGAAAGACCCTCAATACACTGGGTCTTAGCAACTCTGCTATCAAGATGCAACAGTTCTCCTAAATAGATGGCTTAGATCAAGGGCATGCATGATTTAAGCCACATGAACTCAATCTTACTCCTTTTAATTTGCAAAGAAGAAAGTAGGTAGAGGGAATAACCACAAAGAATGAGTAGAATATCGCTTTTTCCTGTGCATAGAATGAGAAAATGAGAAACATTTTAAAAAGAATATAGGAGGTAGCCTTCAATAATAGGCTGAAAAATGGCCCAACATGTGAATGGGATTGATGTAGGCCCATTGAGTTATAACAAACTTTTCTTTACTTTCAAATGTCTGTAACGTAACGAGCCCGCCCTAGCGTCTTTAAGTAAAATATTCTTAACAACCCCACTAAAAAGTCCAATTAGCAGGTTCTATTCCAGCCCATAGGGTCTTTTGGGCCCATTCTCAAGGATAGGCCCTAAGTGGCCCAATATAGATTGTGGACTTAACTTAGGCCTGCTAGATGGTAGCATGGGCTTTTATTTTCTTGTCCATATTGGGTCACAATTTACTGGATGTTCCATTCAAAATGGGGCCCGCTAGAGTGCATAGTAATTCCATCAAATCATAGGAAAAATAAGGTCTTATTATATAGTTGCCTACGGGTCTATATCTTGGTAAGCCCAAGATAGTGTCAAAGTTTCTTCTCAGCCTGAGATTGATTTTCAAGAGACTTCTTAGGGATAATAATGGGTCCCACATTAGGCTATTCAATGGTCCCTTTTAATTTGGCCAAAACTACATCTTTTGGGTTGTGGCCAATATATCGCCTTTTGTGAAGATGGTGATTTATCCATCTTTTACATCCATGATTTTCTATTGCCCACTTACCTACCAAATACAAAATTATTAGTGGATCTTTCCATGATCAGATGAGTTCCATATCAGTACAAGTTATATTCAAAAAATCATTTTTCGGTAACAACAACTACTAGTTTAAACCATTAACATGTCTAGTTGGAGAAAATAAAATATGCATATATTGCTGAATTATAAGGACCAAAGGAGAACTTTTTTTGGTGACCCTGTATATGATTAGATTAGAGCCAGATCTAATAGTTAAAACAACAAAGTAATCATTTTTCTCTTTTTCTTTACAAATCATGTATAGAGAAACTAACCTTATTAACGGCACAAATTGTAATTTGACAAAAAAAATTATACTTATGATTAGATAAGGATTAAACTCTTCTTCAAATCAAAGAAAATCACGACATGAAAATATTCAAATGGTCAGATATTCTAACTCATTTTATGAATCCAACGTCTTTGGGTGGGGTTTAATCAGCCGTTCACATATCTTTGGATTTGTGGCTGTCCTTAGATCCAGAGCTGGCGTTTCTAGTGTTTTAAATGGCCTCTGATTAACATCTAATGTGCCCCATTTCAAAATTAGATTGAGTGGCCAGTTCTGTCCCATCTAAGCAAATCCGACCGTTTGGAAAAATCCATTTGTTAAATGAAGTCCCTGGTAATGCATGATTTACGTAGGGAGGATGTAGGAGGTCGAACACTGTCTTCCTCACCCTTTATCACTACGATGTACACCTAAGTTTCTTTTGATTCTTTAATAAATTCATGAATGACAAGGAGAGAGTTCCCCTCTACTTTAGAAGCTTCGGGGTGTTTCTCTGGTGCCATAGGGGCCAAAACGATTTTTCGACCATCATTGGTGAACATGTATATGTTTTCCCGCCCACAGTGGGTCGCATCTCGATCTGATTGCTATGGTCGCCCGAGTAACATATGACAAGCTTCTATGTCAACCACATCACAGGGAATCTCATCCTCATAGCTTTTAGTAATAAAAAACGAGATAATGCATTGATGAGTTACCTTAGTCTCAGTTCACCTTCTTGATCTAACCGATTGAGTAAGGAGTTTGGTGCTTTGTCATAGGTAGCAGCAACTTGTCCACCATAATTTTCGAGACAATATTCTCGCTACTCCCACTGTCTATGATAACATCATACACTTTGCCCTGCACGATGCACCTTGTGCGAAAGATGTTGTGCTGCTGTGGGTGCACTTCTTTACTTAGAGCATAAAGTAGCCGCGTCACTACTAGCGACTTACCATGATCTTCAACCAGTCAATCTGCAGCTTTTGTATCCCTCTTATCGGCATGTTCGAATTCAGTCAATTCAGGGTTGTCTTTCGCTGCTTCTCCTTCCGTGCCTCCTTCATTCATAGTTAAGTAGGCTGTAGGGCGTTAAGGACAAGCGTTCGACCAGTGGCCCAGTTAGTCACAACAGAGACAATGGTTTGGCCTCGGCAGACCATAAGGGTTAGGGATCCTGCTGGAACCCGCTGTTGTGGGAGTTGCATGCTGAGGCCTTGAGGGACCGCTTCCCGTGTCACGGTTTGCAGTCGTAGGAGGTTGAGGACGCCCTCCTACGGGTTCCTTGCCTTTAGCCATTGTTGTATCCTGAGTGGGGCCTATTGTGGAGGTCCGTGTCGTGGGATAGGGTCGAGCAGGGACCTGCGATAATTGTGTTTCTACCTGAGTGGCCAATTGGTTGGCCTCACTCAACGTCCAGACTGAATGCATTTGAACCCGATATTGGATTGCAAGTCGCAATCCACCAACGAACCATGCTATTTGTTGTGCCTCAGATTTCGCCAAATTGTTTCGTGTAGCCAATTGCTGGAACTCTTCTAAATATTCGGCTACGGATCGATTTCCTTGACGACAATTTTGATATCATCGGAACAAAATTTTTTTGTAGTCGCTAGGGAGGAATCGAGCCCTAAGGATTCGTCTCATCTAAGGCCATGTTCGGATGGGCGCCTTGTTTTGGCGGGCACGGGAGACCTGTAGGTTTTCCACTATGCTGATGCGCTGGATTTTAACTTATATGCAACTAGTTTTACCTTCTTGTCGTCTGGCACGTCCAGATAGTCGAAGTATCACTCGATCTCTATCAGCTAGTCGATGAATTCCTCTATCCGAAGTAGGCCATTAAAGCTGGGATGATCAACTTTGCCTCTGTAATTCCGAATCGTTCGGTGTAATCCTATGATTATCAACCTGAGTTGCTCTACAGAATACAGGGTTGTTTCATATAGTGAGAACTGGTAGTTGTTGGTCGCCTTGGGCTTGAGACGGAACTAGTGATGCCGTAATCTGGTTGTGGGTTGCCTATATACCTTGCAGGAGCAACTGGTTCTCCTGTTGTACTGCCTCGAAAGCTGTCGCCGTGATATAATTCTTTGGAGCATCGTCCTTAGGATGAAGGTCCGACCCTTCATTAGAGGCCATCGTCTTGAGGAAGAAACCTCTCTCTGATACCACTAACGCAGGGAGGACGTGGGAGGTCGAACACCGTCTTCCTCACTGAGAAGTTCTCGAATCCACGAGAAGAATAAAAGAGATAAAAGAAAAATAATTCTGAAGAAATTATGAAATAATTATGAATAAAATCGTTTCTACAATGCTTTAAATAGAAAACCCAACCCTAAAACGAAATATTAGACTTTAACTACGACTAAAACACCTAGAAAATCCGACTTATTATAAATAGTAAACTTACTATTTATAGACGTCTCTCATTCCTACAAGAATCCGTGGTTTTCGTCTAAAATTAGAAAGTTTTCAAACAGGCCAAACCACGTGATTCTATGCATTGTTCTAATCCCTTTGCATGTTGGGCACGACTTCTAAAACCCTACGGATAAAAAGATATGACCAAAACAAAACCTACTATTTATAGTAAAATCAAACTAAAACTAGGCTAATGACCGACAATCAGGTCAAATCGTGCAAATCTGGCATGGTGGTGGGTTGGTTGGCTTTACTAGCTCGAGCTACCCCAAAATCATATATTATACGTTCAGAAATTCATTTCGGATTGCAAGATATGACTGTTTTACGGTCCTGATGGCGCGGATCACTTCCGGCCCTGACTGATCTTCCTGTAGTCCATCTGAGCCATGAAATAGTCGGCAACCGGCTGCTCTTCATCAATGATGTAGAGCCTTGCTAGCAGGCAGCAATATATGTTTTTTATGGTAGTAAAAAGGTCCGTGACTCCTCCATTTCCAGCCCATCATCCATCCCAATATGTCGTTCAGAAAAATGATCTAAAATAGCCCCTGATTGAAGCCCGTTTGGACGGTCTAAATCTGGCCATCCAACAGCGTTTGTTTGGGCGCCACTTCCTGGATCAGCCTCTGGTCCAGATTATTTCAAGAGTTAAGATTTATCAACGGTGTTGATTCATCAGAAATGGGATTTTAAGATGGTATATGGATGGCTAGATCTTGGCTACAATCCATTAATAAGCTTGAACGTCCCATTCTCATGCAGGATTGATTTAATGGCAAAAATTCCCAACCGTTATTTTTTATTTTTTATTCTTCTGTTGGGGTCGGCCCCCTGCTACTCATCAAGAAATTAGAATCATGCAAGAAAAGACAAAATAATAAAAAAGAAAAGAATGATAAGGATAGTACCTTTCCATGTTGCTTTGCACATAACAACTCTCTCTCTCAAAAAGTGACACCACCATTTTTCTGTGGGCCCCACCATGATGTGTTGTACCCACACCGTCCATCCATTGGAGTCATGCCAAAGAATGAGGCAGATCCAAAGTTCAAGTGGAGCCCACCGTTGAAACCTTCCTAGGGCCACCATGTTTATTTGATATCCAACCTGTTTAAAAGTTTACAAAGACATGGAGCAAGGGAAGTCACAAATATCAGCTTGATCTAAAACTTCTGTGCTCCAAAAAGTTTTTAATAGTAGGCATTCAATCCCCACTGTTTTATGGGGTGGGATCCACTTGAATTTTGGATCTGCTTCATTTTTTTTTGGCTCATGCCCTAAAATGACCTCTCCAAATGGATGGACTGTGTGTATACAACACATGCATCATGGTGGGGCCCACAGAATGTGGTGACGTCACTTCAGTAGCGAGACTCGGCTACTGTCAAGTTCAGTAGCTAATCCGCGTCCGTCCAGCCGGCTTTTTAAGAGCAAAAAATTTGGTAAAAATATAACTTATCCATGAGAGCTTTCAATCCCATGTCCTACACTTATCATGCCAATCTTTTGTTTTTTTTGTTTTTTGTCTGTGTGTGTGTGAGAAGATTACGAGAAAGAAAGGTTTATTTTAAAAAAAAGGTTTATTTTGTCTGTGTGTGTGTGTGCAAGGAATCATGTAATGAACAATTACGTACAACCAAAAGTCATTAATTAATCAATGGTATATTCTAAGGTAGGGAAATGAAATGAATTGTTTCTAAAATTATGTGTCCATCTATGTTAGTTTTTATACTTAGCAAATCAAATTCTCATATTACAAGTCATGATGAATGTCAGCAATAACCAATTTCTTTAGCATATGATCCAAATATAGCAAGTATTCTAAAGTTGAAAAGTAAATAGGAAAAGAATGAAAAAAAATATTTTTTTTTTCTAGGATTGTTCCCTAGAGCACCGTTCATAGAATTGTTGTCTGCATCATTAATGTTAGATATCACCAAATCGAGGAGAAGTCTCGCTCTGATACCAACTGACGTAGGGAAGTGTGTGAGGAGAAATATCGCTATCTTCCCCAAGTGATTAAAACCTTGAATCCACGAGGAAAGTTATTGAATCCACAAGAAATTGAGATAAAAAAAACTCAAATATTTTTATTGAATAATGTTTGTAATGTGTATGGTTTCTTAATTACATCACTAATAAAGCAAAATAAACCCTAATTCATAATTACCAAAAATACGAAAATTCCAACCTTAATAAAAGTCCCAATTCAACTAGAATAGTGCTTACTCGAAACAGTAAGTTAAAAAAAAAAAAAAAATAGAAAGTCCTAAATTAACATTACTAGAGGAGTCCCGGCATAACTACGATCAATCTCTGAAAAACAAAAATCTAAAACTCTAAAAATAAGGAAATATGACGAAAATTGGAATTACTGAAAATAGTAATCTTTTTTTCTAAAATCTTATTTTTGAACTAGAAGTGTGCATTTTCCTGAGAAATGGACGGACAAAACCTACCTTGTGGGTCATTTGACTCATAATGACCAAAATACCAAAATTCCAACCTTAATAAAATTCCCAATTCTACTAGAATAGAGCTTACTCGAAACAGTAAGTTTAAAAAATATAGAAAGTCCTAAATTAACATTACTAGAGGAATCCCGACATAATTACAATCAATCTCTAAAAAACAAAAGTCTAAAACTTTAAAAATAAGGAAAGATGACGAAAATTGGAATTACTACAAATAGTAATTTTTTTTTCTTTCTAAAATCTCATTTTTAAATTGGAAGTATGCATTTTCTTGCGAAACGGACGGACAAAACCTACCTTGCGGGTCATTTGAGTCCCTGGATGGCTCATTACGATAAAGATTAATAGGTCGTGTGTCCCATAATGATACCTAGATTAAAAGTTATGACTGATTTACAATTCAAACTTTGAATGGCAATATCCCCTTATCTAGATTAAATTTCTTCAACCTGGATGTTCTTGGGGCCTAGTTACGTCATGCCCTACGTAGGATTGGGCTCGAATCTAATGGACTATTTCTGCTTTCATTTAGCTTTCTTTTGGTCCAGCCATGCTAAGAATGCATTTGTGTCATGTCCTACATCATATTCTTAGCCATATTCAATGGCCAAGATGGCTTGATTTAACAAAAGATCATGATGGGCCACACACATAAGTGGGGGCCCAACAATAAGTGCCTAAGGAAGGGATGCATGCAAGGGGCTTGATCAAGCAAAATGATGGTAGAAGAGACACCCCACACATGATATATTTAAAAAGCAAAGGTGGGCTCCGGACGTGGTTTGTTTGAAAGAGAAAGGGGCCCCACACATAAAAGCTTAGGCGGGGAGTGTTTTTAATAGGTTGGATAAACCCAAGAGGTGAGCCATCACCACAAAGGAGGGCACCCTCTCCAGGCAACCCACCATTGAATAAACCATTAGAGAGCTTGAAAGAAAAAGAAAATGGAAGAATGCTTATATGGGCGATGGAAGAATAGTAAAGGAGGAATTAAATTAATATTTTAAAGAGATGAAAATTGAGTGGAGACCAGGCGAAAATAGAACCAACCGTTTTAAAGAAGAGTAGGGCTGTTAGATGATTTCAGAGTAAGCATCTGTGATAATCTGATTGCCGCTAAAAGCATCACAGGCATGGTCTTTTAACTAATAATAATCATCAATCAAAATTGATAAAAAAGAAAAAAAAAACAAAGGACTAAAAAGGGAAAACCCAAAAGAAAATGAAAAAAGAAAAAAAAGAAGAAAAATCTAAAATCACAGAAAAGGCGAGTTAGGAAAAGGCGAAAAAAGAGAAGAAGAGAAAAGTAGAAAAAGAAAAATTAGAGAAAGAAGAATGTGAGAAATTTTGAAAAAGAAAAATAAATAGGGAAAGCAGGAAATAGAAAATTATAAAAATTCCAAAAAATGGAAAAAAAATTGAAAATTAATTTTTTTTTCTAAAAAACAATCAGAAAAATTTAGAAAAGAGAAAGAAAATAAAAAATTCCCACAAACTAGAAAAATTCTAAAATCACAGAAAATAAGAAACAAATCCAAAAAGCTTAGGAAATTAGGAGAAAAAAAGGAAATGATAAAAAAAAGAAGAAGCTAACCATCTCCTGCAGCTAGGGCTGAAAGTTGGGCTGGGTTGGGTTGGGTTGGGTTGGGTCGGGTTGGAGCTCAACCCTAACCCAACCCAAGGTTCCTATACCTCAATCCTAACCCAACCCAACCCAACCTTGGGGTGCGAATTCTCAACCCAAGCCCAACCCAAGCGGGCTCAGTCGGGTTGATTGGGTTGGTCGGGTTGATACATGTTAATATTTTCGTTATTACATTAGTCTATTATGTTTCAATACAAGTCTTATTTTTTGTCCCTATGGCTTTATTAATTATATATGTAGTTATTTACTGTAAAGAACTTTAGTTTTTCTAAACAAATAAGCTAAAATATAGGATAATAACTCCCTTAACATTCAAGCATTTCAAAAACAAGCATATCAAATTTCAAACATTATAAGTTTACTCCTGCAGCTGGTTTTTAGATTTTTTTTTTTTAAAGAAGACTTGTATCACCCAAAAGTATTTCCAGGGATCTTTCTTCTTTCAAATAAGTTGGTTTTCAATAAAGAGAAGTGTTATCTCTAGGTGGAGCTCCAAGGTAATAAAACGTTTTCGAGAAAATATTTTTCCAATATATATTTGAATAAAGAAAAAGTAAAGAAGCCTATGGCATCGGAGGCATTAAGGAATTTTCATGGTCAAGAATAATGGTTGAATTTAGTTTTTCAATTCCTTCGGTGGTTTCGCTGAATGCATAAGTAATAAAAAATGAGGTCAACCTGAACTTTCAATGTTAGTCTAGTCACATTAAAAGCAAAGTAAGAAAATGGTACAAATAAGCTGCATCCTGGTTAGGACAACTACGCCTCATTAGTGTAAAAGATTAATTGTAACCCATGTGTTTGATTCAAAAGATCACATGGAGAAAAGGTCACATGCACATGCCTAATCAAGGATGTTTGTGGTGTCTAATGAGTTGAAGTGGCGCAAAAGGATCCCCATAAGGCCGTGAAATGCAAGATAGTTATCACTTTGATGGCCAATCACACAAGTAATCTTAGGGCGATTATGTGGCAAGGGATATTACAGATCCAAATCCAATTTTGGATCGCCGTAAGGCCACGAAGCGTAGGGGCGACTATCGTTTAAATTCACTAACATTCCTGATGCAAATTACTAATCAAGATATGAAAGGGTTGTGATTTGATGCCCACAATGCCACGAAGCATAAGGATAATCACAACTTTTTCCTCAACCCTCGTTATATGTATGGGTTATTTTTTCATCAGATGATCAATTGATATTGATACTAACGCAACAATCAATCTGGACCCCATCTAAGCCTGGCCAAATGGTGGGACTCTTATCGATTTGACATTTAGTTACCCATAACCTCTACCAAAGAGAGATATCTGTAGAAATCCCACCCGATAAACCATTAACTCTATGTTAAATCAGAATTGGTGGCTAACTCAAATTTATAACCCTTAGGAAACCAACAACCCAAAATTTTTAATTCGGCACATGTTCACTACAAATCCACTAGATCACCCCATAACCTATTCCAAAGTGACATAGAAACCATATAGAACCATTCGAACCTAAAAGAAGAATTAGAGGGCAAAAATTCATGTCCATGGAAATCTAATTTACGCTAGCAGTTTTCCCCAAAATATGGACCCATTGATGGACATTTGGTATCCCATAGAGCAGCCCACGTGTAGTAAGTGTTAGTAGCTTTGTAGCAGTAATCAAATTACCACTATCTTGTAAAAAGTCATTAGGAATCTCCAAAAAGGTCGCTCACGGATCTCTAGATTGGTTGCCTTGAGATTCAGACCCCAATGGAAATTTGACTTTTGGAGGGTAGCCAAATTGCTATTTATCTTTGAGTCTCGACGAAATTAGTAGTTTTACCACTTATCTAGCCAACCAAAAGATGTTGTATGTCCAACAACCAACCAAACCTCACAACATGGCATTATCACCCCTGAACGTCCACCTTATTACAAAAATACCATCACCCCATCTATAAATACCCATACCTCAATTCAAATACACCTCATTCTCTACACACACCCCATTCTCTACCGAGTGGAGAGAGAGAGAGAGAGGGGGCAAGAGAGAGAGAAGGAGTGAGAGATCAAGAGAGGGAGAGTGAGTTTCCACTCCATCCAAACCATCCAACCTTACCCACAGGTCCATTTAAGTTATTGCAATGGTTCGAGTCGACTAGAGTAGGGTCAGGATTTGAGATCCATGGTCATCTTCTCTCATGGGGATTGTCATAACTTTCACTTCTCCTCTCAAATTTCCACATCCATAAGTGATAGTCCAACTTGCCCATTTTCTTTGTTTTTTAATTATGTTATACATTTCTCTTCTCATACACGCCTTGCTTCACCCTAGGTCAGTTAAGGTGTATTCTCTATGCTTTGTCGAGCCTTTGGATCTTAGCACATCAAGAATCTAAGATCATCCGACCTTCTTTCTTTTTCTAATAATATTTATGACTATGGTTGATGCGAGTAGTTTTCTCCACAATCATAGGTATAGTGACTTGGGTTGAGTAAGAGTTTCCTAATCGGTTTCGGATCTTATCCACAACTGATTGGACAATAAGATTATTTGAAATCGTTAAAATCCTCTAAAATGCTAAAATACCATAAAATAGAGACTGCATGTGAGTGCTAGGGCTGTGCTCGGTTCGGTTTTGAGGGGCGATACCCAACTGAACCAACTTAGTCAGTTTTGAAAATTTAACAACTGAACCGAACCGACGAAGCCTCACTAACCGAACCGAACCGGATAAATTCTGGTCGGTTTAGTTTTGTCGGTTTCATGACAACATTAAAAAAATTAAGAAAATTCAAATCGCTGGTGGACCACACCAATGTAAAAACTGGTGAATGACTATTAATACTTTTTATAATTATAGGCTACAAAAGTTTTGAATCAAGCTGAAAGTGAAATTTGACTTTTTCCTTTATTCAAGTCTGTTTAACCTTATCAACGGTTGAATGACAAATACACGTTGCAAATCTTCTTGTAGTGAGCCCTAGGACATTTTTAATGGCAAGCGCTCAATCAAAATTTTTTCTTGTGGTGTGGTCCACCTAAGATTTGGATCTGATGAATTTTTGGGAACACGTCCTAAAATGGGCTGAGAAAATGAATGGACAACGTCGATATATAAGATATTATCAAGGTGGGCCATATGATAGGGGTAACATATACATAGTAAATATAATTCAAATATATATATATATATATATATATATATATATATATATATATATATATATATATATATATATATATATATATATATAGTCAGTTTGGTTCAGTTGAAAATGGTTTATAATTTTCACAAACCGACAACTGAACAGACATTTTCGGTTTTTAATATAAAAAACCAAATCGACCCGAAATAGAATAGAAAACCGACCGAAACCGACTGGTTCAGTCAATTTTATGGGTTTAGTCAGTATTTTGAACAACCCTAGTGAGTGTGTAAGTGGTGAATGATGTCTAACTTCTTCAATCTTTGCCACTGAAGTCCTTACCTAAAATTTTCAGCCACAATCCACCTTTAGGAGTCATTCTAGTTGGGTAGTCTTTGATTCCTCAATTGAAAGTGATTCTATGGTGTTTAGCCAACCGTAGATTCTAAGCTTCATTAGTAGCGACTAGAAGTAAAACATACTATTATCTTAAGTCAATACTATACCCTCGACCAAACATCCACACAAAGGAAGATTAGCCATAGTAGTGGGAGAGATCCCACCCGTGGGAGAGCGTTCACAGATCATCATCACAAAGTTTTAAAACTAGGACCCAAACACAACCTCGAAGATTGCTTGCGTGATAGGTCAGTCCCCAAAGCTTGCATATCAATTGATATTGAGATTGTTGTTATACGGTTGCAGAGTACGCATACACAATGATGGTGACGATGGCTGGCAATGTCTACAGTTCTGGGGTTGTTTTATTGGAACTGGTGACCGGAAAGCCATCGGTCAGCGAAGGAACCGAATTAGCCAAGTTGGTACAGAGTAATTCAGCTCAGAACGATACATGGGAGCAGATTCTTGATTCTACCATTAGCAAAACATCACTGGCAGTTCGAAGTCAGATGCTATGTGTCCTGAAAATTGCTCAGGCTTGCGTTAGTATCTCACCGGAGTCCAGGCCCAAGATGGAGAATGTGGTGAGGATGCTGCTTAATGTCCGATGAGGCCTAATTCGATGCAGATGATTTACATATACAAGAGAAAGAAACAATGTACCAGTTTAGTACAGAGAATGTGCATTTGATTTTTCTCTTTCTTTTTCTTTTTTGCTTTTTTTTTTTTTTTTTTTTCTATAGTGGTATTAGGTGCTTTTCTTTTTTAAGAGATGGGGTTTTAGTTGTACTTCAACATACTGTAAGACAGTTAAATTAGCTATTTCTCTTTAAACATTGAATGTACCTTATAACCTGCTCGATATATTTTTCAAAAAAGTCATTAATAATTATGCTTTGACACAGCTAAATTGAATTGCGAATATTCAGTTTAATCAAGAGGATTTATAGTGAGTTAATAATTTTTCCTATTGTTAGATGAGCTGTGCATAGATACACGGTTCAATTGGATCAGGTTGGGTCAGCTCAAGGGTACGTAGCCCGAGACCTGACCTATATAAGAATTGGGTTGGAATATTGGACCCAATCCATTTATCACATGAGTAGGGCTCAAGTTGAATCCATTTATCGAGTTTTAACCCAAATAGTGTTCCAAACCATCCAGTTGGCACTGGTTATCATTTTTCATGGTAAAGAATAAAATGGCTAACATTCCTACATAGACACATTTAAAAACTAGGTCCGGCTTGGGTTGGGAAGGGTTACTTTAAGAGAACCCAAGAATGACCACCCATATAGTAATTCGGACTTTTGGACCCAACCTGCACCATGTGTCTAAATTTTGGTTCCAGGCCCGATAATTGTCAGGGTTGGATCCAATAGCCCCTCAGGTCAACCAGACCCATTTGCACATCTAAATTTACATGAGAAAAAATTTAAAAAAAGAAAAAGAAAAAGAAAAATTCAATGAAAGATCGACACATGAATTTTGTTGGCACTATGATGAAATTTGTGAAAAAGGCCAAAGCTGTATACAGAAGTCATTTCTCATCAAATCTGTTGATGGGCCAGTCCTATCCAGCGAGTCCAATGAGGCAATGGGATGGTAATTATACAGAACAATGAGGTAGCTTTTTGAAGACTTTTTTTAAAATAGGTACCCGTTCCATATTAATTAGATATCTTTCCTAAAATTCCCATTTCTTTAAATCCTTCTTTCTCTAGGTAGCCTCTTGTTTTCAGTTTGGAAAAAAGAGAGGAGAGAGTGGACCATATCCCTCTACATTGGCTTAGATCTAATGATCAGGGCCATTGATCTTACATGTTGGGTTGATCTTGAATCAAAGGGCGGATCTATCCTGTAGTGGTCTTTGTGACCGTTCATCTACCTTTTGTAAATGTCTACCAACTTCGAATCATGTAGATCCGTTGGATCCTGTAAGCTTCCATTGATCAAACAAACTTTCGGCATACATGTGCTGGCTAGCTGCCATCGTAACCACATACGGAGGTAATGGCTAGTGCAGCAGTGATAGCAGTTTGGCTAGCAGCAACAACTGATTTTACTACATGCCACCATCCCACTTACACAACAAGTAGTAAATTAGAAACAGGCGTCCTTGCTCATGTCTCGGTGGTAGACTCACAAGAGTTTCAACATGAGGTCATGGGTTCGAATACCCATTGTGGTGAAATTCCATTGTAGTGTGACTGTGTGAGTGCATTGACAAAAAAAAAAAAAAAAAAATAGCCATCTGGTCTCTTGTCGGGGTGATCTTTCCAATGGAGTTAGTTCATGTGATCAATGGTTCAATTTCAGTATGATGATACTGATTAATGTATGGACGCATGAAAAAGCATGTAAAATGACGGTTTTATGATTTTATGTGTTCATTTAAGGTTTTAGATGGTGTGGTCAAACCCTTTGTGATGATCTTGGATGCAAGTTCCACGTTTTAAGATGACGCCCAACATGTGGGATCCACTTCCACTCGTTCTTCTTTTCGATTTTGTTTAATTAACGTGTGTGTGGTCATCCAATCAATTATATCGATCATAAATATGGACCACTCATCCATTTGGGGCCATGTCGATAATCTATGGTGGTGATCTGATTGATTGATTGATGGACATTAATTGATCAAGAGTCCTATGATTATGGAGATGATCAGTTAGACGTTCCCATTCAAAGGTTAGAGGTTATTCTATCAGATGCCCCCTTAATCATGAGAATCTTTAATTTGTCTCACTAGATAACCGCTCCCACTTCTTTCAACATAAAAAAATGGCTTAAAGGCATGATTTGAAAATAATGTGATGCCTACTTGATGATGGGACGATATATCTTTGAAAAAAATATTTTCTTAAAGTTAGCCCTAGCACTACCTAATAAGGGCCACTATCACTTTTTGTGAATTCAAGGGAGTGTTTGATTTTGGAAAATGTTGGTAAATGCAGGTAAGGTAGTCATTATTACTTATATGGTGAAATAGCTTAAAATGCGGCATTGGATGCCGTGCAAGCTCCTCGGTGTGTTTTCTACTGAAGTGAGGGGGCGGTAATCATTACTTTCTTCGCCCTGTTTGTTTCACAAGTAATTCGTAGTTATCACGTTATGGAATGAAGCAAAAGGAGTTGTGCAAAAAGTACTGCACTCGGAATCTATGTGGGGCCCATTGTGATGTGAGTGAGCAATCTAAGTCGTCCAGTCATTTTGTGAGATCATTTTAGTGGTTGCGACCAAAATTGAACACAAATAAACAAAACAAATGGGCCGAAAACGCCGAAAATTTGCTGACAAGTCTTCCACAGTTGAAATATACGTGGGGCCACAGGAGTACCCAACAACTTAATTTTGGTATTTTCAGTTTATCATAGTGTGGACTGACATTATCTGTGGTTTGGATGGAATATAAACATCACTGTGGACACCGAAGTGGTTTCAACGGTAGGCATTATGTAACCTACTTTTTGCTTTATTGCGGCCCACTTCACTCTTGGATCCCGTTCAGAATCATCAGGTTGGGTTGAACTCCATCTCACAAAACGGTTGGACGGCGTAGATTTCTCACAAACATCACAGTGCGCCCCACATAGATTCCTACCAAAGTCAATCGTGCGCAAGTTTTTCTGCTTTATGCCGTGTCTTAGTTGGGAACAGTTTGCGTGTGACCCAGGCCAAAGGGAAAACCCTGTGGCCGTTACTATCTGGGATCCACAGGGTTGTCCATGACAAATCCACTACGTCCATCTGTTTTGGAAGACCACGTTAGGAAAGGATTTCAAAAAGGATGCAGATTCAAAATTCAGATGGGACAGACCACACGAAATCAGTGTGTATTGAATAGTTAGTGGTGATAAAAGGTGGGCCCCACATATGATATGTTTTCTTATAGTTTATCTGAGTGTTAGTAATTCATCAAACGGCTTGGATGGCACATAAACATGATGGTCAACAGTAGGATGGTTTCAATAGTGGATGTTTGTGTTCCCACTGTTTTGGGGTAGTGGCCCACCTGAGTTTTTACTCTACCTCCTTTTTAGAATCCTCTCCTTTTTTTTCCTTTAAAAACATAAGGACGTAGTGGATTTGTCACGGTCTTCACTGTGGGTCCCACACAGCCCTGGCCACAGGAATATCCCACCTGGATGGTGTCACTTGCAATCCGATCCGGGCCCAATTATCCCAACCATACAGTACTATGACCAGTCTTCTTTGGGGTACTACAACATATGCCTTTTTTATCCACCGTCCACCACCACATTAGTAAGTACTACTTAAGATGATGGTCCATGCCACAGCTATACATGCATGTCCACTGGATGAAAAAATATATATTTATACATAAGCAACACTAACCCTCATTTCCACATCTATAACAAAAAAGTCTCATAATTAGTACGTTAGTAGTGGGGACTACCACCATTCAACCCCCCCCCCCCCCCCCAAAAAAAAAAAAAAAAAAAAAAAACCACACTAAACCTGTGCATCAGTCGTACATCATAGTATAAGACAACAACATAGTCACGATTAGAATTTGATACTTATTCAATGATGGAGCACCATCAGCTGGAGGGCCATTACGACAATGACAACACCGAACACAAATAGCAATATTGATTCACAATCCAACTGGCAATTGGAAGAATCAAGCAAAGGAGTCGAGTCAAATGTCCCCGTAGAATGAACATTGTCATGGCCCATGCCAGCCTGTTGTTGAACATAATGTGGAACGAGAATGTTTTCATTCAGCGGTGGCTATGGTTCTTCAAAGATACCGTTGAATGCATTCCATGCGCTGATAGCCTTCCTCGCATCCTTATAAGACTTGAACCAGGCATTATGAAAGTTATCCACTTAGGCTTGACATTCCTCCCAAGAATAAAATACTCCCCATTTTCTCCCATGGAATACGACATATACTTTGTTGCCTATCTGTAAAAACAAAAATAACTAGTTAGCTAATGGCATTTTCAAATATGAAGAACATAGAAATGAGAATGCATTATTTCGTACGTGTGGACCCTCGCCGTTTCCGCGCTCCCACACGACGACGTTCTCTTCCCTTCCCCTTTCGAGAAAAGGAGAGGAGGATGCGTGAGTGCGAAATCGCCGTTTATGCCACTGGCTTGCCTCGTTCTCGAGGGCTTTGTTTAGTTGTCGTGTTAAGCTGGATATGTTTAAGTGAGTTTGTATAAGACCAGAGTTACCACTAGCTAGTTACTTCGAATCTACAGTCGGCTAGACCCCGTAGAAACGTTAGAGAAGGGGATCCGAAGATTCCTTCCTCTAAAATGACTCCTATTGATCTGTGGTCAGAGATTCAAGGTAAGGGATCACGGTTACAGGATGGGAAGAGGTTAAGCACCCCACACACTGCCCGTACCGAAGTACGGTCTCTACTTCACAGAATCGATCGAATACTTGAAAGTCTAGTTTAATCCTCGTATATTCTCATGATGACATGATGCATGAATGCGGGTCTGAACAGTAAGAGTTTCTGATGGGCAGGTTCCAACAACGGGCAAGCCTAGAGCGTACGCTCGAACTGACAGGTGCTTAATGTAAGACGTATGCAGTGTGCTTGAATGATCAAGGTGTTTTATGGTGAAGCATGAATGCAGGTCTGAACAGTAAGAGTTTCTGATGGGCAGGTTCCAACAACGGGCAAGCCCAGAGCATACGCTCGAACTGACAGGTGCTTAATTTAAGACATATGCAGTGTGCTTGAAGAATCAAGGTGCTTGCAGTGAAGCGGGGGGGTTGGAAGAAAAGTAAATGTTGCACTTATGCTAGATGCAAATGAGATGATGCTGGAAAAGAGTAGCTGGGTGGACGGAGGTGTCGCAAGGATTGGCTTTGAGTGGCTGGATCAAGACTTGGGTGGCTTGAGAGGCTTGGACCAGTGGTCAGGCTGGGCTAGACCAGGGCTAGACTCTCCTCACTCGGGCTCTCCTTGGTGGAAAAATGGGCTAAGGGGTGGAGAAGGACTCGGACCGCACCTGGACTGGCTAGACTTGAAGGGATGCTGAAATGAGAAGGGGAGGGGGGTATTTATAGCAGCGAGCAGTGGCAGAGCTCGTAATTTATTTTGGGCGGCCCATAGCAGTGGGCCGCCAGTACGGCCGTTCCTCGATTTCCAGCGAGGTACGGTCGCACCCTCGGGGCTGCTGCTTGACTCGCTGGGTCGACTCAGTGAGTTGACTCAGCGGGTCGACTCGGTGGTTTGACTCAGCGGGTTGACTCGGCGATTTTGACTCGGTGTTTTGACTCGACGAGTTGACTCAGCGGGTTAACTCAGCGGGTTGACTCAGTGAGTTTGACTTTTTTTGGGATTTTTTCGTTGGCTTTTCTTATGGGGGGTTTTTCAAGGGTGATGTTTAGGACTGGGTTGACTGGGTTTGGGCCTGAACTGGGCTATGGAATGGGGCTTACAAGGGTGAGTTTGGCTGAGTTTTGACTTGGGATTTGGGGGTATGGTCCTCCATTCAACCAGCTATCTCCACTAACAGTGTAGTCGAAGGTGGGGTGTCTACAGATGCCCCTCTTTGGTAGAGGTTACTTGCAACCGAATGCCAAAGCGAGTGAACACCCCACTTCTGACCCGGTCATTCATGGATCATGTCTTGAAATCTTTGCTTGCCTTCGCATCTGTGTCAGTTGATCGTTTGGAGATCGATCACTCGCACATACCGCGGGAGTTTGGAGAAAACGTTGCGATTGTCCCTGCAGTTTGCTGCAACCTGGGTACCCAATCGCAACCCTTCCATTCCCGATCGGTACTAACATCGGAAAGGTACAGCAGAGCCTCTGCGTCGCCAGTCTTACGAGGTTACTGACCCTGTGATTGATTGTATGTTCGATGTTCTCCCAGATCACTCCAGGAGTACTTATTTCGCTTGACTGTCAAAGTGGTTAGACGCCCTGCGTCCGATAGTCTTACGGGATTCTACTACGCCGACTTGGACTTAGTCAAGGTACTTCAGGCATCCACGCCTAGGTATGTGCGGGTGGACTCTTTCCACCTGATCTGCTGGTTTCGATGCTTGGTTTGTAATTCATTCTTTCCTTGATTATGGTCTGGAATCTTTGTTATCCTTTTTATCTGAGTCAGTTGATTGTCTGGAAATTGATAACTCACACATACCGCGGGAGTTTGGAGAAAACGTTGCGATTGTCCCTGCAGTTTGCTGCAACCTGGGTACCCAATCGCAACCCTTCCATTCCTGATCGGTACTAACACCGGAAAGGTACAGCAGAGCCTCTGCGTCGCCAGTCTTACTGAGGTTGCTGACCCTGAGATTGATTGCGATGTTTGATGTTTTCCCGGATCACTCCAGGAGTACTTGTTTCGCTTGACTGTCAAAGTGGTTAGACGCCCTGCGTCCGATAGTCTTACGGGATTCTACTACGCCGACTTGGACTCAGTCAAGGTACTTCAGGCATCCACGCCTAGGTATGTGCGGGTGAACTCTTTCCACCCAATCTGCTGATTTTGATACTTGGGTTACAATTCATCGTTTCCACCTGTTCAAATGGTTTCTTTGACCGAGCCTTTTGGCTTTCATCTTTTCGTATCTTGACATGTGGTACGACCGCACTGACACTAGAGTTCAGTTCGACCGTACTTTGAGTGCATTGGATCCGATGGTCTCCGGGGAAACCGCGAGACATCGGATCTTATTTGATTTTTGCGTCAGCTCCTACCCAAAGATATGGAGGATCTCCTGGTGTGTTGGAGGCAGAACGCTCTACTGAGAAAATATTTTTTGGATTTTTGAAAAGATACCCACTCTGGGGAGTGATACTCCATGGGGTTTTTATTTACAAATGGGAATATTTTTTTTTCTTTTTTTTTTGAAATGGAAATCTGGTTTGCATGCGCCTCCACTGGGGATGCTTGTGGGGTCTTTGGCTAACCGACTTTTATTTTGAAAGCAGGTAAACATGATGATTGATGCGATGGATGCTGATGCATGGAGATGCATGATGAATGTATGTCTACATGGCTCATTCTCTTTCAGTTTGATGATTTTGCTTTTGTTGGAGATGCAGAGAATTTTGAGCTTATTGCTTGCGGGGTTGTGCTCCCCTGGGGATTTTCCTTTTAATGTGGATGTTTGGTTAGCGGGTTGGTCAAGATCCCGACCCGTGGTCGATCAGGTCCATCGTCCCAAGATGCTAGTTTCTTTGCTTAATGAGAATGTACGAGGATGTTATCTGACTTCAAGATGTTCTTCTGGCCATAAATGCGATTGCTTGGTCGCCAGTTTTGGTCAAGATTCCAATTTGCGGGCGATTGGATCCGTCATCCCAAATTGTGAAGAGAGTGGGAGTTCAAGACTCCTGAAGTGTAGTGCTGGGGGCAGTGCCAATTTTTGTGATTTTTGTGAATATGTGATCCGAATCTTTATTTGAGTGGTCAGGATAGAGATCGGTTATTGAAAACAAAGGAAATATTTTTTTGTGATTTTTGCAAATATTTGGTTTGAAAGCAAGGGAAATAATTTTTTTTGTGATTTTTGAAGAGGTGATTTTGCAATGTTTTTGTATTTTGTGATTTTTCTGAAATACAGGGAAAAGTATGGAATTTTCATCCACTTCCAGCTTCTACTGCTGGTAAGGCACCCGATCCATTTTACGTCAGCGAGCAAGACGAGTCTCACACAGTTAAGTGCCGTAGTTTTACATCTTCGGATGAGGAGATTTTGAGGGTTTTCAGTTAACACACCCACAAAGTTGCATGTTCCTCATGTGCAATGCACATAGACCATGCATCGTCCGACGGACTCCTTCGGCCACAAAATGAGCCACATCCTCACATTTCCCTTAGTCAATCCAGTTTGGGGCCTTACGTTGCTCACAATTCCGTGAGGGTGCGCTCCACCTCCCAACAGCCTTAATCCCCTTCATGAGTTTTAGGAACAGGGAACATCCGTCAGATTCAACAGCGACTTCCAAATCAAGGTTGTCTATCACGATGCGTTCAACACGAACAGGATTGCGGAGTTCTGCCCGCCTCAGCCCTTACCTGTTTAAAAGATTTCAGACACCCGTACGATCAAGTGTCAGCCATGCCTGGAACAGGTTAGGAAAGAAAGCCCCTGAGAAGTTAATCCCAGTGTAGTTTTAGGTCTTCGGACCGTTGGGGATGAATTTGTGCAGTTTGAAATTTTTGGTGAATCATTTTTTTTTTTTTGAAAAAAGTTTCAGATTTCAGCTCGAATGATCGAGATTGATGCTGGTTTTTGTGGAAAGCTTTAAAATATTTTTAGTATTTTTGAAATGATCTGGGTTATCAAACCTTGATCAAGGCTGATGCCGGTTTTTTGTTGAAAGCAAGAAAAGGTCCCCCGAGAAATTAATCCCAGTGTAGTTTAAGGTCTTCGGACCATAAAAAAAAACTTTATGTACATGCTGAAAGTACATTCTTTTTGTTCTTTTTTCAAAATGATCCAGATTATCAGTTCTTGGCCTGAACTGCTGGGATCGATGCTGGTTTTTATTAAAATCCCTCGGGATGTTGATCTCGACGTAGTTTAAGGTCTTCGGACCCAAAACTGTGCAAGCGATGCTGGAAATCACACTTTTTTTTATTTTTTTAGAAAGTGTCCGGAGTCATCAGGCCTTAATGAAGACCGATGCCGGTTTTTATTGAAAATCTCTCGAGATATTGATCCCGACGTAGTTTAAGGTCTTCGGACCAAATTTGATGGGGTTGGGCATACTTACCTTGCTTCGTTTAGCTTCTGACGGGGTTGACTGTGATTTGAGTGGTCCGAATTGCTTGAATTGGCCCTGTAGGACCTCTTGTACTTCGATTCTCATACTCGAAAGCCAGATCTTGCTGATTGGACCCTTGATCTTGGAGATTGGTAGCTTAAGGAAGCTCTTTGATGGTTTGGATCATGATGGTTCAACTTTTGGATTGCTTGATTTGGCCCTGTGGGCCCTTTCTAAACTTCAGCTTTGCTTTGAAGCACCTTTTCTTGATGTTTTGTGAGGCTAAGAAGGCTTCTTCTGGTGTGGATGATGACTTGAATGGCTCAAATTGCTTGATTTGGCCCTGTGGGTCCACTTGATGATCAGATCTTGGATTCTGGCCTTCTTTCTTGATGATCAAACCTTTGATCTTGCTATTTGATGGCTCATGTAAGCTTTTCCATGGTTTAGATCATGATGATCTAGTCTTTGAACGGCTCGGATTGCTTGTGGGTCCCTCTTGATCAACTTTCCTTCTCTTTGACCCGATCAGGCATGTTCTGGCCGCATTGCTTCGTGATTAGACCGGTGGGGTACCTTTTATATGATCTTGATCAGCCTCAATCGAAATCTGGAGTGGACCGGAGCCTTGGGCGGCCCATGGGGTGCCATCTACTGACGTGAACTGTTAGCCTCACCTACCAAGAACCCTGGAGCCAATCCCGCGGAGAGAGAGGGAGTGCGTCCGTACGGGCGGCCCAGAGCAGGCCGCCCAAGGCTCGCCTCTTGAGCGGCCTGGGTTGGCTCGGGTTCGGACATTCCCTGTTGTCTGCTGCCCTTGTCCCCACCTGCTTTGTACTCTCTGGTTCGATTGCAGCCATGAATCTCTCTTTTGTCTCCCCTTCCTTCTCTTTTTGTCCTTTTCTAGCTTGGTCCTTTCTTGGGCAGCCATTGATGATGGCTTGGGGGTCCTTGTGGGAGAGGTTGGTGGGTCCCACACTTCAGCACTTGATGAAGGTTTTAAAGATGATGAGGTGCCTTTGATTGATGGTGGAGATGGAGCATTGAATGGGGGTATTGATGATGAATTAAGGGTGGTGTTTGGTGGAGCTTTGAATGACCCTATTAATGGCAGCCATGCTGAAATTTCAGATTTGAATGGGCCATTGATTATGGGAGAAATGGTTGGTATGGATGAGATGAGGAGATGGGACATAGGTGAGGCTATGTGTCCCTTGAGTGGGGGCCATATGGATGATGTGGTTGATGGTGGTGATGGGGCTATGATGGACATAGATGGGCTGATCTCATGTTTGCCTTCTGGTACCTGTGAGGAGAGAAAACACTTTAGCAAAAGGATTGAAGCATTAAGGTAGGAAGAGAGATACTTACCTTCTGGGAAGAATGATCGGGAGAAATGCACTCACGGAAGGTACCCCATTAGTTGACTGGACGTTTACTTTGAAAGCCCTGTAAGATTTTTTTTTTTTTTTGGCATATATACGAATAAGGAAAAATGTTTTTTTTTTTTTTTGGAAAATATATGTAAATCATGAAGTAAAAATTTATGTCAAGTGCTTATCTGTCTGTGCATGATTTGGACTTGTGCTTTTAGATGTATGAATCAGAATATTTGACTCAGCCTGATGTCATACTCGATTTTCTTAATTATTCTCAAAGGGTCCTGGTCCCCTTAAGATAATGCGCAATGGTATCCTGACTCTAGAATTTGGGCAGATCTTAAAAGAATTCTTGACTCATAGCCACCATCCTTGCTTCCATTGTATCTTCATGTCGCTTAGATCTCTCATGTACCTGTTTTTTTTAGCCATTATTACCCTGCAACGCCCTTTCGGGTTTTCTCTGCGTCCGGCTTACCCGTCATTTTTGCCCGTGGCGCCCTTTCGGGTTTTTAACCACGTCCCGGGTGTTTGATCTTGCCTGCCCCTTGACAGCTATGCTGTTTTTACCCTCAGCGCCCTTTCGGGTTTTCACCAAGTCCGCTGTGTGCCCACTGTTTTTACTCGGAGCGCCCTTTCGGGTTTTCACTCCGCCCTCTTTGTTTAGGCACACATCTTTTTTTTTTTGGATAACTGCGGCGCCCCGAGGTCAGGAATTCGTCGTTGCCGGCCGATGGTAACCTTTCGGCCCTTATCTTAAGTTACAATGGCAGAGCTGTCAGCCTTAGCTACAGACCCTTTGAGGTGGATGGATGGATGGATGTGTTTCTTTTGGGTCGATTTTTTCTCTTTCTTTCTTTCTTTCTTTCTTCTTCTTCTTCTCTTTTTTTGTGGGTTGTTGTAGACACCCCACCTTCGGCTACACTGTTGGTAGAGATAGCTGGTTGAATGGAGGACCATACCCCTAAATCCCAAGTCCAAACTCAGCCAAACTCACCCTTGTAAGCCCCATTCCATAGCCCAGATCAAGCCTGAACCCAGTCAACCCAGTCTTAAACATCAGCCTGAAAAACCTACCAGAAAAAAAGCCAGTCAAAAAATTTCAAAAAAGTCAAACTCACTGAGTCAACCCGCTGAGTCAACCCGTCGAGTCAAAACACCGAGTCAACCCACCGAGTCAACCCGTCGAGTCAAACCACCGAGTCGACCCGCTGGGTCAACTCACTGAGTCGACCAGCGAGTCCAACAGCAGCCCTGAGAGAGCGGCCGTACTCGCTGGAAACCGAGGAGCGGCCGTACGGGCGGCCCATAGCAGGCCGCCCGGAAAAAATTACGCAAACTGCCACTCTCTGCTGCTATAAATACCCCCCTCCCCTTCTCATTTCAACATCCCTTCAAGTCCAGCCAGTCCGGGTGCGGTCCGAGTCCTCATCCACCCCTTAGCCCATTTTTCCACCAAGGAGAGCCCGAGTGAGGAGAGCCTAGCCCTGGTCCAGCCCAGCCTGACCACTGGTCCAAGCCTCCCAAGCCATCCAAATCTTGATCCAGCCACTCGAAGCCAATCCTTGCGACACCTCCGTCCACCCAGCTACTCTTTTCCAGCATCATTTCATTTGCATCTAGCATAAGTGCAAAATTTACTTTTCTTCCAACCCCCCTGCTTCACTACAAGCACCTTGATTATTCAAGCACACTGCATATGTCTTTATATTAAGCACCTGTCAGTTCGAGCGTATGCTCTGGGCTTGCCCGTTGTTGGAATCTGCCCATCAGAAACTCTTACTGTTCAGACCTGCATTCACGTACATATCACTATAAGCACTTTGAATATTCAAGCACACAGCATGCATCATCTCGCATAAAGCACCTGTCAGTTCGAGCGTACGCTCTGGGCTTGCCCGTTGTTGGAACCTGCCCATCAGAAACTCTTACTGTTCAGACTCGCATTCATGCATCATGTCATCCATGAGAATATACGAGGATTAAACTAGACTTTCAAGTATCCGATCGATTATGTGAAGTAGAGACCGTACTTCGGTACGGGCAGTGTGTGGGGTGCTTAACCTCTTCCCACCCTGTAACCGTGATCCCTTACCTTGAATCTTCGGATTCCCTTCTCTAACGTTTCTACGGGGTCTAGCCGACTGTAGATTCGAAGTAACTGGCTAGTGGCGACTCTGGTCTTATATAAACTCATTTAAACATATCCAGCTTAACACGACAACCAAACGAAGCCCTCGAGAACGAGGCAAGCCAGTGGCACAAACGGTGATTTCGCACTCACGCATCCTCATCTCCTTCTTTTTCGAAAGGAAAGGGGAAGGGAGAAGAACGTCGTGTGGGAGCGCGGAAAATCAGCGAGGGTCCACAGAATGGCGACTCTGCTGGGGATAAGCTAGTCCCACTAGTCGTGATCCGACTTGAAAAACAGAATCCTTCATATACTTGAAAGTCATTAGTCCTCATACAATCTCATCTGCATAGTATTCTACCCAAAACAAAAAATATAAAGAAAATCCCAAAACCCAAAAGAGTAGAGTATAGTCCTCACCATTGCGCCTCCTCGGGCTCAACGTACGCAGAGACAACTTCCCTTCCGCAGCATAATCCGCACTCGGGCTCAACAAGCCATGTCCGACCACAAAGAGGAAACTCGTCTCTTCCCTGCTCTTGAGATGACCGAAGCGCAACCTCCAGCGCAACAGCCCATTGATAATATGCCAATCATACAGGAATTGGCACAATAAGTGAGAGCAATGCAAGAAATGCTCTTGCAATTCATGCAAGCACAAGCCACCGCAGCAGCCAACAATCAAGTTGGCCCAGTTCAGCAGTCTCAGCAACCATGCCGGGCCCTTCCGGCCTCCAGTTCAAATCAAGCGCAACCATCGGAGTCTGCCCAAGATACCGACAACAGCCATCTCAGCCCTTCGCTATGGGGCATCCTTCTCAATATCTTCCTGCGACGACAAGGCCATCTCAGAGCACTTCCGTTGCAGGAACATCCAGTCAGCTTCTAGTCAATCTTGCAAACAACAATCTCAGTAGATCTCAGCATGTCCCCGCCGATGGGACACCTTTTCAATTCCAGCACATCCCCGCCGATGGGATTTCAATTCAATTTCCAGCAACAGGGACAGCACTGGCGAATGCCCACAACGGGGGTCAGTGTCAAGCCCACATCAATCAGCGGACAGTGGCGAATACCCAACAAGGGGGTCACTTCCCAGCATCTCAGCCTCCTGCAAACAGGAGCACTTTTCAATTCCAGCACATCCCCACCGATGGGATTCCAATTAATTTCCAGCAATCTTCAATTCAGCAAAATCCAGTTAATTTTCAGCAATCTTCAATTCAGCAAAATCCAGTCAATTTCCAGCAAGTTCCAGTTCAACCTTCAGTACAGTCTCCAGTTCAGTTACCATCATTTCAAGCACAAGTTCATCAGAATCCAGTTCAGTCATCAAATCAATTTCAGCAATCCGCGGTTGCTTTTCAGCAAGCCCATAGGGTCGAAGACATCGACCACTATGCCGAAGAAGAACGTGCCTTACTCCAAGAGGCACCAGTCGTTCGAACAGATCACTCAGGACTGGACGAGTTGCGGGAGCAGTTCCAGATCTTGCAAAATCAGCTTCAGCGACAACAAGGAATTGATCTACCTTCGACCAAGTTCAGAGACTTGTGTCCTTTCCCAGATGCTCAGGTACCTCAAAACTTTGAGGTTCCAAAATTCAAAAGATACGATGGCAGCGGTTGTCCCACATCACATCTCAAGGCCTTCTGTGGAGAGCTGAGTGCAATCTCAGGAAATGAAGGGGCCCTCATTCGCTTGTTCTAAAAATCTCTGAAGGGCGATGCCCTAGATTGGTACACTTCATTGGACTGCCACCGCATCAGGACATGGGAACAGCTTTCCCAGGCTTTCGTCGACAGATTCGCGTACAATCTCAACATGGCACCCAGAAGAGCCGACCTCGCAGCTCTCAGGCAAAGGAGTGATGAAACACTATCAGCTTATGTGGGTCGTTGGCGGGCTATGGCAGCTCGAATGCGAATGCCTATCGACGACGAAGAACAAATCTCCATGATTGTTCATTCAACATATCCAGGCATATCCGGGAATCTCATCTCGCATCCATATGCGAATTTCTCACAATTGATCCGTGCTGGAGAGCAAGTCGAAGCAGGAATCCGGGCCGGGACAATCTCCCCATGGCCTCATCAGGCCACTCCAGTCAAGAGAAACAGAGTGGAAGGAAGACCTATCGGGCATGGGAATGGAAACCGCAGTGGTTCTCCTCCCCGCCCAACAGAGGTAAACAACATCAATACCACTGCTCAAGGAAATCAACATGCTCCCCCACAGGGACGTCAACAGTATCAGCAGAATCAAGTTCAGCATCAGCCTCAGCGGTATCAGCCACAACCAAATCCTCAGCCACAACCACCTCGACAACAGCAGCAGTTCAGAGGAAACGGTCAATACTCATACCAGAACAGGCAGAATTACAGGGAGTCCAGGAAGTTCACTCCACTCAGTCAACCACTTAGTCAAATCATGACTACGCTGGTACAAAAGCAGTTACTCACTCTGATGACACCTAGGCCTCCTCCTCATCCTTTGCCACCAAACTACCGAGAAAATGAGTATTGCGCCTATCATCAAGGACGTGGCCACGCCACTGATCGATGCTATACTTTGAAGAATGCCATACAAGACTTGATTGATGACCGCAAGATCGTCATCTCGGTCCCTGGAACTTCTCCAGCAGCTTCCACCAACATCCTTCAGAATCCTCTGCCTCAGCATCCAACGGACCCCAGTTCGTCTCGTGGCCCTGCAGTCAATAGTATAGAAGAAGGGGACCATCTCGATCGCTTCTTCTCCCCCATCCAATCCATTCATACCTAAACCTATGGGCCGACAAATCCTCCTCCAATCTTGCAAGGGGCATGTCTCTTTCTTCCTTCAATCTCCGAGCCAGTAGTACTCGAAGGAGCACCTCCATATGATATACCAGTTGTTCAAGGGGCACCTTACAACCATTCAAGCTGGGAACCAGTTGTCCTGGAAGGAGCACAATCATACATCGAGCCCACATACGAACCTGTCATCTTGCAAGGGGCAACTCAAGAACAACCCAATCCACAATGGAAGGATTATACTCATCAACAACAAGAACCCGTTGTATTGGAAGGAGCTATTCCAGTCGAGCCAGTCGTATTGCAAGGGGCAAACCCCGGAGGCGTGACAATCACACTACGGCAGCTGGGACGAACAGAGAAACCTCCTGCCATATCAAGAGGACCAGTATTCATTCCATGGGAGCCTCCTGCTCCAGGAACAATCAAGCCAAGACCACGACCTTATGTGGTCTATGAAGACAAGCCTCGATACTACCCCTTCAGCACAGGCAACAATGTAGTTCTCAAGGCAAAAGCTCCATACGAGGAAGATCTGGTACCCACACCAGCACCGTTGCAAGAGCCGGTGGTCCTAGAAGGCAAAAGGGAGGAAAACTACAAAGAGGTTCCATGACACTATCCAGAATGTGCGGAAGTGGGGAACATGAATCCCAATGGGCATTGCATCCGAAGAGATAATCAGAACAGAGGAGATCCCAAAGGCGCTCTCTCAGGACTTGGTAACAAAAATGAAGCCGCATACGATGTGGCAACTCAGCTCAAGTCAATCCCTGCTCAAATCTCAGTATGGGAGTTACTCTGCACATCTCGCATACACCGAGAAATGTTTGCCAAAACCTTGAACGATGCTCACGTCTCCTCTGATACGGCACCAGAGATGATAGCATTAATGATTGGACAACTCCTGGCTCCGCACTCCATCACCTTCACAGATAACGAGTTGCCACCTGAAGGACGTGATCACGGGCAATCCCTCAACATAGCCTTACGATATAAAGACCTCTGTGTTCCGTGGACCTTATCAATAATGACTCAAGCTTAAATGTCTGCCCACTCAAGACTGCAGAACGTTTGGGAATCAGTCCTTCTTCATTCCGACCCAGCACCATATGCGTCAGAGCATTCGACAACACCCGCCGATCAGTGGAAGGGGAGGTCAACATAGAGGTATAGATAGGTCCGGAAGTCTCCACCATCACATTCCAAATCCTGGATAAATCAGCCTCTTTCAACATGCTGCTCGGACGACCTTGGCTGCATAAGGTTGGAGCTGTGCCGTCAACCCTGCATCAACGAGTGAAGTACATCTGTGGAAATCAAGTGATCTCTATCCACGCAGAGAACGAGCTCATCATTCCCTCCAATGCTGCTACCACTGAACCAGACATCCCGGTCATCGATATCCAGCACTCTGAAGAAGACATCCCGTTTCACAGTTTCGAATTCAAGACTGTGAACTCTATCGCCAATCCAGAAGCGATAAGGGTGGACCGTGTCTTTTCACCGGCAGAGCGTCTAAGCCTCAAATACCGAATGAAGAATCACTTCAAGTCCAGAAAGGTACCACTGATATATAATCAACGCAAATGGGGACTCGGATACAAGGCAACCTTCATGGACAAGAGAAGGAAGAAATTTCGGTGCTCACCCATCCAATTCGTCAAGCCAGGAGAACCTTGCAAAGATCCAGGAAGGAATCAACCGACTGCACTACACAAAGGCCTCCCGATGAGCCTAGTTTGGGCCACATGGCCCCTCATTCGATGGGATCAGATTCTCGAACCATCTAAGCCTCCAGAAGAAGAAGGAAATAATGAAGACGAAGAAGGAAGTCAAATACAGCACCTTCAAGACCAGGTTACTCTGACACCTGTTCTCAACCAGGGGCACAACCTGCCCACTTCAGCATCAATCAACCAGGGGCACAACCTGCCCACTTCAGCATCAATCAACCAGGGGCACAACCTGCCCACTCCAATCAGCAAGGGGCACAACTTGCCCATCTCAGCACCAATTAGCAAGGGGCACGACTTGCCCATCCCTATAGAATCAACATCAACAATCACCAGCCAGGGGCAGAAGCAGCCCATCCATTGGACCAAGAAAGGAAAGTGGCCAGCCCTAGATTGATCTGATGTCCAGATTCCAAACTTGTGTCTAGCTATAGAACCAGACGAACTGCAATGCGAGGTAAGTGACCCGGGAGAGACTGAGTATGACTCAGATCTCGAACCCGACCAGCAAGAAATCATGGTCATTGGGCCAGACTGTGATTCTTCGCCCAAATCATCAACCCCCACCTTTTCAGGGGAGGAAGTGTGGGGTCCTAAATGGTCATCCGTTCCCCTAACTTTTGAATCAGCCAACGAGCCGTCTGAGGGCTCTGGCTTCCAAAAAAATGCCTGTTTAAGCAGTGACCGGAACTTTGGAACAAGTTGGGCTCAATCATGGTCTGCAATGCCCGCTTGTTCAAGGTCCCGTGAATTTCGAAAATCCAAAAAAATAAAAAATTTCAAAAGCCAAAAACATCTAGCATTTCAATTTCAGAAAAATCTCAAAAACCAAAAAATATTTCTTTTCCTGCATTCAATAGTGTGCCAAGTTCGTCTAAAGAGTCGCATGAGTTTGAAGTCGAATCATATGATTTCGACATCGAATTAGACTTCGAGCTCATGGGTGTGGACGAAGCCCCGGATGAGGAAGATGATGATCCAGCTCCCGAACTAGAGGATCTCCTCAAAAAGTTCGAATCTAAAGCCAATGTTGTAGCCGATGATTTCGAGATAGTAAACTTGGGGACACCTGAGATCCCTAGGGAAGTACGCATTGAAAAATCGTTGCCACCTGAGATGAAACAGAAAATGATAGAGTTCCTAGCTCCAAGATTGTCCAACTTCGCGTTCTCATATGAAGACATGCCGGGGCTCGATGAAGAGCTCGTTGTAAACCATCTGCCAACCAAGGCAGATATGAAGCCAGTGAAGCAGAAGCTTCGAAGAATGAAGCCAGAATGGGCTCTGAAAGTCCGAGATGAAGTCATCAAGCAGTACAACGCGGGATTCTTGGTAGTCTCCAACTACCCAGAATGGCTCGCCAACATCGTGCCAGTACCAAAGAAGGACGTCAAGGTTCGAATGTGCGTCGACTTCCGAGATCTCAACAAAGCCAGTCCTAAAGATGACTTCCCTTTGCCACATATCGACACTCTGGTAGACAACACCGCTGGATACAAAATCTTCTCATTCATGGACGGGTTCTCAGGTTACAATCAGATCAAGATGACCGTTGAAGATCGTGAGAAGACATCGTTCATCACTCCCTGATGAACCTTCTGTTACAGGGTAATGCCGTTCGGTCTGAAGAACGCAGGAGCAACATATCAGCGAGCAATGACAGCACTATTCCACGACATGATGAACAAAGAGCTCGAAGTATATGTGGACGACATGATCGTCAAATCTCGCACAATTGAAGGACACTTTGAAGATCTGAAGAAGTTATTCAACAGATTAGAAAAGTACAAGCTCCGTCTCAACCCTCAGAAATGTGTCTTCGGTGCAATGGGAGGTAAGCTCCTCGGCATTATGGTGAGCGAGGATGGCATCAGGGTCGACGAGACCAAAACCAGAGCAATCATCGAGATGCCTCCTCCTAGAACAGAGAAGGAAATTCGTGGCTTCCTCGGCAGAATTCAATACATCAGCCGCTTCATCGCACAGCTCACACCTATTTGTGAGCCCATTTTCAAGCTCCTTCGGAAGAATGTTCCAAAAGAATGGAATGATGATTGCCAAGTCGCCTTCGATCGCATCAAGAAATATCTCATAAATCCTCCAGTCCTAGTACCGCCCACTCCTGGACGGCCACTATTGTTATACATCTCAGTAGCAGCAGAAGCCATCGGCTGTGTCCTCGGCCAGCACGACGAAACCGGGAAGAAGGAACAAGCAATATATTGTTTGAGCCGAAAGTTCACTGACTACGAGACCAGGTATTCCCCGATCGAGAAGACTTGCCTCGCCCTAGTCTGGGCAACTCAGCGACTCCGTCAATACATGATTGCATTCCCTATTCTCCTCCTCGCTCACATGGATCCGCTCAAGTACTTGTTCGAGAAGCCGGCACTCACTGGAAGGATAGCTAAATGGCAGCTACTCCTGTCTGAGTTCGACATCACCTATGTCACTCAGAAGGCAATCAAGGGACAGGCCCTCGCCGATCATCTTGCCGCTCACTCCCTCCTGGATTATCAACCGCTCAAGACATTCTTCCCTGATGAAGATCTCTTGTTCATTGAAGAAGAAGAAAAGAAGAAAGGTGAGTGGACGTTATTCTTCGACGGCGCAGCAAACTCTAAAGGGAGTGGTATTGGAGCAATCCTCTACTCTCCAGATGACGTCCCTATTCCTGTCTCAAGGCGCATAGCGTTCGAGTGCACCAACAACATGGCAGAGTATGAAGCATGCATCGCTGGCTTAAGAGAAGCCATAATCTTGGGCGTCAAGAAGCTACGAGTATTTGGAGACTCACAGCTTATCATCAATCAGGCCAATGGCGAATGGAAAACCAAGGACGAGAAGTTGATACCATATCATGTGTATCTTGAAAATCTGATCGAAGAATTCAAAGAAGTCACCTTCTCATACATGCCCAGAGCCAAGAACCAGTTTGCAGATGCTCTCGCCACACTTGCATCAATGCTCGAGATACCAAAAGGAGCATCAGAATGGGAGCTCACAGTCGAAATTCAAGAAGAACCTGCTTTTTGCCTGCAAATAGAAAAAGCCGAAGCTGTCCCTGACAAACCCTGGTATGCCGACATCAAGCAATATCTCGAAACCCAGGAGTATCCAGAGTCAGCAACAGCGACAGATCGCCGAACCATTCAGCGTTTGGCCGGCCAGTTCACCATCAGTGGCGAAGTTCTTTACAAGCGATCCTATAATCACATCCTCCTTCGATGCGTTGATGAAACAGAAGCTGCAAAGATCATGAAAGAAATACACGAAGGAATCTGTGGCCCACACATGAATGGGCACATGATGGCAAAGAAGATTCTACGACTCGGCTAATATTGGCTCACCATGGAGACAGACTGTTGCCAGCACGTCAGAAAATGCTTCAAGTGTCAGGAGCATGCAAATCAAATCCATGCCCCATCATCAGAGTTATACAACCTAACCACCCCCTGGCCCTTCTCCATGTGGGGACTCGACATCATCGGCAAGATCAGTCCCAAAGCATCAAATGGTCATGAGTACATACTTGTGGCGGTCGACTACTTCACCAAGTAGGTTGAGGCAGCCTCCTACACCACAATTGCAGCATCTCAGGTGATCAAATTCATGAAGAACAACATCATATGCCGGTATAGAATCCCCAATGCCATCATCACAGATAATGGAACCCCGTTCGTCAACAAGAAGATGGATGACTTCCTCAGCAAGTTCAAGATCCAACGTCATCAATCAAGCCCCTACCGTCCCCAGATGAATGGTGGGGTAGAAGCCGCAAACAAGACAATCGTCAGGATACTCGAGAAGATGGTCGTGACATATCGAGATTGGTCAGATATGCTCCCATATGCGCTTTGGGCCTATCGAACGTCTGTACGGTCTGCTACGGGCGTTACTCCTTTCGAGCTTACTTATGGAATGGAAGCAGTTCTACCAGTCGAAGTGGAAATACCATCACTACGGGTGTTATTAGAAAGTGGAATTGAAGAAGGAGAATGGCAACGGGCCAGATTCGATCAGTTGCAGCTAGCAGATGAAAAACGCATGCGTGCACTAAGTCATTCACAGTGCTATCAAAAAAGGATTGCTCGGGCTTACAACAGGAGAGTCCGAAAAAGAAGTTTCAAGGTAGGCGACATGGTTATGAAGAAGATTCTACCGTCACACCTTCCGGACCCCAGAGGAAAGTTCAAACCCTCGTGGGACGGGCCACTGATCGTCAGAGAAGTACTTCCCGGAGGTGCCCTCAGACTCACCAGCATGAGAGGGGTGGATCTTCCTGAGCCAATCAACGCCGACAACGTGAAGATCTTTCACGGGTAAGTTATTCTGACCTTATCAAAGGTTACTTTAATAGAGCTGAAGTCAAGAGGTCAAAGCTAAGATCTCTGAGAAATCATTTCCGTCCACCAACAAGTGTTTCAAATAAGGGGATCCAAAAAGAGGAAAATACAAAAAAAGGGGGGAATTCAAAAGGAAAAGACAAAAAAAAGGAGAGAAAAAGAATATAAAAGAAAAAAAAAAGAGAAGAAAAGAGAAAGAAAAAGGGAAGCCAAAGCAAGGCACCCAAGAGAAAAAAAATCAGTCCAAGAAGAAACACATCCATCCATCCATCCACCTCAGAAGGGTCTTTAGCAAAGACCGACAGCTCTATTATCGTAACTCAGGATGAGGGCTGAAAGACTTCCATCGGCCGGCAACGACGGATTCTCGACCTCTAGCCGCCGCAGTTATCCAGAGATCCAGAAAGAAAAAAAAAAGAGAAAAAGAAAATGTGTGCCTAAACAAAGAGGGCGGAGTGAAAACCCGAAAGGGCGCTCCGAGTAAAAACAGTGGGCATACAGCGGACTTGGTGAAAACCTGAAAGGGCGCCAAGGGTAAAAACAGCATAGCTGCCAAGGGGCAGGCAAGATCAAACACCCGGGACGTGGTGAAAACCCGAAAGGGCGCCACGGGCAAAAATGACGGGAAAAGGCCGGCTGTAGTGAAAACTCGAAAGAGCGCTGCAGGCAAAAATGGCTCAAAAAGAAAAAGAAAAAAAAATTTAAAAATTAAAAGTGTAGGTACCAAAAAATCAGATCGGTTCGAGCAGCGAAAGTTCAAGAACAAGAAGAAGTACAGTCAGGAACAAAGAGCTCCACAAACTCTGACAATCTCAAGAGGCAATAGTTTCCGTTGCCTACACCTCTAGGGAACCAAAGGAGCACACAAGTCAAATCTCGAGACATGGGTCAAGGCATTGGCCGAGCCCTAGTTCTGATTCCTATATCCTGACACAAAATCCAGACACACTCACAAGACAACTCATGGCACAGTAGATTTTCAAACAGTTTTCTCTTTTTTAATTAAATGCATCATATTTCTTTTACATATCATATCATCTTTTTCAAAAAATACAAAAAAAATGCATCATCATCAATCATATATGCAAAAAAGAATGTGCAGGTGGCCAACACAATCAATCTCTACCCTCCTCCTCGGCCACATCAGGTGAGTCCTCTGACTCATAAAAAGATAGTCTCTCTCTCAACCTGCTCACCTCCATACGCAGATAATGCGCCTCATCGCGCTCAAGGGTACGGATCGCTATCTCCTCGTCAGACAACCTCTGATCGGCAGCCAATCTCCTCGACATCATCTCACAATGATACCGAAGTGTAGAGATCTCAGACAGCAGATGGCCATGAGTGGCCAAAAGGAAGCCAGGATCAATAAACGGGCGCTCCTCAAAGGGTTCATATGAACCAGATGAAGAGCCTGCATCTCCAAGGATATCCTGCTCATCCTCATCAGCAGTCTGGTGCCAGCAAGGGATACGTCGGTACAAAGACTGCTCAGCAACCCAGTATGATATGGGGCGGTCGCCATCGGAAAAGTCCGCAGCTCAAAACCCAGCAAATCAGCAGTCAGGTAACTCGCCCAAGAACAATCAATCCGGGTCCTGAAGTCAGAAGATCTAGAGGGAAGTGCTCGACGCCCGATACCCATGAAAGCGAAAAGAGGAACATCCTGCTCATAACCAAACTGCCGCAGGAACCGAATGGGATGATAATAAAAGTAGGATCGAAAGCCTACCAACATCAAAGGAAGGCGGTGTGCATCGCAAAGCACTGGAGGAAGTGAAAGCCAAGATGACTCCCAACGAACGTTCCAGTCACGAAGTTCAGCAAACATCCTGCGATACAAGGGCTCGCTCATCCTAGCTGTATGAGAAAGAAACTCCATAATGTGTCGCATAAGGTCTGGGCGACGAGTGTCAGGAAAAGGTACAGGAACAGTCAGCGAAAGACGCTCCATAGCCAGACCTGATCACAAAAAAGGAAAAGAAGTTCAGCTAAAGCAAAGCAATCCCTAACAAAGCAAGAAGAAAAAGGATGCAGAAAAGATACCTGAAGAAAGGAACAATAGCCGTGAAGAACACGAGTCCAGCCCAGGGCGCAGTCAGTCAGCCCATTGAACAGCTCGGCTAAGATAAGAGAAATGATCCCCTGTCGTCGGATAGCTCGACTCATCACCTCAAAAAGCAAAGGAGTCTGGGATCTGCGCCATCGTAAGAACAGCACCTCAGCTATTAAGCAGAACATCAGTGCGTTCCGAGCAAAGGTAGAACCGGCCACACCCCAAGGACCCGAAAAAAGATCATACAGTAAGTCCAAGGAGAACACTGCAGCATCCTGGCCGGCAGCTGCAAGATGAACAAGATAAGAAATCCCGAACCAGTTCTGCGGTGTAGCAGTCTTCGGCGATGTCTTCGGCGAGAAATACTGAGCATAATCCCAGGGCAGGCCTGTCAAGCGAGCAAGCTCCTCCAAAGAAGGTCCCATCTCCATATCGTTGAACGCGAACAAGTTCAACGAAGGGACCCAGTCAATCAAGGCAGCTCCAAGCATCCTCCAATCAATATCAACTCTGGCCATATGGATCAGACCGCCGAAGCCATAAGACTCCAAATCTCGAATCTCATAAAATGACAAGCTGTCAAGCCAAGCAAGCAGTCGTGGCGAGCAGGAAGAACGAGGAAGCAGCTGACAAGTCCTCACTGGTACCCCCTCCAGCACAAAAGGCCCAGAAATCAATAATGACTCATCAAGGATCGGAAGGTCAACGGGCGAAGGAGAAGGAAAACCTGGAACCTCTGCAGACTCGACAGTCCCTGACCTACCCTCAGTGATGGCTATGTCTGATATAGTCGCATCGCTGTCTGAAACTGTCATAATCTCAGCCGCATGAGAAGACTCGCCCACCTCATGAACAGAGTGCGCAAAAGACCGACGATTAGGGGAAGGACAATTCTCTCCATCAAAAGGACTATCAGTGAAGATCACACCAGCACATCGTGACATCCTGGCTAATCTGACAGTCAAAGAATACATCTGAACCATCAAAAAGGGTCCCGGCAACCCCGATCGAAGAATCAACGGTCAGATGTGGACCTGCGGCCCCCTCCAACAGGAAATCATGAATCCAATCATCATCCTGGCCGATCAAAGGGATCATCGAGGCATCCACACCGTCCATCATCAGGGAGACATCATCAATAATCACATCAAGTTCACCCAAACAAGTATACCGTACATCCTGGCCCTCATCCAGAGCATCTAAACCGTCAAAGGTACCATCTGAACCATCCATCCCATCCAAGCATGAGATCAGCCCATCTATGTCCTTCGTGGTCCCATCACCACCATCCATCACATCATCCATGTGGCCTACATTCAAGGGAAGCATGGCCTCACCTATGTACCACCCCATCATCCTATCCATACCATTCATTCCTCCCATAATGAAGGTCCCATTCAAATTTGAAATTTCAGCATGGCTGCCATTAATGGGGCCATTCAAAACACCATCAACCACCATCCCTAACCCCTCATCAATGCCTCCATTCAATGCACCATCTACACCCTCCATTAAAGGAATCCCTCCACCATTAAAGCCCTCACCAAATGTTGGAGTGTGGGACCCACCAACCTCTCCCACTATGGCCCATAAATCATCATCTAAAGCTGCCCAAGAAAGGACAAAATGGGAAGAGGACAAAATGAAGAGAAAAGACAAGGGGAAAAGAAGATTCATGGCTGAATCGAATAACCCAGAACAGAGAATGTGGGGGACAGGAGAAGGGGACAGCAGAGGATGTCTGAACCAGAGCCAGCCCAGGCCGCTCAAGAGGCGAGCCTTGGGCGGCCTGCCCTGGGCCGCCCGTACGGACGCAGATTTCCTCTCTCCGCGGGATTGGCTCCAGGATTCTTGGTAGGTGAGGCTGACAGTCCACGTCAGTAGATGGCGCTCCATGGGCCGCCCAAGGCCCCGGTCCACCCCTGATTTCAATGGAGATTGATCAAGATCATATAAAAGGTGTCCCACCGATCCAATCACGGAGCAATGCGGCCAAAACATGGCTGATCAGGCCAAAGAGAAGAAAAGGTGATCAAGTGGGGGCCACAAGCAATCCAAGCCGTTCAAAGACTAGATCATCATGATCTTAACCATTGAAGGACCTACATGAGCCATCAAACAACAAGATCAAAGGTTCGATCATCAAAAGAAGGGCCAGAATCCAAGATCTAATCATCAAGTGGGCCCACAAAGCCGAGTCAAGCGATCTGAGACATTCAAGCCATCATCCACACCATGAGAAGCCTTCTTAGCCTCACAAATCATCAAAAGAGGTGCCCCAAAGTAAAGCTAAGGTCTCAAGTGGGCCCACAGGGCCGAATCTATCAATTTGAACCATTCAAGGGCTAAATCATCAGGATCCAAACCATTGGAAAGCTTACACAAGTCATAGAGCAGCAAGATCAAAGGTTCGATCATCAAAAGAAGGGCCAGAACCCAAGATCTAATCATCAAGTGGGCTCACAAGGCCTAATCAAGCAATCTGAACCGTTCAAGTCATCATCCATGCAGTTAAGAAGCCTCATCTTCCACAAATCATTAAGGAACAAGTCAAAGGTCAAAGCGTCCAGACATCATCAAAGAATTTTGAGACAAATCAAAGATTATATATTCATTCAAAAGAGCTTGATACAAAAGAAGATAAAAGCAAAGATACAAGGCCATACAAAGCAGGGCACCCAAGCAGGCTACAAGTCGCCAACATAGTCATCATCGTCCCTCCTCGCGTCCCGCTCCCGACGATAAAGATTCATCAAAGGAGCAGTCACCGAACCTCCAGCATACCTGCGACGGCCACCTGGAACATAAAGCGAAGAAAGCAGAGGCCCCTGGTCGAACAGCAAATACCACTCATCATAATCACGATCCGGGATCGTGAAATGAAATCCAGGCTGGCCCACAAGAGCTCCAACTCTCTCATCAACTGGCATCCGAGCAGCTGGAGGAGGTGCAGAACAAGGGACCCGAGCCACCCCAGTGACTTGCCGAAGCAACCTCTCCCCCAGGTACTACTGAAAAGATTCAGCATCGGAAAGCATGATACGGAGACATGAAGCATCATATGCCTCCACGCGCTGAGGGGTATAATAGAGAGGGAAATTGGCATACGGCATCCGAGTAAGCTGCAGCAAATGAAGTCACCACAATCAATTACAGCACAGCACGAGGGCAAAGACAAGCAAGATACTTACGTCCTCAACGGTCAGCCCGTCTATGTCAGCACGCCAATTGTCCCCAGGAACTCGGGAGTTCCGCTGACAGGTTTTGCTGATGCCAGTACATGTGGCGATACTGAAAGGGCTCAACATCATCCCGCATCCTCGGCGCGAGATGGGAAAAATGGTCATAAAAGCAGGTCTGGACGAAAGCACATCTAATGATCAGAGAGGGAAAGAAGGTAAATGACTCCAAGGAAGGTGAAAAAAGAAATACCTCAACAACAGGCCAAAAACCTGTGAAGGACCGGCTATGCCGACAGGTCTTGTCCAGACCCTGAAAGATACGGGTCAAGATAGCCCCATTCCAGTTATAGGGGTGATGAAGATCCTCGACTAAACGAAGAAATTTGGGGTCAACTCTCTCATTCGCATGGCAGAAAAGAAAGGATCCAAAAGCATAAGTAATCATGGCCTGCGCTTTGTGGAAGGCCTCTCGCTCGGTGGTGGGGATGACGGAGGCAAAACTGTTGTAGAACCATCGCATCTTCACTTGATGGCCTTGGAATTCACCCTCGGGTGGGACGTCACCGACAAGCCGTAGCCAGTCGGTGGAAGTGAGAGGAGCTAGAGAGCTGACTTGAGGAACAATTGTCCTATGAAACGGGAAGCCTATCTGCATGTAAATGTCCAAGAGGGTTATTCCTCATTCTCCACAAGGGAGCTGAAAGGTGTGGGTCTCATCCCGCCACCTCTCGCAAAGGGCCGTGAGCATCATGCGGTTAGCATCGTTATTGTGGAAACGTAGGGTGAGGAGGCCAGCAAAAGGAGTACCATCCAGTACTCGTTCAAGCAAGGGCTGTGGATCCTTCATCCAGTCGTCCCAGCGATCCCTGGTACCTCGACCCTTGATAGCGGGAAGAGGTTGATGCTCCATAGCTAAGGAACACATGTGGTCCCCTCGGCGGACGATGAAGGCGGGATCATCTTCGTTAATCACTCGGTGACCTCTGGCACCATCCGCCATTGAATCCTACAAGCTTGGCAAGGTAAGTCCCTATTCCTTACCCGTTAAAATCCAAATTATCATCTAGGAAACCCATGGGATTGGACTCACATTCAAATGCAAAATCTAAAGTCCAACTCCATGTGTCACTTAGGATATGTGTTGAGCCCATTGGAAAAAGTAAGGCCCACCTTAAAGAAGGTGGCATGGCATGCCTTAGGCAAGAAAGTCCATCATCTAAAGACACATTTTGGACAACAAATGCACTCAAGTGCCATGAGATCAACAAAGGATAAGAATCCCACTTCACATGAGAAGTCCCTCTTCAAAGTCCATATGTGGCCAAGGATTGATCCACTTTGATGCCAAGGCCATGTTTCTCACTTAAGATGTTCCCATCTTTTTACACACATGCATGGACAAGTGGGGGGTAGAAAGGAAACAGGCCCCCAAGAGCAACCCAAATGCCTCATCCCAATGGATTGAAGAGAGCACATAGCCCACTTTGAAGAATATGAGGACCCATTCATGGGTTAACCATGGGCAACTTTATGTGCCTCATCTTGATGAAAATTTTGACCATGAAAATGCAACAAGGAGGTCTACCCACAAACATATGAATCAAAGAAGCTAGGGGTAGAAAGTTGATGCACATAGCCCATATGAAGAATCAAAGTTGAAAATGCCCATGAAAAGGCAAGTTTGGGCAACTTATGTGTACCAACTTTTTCACCAAAAGGGAGACCATTTGAGCACAAAAGAGCATGGCTTGATGAGTCACCCAACCATCATGGATGGATAAGAATGTTACACATAGCCCACTTGAAGATCAAAATCCCAAAATGTCCCAAAGCATGGGACAAAAATGGGCGACTTATGGGTACCATTCTTTCCCACAAATTTAAAGGAAAATCACCCATACATGAGAATGATGGTGGATGACCCACCAAGCCCCAAAGGAAAAGGAGCTATGATTGTATGGATAGCTCACTTGAGGATCATCCATTTGAGGTTGATAGCATTAGAGGGAAACTCTTGAGAACCACATTCCTACCACAAGAAAAACCATTTGAACTTAGTGAGATTGTGGGAACAACTCACTCATGGGACTTGTAGATGGTCAAGTAACTCAAGTCCTCCATCCATTAAAGAAAAGAGCATGAAAAGAAAAAACCCACATGGACAAAGTGTAGTGGTGCACACATTGGTCCAAAGGAATCCAAATTTCAATGAGGACCCAAAAGCCCATCCACATACAGAAACTCCAAGGAGCCCACTACACCTTGTACAAGGATGTACATCATAATCAAGAAATGATGGAAGAGTTGGGCTACTTGTCCATATAGGCCCAACTAGGAAATCTAGCACACTTGAGATCCAAATGAAGAATGGGCTAGTCATCTTGGTCCATACACATGTGAAGAAAGATGGGGTCACTCAAAGTGAGCCCCATGAGCTCAAAACTTGAGATGGGCCCTACCATGCCCATGGGCCCAAGTCTTGGAAAAAAGATGAAAAGAAAAGAGAATTCCAAGGGAAATGACAAGAGAAAGAAAGTAAGAAGGAGCCCAAAATGAAGCATTGGGCCCACCAAATACACCAAGGGCCATGACTTCACTTTGAGCCCATTTGATACATATGAAGAGAGGCCCAACTCCCATGAAAAAGATAGAGTATTTTGCCATGCACACTTGATGACATGGCAAAATCACCCTTTACATGCACATGAAGGGAGTGTGAAAAGAAGAAAGAAAAATGAAGTGGAGAGCTTGCAATGTCCCTCTCCATGCACCACCTTTGAAAAAGACTTGAGATCTAGAAAAAGGCCAAGAATGCTTGGGCCCACCTTCACACCTCTTGGAATAGCTACATGGAAAAAGAAAAGAGTCATGAAAAGAGATAATGAAGAAGGAAAAGGATAAGAAAAGAGAAAGGAAGTGGTCCATACCTTTACTGCTCACCAAAGAAGGACCACCTTGTTGTCCCAAAATGTCTCTAAGGGCCACCACTTGAAAAGAGCAAAGGACCACCAAAGAAGAGAGAGAAAACTTGAAGAAAGAGAGAGTATGAGAGAGAGAAGAGAGAGATTGCACGTTTGAGGGGGCAAGGGTGCCCCATGTTATATAGAAAAGGGGAGGGCACCCTTTTACCCAACCCACTGAAGAGACCAGGAGGCAGAGACCGTCCGGGCGGTCCCATGGGAGGCCGTCCTAGCCCCTACCTACATGAAACGACCTCCCTCCCCCTCTCCTTGGGAAGAACTCCTCCTTGGGAAGGGTGGTTGCAAGTGAATCTTGTACCTCCATGTAAGAATGAAGTGATGGAAGAGAATGGTGAGAAAAAGGAAGAAATCTCACCAAAATCTCACCTCATGAGAAATGGGTGAGAAATTAGGTTGATGATGTGGAAAAGTTCCATGGAATTCTCAAAGAAAAGAAAGGAAAATTTGACTTGGTCAAACAATGATTTCAACCATCCAAAGGCATGACCAGATGATCCAAACCATTTCCAAGAAGAATCCCAAGAATCTCCACCCTTGATTACTGTTCACATGAACAGTTTTGGTCCAAAGACCTTAAACTACGTCGGGATCGACATCCCAAGAGATTTTCAATAAAAGCCGGTATCGGTCTTGATCGCTCGAATTAAGATCCGACGACACCGAGTACTTTAAAAAAAAAATGTCTTTCCTGTTTTGTGCAGTACTGGTCCGAAGACCTTAAACTACGTCGGGATCAAGATCCCGAGGGATTTTCAATAAAAAACCGACATCAGTTTGGATCGAATCAAGACCCGACAATCTCGGATATTTTCAGAAAACCAGAAAAATATATACATCACCTGTACAAAATCTGGTCCGAAGACCTTAAACTACGTCGGGATCAAGATCCCGAGGGATTTTCAATAAAAACCTGGCATCGGTCTTCTTCAAGATCTGGTGGCTCTGGACATTTTCTAAAAAAAAAAAAAAAATGTGATTTCCAGCACTCGCTTGAACAGTTTTGGTCCGAAGACCTTAAACTACGTCGGGATCAATATCCAGAGGGATTTTCAATAAAAACCGATATCGGTCTTGATCAAGATCCGCTGACACCGGACATTTTTCAAAAACAAAAAAAATGTGTTTGCCCCTTTTGTACAGTTTTTGGTCCGAAGACCTTAAACTACGTCGGGATCAACATCCCGAGGGATTTTAATAAAAACCAGCATCGATCCCAGTCTTTAAGACCAACATCGGATGATCTAGATCATTTCGAAAAATAAAAAATATATCACCAGCCTCTCTTTTAAAGTTTTTGGGTCCGAAGACCTTAAACTACGTCGGGATCAATATCCCGAGGGATTTTCAATAAAAACCGGTATCGGTCTTGATCAAGATCCACTGACACCGGACATTTTCGAAAAACAAAAAAAATGTGTTTGCCCCTTTTGTACAGTTTTTGGTCCGAAGACCTTAAACTACGTCGGGAATAAAATCCTGAGAGATTTCCAATAAAAACCAGTGTCAATCTTGACCGTTCAAAATTGAGATTTTATGACCTGGAACAGTTTTCGAAAAATCGCAAAAAAGAATGTATTTTCAGCATGTACATATTTACAGTCTGAAGACCTTAAACTACACTGGGATTAGTTTCTCGGGAGACCTTTGTTGCTTTTAACAAAAACCGGCATCGATCCCAGCCATTCGAGCCAGGATCTGATAACCCGGATCATTTCAAAAATACTAAAAGTATTTTAAAGTTTCCACAAAAACCAGCATCAATCTCGATCATTCGAGCTGAAATCTGGAACTTTTTTCAAAAAAAACAAAAAAAAAAAATGATTCACCAAAAATTTCAACTGCACAAATTCATCTCCAGTGGTCCGAAGACCTAAAACTACACTGGGATTAACTTCTCAGGGGGCTTTCTTTCCGAACCTGTTCCAGGCATGGCTGACACTTGATCGTACGGGTGTCTAGGAATCTTCTAAACAGGTAAGGACTGATGCGGGCAGAACTCCGCAACCCTGTTCGTGTTGAACGCACCGTGATAGACAACCTTGATTTGAAAGTCACTGTTGAATCTGACGGATGTTCCCTGTTCCTAAAACTCATGAAGGGGATTAAGGCTGTTGGGAGGTGGAGCGCACCCTCATGGAATTGTGAGCAACGTAAGGCCCCAAACTGGATTGACTAAGGGAAATGTGAGGATGTGGCCTATTTTGTGGCCGAAGGAGTCCGTAAGACGATACGTGGTCTATGTGCATTGCACATGAGGAATAGGCAATTTTGTGGGTGTGTTGACTGAAAACCCTCAAGAATCTCCTCATCCGAAGATGTAAAACTACGGCACTTAACTGTGTGAGATTCGTCTTGCTCGTTGACGTAAAATGGATCGGGTGCCTTACCAGCAGTAGAAGCTGGAAGTGGATGAAAATTCCATACTTTTCCTTGCATTTCAGAAAAATCATAAAATACCAAAAACATTGCAAAATCACCTTTTCAAAAATCACAAAAATATTTCCCTTGCTTTCAACAAAACATTGTAAAAAATTACAAAAATATTTCCCTCGCTTTCAATCCAAATATTGCCAACAATCACAGAAAATATTTCCCTTGCATTCAAAGAAAATATTTCAAAAATTACAAAAAATATTTCCTGTGTTTTCAATAAACCGATCTCTATCCTGACCACTCAGGTAAAGATTCGGACCACATATTTACAAAAAATTACAAAAAATTGTCAGTATCCCCAACACTACAATTCAGGAGTCTTGAACTCCGCTCACTTCACAGTATGGGATGACGGATCCAATCGCCTGCAAATTGGAATCTTGACCAAAACGGGCAACCAAACACCATCTCAATCACATGTATGCCCAGAAGAACATCTTGAAGTCGAATGATATCCTCGTACATTCTCATTAGCAAAGAAACAGCATTTTGGGACGATGGGACCTGATCGATCACGAGTCGGGATCTTGACCAACCCGCTGACCAAACATCCGTATCAAAAAGGAAAATCCCCAGGGGAGCACAACCCCGCAAGCAATAAGCTCAAAGTTCTCTACACCCACAGCAAAAGCAAAATCATCAAACGAGAAGAGACTGAGCCAAGCCATGCATTCATCATGCATCTCCATGTATCAGCATCCATTACATCCATCATCATGTTTACCTGCTTTTAAAATAAAAGTCGGTTAGCCAAAAGCCCCACAGGCATCCCTAGTGGAGGCACGTGCAGACCAGATTTCCTATTTTAAAAAGATAAAAAAATATTTCTATTCGCAAATAAAAACCCCACGGAGTATCACTCCCCAGAGTGGGTACCTTTTCAAAAATCCAAAAAATATTTTCCTAGTAGAGCGTTCTGTCTCTAAAACACCAGGAGATCTTCCATATCTCTGGGTAGGAGCTAACGCAAAAACAAATAAGATCCGATGTCTCGCGGTTTCCCCGGAGACCATCGGATCCAATGCACTCAAAGTACGGTCGAATTGAACTCCAGTGTCAGTGCGGTCGTACCATATGCCAAGATACAAAAAGATGAAAGCCAAAAGGCTCGGTCACAGAAACCATTTGAACAGGTGGAAACGATGAATTGTAACCCAAGTATCAAAATCAGCAGATTGGGTGGAAAGAGTTCACCCGCACATACCTAGGCATGGATGCCTAAAGTTCCTTGACTGAGTCCAAGTCGGCGTAGTAGAATCCCGTAAGACTATCTGACGCAGGGCGTCTAACCACTTTGACAGTCAAGCGAAAAAAAGTACTCCTGGAGTGATCTGGGAAAACATCAAACATCACACAATCAGTCTCAGGGTCAGCAACCTCGTAAGACTAGCGGACGCAGAGGCTCTGCTGTACCTTCGATGTTAGTACCGATCGGGAATGGAAGGGTTGCGATTGGGTACCCAGGTTGCAGCGCATGCAGGGACAATCGTAACGTTTTCTCCAAACTCTCGCGGTATGTGCGAGTTATCAATTTCAGACAATCAACTAACTCAGATACAAAGGACAACAAAGATTCCAGACCACAATCAAGGAAAGAATGAATTGCAAACCAAGCATCAAAACCAGCGGATCGGGTGGAAAGAGTCCACCCGCACATACCTAGGCGTGGATGACTGAAGTACCTTGACTGAGTCCAAGTCGGCGTAGTAGAATCCCGTAAGACTATCTGACGCAGGGCGTCTAACCACTTTGACAGTCAAGCGAAACAAGTACTCCTGGAGTGATCTGGGAGAACATCGAACATACAATCAATCACAGGGTCAGTAACCTCGTAAGACTGTCGACGCAGAGGCTCTGCTGTACCTTTCCGATGTTAGTAGCGATCGGGAATGGAAGGGTTGCGATTGGGTACCTAGGTTGCAGCGCATGCAGGGACAATCGCAACGTTTTCTCCAAACTCCCGCGGTATGTGCTAGTGATCGATTTCCAAACGATCAACTGGCACAGATGCAAAGGCAAGCAATGATTTCAGACCATGATCCATGAATGACCGGGTCAGAAGTGGGGTGTCCACTCGCTTTGGCATTCGGTTGCACGCAACCTCTGCCAAAGAGGGGCATCTGTAGACACCCCACCTTCGGCTACACTGTTGGTAGAGATAGGTGGTTGAATGGAGGACTATACCCCTAAATCCCAAGTCCAAACTCAGCCAAACTCACCCTTGTAAGCCCCATTCCATAGCCCAGATCAAGCCTGAACCCAGTCAACCCAGTCTTAAACATCAGCCTGAAAAACCCACCAGAAAAAAAGCCAGTCAAAAAATCCCAAAAAAGTCAAAGTCACTGAGTTAACCCGCTCAGTTAACCCGCTGAGTCAACCCGTCGAGTCAAAACACCGAGTCAACCCACCGAGTCAACCCGTCGAGTCAAACCACCGAGTCGACCCGCTGGGTCAACTCACTGAGTCGACCAGCGAGTCCAACAGCAGCCCCGAGAGAGCGGCCGTACTCGCTGGAAACTGAGGAGCGGCCGTACGGGAGGCCCATAGCAGGCCGCCCGAAAAAAATTACGCAAACTGCCACTCTCTGCTGCTATAAATACCCCCCTCCCCTTCTCATTTCAACATCCCTTCAAGTCCAGCCAATCCGGGTGCGGTCCGAGTCCTCATCCACCCCTTAGCCCATTTTTCCACCAAGGAGAGCCCGAGTGAGGAGAGCCTAGCCCTGTTCCAGCCCAGCCTGACCACTGGTCCAAGCCTCCCAAGCCATCCAAATCTTGATCCAGCCACTCGAAGCCAATCCTTGCGACACCTCCGTCCACCCAGCTACTCTTTTCCAGCATCATTTCATTTGCATCTAGCATAAGTGCAACATTTACTTTTCTTCCAACCCCCCTGCTTCACTACAAGCACCTTGATTATTCAAGCACACTGCATATGTCTTTATATTAAGCGACTGTCAGTTCGAGCGTTTGCTCTGGGCTTGCCCGTTGTTGGAACCTGCCCATCAGAAACTCTTACTGTTCAGACCTGCATTCACGTACATATCACTATAAGCACTTTGAATATTCAAGCACACAGCATGCATCATCTCGCATAAAGCACCTGTCAGTTTGAGCGTACGCTCTGGGCTTGCCCGTTGTTGGAACCTGCCCATCAGAAACTCTTACTGTTCAGACCCGCATTCATGCATCATGTCATCCATGAGAATATACGAGGATTAAACTAGACTTTCAAGTATCCGATCGATTCTGTGAAGTAGAGACCGTACTTCAGGTACGGGCAGTGTGTGGGGTGCTTAACCTCTTCCCACCCTGTAACCGTGATCCCTTACCTTGAATCTCTGGCCGCAGATCAATAGGAGTCATTTTAGAGGAAGGAATCTTCGGATTCCCTTCTCTAACGTTTCTACGGGGTCTAGCCGACTGTAGATTCGAAGTAACTGGCTAGTGGCGACTCTGGTCTTATATAAACTCATTTAAACATATCCAGCTTAACACGACAACCAAACGAAGCCCTCGAGAACGAGGCAAGCCAGTGGCACAAACGGCGATTTCGCACTCACGCATCCTCATCTCCTTCTTTTCCGAAAGGAAAGGGGAAGGGAGAAGAACGTCGTGTGGGAGCGCGGAAAATCGGCGAGGGTCCACAGTTGTGTGCCTCCTTTTTTTTTTTAACACCCCCCCCTTTTTTTTGCAACATTCTTTTTTTTTCCTCTTCTTTTTTTTGGCTTTTGAACCCTTTATTTGGAACACTTATTGATGGACGGGAAGGGATTCTCAGAGGTCTAAGCCTTGACCTCTTGACTTCAGCTCTACTAATGTAACTCTTGATAAGGTTGGATTGGCTTACTTGTGAGAGATTTTCACGTTGTCGGCGTTGATTGGCTTTGGAAGATCCTTACCCCTTAGGCTGGTGAGTCGAACGGTGCCTCCCAGAAGAAATTCACTGATTCTTGGGACTTGCCCCTTGAGTCTGATAAATGCAGCAGTGCTTGTTGTAAACCCGATATGACTTTTCTTTCTTTGGCTTCATTCTTCATCAGCACTCACGGTGACATGATTTTGACTCGAACTTATAGGTCTGTCTTCTGATTTTAAGCTTCTTGAGGAGCTCCTCCATTCTTAGATTTTGAAGGACATCCCATTGCTAACATTGATAGCATGTGGGAACCCTTAACAATTGATGATGTCATTCTTCATGAGAATTATTGTGCGAGATCAGAATGTTACCTCCTTCCTTTTTGTGAAGTAATCAATTGTTAGATGATGCCGAGTTGATCTTTCTGTTGATGCAGATACCTCATACAGGGAATAGCTGGAGCATTGTCAGGTTGAAGCGCACACATGGATTCGATGTGCATGCTGCTGACACTTGAAGTATTTGCTGACATATTGGCAACAATCTTGTCTTCATTGAGTTACGAGATTTCTCTGATCATTCGTTTGGTCGCATACTCCAGCGTGGAATGTAAGCATAGTCTTGGCAGCATCTCCTTGATAGGCTTGATGATTTTTTGATCGAGTCTGGATAAGTCTTCATAGGGCGCAAGATTGGGAAGTCACGACTTCAAAAATTCGATCATTCTCTGCTTATTTTTCAGGGACAAGGATTGTTAATGCACACTTCCTTATGGGTCTCAGGAGATCTTAGGTTTATAATTTTGAAACTTTTTGAGATGACATCGGCTTTTGGTTCGAACTTTCGAGGAGACCCTCTAAGTTTGGGAGTCAGCTCATCATTTTCCACATCATTTGGCTTTGTCCAGACCCTTGAGTTTGAAGTCCAACTCTAGATCGAAATCTTATGAGTCAACTCCATACTCAAGTGCTTTGACAGACAGACTTGACACTTTTATTGAAAAAGATTTCTAAAAATTTTTTTGCTTTCAAAGATTTTCTGGTTTTTTGGAATTTTGTGAATATCTGGATTTTTTGAACTTTTTGGACTTTTTGAAATTTTAATTTTTTTTTTTGAAATATTTGGTGTTTTGGGTTTTTGAATCTTCTGATTTTTTATTTTTTTGAAATTTTTTTTGTAAAGGACCTGAGCAAGATGGCGATGTGAACCAGATGTTGCTTGATTCGGCTCGGGGAGCCGAGCACTGTCGACTTTTATTGGCCGTCATGGGGACTACAAACCTGTTACTGCCCTGCACTCCTTCCCCTCAGGAGGCAGGGCCAGAGGGATCAGTAGGCCAACCCTCATCGTTGTGCCCAAACGTCATGGTAGATCTGAAATTGGGCTCTGAGTCGGTGTCGGATGCGATTTCTCCTGGTTCGTCCCCGATGAATTGTAGCTCTTCGGGTTCATCTGGCTGAGGTAGGACTAGGATGGCAGTCCAGTCGATCGGGGGAAATTCCTTCCCCTTGCTTAGGTCTTCTTCAGTCAGCTCTGTCAGACTCAATCTGCTCACTTGATTATTGAAGGTGGAATCCAGCCCATCATCAGGATAGGTAATCCCTGCATTGATAAACTGGATTGGTGTGCAGATGCAGAGATTCCTTTTTTCTTGATGACCCTGTCTTCTTCTGGTACTTTCGTGCATAATCCGAGTAGGTTGATATCGCAGTCTTTCTCTATCCACATTCTCTTGAACTCCCATGATTCGGGTCGAGTCTTGATATTCGAGCTGATAGTAGAAGGTTTGACGCTCGACAGGAAGGAAGATGTAGTTTGATCCAATGGGACATGCGCGAGGGAAGTAATTTGCATTGTGATGGTATGAGACCCCCCCATTAAAGCGTTGTATGTCCATGGCTAGGATGGTATGCTCTCGGAGGTTGGATGCTTCTACCATGGGAAATTGTCCGGGATAGGTAATGATGGTGATCGCCCTATCTCCAAAGATGTGCTTGACCCTTTGGTGAAGATTTGAAGAGATGGCACCGATTCTGTGAAACCAGGTCCAATCGGAAAGGAGATGGAATGAAGCTGAGATGTCCAAGACTTGAAGAGTGATGGTTGATGTTTTTGCATCGATCCGAACCTGGACATCAATCTCCCCTTCGACCTCCTCGATAGTGGCCACATAATTGAAGCTAGGCCCCAATTCTGCTAGGGCATGTGGCATGCTGTCCAAGGAAGGGTCTTCTTCTTGGAGGACGATGGCTGAAGTAGAAGCCGAATAGACAGGTGCGGTGGGCAAGTTGTGCCCCTGGTTGTTTGCTGGAGAAACGGGCAGGCTTTGCCCCTGGTAAGCTGGAGTGGACAAGCTGTGCCCCTGATTGACTATTGCTGAGACGGGCAAGTTGTGCCCCTGGTTTGCTGATGCTGTGTTAGGGAGATTGTCCCCTTGGTTGACTGAGATGGGCTGATTGTGCCCATGGTTAGAAATGGGTGCGAAGAATGAATCGACTGAAGGTGCCCCTTGCATAATGATGAGCTTTGGGATTGAAATAACCGAGGGTGCCCCTTGCCGGATGAGAGGCTCGAACTCTAAACTAGAGTCGATGGCACGAATAAACTGGAGAGGAGGCTCTTCTTGGCTGATGACAACTGGACAGGCAGGATGTGCCCCTTGCATTGCGGAGACTGGACCGACTGGATATGCCCCTTGCAGGATGAGGGGTTCTGAAACTGGACTGGTTAAGGGTGCCCCTTGCCAACCTTGATTAGGGAACTGTGAGTTCCATCTTGACTGTTGCTGTTGTTGCGGTTGTTCATGCCGAGGGAGGAATAGTGCACTTCGGTAGAGGCGACAAGATCATCCTCTTCCATTGGGAGATGGGAACATTACCATTATCGCTCTCGTATCCGGTAGGCTCACCCTCCACTATCGGTTGTACTGGAGAGGCCTGCTGAGGCCACCAAGGGGAGATCATCCCAGCCCTTATTCCGGCTTCGACTTGTTCCCCTGCGCAGATGAGTTGGCTGAAGTCCGCATATGGATGTGAGACAAGGTATCCATAGATACTTGGATTTGCCGAGTGGACGATCATGGAGATTTGCTCCTCGTCGTCGATGGGAGTCTTCATTCTAGCGGCCATGGCCCGCCACCGTCCAACGTAAGCTGATAATGTTTCGTCACTTCTTTGTCTAAGAGCTGCGAGGTCCGCTCTCCTGGGTGACATGTTAAGATTGTATGCGAACCTGTCGACGAAAGCCTGTGACAGCTGCTCCCAAGTCCTGATGCGATGACAGTCCAATGATGTGTACCAGTCTAGGGCATCATCTTTCAGAGACTTTTGAAACAGACGGATCAACGCTCCGTCATTGCTTGCCATAGCATCTAGCTCCCCACAAAATGATCTTAAGTGGTCTATAGGACACCTTGTCCCATCATATCTTTTAAATTTTGGTACCTGAAAGCCTTGAGGTACCATTGCATCGGGAAATGGACAAAGGTCCCTGAACTTAGTGGATGGAAGATCCACCCCTTGCTGCTTCTGCAACTTTCTCTTCATCTCTCGCATCTGCTCTCGGAGTTGCTCTATTTCGAAGGGACCAGATGAAGGAGATCTTGCCCCTTGCCAGGACTGAGATGGCCCCCTTTCATAATAATTGGTGTCATTGATGCTCCTAAAATTCCTGCTTGAAGAAGGTTGGGCCTGGTAATTACTCCCATTGTAGGGACTTTGTTGGACTGGAGCTGAGAAGAGAGACTGCGAAGAAATCCCAGTCACAGGAGAATATTTAAATTGGTTGGAATTCCCATTAGGGAGAGATTGTTGGAATTGAATGGGATTCTGGGTTGTGGGATGTGACTGAAAATGGCTCTTGTTTGCAGGAGGATACTAGAAGAAATGCCCTGAGGTCGAGAGTTGTCCTGATTGAGGACCTTCATTAGGAGGGTATCGAAAGTCCTGCGCCACCCCTGATAGTTGTGGTTGAGATGAACTGGAGGCTGGAAGAGATGCTTGTCGTGGTTGTTGAACTGGACCAGCTTGATTGCTGGCTGCTGAAGCCTGGGCTTGTGTGAATCGGAGAAGTATTTCCTGCATGGCCTTCATGCTTTGTTGTAGCTCTTGGATGCCAGGAATTGACATGGATTCACTCGAGTTTAACAGTGGAGAGGAAGCCTCAGGTATTGGGAATGGGAGAGCCATGTCGATTTTGTATTGGACGTGGCAGGGTGATTTGGTTTGGAGGAGTAATGGTGGGAAGTATGCACTATTTTTTTTTGGGTTTTGGGATTTTCTATTTTTTTTTTGTTTTGGGTAGAATGCTATGCAGATGAGATTGTATGAGGACTAATGACTTTCAAGTATAGGAATGATTCTGTTTTTCAAGTTGGATCACGACTAGTAGGACTAGCTCATCCCCAGCAGAGTCGCCATTCTATGGACCCTCGCCGTTTCCGCGCTCCCACACGACGACGTTCTCGTCCCTTCCCCTTTCGGGAAAAGAAGGAGAGGAGGATGCGTGAGTGCGAAATCGCCGTTTGTGCCACTGGCTTGCCTCGTTCTCGAGGGCTTTGTTTAGTTGTCGTGTTAAGCTGGATATGTTTAAGTGAGTTTGTATAAGACCAGAGTCGCCACTAGCCAGTTACTTCGAATCTACAGTCGGCTAGACCCCGTAGAAACGTTAGAGAAGGGGATCCGAAGATTCCTTCCTCTAAAATGACTCCTATTGATCTGCGGTCAGAGATTCAAGGTAAGGGATCACGGTTACAGGGTGGGAAGAGGTTAAGCACCCCACACACTGCCCATACCGAAGTACGGTCTCTACTTCACAGAATCGATCGGATACTTGAAAGTCTAGTTTAATCCTCGTATATTCTCATGGATGACATGATGCATGAATGTGGGTCTGAACAGTAAGAGTTTCTGATGGGCAGGTTCCAACAACGGGCAAGCCCAGAGCGTACGCTCGAACTGACAGGTGCTTAATGTAAGACGTATGCAGTGTGCTTGAATGATCAAGGTGTTTTATGGTGAAGCATGAATGCAGGTCTGAACAGTAAGAGTTTCTGATGGGCAGGTTCCAACAACGGGCAAGCCCAGAGCATACGCTCGAACTGACAGGTGCTTAATTTAAGACATATGCAGTGTGCTTGAAGAATCAAGGTGCTTGCAGTGAAGCAGGGGGGTTGGAAGAAAAGTAAATGTTGCACTTATGCTAGATGCAAATGAGATGATGCTGGAAAAGAGTAGCTGGGTGGACGGAGGTGTCGCAAGGATTGGCTTTGAGTGGCTGGATCAAGACTTGGGTGGCTTGAGAGGCTTTGACCAGTGGTCAGGCTGGGCTGGACCAGGCTAGACTCTCCTCACTCGGGCTTTCCTTGGTGGAAAAATGGGCTAAGGGGTGGAGAAGGACTCGTAACGCACCCGGACTGGCTAGACTTGAAGGGATGCTGAAATGAGAAGGGGAGGGGGGTATTTATAGCAGCGAGCAGTGGCAGAGCTCGTAATTTATTTTGGGCGGCCCATAGCAGTGGGCCGCCCATACGGCCATTCCTCGATTTCCAGCGAGGTACGGTCGCACCCTCGGGGCTGCTGCTTGACTCGTTGGGTCGACTCAGTGAGTTGACTCAGCGGGTCGACTCGGTGGTTTGACTCAGCGGGTTGACTCGGCGGTTTTGACTCGGTGTTTTGACTCGACGAGTTGACTCAGCGGGTTGACTCAGCGGGTTAACTCAGCGGGTTTGACTCAGTGGGTTGACTCAGTGAGTTTAACTTTTTTTTGAGATTTTTTGGTTGGCTTTTCTTATGGGGGGTTTTTCAGGGTGATGTTTAGGACTGGGTTGACTGGGTTTGGGCCTGAACTGGGCTATGGAATGGGGCTTACAAGGGTGAGTTTGGCTGAGTTTGGACTTGGGATTTGGGGGTATAGTCCTCCATTCAACCAGCTATCTCCACCAACAGTGTAGCCGAAGATGGGGTGTCTACAGTACGGAAGTGAAAGTTGGTACAATTAATTAACTTGATGACTTATTTTCAGAAGTTATAATTAAAGTGAAGAGGCCACATACCTGATCACAATAACGAATCATTCAATAAACTAACCACTGCAGAAGGATTCACCACTTTGTACGGGTAAAATAAATTGAAGCAGTTATTTAAACTATATCATTCGATTGGTAATTTAAATGTCCATATAAAAGTTCTTACGCATGATCGACCGCCGCAACATATGTGTGCATTCCATGTGTAGGTGTGTAGGCATGATGTTTGTAAAAAAACATGTCCAAAAAAAATATACATCCAAAGTTGTTTTCTAATTGAAACGAAAGCATTTGTAAGCATCCAAAAAAAATTCATGGTCTCATTGCTTTCGATTCAGCATTCGATTTCTCCCCTCCTTAACAACCATCAAAAGTTGGGTCCAGTAGCATCCTCACGAACTTTAACTTTCTTTCTTTAGAAAAATTAAGAAAAGCGGCGTCGTATGACTCTTCCTTAGAAAGTAACTTTGTTGCCCTTAGTACATCAAACTGACTTACTCCCTCCAATTCCTCCAACGCTGGAATGATAAGAGACATCCTACCAAAATCTTTACCTTTATCGATCATTATGGCTATGCATTGCATTGCGTCCCCTATAGTGACCATTCCATTTCCAATCTGTTCAATTGGCTTCACCACTCTTGCTTTCTTCTTTGAATTAACAGTGTTGTTGGTTTTCGCTGATGCGTTAACATTCTCCAATGGACTCGGCTGCGAACTATTTTTGCCTCGACGACTATCGAATGACCAATTGATGTCTAGATCTGTGTCTCCTAACTCTTCAGGAGACCTAACGTTGATGTCGGCATTCAAATCGACAGTGTGGCTCGAGATATTATCGATATCGTGCCATGTCATACTACTTGATGCTGGAGGTAAGTTTTCAGTTACACATGCTTTGCCAATAGCTCTGTCATTTCCAAATACATACTCGAGATCATCGTACCTGGGTACAATTTTTCCTTGGAATTGAACAGCATCTAGGTAAGACTATTACAAAAAAAAAAAAATCAGTTAACTTCCCTTGCTTACATAAATTAACATTAACTATTATTGTAAATGTTGATAAATCAATCTTACCCTAATATAGTCTACCCAAACTTCGTCAGTAGCAACAACGATATTTAGCTCTGGATCCCAACCAAAACCTGATGTATTGCGCGAGTCTTTCACAATGAAGTAATTCTTTTTTACCGTGCGAATGCGATTCTTTACATTGTCATTCGTGATTAGTATGCCCAATTTCAATCTCATGTTCTCAACTATTGGGGTGTATGAGTCTTTATTAAAACTAGATCCGCTCCGTCGACCATTAACCACAAGCTCCATTAGACTGTCAATTAAAATGTTGTCCATCTCGTCCGTTCAACGAAGTATACCACCTATTTGTGATGTGTCAGTATGTTTATTGGTGGTATATTTCCTTGGAGTTCTTCTCGGGGTAGGTATATCAGATGGTAACGTGCTTCTATCAGGGGACGAAAATAAAGAACGCCTATTTGACGTCATGTTGGTGATAGTGTCTTCAAGGATCTACAAGAGCATGAAATAGGAGAATAAAATATAAGATAAGATGTTATACGACATACAGAACTACATGGTTTGACAAAAACAAGTTATGGTATTGACAACTACATATTCACACATTCGCATTGATCGTATGGTACCCATAAAAAACTAACAACAGTCCATCCTAGTTCATATGACTCATTGGATAGTCATTCCACATTCGATTTGTGATTTCATCACGTTTTCTTGCCCATACTTTTCTCTCTTGTTGGGTGGCATTCATCAGTAATTGGTCTTCATCCAAGGTAGATATTACGACAGGAGACGGGATAACACCATCGGCGACATCATGCGATCTACCGTTAACGTCGAATAAGTCGGCCTCTCCTGAGGTATGAATGAAGTTGTGTACTACACAACAGGCAAGCATAATCTTTACCTGTGTAAGAAAATGATATTGTGGAGCTGTCTTTAGAATTGAAAACTTGGTTTTTAGTACTCCAAAGCAGCGTTCTATCATGTTCCGTAATTATGCATGTCGATAATTGAATAATTCCTTGGCATTAGCTGGATTGCGACTTGTACGATATTCATTGAGATGATAATGTATGCCACGGTAAGGTATCATAAATTTGAGGGAGTGAGCATGTCCAACATCGACTGCATAATATTTACCTACATTTGTTTGTAAAGTGTAATCAACATAATTGGTCATTAGTGGCCACTACTATAACGTAGATAAAGATTTCCTCAATGAATTTACCATCTGGGAGTGTAAATGGATCGTGTGAGTAGGTCAATTCATTTTGTAAAACACGTGCATCAGAAACCGACCCTTCCCATCCAATTAGGACGTAAACAAACTTCATGTCAAATTTACAGGTAACCATAACATTTTGAGAAATATTTCTCTTTTTATTTCGGTACACTGCACTTTCCAGAGATGAAACGAACGCTGGAATATGTGTCCCATCTATTTCACCAATACAGTCCTAATTACCATTTAACACTAGTTAGGGGTCTATGATATTTAATAGTTATTTAAAAAATAAAAAAGATAAAGTATTAAACATACATTATTAATTACCTGAAAGTAGTCATTCCAAAGTAGATTTGTTGAAATCTCCACAGGAGTTTCGGGTGAAGGCAATTTCACAGTAGTCAGCGTAGGGTGAAACGACTACATCCAAGACTCGATGAAAATAATGACTCACAATTTACCCTGACCAGATGAAATGATTTCCAATCATCCTGTTTCAAACATTATGACCTAACGTATGTAGGAACATGACAAGTTGTTCTTCCATACTGACATGTTTGGAATCAGTTAATAAACTCTTATCCCGCAAAGTGGAGCATAGGTTGAAGAGTGAAGACTTCGTCACCCTTAATTGAAAGATGCAGTCGGTGTCCCTTACCCTTATAATCCCATTGTAGACACCCCACCTTCAGCTACAATGTTGGTAGAGATAGCTGATGAATGGAGGACCATACCCCTAAATCCCATGTCCAAACCCAGCCAAACTCACCCTTGTAAGCCCTAATCCATAGCCTAGCTCAAGCCTGAACCCAGTCAACTCACCCCTAAAACATCATCCTGAAAAACCCCTCATAAGAAAAACCAGTCAAAAAATCCTTAAAAAGTCAAACTTTGTGAGTCAACCCGCTGAGTCAAATCACCGAGTCAACTCACTGGGTCAGTCCAGCCCACGCACCCAGTCAACTCACCGTATCAACCCATTTTTCAAACCCAGTCAACTCACCTAGTTTCGAACCACAGCTTCGGAGCAGGTCCAGGACTCCGAATCTCGGGCTTTTCTGCTTCAGGTTTGGAGGCCGTACGCTCCGAAGCCGGAGCAGCGCGGCCGTACGGGCGGCCCTCAAGGTACTGGCCCAAAACTATTTACAAGAGTTGCCACTCTCCGTTGCTATAAATACCCCTTCCCCCCTTCACATTCAGCATCCCTCAACTCCCAGTGAAATCCCATTAGTTCCGAGTCCATTTCCATCCCTTAGCCCATTCCTCCACCAGGAAGAGCCCGGTGAGAAGAGCTTAGCCCCGGTCCAGCCTAGCCTGACCCTGTTCTAAGTCTCCCAAGCCACCCAAGTCTTGATCTAGCCACTCGAAGCAAACCCTTGCGACACCTCCGTCCATCCATCTACTATTTTATTAGCATCATCTCATTCGCATCTAGCATAAGTGCAACATTTACTTTTCTTCCAACCCCCTGTTTATCATGTCACTACAAGCACTTTGATTATTCAAATACACAGCATGCATCCCACATAAAGCACCTCTCAGTTCGAGTGTATGCTCTGGGCTTTCCTGTTAATGGAAACCTGCCTATCAGAAACTCTTACTGTTCAGACCTGCATTCATGCATCATATCATTCATGAGAATGTACGAGGATTAAATCAAACTTTCAAGTGCTAGTTCGATTCTGTGAAGTAGAGACCGTACTTCGGTACGGGCAGTGTGGGGTGCCTAATATCTTCCCACCCTGTAACCGTGATCCCTTACCTCGAATCTCTGGCCGCAAATCAAAAGGAGTCATTTTAGAGGAAGGAATCTTCGGATTCAATTCTCTAACATTTCTACGGGGTCTAGCCGAATGTAGATTCATAGTAACTGGCTAGTGGCAACTCTGGTCTTATACGAACTCATCCAAACACATCAGCTTAACACGACAACCGAGAAAAAGCCCTTGAGAACGAGGCAAGCCAGTGGCACAAACGGCAATTCATGCGCACGCACCATCCCTTTTTCCGAAAAGGAAGGGAGAATCCGGGAGTGCAGAGAGGCGAGCGTCCACACAGTGTCATCAGAAGAGAGAGACGAGGGAAGAGAATCTGCCCAACCCCGACCGATAGAAGAGAAGAGATATAGCAGAGCCAGCCGGAAGATTATGAGAAATATGGGATTCTTCGACCAAGGTTCAAGCACGAAGAAGAGATTGCTAGCTCCATTCGAAGAATATAAGCAAGTATAAAGAAACGGAGAAGGTCTAAGAGCCAAGGCAAGCATCGACATGGTAACTATCGGCCCTGTAGAAGAAATTCAGTTGCAAGATCCTATCGACATTGTCCTACCAAGTGTCGCACCCGTGCAACTAGAAGATGGTGGACAACCAACAATTGATGAACTTGAAGAGGTGAATTTGGGAACCCTCGAAGATCCCAGCAACACATATTTGAGTAGAAACGTCCAAAAAAATGAAAGAGAATACATACAGCTGTTGAAGGATAATAAGGACATCTTCGCCTGGATGTATTCAGAAATGCCAGGGCTCAGTCCTGACAATCGCCATGCATAAGCTGAGCATCATGAAGCAGAAGAAGCCAGTGAAGCAACCTCAAAGACGATTTCACCCTGACTTCGTACCCAAGATTGAGGAAGAAATCAAGAAACTGATTCAGGCTGGGTTCGTTCGAGAGGTGAAGTACCCTTGATGGATTTCAAACATCATGCTAGTGAAGAGGAAGAGTGGACAAATTCGGGTTTGCGTCGACTTCCGTAATCTTAACGAAGCCTACCCTACAGACGAGTTCCCTTTGTCGATTCCAGAGTTATTGATTGACAGCACAACAAGACATGCAATGATGTCTTTCATGGATGAGTATGTGGGATACAATCAAATTCGCATGGCTCCAGAAGATGAAGAAGCTACAGCTTTCCACACAACTCTCGGCATCTACTGTTACCGCGTAATGCCCTTCGGGTTGAAGAGCGCAGGGGCAACGTATCGGCGCTCAATGCAAGTTATATTTCAAGATATGATGCACAAACACGTTGAATGCTATGTAGATGATTTGGTCGTGAGGTCAACCGATCATGAACAACACAGAGAATACTTGAGGCAAGTGTTTCAACGGTTACGCAAGAAGAGTCTCCATATGAATCTGTTGAAGTGCGCATTTAGGGTTGCGTCCGGCAAATTCTTGGGCTTCGTTGTCAGGCATAGGGGCATAGAAATCGACCCCACGAAGATTAAAGCCATCATAGAAATGCTGCCTCCGAAGAACCTGAAACAGTTGAAGAGTTTTCAAGGCCGCGTGGCATACCTGAGAAGATTCATCTCAAACCTGGCTGGTCGTTGTCAGCCATTTTTTCGCCTCAACCAGAAAGATGTTAAATTCGAATGGGATGATACCTACTAAAAGGCCTTTGATTCATTAAAAGGAATGCTCAGCATTCTTGAGTCCTCAGTCGTTCCAATCAAAGGAAAGCCACTGATTTTATACATCGCAATAGGAGATAACTCACTAGGGGCACTCCTGGCATAAAAGAACGAAGAAGAGAAGGAGAATGCGCTATATTATTTGAGCCACACGTCGGTGGGGGCCGAATTTAACTATTTAGCAATTGAGAAGTTATGTCTTGCTCTCATTTTCGCTGTGAAGAAACTTAGACATTACTGCCTCTCGCACCAAATAACATTGATATCGAAGGCGGACCCGATCAAGTTCCTCATGAACTAGCCTATGCTGTCTGGGGGCTTAGCTAAGTGGGCCCTTCTCCTCTTTGAATTCGACATCACATATGTCCTAGCCCGAGCTATTAAAGGACAGGCAATCGCAAATTTTCTCTCTCCGCATCTAGTCCCGAGTAATGAAGAAATAGAATGCGATCTCCCAGATGACCAGGTTATGATGGTCGAAGAACCACAACTCTGGCAGATGTACTTTGACGGAGCCTCCAGGTCAACAGAGGCAGGAGCAGGAGTTATATTTATCAGTCCGTAGGGAGATTTGCTGCCCTACTCATTTACGATCGTGCCAGCTTACACCAATAATGAAGCAGAATATCAAGCCCTCATCATCGGATTACAGCTCACCCTAGATATGCGAATCAAAGCAATACAGATCTATGGTGACTCCAGGCTAGTCATCGGACAGTTGACGACAAAATATGAGATCCGCAAACTGGAGTTGTCACCTTTCTACCACCAAGCGCAATCACTGTTCGACCAATTTCATAACAGTAACATTTCATAAATACCGAGGCAGGAGAATGTACAGGCCGATGGGTTGGCCAGTCTGGCCGCTGCTCTAGCTAATCCCGGGGGCAGCCCACTTCAAGTAACAATTGAGGAAAGAAGAATTCTACCGACAACTGTACTGCGTGGTGGTGAATTAAGTGTAAACCCCATCTGTTGCTTTTGCCGCCTGGGGCATGGACGTGATCGGACCGATCAACCCACCCTCATCCCAGGGGCATTAATACATCCTGGCCGCAACAGATTACTTTTCCAAATGGGCTGAAGTAGTAGCACTTAGGAATGTGAAGGCTAAACATGTCGAAGGTTTCATCCGTCATACTATACTATACCATACCGACATGGTATTTCCGAGAAGATCACCACCGACAGCGGAACACCCTTTAAGAATGCTACCATCGACAAGTTATGCACGAAATTCAAGATCAAGCATTGCTATTTGACACCTTATTATCCCCCTGCGAATGGGCTGGCTGAAGCTTTTAACAAGACTATTGTGAAAATTTTGAAGAAAACGGTAGCGAACAATAAGAAAGATTGGGACAAGCGTCTGTCCGAAGCATTATGGGCGTATCAGACCACATATCGCACTGCCACTAAAGCTACACCTTACTCCTTAGTATATGGTACAGAGGCAGTAGTCCCAATGGAGATACAGGTTGACTCGCTGCGGGTTGCACTCCGGCACTTCCCGACATCCGAGCAAAACGCCAGGACCAGAATGGCTTAACTTAATGATCTAGATGAAAAGAGGCTCGCCGCTCAGCAAAGGCTCGAAATGTATCAGAAACAAATCTCAGCTCATACGATAAACGAGTTCGCGGTAGGTCATCTAAAAGAGGCGACTTGGTGTTAATGAAGAAACGTCCGACGCTGACTCAAGGTCCCAAAAGCAAATTCAATCCAAAATGGGATCTAGTATGTATCGTTGATGAAGTTTATTCCAACGGGGCCTATCGAGTAATTGATTGCAAGGGGTAGGGCATTGGTTTGCTGGTGAACGGTCGATTTTTTAAAAGATATTATACTTGACATAAGCTTATTGTTGTGATTTGTAAACACCCCATTAGAGGGAAATGTAATAAACAGATACCAAAAAAAATGATACCACACAATGATTAAATCTAAATATTAATCATCCATTTTGTGCTTACACAGGTATGAGAAAGGTCGTTAAAACTCAGGACACATCCAGTATGGCACCCTGCACTTTTTAAGACCATCAAGAATTGAGATAAGCCCTAAATCAAAACTCCATCAGATCCTTTTCACATGGGCGTAGGTTTGAGTCCTAACAGGGGGACGTTCCTTTACAAATGGCCTAATTTATTTGCATCCAAACTCAAATAAAGAAATAACGAGTAGGCTAAAGACACAATATAGATCCAAAATTACAATAGTATACATATTGTTACAATATCCATTACAACATGTTCCAAATTACAAATGGAGGCGGTTACAGTTCAACCATCTAAATTTTCATACATTGTTCTAACATATCAATTGCAGAACTTTGGATACCCCTTTACGCCGCCTCTGCTTCAGCCAAAACTTGAGCAGGATCGGGAATGTTCTGAAGAAACTGCTGCAGTTCCATAATCTGAGCCTCTATAGCATTACACTTCGCCTCATGTCGATCAATAGACAACTGCAAGCAAGCTTTCTGACTGCTAAACTTGGAAAAGTTGAGGTGAACAACCAAACGCTTAGCCTGTAGCCGTGTTATTTCACTGTTAATCTCCTCTAGACGTTCCGTAACCCCTTAACATCCAGTGCTAGCAACTTGCTAGTTTTTCCTTGCCGCAGCCACGTCTGCCCTGTGAAGTTCTAACTTCGGAAGAAGGGACTACAACTGACCGCGCTTCTCCTCAACAGAAGGATCAGGCCTGAGATGCTTCGCACCAATAACACAAGTCATTCCTTCCTTGAACCGGACCATGTGACTGACCATCGAGGAGACATCAATCCCGAGCCATATAGCATTATGTTCAAGTGCTTGCAACCCTTCATCTAGAATACACCATTCGTCTTCATTCTTCAAAGAATCGGTGATATTCATCAGAAGACTCTTCAAAAGATTCGCCTTTATTTTCGATAAGCCTCGAAGGGAAGAAATGAGTATTTTAGGCAAAACCATAGGGCAGGAGCACGGATGAGAACTGTTGCTGACAAAATAAACGATAAACATTAGTACAGGGAAGCCACAGTCAGAAAGAAAGCAGTCAAAACAGCAAAGACAAGTAATATACCAGTGACTTCAGGAACGCTAACGACAAGAGCACTGGATGAGGCAGTGGGCACAGACGATACTGGGGCAGGTTCAGTCATTCTCTCGGTCGATGGTTCAGATAATTCTGAGAAGATAACACCATGACCTCGGGAATATTGGCATTAGATGTTGGCTCAACGATAGGAGGAACTTCAGCGACAAGCTCAGCTGATGATGGCACGACAGCAGCAGATGCATTCATGACATGTCCAGTTGATAATGGCTCAATAGAAGGAGGAGCTTCCACAACAGGTTCAGTCAATGATGGCTCAGCAGTAGGAGGTGCTTCCATAGCATGCTCAAACGCACTTAACTCAATATGAGGATTAGGAGGAAGAACAGATTCAGCAGGTGCGTCATCATCCAGATCCATAAAGATGGCTCCAGGGCTCTCCTCAGGGACAGATCTCTCATATGTTGGCTCGTTATCATTGCTTTCCCTGGTGTGGCAGTCTTCACTTAAATTGGCTTGAGAGCTTAATTCACCCTCTTTCCTGACCTCACCTGCATTGTCAGCTGGAGCGTCACCTGTATCCTTGGAGAGTCGTTTTCGTGAACGCGCAGCTCTGTGTAATTTCCACATCTCCTTGATCTTCTTGCCCCCACAAGTAATAGGAAGACTAGAGATAGTTTTCACTCGGGGACCTGTCCAGTTCAAGCAACATCTCATCGTCACTGTCCCCATGACCAGAACATCTGGGCAAATCCCCTTGGCTCATTTGACCACTTGTCAACACAATCCCTGCTGAGCCATCATCATCTTCATCACCTCCATCATCACCACCATCATCTTCACCACCTCCATCGTTACCACCACCAGTGCCACCATCATCAACGTCATTACCTTCGTCATCAGCACCACCGTCATCTGCATCATTACCTTCATCACCAGCATCACCATCATCAACATCATTACCTCCATCACCACCGTCACCACCATCATTTCTACCACTCTCTCTTGGGATATCATCTTCTTTAAGCACTTCATCAGGGCCTGAGGGGCGGGAACTCTAGCTCCTCTAATGTTATATTCCTCTCTCCGTGAGCAATCCAACCTTCCAAAGTATGCTCAGGCTTCTCATAGTTGATCACCACGTTCAGAGAAGTTGTAAGTCTCTTCGTACTTGGTGTGGCAGGCTGATATAGATGCTCTGATACATATCCAAGCCCATCAGCCGGAATAAGGGTAACAACCGGAGGTGTAATAAAAATAGGCTCACTGACAAGGAAATTATTTCAGACCAGCGGATATTGGTGGGCCCACCACCTCATCCACCCGAGGGAAGCCCCAGTACAGTGTTGTGTCCCTGGAATGGCAAAAGAGCACCTAGTCCCGATCAACATGAGTTGTCGCCACATCCACTTCCAATGAATGGGCCCGATGCCATATGCTCGCTGTTCATGGGTCACCGACTCTAATGTCTCGGGCACCCCTTGGTCATACCCGAACTGGCGAGCGAAAGCGATTAGGGTAACAAGGCTCCCTCTAGAATTCCAACCCCTCATGCAGCGGCAGCGACGACAGACGAATCACCGTCAGGAACGAACGCTCATAGTAATCAATGCTTGTCGTCGTCCGTACACAAAATCAACTCTCTGCTACAGGTGCCCAAGAAGTGGAAGAAATGAACATCATCATATCGAGCAATCTTTACTTCAATGGTTGTCAAGTTTTGACCAACCATTCTTTTCTTCTGAAAGAAATACAGTGGAACCTGTTAGTGCACTTTTCTGTGGCATACTAGTGCACCTTGTTTGTCAATCACTTACGTCAGTGAGTCTAGTGTCTGTTGAGCCTAATGAAGACAAAGACTGAAGACTCAAGTGGCCCTGCTGCATCAAGGAAGGAGATACAGGTAAAAGTGATGCCTTGATGTGCCTTAACCTTGACCAAAACCCAACCCTTTTCCTCTTTGATGACCTTGACCATATTAGGAAAGCTTTTGTCATCTTCGAGTGGCCCTAGGTGTCCCTGAACATCACCCAAAATGTGGCCTAAGTGGGAGGGTTGAAGAGCACATGGGTCAGCAATTAGACTGGCTGAACCCAGGCTGTCCGACTGGTCACGACCGGTCGTGGACCCTTGGCCGACCGGTCAAGACCGGTCGGACAGACAGTCCAGTGTGGACAGTGTGTGCAGGCCATAGGGCTGATCGGTCTTGACCGATCGGCTGGGCTGGTTCGACCGGTCATGACCAGTCGGACAGTCTTCCCACCTCAAGACAGCAGCCTCTGTCTTCAAAATGGCCTATGGCCGACCTGTCGTGGACCATGGATGACCGGTCGTGGCCCCTGGCCGACCGGTCGTGCGACCAGTCGGCACTAGCCATTTTTTATCCGTTTTGTATCCATTGCACCTTCTTTTATAAATGGGCTTGGCTTGTTTTGAGGGGTAAGAAGAGGGATTTCGAGAGGAGTGAAGCCACCATTGTTGGAGACCATTTGAGGCTTATTCCCAACCTATGCAAGGCATCTTCCTTGTGCTTTAACACAAGATTAGAGTATTCCAAGCTCATGAAAAAGATGACCTTCATCCCCTCTTGATCTCTAGAGTTTGGAACATTCTTGATTGGCAAATACTTGTCCAAAACTCTATGATGAGATCGTTGTAGGAGAGAACCTCTAGGAAACTCATTCCCATTAGTTATAGAGTTCTCAAACCTACCCTCCTAGCACCTTGGGCATCTCAAAGGCATCACATGCAAGGTGTTTGATCAAGTGTGGCTGAGGCATTGGCGACGCAACGGTAACACGATCATGGGAGCAAGGGAAGCTGATTGAAGCACGGGAGAGCGGAGATCAAGCAACCCAAACCGGCGCTAAACAAAGGGCTCATCCGATAAGTAAGGTTGTCCTTTTTGAGAGTCCATTTAGAGTTTGTTTGTCAAACTCAATCTAGGGACGTTAGCCGTTCCTTGGCCCGTTTGCCCGGCCTAAACTAAGTCTCCAAGGGGAATCCTCCATCACGGGAGTGAACGTGAGTCGGGTTGAGAGTTAGCCTATGTCCAAAACTCCGTTTGGATTGAGAGTTAGCCCTTTGTCCAAAACTCCGGTCATGGTTGAGAGGTGAACCGGTAAAACCTCCGTGTAAAGGTTGAGAGGTGAACCTCATTTAAAACCTCCGATAGTGAATGCCGGTGTGCTCAAAGGTGTTGAGTACTTGAACCGGGAGTGGAGTAGATAAGTAGTCGAACCACTATATATGCTTGGGTTTGTGATTGAATTGAGCACATTGATATCTTAGCATTGTTAGTTTAATTGTCTAACTATGAATGCTTGATAGGAATGTATGCTAGGCACCAATTAGGCACATCCACACACAAGATGTACTTTCACTAGTTGTGTAGACTTGAGCTCATTGATCCATTCTCAAAAGTCTACATAGGTTGCATAGGTTAGGAGCTTGATTAGTTAAATCTTTTGATTACCTATGCATGCTTTAGACTAGGTTGTTTATTGCTTAATCATTTGCTAGTCTTGTGATTGGACCCACTTAGGCTTGGAAGCCAAAGTGTTCTTGCTTACACTTAGTTTGATTTGTTGTATTATATAAGTAGGCGAAAAGAATTTCAAAATAGGTCCTAATCAGCCCCTCCTATAGGTTTAGCCATAATTCTAGTTGCTCTTACGCTTCCGTACGCATACGTGGGTGTCGTGTTAAACTACCCTGACGTACTTTCAGAACCTTCCCGAGTTGGAAATAGTCTCCGCACTCTACCCCATAAACCCAGGGAAAATATACCCTTAGGCAGCCAAAGAAGAAGTGCCACCCACAATAAGCCGAATTCATCCCGTAGGCGGCACGTTCCTTGTTACTAATGACATAGCCGAAGGCCCGGTAGAGAGAGCATAGAACCTCTGGAGCTAGCGCGTACCGGTGACCATTCGCCAAAGCTCCTGCGACAGCGAAACAGGATACCCTTACATTGTTTGCTTGCTTAGAGCTCAGCAGTGCTACGCAGCTCAGAAAATACGCCAAAAAGCGGGCCAATTCACAAGTAGGGGACAGTTTATTGGGACGGGGGAACTTTTCCTTCATCCTCATCTCCAAGAAGACCTTATCACCATGACCTTCATCATAAGTCGCATAATCCAAGCTAAAAAGAGAAAACACGACATCAATAGAAAGAAAAAAAAATGAAACGGAAATGACGGTATGCAACTTGTAACAAGATACTTACTTCAAGTCGTGGTTGAAATAGAACAGCCAATCTTCAAATGGGAGTTTATCTTTGAAACCCCAGAACTGCGGGAGCTCAGCGAAGAGTTCATAACAGGCTTTAGAGAAGAAACCCTCATCTACTCCCTTCTTCTTCCGAGACAATTCCTCATCACCGGGGACCCATTCATCGTAGATCCTCTCGCAGATTGGGAGACCCACAATCTGATTCATATCCCAAAGAGAGATACTCATCTCTTCATACGGCAGGTTGAAGGAGTTGGTGATAGAACACCAATGGTTTAGGAACCCTTTATAAACCCACGGTTCCCTATAAAAATAGCTCGACGTTGCTTCAATAGCCTTGTACAGACCTACTGCTTGCAGTGTAGCCCTGTGTTGCTCTAGAATGCGACGGGCCCATGCTTCATACTCTGGGTGAGGAATCAGGTGACCTCGGGTCCGAAACGCACCAGATGGCCAAATCTCAGTATCCCTAAGTGATGAAATCTCTAGCGAAGGGTCTCGAAGTAATGTGTAGGGAAAGGTTGGTGAGGGTCATGATTTGGTTCTAAGAAGATCATGCCCTTCGTACCAACGACGGATTAACGCTTCCCGTTATCAGATAAAGAACAGCTTAGGAATGGTGCTGGGCCGGATGTCCACGTATCCACGCTGAAGAAAGAATTACTACGACATACGTCGGAAGGCTCAATTTTTGGAAGAGAACGTTGCCGTTGATAGCTTTTCACATATCTGTTGTGTTGTCGAGTGAAGGGGTTTTTTTATTTTGAGAGGCGCCGTCACCAATTTGATTGTAGACCAAGTAATCCTCATCTTGTCGGACTTAGATTTTGCCTGATTCTCTAAGTACACTTGCTTGGCACCTTTCCCAACCCCTTTCAGACGGCCGCACTTGATAAGCTGAGCAGGTATAGACGGGCTCGCTTCACCATCCTCGGATCTTATGGTCCCATCTGACCGAAAACCATGCAATGGAGCATACTAAGAGTCCCATTGTTCTTGTGTGCCCCTGTCTGGAGGGGGTGGCACAACCCTATCACAAAGAATCTTCTTCTGCATGTCCTTCGACAGCGTCAATATACGTTCGTAGAAATTGAAGGTTTTTGGAGGCAGGAACCACTGAGGGTTCTGATCAGACGGCCGATTAACTTTCTTCAGGGCCGCCCGTTTACGCTTTGACTGGAGTCAGTGGTGGACCTGAAGGGCCAGCTTGCGAAGGATCTCTAGCCATTATAATCTGCAAAGAGCAAACAGGAAGTTCAGATCCAGTCCAAAATGAAGAAAAATACGCAAAGGTACGCTCGAAACATTAATCAAATTAATCACTGGGATTGTATCTTTGGTTTAGCACGATCCGAAAATCTTCTAAGCGTGTGAGGCCCCACACCTCCTCAAAATAGTTATCACATATGCGTATGTATGAGATGAAGGTGCAGGGGCTCACACCCTTCAAAAACCTACGTACGACAAGCATTATCAAGTCAATTATCCCCAGGAAGTAATTGGAGAGTTACAAGTCCAAGAAACTAAGTACATGGGTACTCACGCACCCCAAAAATGACAAATTTCATAAGTATAAGAGACTAGGTACGTGAGGGCCCGCGCACCCCAAAAATGATGAATTTCACAAGTCAAAATTCAAGTGCGTGAGGTCCCACGCACCCATAAAATGAAAAATCTGACTAAGTCCATTATATGGGTGCGTGAGGTCCCACGCACCCATAAAATCCAACATGTGCCTAATCCCATTGTCTGGGTGTGTGAGGTCCCACGTACCCTTAAAATCACGATTTGTCCAAAGTCATTTTTATTATGCGTGTGGTCCCACGCACCCTTAAAACATATAAAAACCCATTTGTTGGGTGCGTGGGATGCAAAACTCCTAGAAAAATGACGAAGGGTGCATGAGGTCCCACGCACCCTTAAAATAAAAAGACTTCACTAAGTCCAGAGTTTCTGGGTGCGTGTGACCCCATGCATCCTTTAAAAATTCACTTTTCTCCAAAATCCAATTATTAGGTGTGTAGGGGCAAACCCATTCGACAAAGGGTGCTTGAGGTCCCACTCACCCTTAAAAAGTTTAAAAAAATTCGAAACATCATTTTTTTGGTGCGTGCAAGCTCACACACCCATAAATTCACATTACCTCAAATTATAGGGTGCGTGCGTAGTTTTTGGGTGTGTTGGGGAGAATTTTTTGGTGCGTGGAAGGCAGAGCTAAAAATCCAATGAAATGAGAAGTGACAGGAAAATGGCTATCTCTTGTATTTAAAGTAGAGACCCAAGGATCCGATGCATCGCACTGAACAACCGAATGTCCATCACAATGCAACGGAGGGGCATCTATTGGGGTCCCAAAATGTTGGAGTCCTCAAAACAAACAAAATGGCCACGCACCTCCAAAAGAATCCACAAAACACCCTCTAAATGCAAAACAGAGATTCACAAAAATCCCTTAGCCAATTTTGGCTGAAATCTCCGGCGGGACCCGCGAATTACTGTGATCGGAACAATCCAAAATCGAACCAATACCTTCATTATGATTTATGATAGACAACGCATGTACTTTCATCATCAAGTGGGCCCCACAAACTCATCGAAATTCGAAACCCAATCCGGAGCATTCAAAAGTCCGCCAACGCACCCATAAATTCAAACTTCTACGCATTCACAAATTCGGGTACCCACGTACCCGAAAAATCAGCAAAATCATGAACTCATTTCTGGGTGCATGGAGCTCCATGCACCCATAAATTCGGGTACCCACGCACCTGAAAATTCACCAAAGATCAGAAATCGATTTAACGGGTGCATTGCGTTCCACGCACCAAAAAATGAGTCCACGTACCCATAAATTCAACACATTTCATAAGTATCATTTCAGGGTGCATGGAGTCCCACGCACCCGTAAAATCAGGGTCCAACGCACCCATAAATTCAGCAAGTTTCAAAATACCTTTTTGGGTGCGTTGGAGCTCTACGCATTGATTTTAAGGTGCATTCGGGGTATTTTTGGGGTGCGTGGCATGTGGCAATCTCTCATTGGTCGGCTTTTGGTATTTTCGGGTGTAAATACCCAGTCCGACTATTCATTTGTACGTTCTGAAAGAGAGAGAGAGAGAGAGCTATTATCCTTTGGGTATTTGAGATTTTTCAGAAACTCTCTGGACTATTTTTGGCCTTTTAACACTGGTTGTTAGACTGGTCGACCATGGGCTCAGACCACTCGTCTGTGTAACAGAGCTTGTTCTACAAGCTCTGAAATTTGCTCCGCATTATGCAACTTTTGGGCGTTTTCTCGAAGATTCTGTGCAACCAGAGGCTGGAATCTATTAAAGGACTCCTCTACCTTGTTCCTAGGATATCCTAAAAGAAATCTACTACGATGGGAGGTGGCGAAAGATAGATTCGGAGTTCTACGACTCCCTTCTCTAGTTTGATTTCTAGTTTTTATGTTTTTAGTTGATTTCATGTTTCCTTTTATCATGATTGGCTAAACCTCGTAGCGATCACCAACATCTTCCACCAGAAGATTACTCCGACCTAAGACTACTGCGGGTCTGAATTCTAAAAATCACAAGTGTGGGCACGCATCCATAAATTCGGTCCCACGCACCTGAAAATTGTCCCACACGTCCACAAATTCGAGGTGATTTGGACAAGTGTATTGGTGTCCCACGCAACCAAAAAGTGGTCCATGCGCTTATAAATTCGGGTCCCACACGTCCATTAATTCGACATGAATCAGACAAGTGCATCGGACTCCCACGCACCCAAAAAATGGTCCATGCGCCCATAAATTCGGGTCTCACGCGTCCATAAATTCGACGTGATTCGGAGAAGTACATTAGTGTTCCACGCACCCAAAAATGCCCCACACGTCCATAAATTCAATAAAAATCAGGCATTTAATTTAAAGGTGCGTTAGAGCCCACGCACCTATAAATTAAGTCCCACGCACCAAAAAAATCAGCCAATTTCAGAAATTGTTTACAGGTGTACCAGACTCAATTTTAAGTGTTTTCAAGTTCTGTTTAAGCCTATTTTGGGTGTTTCGAGAATTTTGGACGCTAATGGAATGGTCAAATGGACATTCCGGGATCTCTAAATGAGAAGAATTGCGTGCCTTCAAGGTTTGACCTGATTCAACACAATGAATGAAATGACTTCTTGGAAAGAAGCCGCCAGCATCCAGAACTATACAAATATGTCATCATTTATATCTATCGTAAGATGTGATCCGATTTGGGTCGAAAGCTAGACAAACGGGATTATGGTTATCACGACAAACCATATCAAAAGAGTTTCAATTCTCTACAAAAAAAACAACTATTATGAACTGCCACAACACAACAGTTGATGCCCTACCCATTTGAATGGCATCCGTTAGTTGGCTACTCAGGTACACGCAGTTATAGATTGGACTTCCCGAGGTCACCTGTCCATACATGACAGACGCGGGCCCAGAGTCGTCTCTCTCAGTCATAAACCCTGATAGTCTCAGCCCGGATTTTCGGTCAAAACATGGGACATAGACATCTGACTAATACAAAGATGATTCAGTCCATAACAAAACAAATACAGGTCTCTACGATCACAAACTCTAAGACCATAGTCCCTGTTGACTAGTCTTCTGCCTTTTAATCAAGGGTCATCGATCATTCGATGTAATTAAGGGCTCGTGTCAGATCACGGCCTGGAATGTACAAGATCTCAGAATCTCTAGAATAAAATTCACCTTGCGATATCTCTTCTTGTATACTTTTTGTAAATGTTTGTGATTGTCTATGAATATTTCCATTACTTAGAACTCCAGAGAAACATTACATAGAAAATGTTATTGCAACATTTTCGTTCTAACAGCAGCCACACTAACATATGAGGTAAGGAAATGAGGTAAGATATGTAACCTGTTGGACAAACCCATCCAACAAAAAACCCTATGGGCCCATCAACATCCACTCCGTACATTAGTTTCTCTAGCCCATGATAGGATGTGGTCCAAAAATTGAGGTAGATATGAGACTGAACACGTGACACCACGAGAAACATTGGATTGCCCACCATTGAAATGTTTTTGTGATTGATGTTTGTATGCCATTCAACCCATTCATAAGTTGATTCCAACCAGTATGAAGGGAAAACACACGTCATCCTGATCCAAGATTTTTGGAACCCAAGTGTTCAATACCCACTGTTTCTTATGGTGTGGCCCACTTGAATTTTGAATTTGCCTCATTTTTTCAATACATCCTAACATGAGCTGGATAAACTGATGTAGGGAGTGGATGTCAGATGGCATTATAGTAGGACTTGCATCAACTCATGTTAGTCCATATGCCCAAAAATCAGCTCCATCCATAATTTAGGTGGGCCACACGATTGTAAACAATGTACATGGAAATCCTCACCCTCCAAACTAGTTTACTTGGCGTGGGCCACTTGAATTATGGATGGGCCTGAAGTTTAGGCGGCCCAATGCCTAAATTATAGCATGGCGTCTAATAGTTGGACATATTTCATATAATCATCCGAGTGAGCCCTATAAAAATCAAGAGTGGATGCCTCTAACCTTAACCGTTTCCTTTCATGTGGCCCACATAATTAAATCACAGGTCAACCTAATTGTTTTGCCCTGGACCTAATGTGGGAGTACACTAATGGTGGGAGTGTATCTCCAATACAGATCAAGGTTGACTTGTAATGAAACAAGGGTGTCTCTTAAAATTTTCTTTTTAAGTTTCTATTTTTCTCTAATAGTTGCCTGGGATGCCCTCCTTTTTTATTTTCTTATTTTTATTTTTTATTTTTTAAGGGCCAGCCATGATGTGTATGTGAAATCTGCTTTGACCATTGGATACACGTTAGGCCCTGGCAAAAGAAAAATCAAGTTGACGCGTTATTTAGGTGGGCCACTCCAATGGAAATAGAAGTCCACTCTTGATTTTTACAAGGCTCAACCAAATTGATTATATGAAATCCGTTCAAACATCAATCCCATCCCTGATTCAGGTGGGCCACACCAAAGGAAATAGTTTGGAGGGTTGAGGATTGACCTGTACACTATTTCCAATTATGTACTCCACCTGAATCACGAATGGGAATGATTTTTGGGCTCTAAGTGTAACATAAGGTGACACACCTAGCAGTTGGGATGGATTTTACATAAACATCACAGTGGGGCCCACCACACCCCAACTTCTTTTACTAAATCTAACATAAGATACTCCTATATATGATAATTACTGACCTTATTATATTAACCTATTTGAAACTTTCAAATAGGTATCAAAATGTAAATTTTATATCAAGTATGTAGATTTTTGTAAAATTTCTATATATATATATATATATATAAGTCATTCCCGTGGAAGGAACGTGTTAGGAGCTTCCTCCATTAGTCGAACGATGACCGCTTTAAAACAAGTCAGTCAATAAAACGTAAAGAAAATTAAAGAAGAGGCCAATTGGCATGATAAAGACTCGCCAGAGGTATTTGATACTCTGGCAGTGTGATGGTTGATACGCAGAGTTGTACGCGTCATGTTCAATAAATTAAAACCGTCCAAAACGAGGGACCCTCTTCAGATGGGTCATCACCCAAAACTTAAATTCATTGAATGATCCTATGTTCTGGCTACTTTTGGGCATTTGCATGTTAAAATTGGGCCATTTATTCCTTCTTTTCATTTTAACCGTTCATTAAAATCCCACTAATCTACAGTGCGATTTTAGGTTCGTGGTCCATTTTAACTTGAGGCCCACGATCTGGATGGCCTTTGTCTAATCTCTCTCTATTGATCATGTGCAATTTATTAGTGCATGCATATAAACGATGCACTCTGCCAGAGTATAAAAAAAATTCGACCCTTTTTGTGTGTTGTTTTGTCAAAGTTCCTCACAACCGTCCATGCCCAAAGTCTTCTTTTTCATTAAAGATGACTGATATAATCCTCGACCTGAGGACCATCGAGGACAGTTTACTCGTGTATTCGATTTCGTTCAAGTGTCTCCCACTTGTCACGTACGTTGGAAAATATGGTAATTAATTACCATCATGAGGTTTAAGTGTCATCCAATCTGTCCATCAGATGCGCACCTCCACGATAGACACAGATCCCAAAATCCAGCTTGATCCATAGCTCAGGTTGGCCACATCATGTGAATATATGGGTTTTAGGAGTGATTTTACATTGCTCCCTGTGGTGTGTCCCAGCTGAGGTATAGATAGTAAAGATTCTTGAGATTTACGGTGGCAATAAAGGGAAATATCAGATGCACGGTTTGGATTATACAGAAATATCACAAGTGAGGCCCACAGCTCAACATATGGAAAACTCTGGGTCAGTAATCCAGACCGTTGGTCTGTTGGGCCGCAATGTGTATGGACTGTGATCCAGAATTCTCCCAAAGTGAAGGATTCTGCCCAATGATTTTAGAACTTATTCGATTGGAAAATGTACCATGAGCAATGGTCCCACTTGTAAACAGTGAAAATAATCTGATAGGACAATCTAGACCTTTCAATTTATGCATAAACAACCAATGAGTGGAGTCAGAGGAGAAATAAAATAACAATAAATTCAAATGAAAAAGTCTACAGGTTGGTCTCTACTCTCTGTCATATTCCAGAATGAAAGATAACGACGCGGATTGCCTGGGCAGGAAGCTAGGTGGGCCCACTGTGATGTTTTCGAGAAATCCACTCCGTCCATCCGTTTTTCTAGATCATGTTAAGACATTGGACCAAAAAGGAGGGAGATCCAAAATTCAAGTGGGCTGCATGACAGGGAAAGGTAGGTAGGGAAATGCCTACCGTTGAAACCTCTTTGAGATCCATGATATTTCTATGCCATCCATACCGTTCATAAGGTCATCCCTACCGCTCATGATATTAGCCTGTTCAATCCTCACTGTTTCCTGTCGCGCAGCCCACTTGAGTTTTGGATCTGCCTCATTTTTGGGACCATGTCCTAACGTGATCTGGAAAAACAGATGGACGTGCTGGATTTCTCACAAACATCATCATGATGGGTCCCACCTAGCTTCCTACCGCAGGAAGGAAGTTCAATCCGCGTTAGGCGATCAACGGACCAAGGGTGCAGACTGGTAAACCATAGCCTACTTGTCACATCCAAGAAGCACGTTTATCAGGTAAGTCGTTCGTCTATCTTTCCTGAGGAAAATCACTCGATGTGGGCCCATTCGGGAGTTTCACGGGCGTGGCTTAGGTGGATCCCCGGTCCACCTAAGTGGGTGCATCCCTGACTGTGGAGCCCATCTTGATTTATGTTTCTTAAATCCACGCTGTCCATCCGTTTTAAAAGCTTAATTTAGGCCGTGATGCCAAAAATGTAGTAGATTCAAATCTCAGGTGGACCATACCATAGTAAAAAGTGGTGATTGACCATTAAATACTTCTTGTGGGCGACACAAGTTTTGGATGCCAAATAAACATTCCGGTGGCCCTCAAGAAGTTTTTAATGGTGGGTATTCAATCACCACTGTTTGTGTGCTGTAGTCCACTGAGATTTTTGTATGCTATATTTTGTATCAAGTCCTAAAATGAGCTTTCAAAACGGATGGACGGTGTAGATGTACGTAAAATACAAAAATATGGGCCCAAAAGTCAGGAATTCACCGACCCCGGTGGATCCCGAGTTCCACAGGAGCCGCGCCCGAATTTCACATGGGTTTTTTTTTTTTTTTTTTTGTCATTTACCTCCTTGTATAGTTCCAAACTACTCCAACCTTCTCTTAAAATAAAAATTATATATTGCTCCTTAACTTTAGTATTACTTTCATTTTCCTGTGAACCTTGCAAAGCAATTATGTAACTTTTAATTTCTAATATAACTCCCTCTCTCTCTACATGGGCAACGAAGTCAATAGTACACGTGGCACAATTTTACACCATCCAAGCCTAGCATATGTTAGGCCAAACATCCGCACATGTACATTTAATCAGGCAATTGTAATTTTTTTTTTCTTTTGAGTTGTCCGCTCATACATGTGGTCCATGCCAATCCATGTTTTTGTAGGGGACATCAGTACAGTGGGTCCACCTAAACGAATGGACTCGCCTAAGGTTTTGGACAGTCAAGAAGACAATATATCATTGATCCATATATTTTTTCTATGACTCACCACTTGTTTGAAAATATTTCGGTCAAGTCTAACGCGGTTTGGCTACTTTTCAACGAGGAAGTATAGCTCTGTTGGCAATTAATTAAAGAAGTAAGTTGGATCCATTACAAGGCTTTGTTTCTCTCTCTCTCTCTCTCTCTCTCTCTCTCTCTCTCTTTTTATTGTTTCAACACACACTCACACTCACACCCCACACAGGCTGACGCTGAGTATGTGCATGCAAATCGATCCATCCATCATGTACGCCTCATAATGGTCTCCTTACATCTTAAAATCATGTTGTTAATTTCTACGCTTAAATATGCTAAACTATAGAATAACATGCCTAAAAACTCTAAACCCATACCAAGTTGCATGCCTTAGATTGGAATGGCCTATTTTCAAAGTCTAGAGTATGAATGGATTGAATGTCATGCAGGGTAGGGCACGAAAAAATGAGAAGAAGATCACCGTTTTCCTCAAGTATGCAAAACCTTAAAATCCAATGTAATTTTTTAATCCACAAAATAAAAAGAGGAAAATTTGAAATTGTATTAATAAATAATCCTCAAACTTTCCGATTACATCACCTATAAATAACACTATAAAAATGGCATAATTTGATTATCTAGAACAGTCAATAATAGTAATATTCGACCGTCCGTTAAGTAAAAAAAAAAATCATTGAAAAATTGATAGTTGAAAACAAAATTCAATTGTCCATAATATTCGGTAAATATTGAACTGTCCTTGACAGTCGACTAATCTTATGTGTCGAATCCATAATTTGATGGTCTGAAATGGTCGAAAATCTAAGATATTCGACACCTAAAATGACTGTTACTAACAGACAAATAATTAATCACCTATTGAGGATGGTCGAATTTGGAGAAAATTATAGGATTCTTGGACAAATTTGGGTAGTCGAAAAATATTTTGACAGTCGTAAACCGTCGTTCTAAGTAAAAATATAGGAATTTTCAACTGTCCTAAACTTTCGATTACTTTTAGCAACGATATTGAACCGTCGAGTTCTTATTTTTATAGAAAAAAAATAATCTATATTTCATGAGGGTTATGTCCTAATACATCCTATAATAAACCTGTATCAATGCAATACAGAAATAATCCACAATCCATAATACAAACACAATCCTCCACAATACAACCACAATCCACAATACAGACACAATCATCCGCAATACAAACACAATCCTCAACAACCCACAAGTACCAACAATCTACAATCCACAACAACCAACAATCTACAACTTACAATCAACAATCCACAACCTACAATCAACAATCCACAATCCATCCCAACCAACAATCCACAACCTACAATTAACAATCTACCGCAACTAACAATTCACAACCTACAATCAACAATTCACAACCTACAACCAACAATCCACCACAACTAATAATACACCATCCACCATAAGCCATAATCCATAACCCCCAATCAGGGATCAACATTTCATCAGAACTCATACACAAAATGAAATGTAAGAAATGCACAAGTACAGACCAATACATAAAATATAAGAATATAAAACCAAACCACAAAGTAATACTCATGTTATAAAAAATATAACAAATGTAAAAAAAGCACTAGTGTTCATAAAATGTAAAACAAATACACGAAATATATTAATAAAAAACTGTATTATATCTAGGCCACCTAATAACCTCTCCTATACCTATATCTACAAACGTCATTTCCTCTAGAGTGTTAAGGTCCTGCAGCTCCACATTCTATTGAAGATATCCTCGATGTATACAGTATAAAAATCAGGATCCCGATCTTCGGAAGGAACTACCATTCCAACTACGAAGGATTTCGTCTGTCGTAGTTTCTTTAGAAGACATATCCGTCCATTCACATTTTGAGGAGAGGAATATAGAGTTGGTGCCTTGTCTGCTCGCCTCTTAAGAGCATTCACATCACTCATTTGCTATTACAAAGTGATAATTATGGAATTAAGTTACAACTCATTGAAAATTAAATTTGCAACTTTTGTAAAAGTATGAATCATACTCTGTGAGATTGCGGATTGGCTGAGAGGATGACTATGGGATCGAATGAGAGGAAGTCCCCGCGGATGACGTGCCATCGAGCTTATATGCTACATCAGCATCTCCAGTTTTTATTGATATTGGAGAGCTGACTCCTCATGTCCTCAAACTCACCCCGAATAGGAGCCTTATAACGCAATGCCATCTTTGTGACGCCTGATTCTATTCCTCGGACACGGCCTCTCTTATCATTCCAAATACCTAAGCAACAATTAATGATGTTTTATTATAATAAAGTCATGTACACACACACACACACACACACACACACACACACACACACACACATCATTTAGACAACATCATGCTCTACATCCCGTTGTCCAAAAGTAGGATATTCTGTAGTGATATTTTTTATTTGGGACTACAATATAAAACAATAAATAATAAATATTATAAATTGATTTTAAACTAAAAAATAAATTTATTACAATTAAGATTAATCGTAATGACCTGTGTCACTTCAAGAATCAAAACGCTTCCATCAGACCTTGTATGACATTCAATGAATAGTTCGGTCCTAGTAACCGAACTGCCATCTGTCATGTGCTTCTTCTGTGAAATAAAAATATAAACTTAGTTTTTCAATAAATGAAAATTACAAAGTAATTTAAATTTGAGATAGAATTTAGCAAATCTTTTGTTCTTTTTGCCACGCCCTTCCTGCCCATGGTGTGTGGGTTCGTCATATGAGTATGTTATTTCTTATACTTCACACCAATATGCTTTGCTTCTTCAGTTAATCTCCAGTCAACAATTTTTTTTCCAATATTCTTATTTGACCCACTTATTGTTTGTTTGCTTTTCACTTTGGGTTCATCAAACTAGTCTCAAAGTAATCCCAACCTAGTTGGTATTTCTAGTCCTTTGAAGCATATTCGGCTTTCATCATACAAAACTCACAATGAGCCGGCATCACCTCATACTAATTTTACAAACATCATTATAAATATAAGTTACAAATTTAACTCAAATTAAATGAATAAAGAAAATGAGTCCCTGAACATTACTTCAACTAGCTGCTAAACGAAATCAAGCATCTGAATATGTACGCCCTGCTACAATCCGAAGATTGCACACCCAAGTGCAGGTAGCGAAGTAGTAAAATACTCGGTAAGACCGAGGTCGATCCACAGGGATTGGGGTTAAGAACACTTAGAGGAATTAGTTTAGGTGAGTGAGATGAAATCTGGTTTATCCACGAGAGTGGAGCAAGTTGTGTGTGGTGAAAGACAAAAATAGAAAAGGGGCTAAGGCATCAGGGATCCACCTTTGATTCATTCACAAGATTTGATTCGTTGGGCCAACTATAACTCAACTGGAATTGAATAAAGATTCATTCCAACCGGAAGATAAAACAGTTAAACCATTTGCATATTTCATAAAAGATGGTGATCTGAACCGATTGATTTGACCATGAAGCACTTGTTAGTTGATTGCAGGGAATTCCAAGCATCCACTGTGCCCGGAGTCGACAATGGATCAATGAATTGTACAGATCAACAACTTTGCCAACAAGTCAACCGATAAGATCACAATTCATACAATCAAATGCATACTTACAAGATAGGAGGCTTTGATTGACCGATCCAACCGTTAAGATCTCGTCTATCGATCGTAGGGAATCCAAAGCATCCAATGTGCCCGGAGTCTACAATGGATCAAGGGATTTTACAGATCGATGACTTTACCTGCACTAGCTCGATGACCGTAGGGAATCCAAAGCATCCAACGTGCCCGGAGTCTACAATGGATCAAGGGATTTTACAGATCGATGACTTTACCTGCACTAGCTCGATGACCGTAGGGAATCCAAAGCATCCAACGTGCCCGGAGTCGACGATGGATCAAGGGACTTTATCGATCATGAACTAGCTAATTGGTGTGTAAGGGATCCCAAGCATCCAACGTGCCCGGAGTCGACGATGGATCAAGGGGCTTGCACAACAATAGCGTCCGCCGAGGTGGATAATCAAACCAATCAACCAAAGAAAACTCCAACATTCACACATCAATGTTGAACCAAAAAAACCAAAGTTTGCAAATTTCTTCAAAGGCTTCACCCCTAGCCTTAGCTAGAGGTTTAGCCAACCATGCTACAATGGAAGACTAACTTCTCTACAAAGGAAAAACTACACTACTCTACACTACAAAAGAAAGAAGAGAAGACTAAAGAAGAGAGAACTCTTGGATGGGATGATGAGAATGAGAGGGAGAGGCGCTTCTTTTATAACCTCATGAGAAGCTCCCAAGCCTAGGTGGCCCACCAAAAGTTTCTTTAGGTTTGGGAATGGAGTTAGGCTTGGAGTGCCCAAAGCAAACTTTGCTTTTAGGTTCGGGCTTGGAGTTAGGCTTGGATGGACATGTGGCAAGAAAAGTACTCCAATCCTAGGTGTCACTCCAAGCCTAAAGCAAACTTTTCTTTTAGGTTTGGGCTTGGAGTGAGGCTTGGATGATGAGGTGGCATTCCAAGCCTTACACATGTGTTGGAAGAGAGAGAGAGAGAGAGAGAGAGAGAGAGAGAGAGAGCTCCTCTCTTGCAGCCATGGTGGAGAAGAGCTGCTGCCTTTTGATGGGGTCCACCTTGTTGTGTGATGGACAGCTGATGAAGTGGCTTCAGCTGCTGGATGTGATGGAGCTGAAGATGGACTGGACGTGAGGTGACCATGGATCCCACCATCTGGACGGTTGGAATGTGGCCTATCTTGATGGACGGCTGAGCTGGTTCAGCTGCACGTGCAAGGTGGCCAGGTGATGGACGATGTGCTCTGCACGGTGCTGCACGTGTGGGCTGGAAGACTGATGTTGCTGGCCGTTTGATGATGGACGTCCAGCAGCTGGACGGGTGGAGTTGCAGCACTGCTGCACGTTGAGCTGCTGCTGGATGGATGGTTGATGCTGGTGGACAGTGTGATGTCCAGCTCTGGTGGACGGTTGCAGATGAACGGTGCTGGAGATCTCCAGCTACTGGACGTTCTTGAAGGTTTGGACTGTTGGCCGTCTGAAGATGAAGGTGGATCTGCCTTCCTTGTGCAGCACGTGTTGCAGCTTCTACTGGATGGACGGCTGAGGTTGGCTGTTGCTGATCAGCTGGCCGTTTGATGATGGTTGAGACTGGAGCTTGACTGATGCACGTCTGATGGTGCAGGATGTGTTGAGGCCCACCTTGCTGATCTAAATGGATGATGTTGATGATCCAGAGGATGTCCATCATAGCTGGACATGTGATGGATGTGGGGTTGCTGATGGTTGATGACGTGGCTGAATTGCAGATGGTTGAAGACGTTCTTGCTGCAGATGTGGTCCACCATCTGGACGGTTGAAGGTTGGACGGTCCACGTGGCGATGCTGGAATGGATGTGGATGGCATGTGGGGTCCACAGCGCTGGCCATTGATGTGAATGGACGTCCGGTAGCTGCTGGACGGTGGAGATTGGATTGCACGCTGAGCAGCTGCAGCTGCAGCTGGACTGCTGTGTGGACCACCTGGTTGATCTGGCACGTGTGAGGCTGGTGGACGTCCATCCTTGCTGACAGATGATGGAGCTTGCAGGTGGGTGGTATGATGGACGGTTGAGATGGATGATGGAGGTCCTCCTTGATGCTGGGACTTGAAGTAGTGGGGTCCACAGCGTTGCTGGCCGTGATGGTTTTCATCAGCTGGACGGTTGCAATGATCTGCTGGACTGCTGTGGACGGCTGCAATCTATTGGATGGATGGATTGCAGGAGCTTGGATGAACGGTGGATTTTAGTCTGCACGTGTGAACTGTGGGGTCCACTGGATGATGGACGCTGTTGCTTGGACGGCTGCTGTTGTGTTGCACGTGTGAGATTCTCCAGCTGCTGCCTTGGAGAGTGAACGGCCCACTTGATGATGGCGAGGATGAAGTGGATGGTGGTTGAGTTCGGGACTTGACTTCCAGCTGGTTGGATAGACGGAGGGGATTGAAAGTGGGGTCCACCATAGTTGAGTGCTGGCCGTTGGATGAAGATGAGGCTGGTAGATGTGATGGTGGAATGGATGGACGATCTTGATGATCTCCATGGCTAGTTGTGGGGGGGCATCCTTCAGCTGGGCGCTGGACACTGCACATGAGTTGTACGTCCACCGTAAGCTGGACATGGATGATGGACGGTGGCCACTTGCTGGTCGGTCTGGATCTGGATATCCATTGGACAGCAACTGGAAAGATGGAGGACAATGGTTGATGAGCATCCAGACGTTCATTGTTGGACTATCTGCTGGATAATGGATTGGATGGTCCAGACGTTGCACATATGTTGTGGACGGTCCAGATGATCCAGCTGATCACACATGAGTGAGTGGAGCCGACTGAGCTGCAGTTCCTTGGCTTGTCGTTTGATGCATGGCGGACCCCACATGTGAACATCCAATGTCGACCGTTTAAACTCGTGTGTTCTCCATATCACTATCATCAAACATGCACATCCTGGACTTCCAATGAGCAGTTGTGGTGTGGTCCACCATAGAATATGGTCCATAATTTGATCTTTATGGTTTAGTTTCCTTCAAGACTACCGCACACTTGGTCTTGATCACTTTTAGGTCCTAAATCGCCCTGATTGGCTCGGATCTTGTCCAATCTCTCTTGAACACCTGAAGACAGAAAATTAACCTAATGAGGGATAATTAACCAGAAAAACAATGATATTGCTCTTAACAACCAGGGTTAATTATACAATATTAGGTACTTATCACGCCCCTATATGAACAATACGTGAGGACACATGTTACATCGTAAAGCGACCTATATTTGTCGAAAAACCAGCCGCATTGGGGCCAATGCACTGTCCATGTGCATTGAATTCCAAAAGAAATCGGCTGAATTTGAATTGAGCATGAACTGAATGGGAGTTATGTCCATATTGGAAACTGGATGGAATAGGTGTGTGATGCTCGTCCAACCCTTGAACATTCTCTTATGAATCAGATCGATTTATCTATAATATAGTGTTTGTATTCACATAATATCATTCAAAGAACTTTTTTAAGCAATCAACTGAATTAAACACATGACATGTTTACATCCTCATGCATCACACGTGTATATAAATTGAAATGGTTCCATTAAGCTAACATATGAAATTGACATATTGCATCATCAAGCATCACAAGTGTATAAATTGAAATGAATTTATTAAGCTAACATATGAAAGGACATATTGAAACTTCAAGTATCACAAGTGTATAAATTAAAATGAATTCATTAAGTTAACATATGAAATTGACATATTGCATCATCAAGCATCGTAAAAGCATAATATCTTAATTTTCCTCATCGTAAGAAATGATATCTTCTTATAGTGTTGTTAAAGCCGATGCACACATCCTTGCCATAAAGATTAAAGGATCTTCATAAGCATCTACATCACGATTCAATTTCTTTGAAGCTTGTAACACAACATGCCAACCAATATCCCTAGTATGATTTTTGTAATAAAAGACTCGAGTTACTTGTGATGCAAGAATAAAATGCTCATCATCTTCTTTTTCACTTTTCATTAATCTCTTTAGATTAACGTATATTAAATTCATTTCTAGATCAATAAAAATTCATTAGAGTCTTCAATACGCACCTAATCATAGTAGAAGACTATTTTCCTAAAGTTAATATAGTCCAATTCAATGATTTGTTTAATGATATCGTAATAAGTGACTTCATTATCTACAAGATTAGTATCTCTAACACTTGACCTTAAACTAGTCACTGCCTTAATTATGACATCAGCGTTTTGGGTTGAGAAGTACTTTTCGTAATCATTTGTATAAAAAGCATATCCATTTTTTGTATATGCAGTATATGAAATTACATTAATGTTCGGGTCGTCAGCAAGCCTCTTAAAGATGGAAGGAGTGATCATCTTGTAATTATGTCTAACCCAAGGGACATAATCCATTGGTTTTGTTGATTGTAAAGTAGGCTTTTGATTTTGAACTCATCATATGTGGCTTTGAGGATTAAAGTTTCTCTTGTATGCTTCATATTTCCTATAAAAGATAAATTAATATATTTCAAATACTAAGAATACTCATGCAAATGTGTGAATTTAATCAATAGTACTTATAGATATTTAATTTAACATACTTCTCCTAACTTGAATTATCTTTCGATTGTCGGAATACTCATTTGCGCACTTATTAGTATTGTATGGGAGTAAGTACGTAAGGCTTACCATTCTCATCGATAGGGTAGTGACCTTTAACATCATTGTCATCCATGAATGTTCCTCGTATGCGTCGATGACTTCCTAGTGCACATTGATCGTCCAACATGGAATACACCATTACTTCTTCCATCAGATAACACTCTGCGATAGAACCCTCTGAAAATGTCTGATTCACCATGTATCGTTTGTATCTCTTCATCATCTTGAAATAAGTATTATAATTCAAATTGTGATATTTAATGAAATTAATCGATAATTTATTATAAGATTTTATTGAATCAGTACCACTTAATATGATACATCCATCGATATATGATAAGATTGCACACATGCGCTTCCTCCGCCAAGTGCACGAGGTGTACCATCGAAACAAAAAATGCTGGAAGAAAGTAATTCTTAAATACACGCACTGTTTTCACAATGTTGTATTTTTATCTTTGCAACTTTAAACGATTGATAGTCCTCGAGCATAAAACATTAAAAAATATCATTAGTTGTCAAATGACGATACGTAATGGCCTCTGTTGCCTTTCTTTGAAAGCATGCATTAACAACAGTAGCATTAGTTGTTGTATAAGAATATGGTAATCATATGACTTTAGGTTTTTTAGTTGTAGTTCTTGCAAGTTCATATTATGTTTTCAGTTTGAACTATATCCCACAAAAACTTTCAAATAAAAAAGGTTTTGCATATTAATTTGTTTTCAAAGATAGTTTGTAAGGAACTTTAGGTAAAACCTGACTTATGTTATCCGATCATAAATTGTTCTTGATCTTCATTTCTTTAAGATCTAAATGAGCTTTATGACCATCCTTAATCTTATCCTTTGTATTTATGATTATCGCAATAAGATTTTTTGCTACAGTTTTTTTCAACGTTCATCACATCTAGATTGTGCCGAATGGGTAGATCTTGTCAGATTGTTATATTTGTTAGTAAATTGAAAAAAAATGAAGAAAGACTAAAACATGTACACAAGTATAAAAATTAAAAGATGCATATTTCAATACGACAAGTTAAAGAAAATTGATTTCTTTGACCATGGAGTCTCATCGTTTACAGATCGCTTCCTCTTCTTTCTTACCACTTTTCCAAAATTATTCTGAATATTTTTTAGCCTGCTTAATAATTCAACATCGCTCAAATGACTAGTCGCATTCCTTTGCTTTTCTTCCCATTAAATTGTGATTTTTGGCTTTTAAATCGATGTTTTTGATCTGCTGGATACTTTCTGTATCCCATGTAAGCAATTTTTTCTTCATATTTTAACCATATTAAGTCTATCTTTTCACTACAAACAGGACAACCATACGCCCCCTGCAGTCTTACAATCTGATAGATGACCATATGCTGGAAAATTAGGTATAACCCATAACAAAAATATTTTCATATTGAATGTCCGCTTAGTGAAAGAGTTATATGTTTCGACTCTGATGGAACACAGATCATTTAATTCTACAATTAATGGTTGCAAGTGGATGTCAATATCATGTCCTAGACCATTTTTCCCGAGAATTAATAGTGCTAACATTGTGAACTCCTTCCGCATGGATAATGACGAGGTAAATTATATGGAACAATCATAACAGGCCAACAGTTGTATGAATTGTTCTTACTCTTAAAGGGATTGAATCTAGCTGTTGCAAGTCCTAAGCAAACATTTCTTGGTTTAATTACAAAGCTTTTCCATTTATGATCCACTCCTCTTTAATAGGTAGACTCGACCGGATGACGCATCTCACATCCAAGTTGACTTGCATCATCATGCCATCTCATCTTCTCGGCAATCCATGGTATATTATACATTTGTTTAAACCTCGTTGTTAGTGGAAAGTATCTCAAAATTTTTTAGGTACACGTTTTTCTTAGCTTACTTTCAATAATAGGTTTCTATCTGCTCTCACCGCACTTAAGACAATTATCATTATGTGTATGCTCTCTCCATTATAGTATATAATCATTAGGACATGCAGAATAATGAATAATTTCACAGTCCAGTCGCAAAAGCCTTGATCATTTTCTTCTCAATGTAAGTACTATCTGGTAAAGTATTATCGACAGGCAGTATGCTTTTCATCAATTGCAACAACTCATCAAAACTCTTGCGGGACCATTGATGTCTACTCTTCATGCTTAATAACTTAACTGTAACCGACAATTTAATATCCTCTACTCGGCACGATGAATATAATGGTTGTTTAGCATCTTTCATCAACCTTTTGTACTAAATATCATCTGTTGAACCATCCAAAATGTGAGAATCGTTTCGATTAATGTATGTAGCTTCTGCTGTAAACTCCTCTTCATTGTGGCACTCATTTCCATCTAAACGTTTAAATGCGTCATTCACCATTTCAACCATCCCTAGGAAGGAAGCTTCGTTACGATCAGTAACAGATGTACTAACCCTAACAGTTGCATGACTTTAACCCCATTGTTCACTATAGTAGATCCATGTCGTGTACGACGTATCCATACCTTCACAGATTAAATGTTCTGTAATTTTGCATACATTTTTTCTCAGTGCTGCCACATTGCGACATTTAACACAAGGACAATAATGATAGTTATCATCCCCTAAACTCGTATGATTTTCTTTCAAGTATGTGATGAAAGACAATACACCTTTTATGTATTCCGTTGAAAACTTAGGTTTCGACATCCATTATTTACTTTGAATCATGGCCGACGAAGACATCATTTACGATTTTAAAAATACGACGCTGAAAAAAATAAAATGATAAATAATTAAACATGAAATTTACATCTAAATTCAAATTGATAGATCAATTGCAAATTAAATATTTCTTGTCTTGAGAAATTAAACATGAAATTCTTTCTCATATGAAATTAAATAGAAATTTATAAATATAATATAATTATAACATTTTCATGAAATGATTTGCCCCCTCAAATGCCTTTGCGTCGTAAGTCATTATACTAGCCACAAACATATTACTTTCTTTTGCACCACGTTGTCGCACGCTCATTTCGAGAGACTCTATAAGTGGGCGTCTATGCCTATAAAGTTCGGCAAAAGAGCGAGACACCTCATCTACATGCCTTTTTGCAGTCTCATATTCGGCGATCATGCTTGAAATCTTCCAAAAAGAATAGTCTCTCATATTCAAGATCGGTATCTTAATCAGACGGATAATCTGTAAAAATATAATTTAAAAAAATATTGATCAAATAAGGTAACTCCTTGGCCCGACCTGAAGAAGCTAGGTTAGGTAAGTCTAACTGCAATAACTTCTTAAGGGTCTAGCATGCTTTGTCTACAGAGGGCGATGAGGAGGAAGACATGACCGAAACTTGATGGTACTTCACGGGGTAACGTTTCATTGTCAATTGAAGACCTTGATAGGAAACTCTATCGAACTAACTAAATCAGTCACCCATCCAAGATTGAATACATTGTAACGCTTTCATATTCTTATTTAATTAATGCTCACGCAAAACATCTCCCTATATCTCTCCAAATATGTTGATCTTACATTTAAATCTCGTGACATGAGAAATAAATATAAAATATATATCTGAAAAGAAATGAAGAGTTTACGTGCGAAATAAGAATATGCATTTAAATAATGAAAATGAAAGTAATACAATATATCTAACCTCGAACTGTCCAACGGGACAATTTGAGGATTTTTATGCCTAAAAAATATATTATATTTATGCTTGGCAACATAGAAATTTTCAAATAAGCAACTGATTATCCTATACTTGAAGAAATCCAAACATATAACTAAATATATGGATTGAGTGCGTCTAATATAATACATTCATCAACAATAAACATTTAAAGGATAATTAACATAAAGGACAGTTAAAGGAAATAGATGATCAAGTTTATACCAATTAATACATTTCTATAATACGCAAACTTGCAACTTAACCTACTGAGATTTGTTATGCACCGCAATATTTTACCACAGAGCGGGATATGAGGAATTACAAGTTAGACCATGTAATAGTATGCTCAGGTAAAGGGAAATGCTCTAGGCAAGATCTGATAAGTTATAAGTAAGCTTCTCCATTCAAATTCAAATTAACACAACTGATTTTAATTAAAATAACATAAAGTACAATAAAATCTATAGCATGTAAGATTACATCAATTTACCTCTAAATATCAAATAGATATTAAGCAATACTCAACATAAAGTTACATTTTGAAGTTATATCTATAAGCATGATATAATTTTAAAGCATGACAAAGTCTACAATCTTAAAGTTACCTTTAAGTATTAAATAAATATTAAGTAAAGCGTGATAAAGTTTATAAGTTATTTATTGTATAAATACAATTTTAAGTTACATCTTAATGTTTATTATTTATACACTATAACACTAATACTAGTTACAAGTTATAACTTAGTTATACTAAAATAAGTTACAACTTACTTACACTAACACTAAGTTACATTAAAAAATATAGATACACAATTTAGGGCTAGTTTGGATGCTTGCAAGTTGACTAAAATGTATTTTTTTACAAACCTACAAGTTACAAGATACATTTAATAATATAGTTACAGTACTTACTAAATGTTTAATTCACACTGTTTCCTGTGGTGTGGTCCACTTGAACTTTGGATACACTTTATTTTTTGTATCAAGTCTTAAAATTATAAATCACAGTGGTGTAGCCCACTAACTATGTTACACATCAGACTCGCACATAAACAAATAAATAAATTAATTAATCAAATAAAATAAAATTAAAAAATTTACCTGGAAGGGACATCGACTGGGCTGTGTGTTGGGGGTGGCGCTACCCAGTGTGATGTCATGCGACTGAGAGAGAGAGAGAGAGGGGGGGGGGGGGGGGGGGGGGGGGGGGGGGCGCCGGGCAGGTTATCGACTGAGAGAGAGAGAGAGAGTGAGAGGTGGGTGCATGGGAGGGGGCTGCTCAGGGAGTTACCGAAGTGGAGAGATGGAGAGAGGGGGTGGGTGCTATCGCAGAGAGAGAGAGAGAGAGAGAGAGAGAGGAGAGAGAGAGAGAGAGGTGGGTTCATGGAAGAGGGCTGCTCAGGGAGCTGCCGAAGCAGAGAGAGGGGGTGGGTGCTACCGTAGAGAGAGAGAGAGAGAGAGAGAGAGAGAGAGGAGGAGGAGGAGGAGGAGGAGGAGGAAGGGAGAGGGAGGGAGGGAGAGAGAGAGAGAGAGGGAGGCGTACCGGCCGGGAGGGGGGTAGCTAGGGCGAGAGGGGGAGAGAGAGAGATCGATTTGGGGGATTTCTAATGTAAATTCTTAATTTTTCAAAATTTGACTATTCAGGACGCTGAAGAAAAAAAGCAGTGTTTACGACGGTCCTGGACACTCGATTAGGCAATCGATTTCAGCATCGACACATTCTACAAATAGTCGACCGTTACGGATAGTCGAATCTATTAGTCGAATATCATTGTTTTTCACGTAGTGAAAAAGAAAAATCCTAATTAGGAGTCCTAATTTAATTAAAATAAATTTTACAAGAAATAATAAATTTAGCAAAAAATAAAAAGTACTAAATTAATTATGCTGGTTGATCTTAACATGATTACAAAATGACTATATATACTAAAACTCTAAAACGAAGAAAATACGTCGAAATTAAAAATTACTAAAAATATAAGCTTTTCCTAAAATCATAATTTTGAACTGGAAGGTAGTGCTTCCTCTCGAAATGGACTGACACGACTTGTTATGGGGGTCAATTAACCCCGAATGGCCTATTACGTTAAAGATTGATGGGATAATACCTAGAACAAAAGTTATGCCTATTTTATGGTTCAGACTTCGAACAACAATTTCTCCATACCTAGAGTGAATTTCTTCGATCTGGACACAGTTGAGGCCTAGTTACGCCATGCGCAATGTAGAATTGGTCTCAGATTTGATGGACGACTTCCGCTTCCATTCAAACTTCTTTTGGTCCAATTGTACTAGGAATGCATCTGTAACCCGCTCTACATCAGAATGGAAAATAAAAAGTTCATACACAATTTTGAAGGTTTTTAATAGTGAGTATACGCATCTAAATAGTCCCTATGGTGTTGCCTACAAGAGTTTTGGATTAGCCTAATTTTTGAGTAAGAAGGAAAATATGAGAGGCCACTTCTCATGCATATATTGGATGTTATTCACACATCCGTAGATGCGTGCACACATATATATGAGTTAGAGAACCCAAATATGAGAGAGCATCTCCACATTACACGAGTTGGGGTGATACATCTATCCGGGTTGTCCATCTAGTGGGCACTAATTTAGATGATATATGTTTCTAAAATCACACTCAATAAGCAATTCAATATTTTAATGTTAGTTTTTTTTTTTTAAATAGTAAAATTTAATACCATTAATTTTCCATCCAAACTAGGGCCGATGAGATCGATGGTCCCAATTTATTAGATATATTGCCAAATGTATCATGAACCAATGGGTTTTGAAAAGTCCATTGCCGACTTCGTATAAAAAGTGGAGGTCAAAGTATCAAAGTTCAGTTAAGGACTTAAACATAATTTTATAATTGACAGGGAGCTAAGGGTATTTTTGAGGATATACAAGGTGATCAGTGTAAACATTCTATTTTATTTTGTACGGTTGTGATAAGTAGGGCCTACTAGTTAAAGGTTGTGGAGGTGAGTGTGGTTAGATCTTGGTCATTTTGACTATGATAAGTTGGAAAAGTAGGGTAGCTAAGCTGGAAACAATATTCTTTAATTCGGTTGGTGGAATTGAAAAGATCTCTGCCGTACAGGTAGCCATGCCAGGGACGCTGGATGATCCGAACCGTCCATCTTCTCAGTGCTGCTGTGGATGGACGGCAATCCAATTATGCGGATTTGATAAGTTTAATGTAAGCCGTTAAATGTTAAGATGCACATTCGTCTTTTAATATCAGTGGTCACAACCATTCATCATGAGTTAAGATAGTAGTTCATCCAGAAAGCTCCAAGAAGATGAATGGTTCTGATCCTCCGTTCATTTCTTCGTAGCAAAAAGCTCCGGTCCAAATCGGATTGATCTGGACCATCTAAATCACCGACCGTCCTAGTAATGGATTATAGACATCCAATCACACAGATAAGATGATCCTGTCCATAAGATTGGTGGACACTGAATAGACGGTGAGAAACAAACAACTAGTTAATGGTCCAAAATAAACGTACAAAATGGAAGTATTTTTTGAAAAGTGTGACTTTCGGGCCTTTCCCCATCGTACACTCGGGGCACGATTTTGATGGTCTGACAGGAAACAGTACATACATTCACGAATACAGTGAACGCGCGCCCGAGTATGATCCATGACACAGCCTCGAGTATTGTGGAAGCCTTCTATTCAAGTCAAGCGAATGTTCTCTCCATCTGCATATCTGCACGTTAACTCAAGCGCCTCGTACATGTTTATTTAGTAGAAAAAGTAGAGATCTGAACCGTTATTCATGTGGGGCCCGTGATTATAGAATTCATTTTATAAAAATAAATCCATTAAAATTATCAGGTGTACCATTATTTTGTAAATATAAGAAAATATTAATTTCAACACATTTTGTAACCCATTTGTTGTAATTGAAGATTAAAATTTCATTTTCTACTCAATCCAAGGTGGGCTCAGTTTATGAACGTCATAGATCGCACAAAGATTCCACTCTAGCACCTTTTGTGCACCTTATGCATGGCGCATGTAAATTCATAGATGGAAATGGAATTAGCCAGTCTGCTGGACTTCCCCGCAACAAACGCCACATATTTCAAGGACATTTCTACCCATATCAGAACCCAAGAACCCCTGCCCACCAGAGAATCTCTCTCTGCGAATATCCACGAAAGTCGAGGGTATTCTCGTCGGAAGGTGGGACCCACAAAGACCGCGGGAAGCGCCAGTCAGGTCAAAGAAACAGAAGCGGAAGTATAAGAAAAAACTGTCAGAGTCTTCTACTCAGTCAACCAAAAGCCATTCGCCGCTGCCACCACCACCACCTTCCACGAGGTTGCCTTCTTCTCCTTCACAAAAAAAAATATTCATACTCTGGTAGACTGTTCAGATCCATACTCATGCGCATATACACCATACATTTGGAAAAAAAAATGAGACCAATCCAAACCGTTTAAATCTTAGTAGTGAATATATGTGTTGAAAAAAAAATTCATACCGAAACGGTCTATGATTCCAGACAGAAATAAACCAAAGAAACGGTCTATGATTCCAGACACAAGAAGCAAACCATCAATCATACACACCCAAATCTTCTAGAGTGGGGCCCACAATCTTGCACTGAGTCAGACACATGTACGGAAATCCTGTATCCGCACAATACAAACGCACGTAGACCCAAGACTCCACCACCCCGGAATCAAGTGTCCGTTTTTCCTCTTTCGCAACATAGGATTCAAGCATTTGTCGCCTCATTGGAACCCACATGCTGAGATGTTCTAATGATCAGAACTGTCCAAATTCTATATTCCATCTTTTCAACCCACAATACGCTGATTGGATAAAAAATATCATAATTATTAAAACGTTAAAAATAATATTTATTGGATTACCTTCATCTCCAAAACGAGAAGGAAAAGATCATACCTCAGGCTTAATATTTAGATGTAAAATTATATTACTAAGAATATAGACGGTTAAAATCATAGGAATGTTTCATAATATGGCCTTCATAGAGCGACACATCGTGGCATAATAAAGCGCGACAGAGGAAAAACGAAGTTATCAAATACGTTGTGACAAATCTCGTTCTAGGCAATATCTCGAGATATTTCATTTTTTGAGGTTAATGTCAGGATATTATGGGGAAAATCTCGCCGAAATTAAAATTATTTAAAAATATTTATTGTAAAATAATAAATAATTTAGAATATATATTTATATAGCAAATTCTTCTAGGTTTCAACTAATTTTTCCATAATATCTCGATAAAAACGCGGTATTTAATATACCTCGATATATTTTGATTCACGATAGTTTGAAAATATCGTCGATATTTGTCACACGGATCAAACTCACCCCAACCCGCTAAAATGCGCAGGTATGCACACCTCCCCCCTATCATCGTCCTCCTCCTCCTCACTCTCCTCCCTCTCTCTTTCTCCCAACTGACCGAAACCCAAAAGACCATCATGACCAGAGTCTCCGAATCAATAAACTCTCTTCAACATGGGACACCAAAGACTCAGACCCATGCAAATGGTCTGGTGTCAATTGCACCCAAAACACCATCATCCCCCGTCTCCTCCTTCTCCTCCTTCCAGCTCCTCCAATTCTTCATTCCTTCCTCTCCTATGTAATCTCGACACCCTTCAATCCCTCGACCTCTCCAACAATCAGCTGTCTTCAATCCCATCTTCTTTCTTTGCTAACTGCTCCGGCCTCAATCGCTTACAGACTCTAAATTTCAGCAACAATATATTGTCTGGAATTTGCCTTCTTTTTCTGGGTTCTCTAGTTTAGAGTTCTTGGATTTGTCCGACAATTCGTTTGATGGAAGTATCACCTCTCAGTTTGATGGGATTGTTTCGCTTCGGAGTTTGAATTTGAGTGGGAATTCTGTTTGATGGCCCACTTCCTACTCTTCTTGGGAAGGGTATGGCTTTGGAGGAGTTGCAGCTGTCAAAGAATAAGTTCACAGGTCAGATTCTGGATGGTATTTTGGGCTATAGCAATCTTACTCTTCTTGATCTTAGCATGAACAATCTTACTGGGCCTGTTCCCGATCGGATTGGAGAGCTTTCCAAGTTGGAAACTCTTATTCTTTCTGCGAATTCGTTGAGCAGTGGAATCCCGCATAAGTCTGTCGAGGATTGGGACGCTGTCACGGTTTGCCGCGAATCAGAATAACCTTTCGGGGAGTATTCCTGCTGGAATTTCGAATCATGTGACCAGTTTGGACCTTAGTTATAATATGCTAAATGGGTCGATACCGTCAGACTTTCTATCGCCTCAGAATTTGGCATTTGTCGATCTATCGTATAATATGCTAGAAGGGCCAATCCCTGTAGACATGTCCCTGAATTTGTTCCGCTTGCGATTGGGTGGGAATAAACTAAATGGGTCCATCCCGCCTTCGGTTGGTAACCTCTCGCGTTTGATGTATCTTGAGGTGTATGACAATAGGTTGAGTGGGGAGATTCCACCAGACCTGGCAAAGTGTCAGAAATTGACTCTCTTGAGTCTCGCTTATAATCAGTTTCAAGGTTCGTTGCCTAAAGGGTTGGGCAATCTCTCTGACCTGGTAGTTTTGAAGCTTGACGGGAACCAACTCAGTGGAGAAATCCCCACTGAATTCTCCCAATTGAGGAACTTGTCTACCATGAGTCTTAGCAGGAATTCACTTTCAGGTGTGATACCTCCGGGGATTACTAGATTGCTGAAGCTCTCGAATTTGAACTTAGAAGGCAACCGATTCAGCGGTTCAATACCTGATGGGTTTGTCGACTTGAAATTGCTGTTAGAAGTTCGGTTAGGAAATAACCAACTAGCTGGGAGCATTCCGAGAATGCCGGTCAGCTTGCAGATAGCCCTCAACCTCAGCAGCAATCAATTTGAGGGAACTATACCTTCAAGCCTCGCAGAATTGCTGAACTTAGAGGTTTTAGATCTCTCGAACAATCAGTTCTCAGGTCCGATTCCAAATTTCTTCCTCGGATTGACGAGCCTGACCCAGTTGGATCTTTCCAATAACCAGCTTTCGGGAGCCATTCCACCGTTCCGGTCCAGCCTCAATGTCAATATCACTGGAAATAAGAATCTTGTAAACATCACGAATCCCCCTGTTGCTTCGACTAGGAAAAGAAAAAATTTGGCTGCTTTGGTAATTGTCATGGCAGTTGTTGGTGCTGCTGGTGGTATAGCTCTTGGAGCAGTGGGGTTCATAATCTCGAGATGGTTTTATCGGGTACATGATGAAATTCAAGAGTTAAAAGAGCCAATTCCGCAGATAACCGATGGCCATCTAATCACTGCAGATAACATTCACCGCTCAGGTATTGACTTCACCAGGGCCATTGAAGCGGTAGGGAGTCCTGCCAACATAATGTTCAAGAGCAGGTTCTCCACTTACTACAAGGTGATCATGCCTAGTGGAATGAGCTACTGCGTCAAGAAGCTTAATTGGAATGACAACATATTTCATTTGGGGAGCCATGAGCAGCTCGGACAAGAGCTCAAGGCCCTCGGGAGGCTCAACAATTCAAGAATCATGACCCCTCTGGCCTATGTTTTGACTGCTGATTCGGTGTATCTGTTCTATGAACATGCACACAAGGGAACCGTCTTCAATTTCCTTCACAAAAATTTGCGAGGTTCTTTGGATTGGCAGTCTCGGTACAACATCGCCCTCGGAGTAGCTCAAGGACTGTCTTTTCTACATGGGTGCAGGGAGCCAGTTCTACTCCTCGACCTTTCAACAAAGACCATTGTTTTGAAATCGCAGAACGAACCTCAGATAGCAGATATCGAGCTTTGCAAGGTCCTTGATACTTCAAAGAGTACTGGGGCTTGCTCTGCTGGGTACGTCCCTCAAGGTGAGATAACTATTCTATACTACATTTATCATTCTTTAACGTCATTTCCATTGATTTTAATGAATAGATATAGCAGAAAATATAAAATATTGCAGACAAGAAATAATAAAAGAATTACGTAGAGAGCTAAGGCACATTACATACATTGTTTTAAAGATAGATTTACCCCCATAAGAAAGACCCTCGATACACTGGGTCTTAGCAACACTGCTCTCGAGATGCAACAGTTCTCCTAAATAGATGGCTGAGATCAAGGGCATGCATTATTTAAGCCACATGAACTCAAGCTTGCTCTTTTTAATTTGCAAAGAAGAAGGAACGTAGAGAGAATAACCACAAAGAATGAGTAGAATATCGCTTTTTTCTGTGCATAGAATGAGAAAATGAGAAACTTTTTTAAATGAATATAGGAGGTAGCCTTCAATAATGGGCTGAAAAATGGCCCAACATGTGAATGGGATTGTTGTAGGCCCATTCCGTTTTAACAAACTTTTCTTTGTTTTCAAATGTCTGTTATGTAAGGAGCCCGCCCTAGCATCCTTAAGTAAAATATTCTTAACAGCCCCACTAAAAAGTCCAATTAGCAGGTTCTATTCCAGCCCATAGGGTCTTTTGGGCCCATTCTCGAGGATAGGCCCAAAGTGGCCCAATATAGATTATGGACTTAACTTAGGCCTGTTAGATGGTAGCATGGGCTTTTATTTTCTTATCCATATTGGGTCACAATTTACTGGATGTTCCATTCAAAGTGGGGCCCGCTAGAGTGCATAGCAATTCCATCAAATCATAGGAAAAATAAGGTCTTATTATATAGTTGCCTACCGGTCTAATATGTTGGTAAGCCCAAGATAGTGTCAAAGTTTCTTCTCAGCCTGAGATTGATTTTCAAGAGACTTCTTAGGGCTAATAATGGGTACCACATTAGGCTATTCAATGGTCCCTTTTAATTGGGCCAAAACTACATCTTTCGGGTTGTGGCAATATATCGCCTTTTGTGAAGATGGTGATTTATCCATGTTTTACATCCATGATTTTCTATTGCCCACTTACCTACCAAATACAAAATTATTAGAGTGGATCTTTCCATGATCAGATGAGTCCCATATCAGTACAAGTTACATTCAAAAATTCATTTTTCGGTAACAACAACTACTAGTTTAAACCATTAACATGTCTAGTTGGGAGATAGAAAGTAAAATGTGCATATATTGCTGAATTATAAGGACCAGAGGAGAAACTTTTTTTGGTGACCCTGTATATGATTAGATTAGAGCCAGATCTAATAGTTAAAACAACAAAGTAATCATTTTTCTCTTTTTCTTTACAAATCGCATGTATAGAGAAACTAACCTTATTAACGGCACAAATTGTAATTTAACAAAAAAAATTATACTTATGATTAGATAAGGATTAAACTCTTCTTCAAATCAAAGAAAATCACGACATGAAAATATTCAAATGGTCAGATATTCTAACTCATTTTATGAATCCAACGTCTTTGGGTGGGGTTTAATCAGCCGTCCACATATCTTTGGATTTGTGGCTGTCCTTAGATCCAGAGATGGCGTTTCTAGTGTTTTAAATGGCCTCTGATTAACATCTAATGTGGCCCATTTCAAAATTAGATTGAGTGGCCAGTTCTGTCCCATCCAGGCAAATCCGACCGTTTGGAAAATCCATTTGTTAAATGAAGTCCCTGGTAATGCATGATTTACGTAGGGAGGATGTGGGAGGTTGAACACTATCTTCCTCACCCTTTATCACTACGACGTACACCTTAGTTTCTTTTGATTCTTTAATAAATTCATGAATGACAAGGAGAGAGTTCCTCTCTACTTTAGAAGTTTCGGGGTGTTTCTTTGGTGCCATAGGGGCCAAAACGATTTTTCGACCATTATTAGTAAACATGTACATGTTTTCCCGCCCACAGTGGGTCGCATCTCGATCCGATTACTATGGTCGCCTGAGTAACATATGACAAGCTTCTATGTCAACCACATCACAGGGAATCTCATCCTCATAGCTTTTAGTAATGAAAAACGAGATAATGCATTGATGAGTTACCTTAGTCTCGTTCACTTTCTTGATCTAACCGAATGAGTAAGGAGTTCGGTGCTTTGTTATAGGCAGCTACAACTTGTCCACCATAATTTTCGAGACAATATTCTCGCTATTCCCATTGTCTATGATAACATCATACACTTTGCCCTGCACGATGCACCGTGTGCGGAAGATGTTGTGCTGCTCTGGGTGCACTTCTTTACTTAGAGCATAAAGTAGCCGCGTCACTACTAGTGACTTACCATGATCTTCAACCAGTCAATTTGCAGCTTTTGTATCCCTCTCATCGGCATGTTCAAATTCAGTCAATTCAGGGTCGTCTTTCGCTGCTTCTCCTTCTGTGCCTCCTTCATTCATAGTTAAGTGGGCTGCAGGGCGTTAAGGACAAGCGTTCGACCAGTGGCCCGGTTAGTCACAACAGAGACAATGGTTTGGCCTCGGCAGACCATAAGGGTTAGGGATCCTGCTGGAACCCGATGTTGTGGGAGTTGCATGCTGAGGCCTTGAGGGACTGCTTCCCGTGTCACGGTTTGCAGTCGTAGGAGGTTGAGGACGCCCTCCTACGGGTTCCTTGCCTTTAGCCATTGTTGTATCTTGAGTGGGGCCTATTGTGGAGGTCCGTGTCGTGGGATAGGGTCGAGCAGGGACCCGCGATAATTGTGTTTCTGCCCGAATGACCAATTGGTTGGCCTTACTCAACGTCCAGACTGAATGCATTTGAACCCGATATTGGATTGCAAGTCGCAATCCACCAACGAACCATGCTATTTGTTGTGCCTCAGATTTCGCCAAATTGTTTTGTGTAGCCAATTGCTGGAACTCTTCTAAATATTCGACTACGGATTGATTTTCTTGACGACAATTTTGATATCATCAGAACAAAATTTGTTCGTAGTCACTAGGGAGGAATCGAGCCCTAAGGATTCGTCTCATCTAAGGCCATGTTCGGATGGACGCCTTGTTTTGGCGGGCACGGGAGACCTGTAGGTTTTCCCACTATGCTGATGCGCTGGATTTTAACTTATATGCAACTAGTTTTACCTTCTTGTCGTCTGGCATGTCCATATAGTCGAAGTATCACTCGATCTCTATCAGCCAGTCGATGAATTCCTCTATCCGAAGTAGGCCATTAAAGCTGGGAAGATCAACTTTGCCTCTGTAATGTCTTCGACCTCATCATCGCTCGGTTCCGAATCGTCCGGTGTAGTCCTATAATTATCAACCTGGGTTGCTCTACAGAATACAGGGTTGTTTCATATAGTGAGAACTGGTAGTTGTTGGTCGCCTTGGGCTTGAGACGGAGCTAGTGATGCCGTAATTTGGTTGAGGGTTGCCTGTATACCTTGCAGGAGCAACTGGTTCTCCTGTTGTGCTGTCTCGAAAGTTGTCACCGTGATATAATCCTTTGGAGCATCGTCCTTAGGATGAAGGTCCGACCCTTCATTAGAGGCCATCGTCCTGAGGAAGAATCCTCTCTCTAGTACCACTAACGCAGGGAGGACGTGGGAGGTCGAGCACCGTCTTCCTCACCGAGTAGTTCTCGAATCCTTGAGAAGAATAAAAGAGATAAAAGAAAAATAATTCTGAAGAAATTATGAAATAATTATGCATAAAATCGTTTCTACAATGCTTTAAATAGAAAATCCAACCTTAAAACGAAATATTAGACTTCAACTACGACTAAAACACCTAGAAAATCCGACTTATTATAAATAGTAAACTTACTATTTATAGACGTCTCTTATTCCTACTAGAACCCGTGGTTTTCGGCTAAAAATAGAAAGTTTTCAAACAGGCCAAACCACGTGATTCTATGCATTATTCTAATCCCTTTGCATGTTGGGCACGACTTCTAAAACCCTACGGATAAAAAGATATGACCAAAACAAAACTTACTATTTATAGTAAAATCAAACTAAAACTGGGCTAATGACCGACAATCAGGTCAAATCGTGCAAATCTGGCATGGTGGTGGGTTGGTTGGCTTTACTAGCTTGAGCTACCCCAAAATCATATATTATACGTTCAGAAACTCATTTCGGATTGCAAGATATGACTGTTTTACGGTCCTGATGGTGCGGATCACTTCCGACCCTGACTGGTCTTCCTCTAGTCCATCTGAGCCATGAAATAGTCGGCAACCGGCCGCTCTTCATCAATGATGTAGAGCCTTGCTAGCAGGCAGTAATATATGTTTTTTATGGTAGTAAAAAGGTCTGTGACTCCTCCATTTCCAGCCCATCATCCATCCCAATATGTCGTTCAGAAAAATGATCTAAAAATGATCTAAAATAGCCCCTGATTGAAGCCCGTTTGGACGGTCTAAATCTGGCCATCCAACAGCGTTTGTTTGGGCGCCACTTCCTGGATCAGCCTCTGGTCCAGATTATTTCAAGAGTTAAGATTTATCAACGGTGTTAATTCATCAGAAATGGCATTTTAAGATGGTATATGGATGGCTAGATCTTGGCTACAATCCATTAATAAGCTTGAACGTCCCATTCTCATGCAGGATTGATTTAATGGCAAAAATTCCCAACCGTTTAAATTTTTTTTTTTTTCTTCTGTTGGGGTTGGCCCACTACTACTCATCAAGAAATTAGAATCATGCAAGAAAAGATAAAATGATAAAAAAGAAAAGAATGATAAGGATAGTACCTTTCCATGTTGCTTTGCACATAACATCTCTCTCTCTCAAAAAGTGACACCACCATTTTTCTGTGGGCCCCACCATGATGTGTTGTACCCACACCGTCCATCCATTTGGAGTCATGCCAAAGAATGAGGCAGATACAAAGTTCAAGTGGAGCCCACCACAGAAAACAATGGGGACAGTGAAGCCCACCGTTGAAACCTTCCTAGGGCCCACCATGTTTATTTGAGATCCAACCTGTTTATAAGTTTACAAAGACATGGAGCAAGGGAAATCACAAATATCAGCTTGATCGAAAACTTCCGTGCTCAAAAAAGGTTTTAATAGTAGGCATTCAATCCCCACTGTTTTATGTTGTGGGATCCACTTGAATTTTGGATCTGCTTCAATTTTTTTGGCTCATGCCCTAAAATGACCTCTCCAAATGGATGGACTCTGTGTATACAACACATGCATCATGGTGGGGCCCACAGAATGTGGTGACGTGACTTCAGAAGCGAGACTCGGCTACTGTCAAGTTCAGTAGCTAATCCGCGTCCGTCCAGCCCATCTACACAAGGGAGCTAAGGGAGTAAATCACGTGGAGAGAGAGAACGTGATTGGGTGTAGGTTTCCATGCTTAGCATGTAATGCCTAGCACTTCCCAATCAAAGGTCTTGATTGGATTTTGTCCAAACTTGGTGAGTGCCGGCTTTTTAAGAGCAAAAAATTTGGTAAAAATATAACTTATCCATGAGAGCTTTCGATCCCATGTCCTACACTTATCATGCCAATCTTTTTTTCTTTTTTTTTTTTTGTCTGTGTGTGTGTGTGTGGAAGATTACGAGAAAGAAAGGTTCATTTTAAAACTTCGGTTACTCACTCCACTCTAAGGTCCTAAATTACTTATTTCGAGACAATGAATGTGCAAGGAATCATGTAATGAACAATTATGTACAACCAAAAGTCATTAATCAATGATATATTCTAAGTTAGGGAAATGAAATGAATTGTTTTTAAAATTATGAATGTCCATCTATGTTAGTTTTTATACTAAGCAAATCAAATTCTCATATTACAAGTCATGATGAATGTCAGCAATAACCAATTTCTTTAGCATATGATCCAAATATAGCAAGTATTCTAAAGATGACAAGTAAATAGGAAAAGAATGATTTTTTTTTTTCTAGGATTGTTCCCTAGAGCACCGTCCATGGAATTCTTGTCTGCATCATTAATGTTAGATATCACCAAATCGAGGAGAAGTCTCACTCTGATAACAACTGACGTAGGGAAGTGTGTGAGGAGAAAGATCACCATCTTCCCCAAGTGATTAAAACCTTGAATCCACGAGGAAAGTTATTGAATCCACAAGAAATTGAGATTAAAAAAACTCAAATATTTTTATTGAATAATGTTTGTAATGTGTATGGTTTCTCAATTACATCACTAATAAAGCAAAATAAACCCTAATTCATAATTACCAAAAATACGAAAATTCCAACCTTAATAAAAGTCCCAATTCAACTAGAATGATGCTTATTCGAAACAGTAAGTTAAAAAAAAAAATAGAAAGTCCTAAATTAACATTACTAGAGGAGTCCCGGCATAATTACGATCAATCTCTAAAAAACAAAAATCTAAAACTCTAAAAATAAGGAAATATGACAAAAATTGGAATTACTAAAAATAGTAATCTTTTTTTCTAAAATCTTATTTTTGAACTAGAAGTGTGCATTTTCTTGAGAAATGGACGGACAAAACCTACCTTGTGGGTCATTTGACTCATAATAACCAAAAATACCAAAATTCCAACCTTAATAAAATTCCCAATTCAACTAGAATATATAGAGCTTACTCGAAACAGTAAGTTTAAAAAATATAGAAAGTCCTAAATTAACATTACTAGAGGAATCCCGACATAATTACAATCAATCTCTAAAAAAACAAAAGTCTAATACTTTAAAAATAAGGAAACATGACGAAAATTGGAATTACTACAAATAGTAATTTTTTTTCTTTCTAAAATCTCATTTTTAAATTGGAAGTATGCATTTTCTTGCGAAACGAATGGACAAAACCTACCTTTTGGGTCATTTGATTCCCTGAATGGCTCATTACAGTTAAGTTGATAGGTCGTGTGTCCCATAATGATACCTAGATTAAAAGTTATGACTGATTTACAATTTAAACTTTGAATGGCAATATCCCCTTATCTAGATTAAATTTCTTCAACCTGGATGTTCTTGGGGCCTAGTTACGTCATGCCCTACGTAGGATTGGGCTTGAATCTAATGGACTACTTCCGCTTTCATTTAGCTTTCTTTTGGTCCAGCCATGCTAAGAATGCATTTGTGTCATGTCCTACATCATATTCTCAGCCATATTCAATGGCCAAGATGGCTTGATTTAACAAAAGAGCATGATGGGCCACACACATAAGTGGGGGCCCAACAATAAGTGCCTAAGGAAGGGATGCATGCAAGGGGCTTGATCAAGCAAAATGATGGTAGAAGAGACGCCCCACACATGATATATTTAAAAAGCAAAGGTGGGCTCCGCACGTGGTTTGTTTGAAAGAGAAAGGGGCCCCACACATAAAAGCTTGGGCGGGGAGTGTTTTTAATAGGTTGGATAAACCCAAGAGGTGAGCCATCACCACAAAGGGGGGCACTCTCTCCAGGCAACCCACCATTGAATAAACCATTAGAAAGCTTGAAAGAAAAAGAAAATGGAAGAATGCTTATATGGGTGATGGAAGAATAATAAAAGAGGAATTAAATTGATATTTTAAAGAGATGAAAATTGAGTGGAGACAGGGCGCAAATAGAAACAACTGTTTTAAAGAAGAGTAGGGCTGTTAGATGATTTCAGAGTAAGCATCTGTGATAATCGGATTGCCGCTAAAAGCATCTAAGGTATGACAAGACACCCCATGAAGGTTTGATTGCATGGTCTTTTAACTAATAATAATCATCAATCAAAATTGATAAAAAAGAAAAAAAACAAAGGACTAAAAAGGGAAAACCCAAAAGAAAATGAAAAAAGAAAAAAAGAAGAAGAAAAATCAGGAAAAGAAAAAAGTAGAGTTAGGAAAAGGTGAAAAAAAAGAAGAAGAGAAAAGTAGAAAAAGAAAAATTAGAGAAAGAAGAATGTGAGAAATTTTGAAAAAGAAAAATAAATAGGGAAAGCAGGAAATAGAAAATTATAAAAATTCCAAAAAATGGAAAAAAAATTGAAAATTAATTTTTTTTCTAAAAAACAATCAGAAAAACTTAGAAAAAAGAAAGAAAATAAAAAATCCCCAAAACTAGAAAAATTCTAAAATCACAGAAAATTAGAAACAAATCCAAAAAGCTCAAGAAATTAGGGAAAAAAAAGGAAATGATAAAAAGAAGAAGAAGCTAACCATCTCCTGCAGCTAGGGCTGAAAGTTGGGCGGGTTAGGTCGGGTTGGAGCTCAACCCTAACCCAACCCAAGGTTCCTATACCTCAATCCTAACCTAACCCAACCCAAGGTTCCTATACCTCAATCCTAACCTAACCCAACCCAACCCAACCCAACCTTGGGTTGAGAATTCTCAACCCAAGCCCAACCCAAGCGGGCTCAGTCGGGTTGATTGGGTTGGTCGGGTTGATACATGTTAATATTTTCGTTATTACATTAGTTTATTATGTTTCAATACAAGTCTTATTTTTTGTCCCTATGGCTTTATTAATTATATATGTAGTTAATTACTGTAAAGAACTTTAGTTTTTCTAAACAAATAAGCTAAAATATAGGATAATAACTCCTTTAACATTCAAGCATTTCAAAAACAAGCATATCAAATTTCAAACATTATAAGTTTACTCCTGCAGCTGGTTTTTAGATTTTTTTTTTTCAATTTTTTTTTTAAAGAAGACTTGTATCACCCAAAAGTATTTCCAGGGATCTTTCTTCTTTCAAATAAGTTGGTTTTCAATAAAGAGAAGTGTTATCTCTAGGTGGAGCTCCAAGGTAATAAAACGTTTTCAAGAAAATATTTTTCCAATATATATTTGAATAAAGAAAAAGTAAAGAAGCCTATGGCATCGGAAGCATTAAGGAATTTTCATGGGCAAGAACAATGGTTGAATTCAGTTTTTCAATTCCTTCGGTTTCGCTGAATGCATAAGTAATAAAAAATGAGGTCAACCTGAACTTTCAATGTTAGTCTAGTCACATTAAAAGCAAAGTAAGAAAATGGTACAAATAAGCTGCATCCTGGTTAGGACAACTACGCCTCATTAGTGTAAAAGATTAATTGTAACCCATGTGTTTGATTCAAAAGATCACATGGAGAAAAGGTCACATGCACATGCTGTTGGTGCACTTTTCTGTGGCATATTAGTGCACCTTGTTTGTCAATTACTTAGGTCAGTGAGTCTAGTGTCGGTTGAGCTTAATGAAGAGGAAGACGGAAGACTCAAGATGGACCGGCTGCATCAAGAAAGAAGAAACAGGTAAAAGTGATGCCTTGGTGTGCCTTGCCTTGACCAAAACCTAACCCATAACCTCTTAGATGACTTGCACCAACTAGGTATACCCTTAGTCATCATCATTAGTCTTAGAACTCTATGAAAAACATGATAAATTAGACTAATTAAAGAGGTTGAAGCTGCTGTAATCAAAACAGCTCAAACAGCAGTTTCCGATTGATGTCCGATCAATCAGGCGTTGGCTCCGATAGGACTCCGATCAATCGGACAGAAGCTCCGATCAATCAGAAATTTTTCCAGCAACCTTGAAAATCCACTGGACATATTTTCGATCAATCGGACAGTCTTCCGATCCATCGGAAGGGGTCCGTCCGATCAATCAGATAGTGTTCCGATCAATCGGAATATCTTCTAGAGACTTCACTGGATTGATTTCCGATCAATCGGACTTGTCTCCGATCAATCGGACAGGTCTTCGATCAATCGGACCTTCTTCCGATCAATCGGAGATGCGCGAATCTGCTCGTTTTTTGACCGTTGGAAGAAAATTTATTTAAGATGGGGGATTCGTTTTTGAGCCAAGAGAGGGGATTTTGAGGAGATAGGAGCACCATTGTTGAAGATCATTAAGAGCCCTATTCCTAATCCAAACAAGTGATCTTCCTTGTGATTTATCACAAGTATGGAGCATTCAAAGCTCAAGAAGAAGATGCACTTGTCCCTCTTTTGATCTCTAGAGATTGGATTGATCTTGATAGTCATATTCCTATCCAATACTCTATGATGAGATCGGTGTAGGTGAGACTCTCTAGGTAACCCATTCCCATAAGTTATAGAGATCTCAAGCCTACCCTCCCTAGCACCTTGGGCATCTCCAATGGAGCATCACATGCAAGGTAGCTGATCTTGGAGCTGAAGCCTTGGCAAAGCAGCGGCGTCAAAGATCGGGGGAGCACAAGGGGAGCTGCAAGCACGGGAGAGCGAGAAGAAGTAACTCAAAGCGGCGCTACAAAGGTGCTCAATCCGACAAGTAAAGTTGTCTTGTTCGGAGTCCATCCACTCAATTCCCTGTGGGAGTTGAGTGTAGAGTTTGTTTGACAAACTCGACCTAGGGTCGTTAGCCGATCCTTGGCCTATTAGTTTGGCCTAAAATCTAGGGACGTCAGCCGTTCCTTGGCACGTTAGTCAGGCCTAAAATAAAGTCTCCAAGGGGGAGCCACCAACACGGGTGCAAACGTGTAGGTTGGGAGGAACCTGTAAACTCCCCGATTGGGTGGATCCGATTTAAAACACCTTGGTTGGGAGGAACCAGATTTAAACTCTCCAGTGAATGCCGGTGTGCTCAAAGGGGTTGAGTACTTGAACCAGGAGTGGAGTAGACATGTAGTCGAACCACTATACATCCTTGTGTTTGTGATTGTTCTTGAGCACATTTCTCCTTATGCATTGCGTTTAACTTGTTAATTATGAATGCTTATTTAGGAATGTATGCTAGGCACTTGATAGGCACATCCACACTCATAAGATGTACTTTCACTACCTCAAGTAGACTTGAACTTCTTGATCCATCCTCACTCAAGTCTATTTGAGTAGCACAGATTAGGTTCTTCATTAGCTTAATCATTTAATTAATCTATGCTTGTTTAGACTAGGTTGTTTATAGCTTTTATCATATGCTAGTCTTTTGATTGGACCCACTTAGGCTTGGAAGCCAAAGTGTTATCGCTTACGTAGTTCAATTTGTTAAATATGTTAAGTAGGCGAAAAGATTTTAAAAAGGTCCTAATCACCCCCCTCCTATAGGTTTAGCCATAATTCTAGTTGCTCTTTAAGCTTCCTCACGTGTATGCATAGGGTGTCGTGTTAGACTACCCGACGCAATATCACATGCCTAGTCAAGGATGTTTGTGGTGTCTAATGAGTTGAAGTGGCGCAGAAGGATCCCCATAAGGCCGTGAAATGCAAGATAGTTATCACTTTGATGGCCAATCACACAAGTAATCTTAGGGCGATTATGTGGCAAGGGATATTACAGATCCAAATCCAATATTTGGATCGCCATAAGGCCACGAAGCGTAGGGGCGACTATTGTTTAAATTCACTAACATTCCTGATGCAAATTACTAATCAAGATATGAAAGGGTTGTGATTTGATGCCCACAATGCCACGAAGCATAAGGATAATCACAACTTTTTCCTCAACCCTCGTTATATGTACGGGTTATTTTTTCATCAGATGATCAATTGATATTGATACTAAGGCAACAATCAATCTGGACCCCATCTAAGCCTGGCCAAATGGTGGGACTCCTATCGATTTGACATTTAGTTACCCATAACCTCTACCAAAGAGAGATATCTGTAGAAATCCCACCCCGATAAACCATTCACTCTATGTTAAATCAGAATTGGTGGCTAACTCAAATTTATAACCCTTAGGAAACCAACAACCCAAAATTTTTAATTCGGCACATGTTCACTACAAATCCGGTAATCTACCGGACCACCCCATAACCCAATCCAAAGTGACATGGAAACCTGCGTTCACTACAAATCCACCAGATCACCCCATAACCTATTCCAAAGTGACATAGCAACCATATAGAACCATTCGAACCTAAAAGAAGAATTAGAGGGCAAAAATCCATGTCCATGGAAATCTAATTTACGCTAGCAGTTTTCCCCAAAATATGGACCCATTGATGGACATTTGGTATCCCATAGAGCAGCCCACGTGTAGTAAGTGTTAGTAGCTTTGTAGCAGTAATCAAATTACCACTATCTTGTAAAAAGTCATTAGGAATCTCTAAAAAGGTCGCTCACAGATCTCTAGATTGGTTGCCTTGAGATTCAGACCCCAATGGAAAATTGACTTTTGGAGGGTAGCCGAATTGCTATTTATCTTCGAGTCTCGACGAAATTAGTAGTTTTACCACTTATCTAGCCAACCAAAAGATGTTGTATGTCCAACAACCAACCAAACCTCACAACATGGCATTATTGTTGAGTGTGGAGACACGTGGCGTGTGGAAACCACCCACATCTAAGCATGGTCGGGCGCCCGGACGGTCTGTGGACCGGGCGCCCGAAATTCAGGCCATTTGCTGTTAAGTCCGCTGGATTGTTTTGTGAACGGCCGGGCGCCCGACGGTCAAAGTGACTGGGCGCCCGATATTCATCAGTTTTATGTTTTTTGTTGCTGGACGGTTTTTGCATTGGCCGGGCGCCCGACGGTCAAAGTGACCGGGCGCCCGACCGGCCGCGAGCTTAATGTGCGGGTTTCCTATTTTATGTTCTAATTGCGGGGTTTACTATATAAAGGGGTGTAAACCGGGGATTAGACATGGGGATTAGGACTTCTATACGTCCAAGGTGAGAAAAAGGCGAGAGGATTAGCAAAAGGGCCATCTCTGTGCATGGGAGCATAGGAGAAGGTAAGTGTATTGCTTGTAACTTCGTTCTTTCTTCATAGTGAAGTTTGCACCCGTGGTTTTTTACCCTTGTTGGGGTTTTTCCACGTAAATCTCTGTCTTGTGGATTGTTGGTTTGTGTGATTCTTTTCTAGTTATTATTTTCTTCCTGTTTATCGTTTGTGGGTGAGACCGGAGATTGGATCTCGGTTCACCAGCGTTGTTGTCGTGCTGCGCAACAATTATTACCCCTGAACGTCCACCTTATTACAAAAATACCATCACCCCATCTATAAATACCCATACCTCAATTCAAATACACCTCATTCTCTACACACACCCCATTCTCTACCAAGTGGAGAGAGAGAGAGAGAGAGAGGGCAAGAGAGAAAGAAGGGGTGAGAGATCAAGAGAGGGAGAGTGAGTGTCCACTCCATCCAAACCATCCAACCTTACCCACAGGTCCATTTTAAGTTATTGCAATGGTTCGAGTCGACTAGAGTAGGGTCAGGATTTGAGATCCATGGTCATCTTCTCTTATGGGGATTGTCATAACTTTCACTTCTCCTCCCAAATTTCCACATCCATAAGTGATAGTCCAACTGCCCATTTTCTTTGTTTTTTAATTATGTTGTACATTTCTCTTCTCATACACGCCTTGCTTCTCCCTAGGTCAGTTAAGGTGTATGCTCTATGCTTTGCCGAGCCTTTGGATCTTAGCACATCAAGAATCTAAGATCATCTGACCTTCTTTCTTTTTCTAATAATATTTATGACTATGGTTGATGCGAGTAGTTTTCTCCACAATCATAAGTATAGTGACTTGGGTTGAGTAGTAGTTTCCTAATCGGTTTCGGATCTTATCCACAACTGATTGGACAATAAGATTATTTGAAATCGTTAAAATCCTCTAAAATGCTAAAATCCCATAAAATAGAGACTGCATGTGAGTGCTAGGGCTGTGCTTGGTTCGGTTTTGAGGGGCAATACCCAACTGAACCGACTTAGTCAGTTTTGAAAATTTAACAACTGAACCGATCCGATGAAGCCTCACTAACCGAACCGAACCGGATAAATTCTGATCGGTTTAGTTTTGTCGGTTTCATGACAACATTAAAAAAATTAAGAAAATTCAAATCTCTAGTGGACCACACCAATGTAAAAATTGATGAATGACTATTAATACTTTTTATAATTATAGTCTACAAAAGTTTTGAATCATGCTGAAAGTGAAATTTGACTTTTCCCTTTATTCAAGTCTGTTTAACCTTATCAACGGTTGAATGAAAAATACACATTGCAAATCTTCTTGTAGTGGGCCCTAGGACATTTTTAATGGCAAGCGCTCAATCAAAATTTTTTCTTGTGGTGTGGTCCACCTAAGATTTGGATCTGATGAATTTTTGGGAACACGTCCTAAAATGGGCTGAGAAAATGAATGAACAGCATCGATATATAAGATATTATCAAGGTGGACATATGATAGGGGTAACATATACATAATAAATATAATTCAAATATATATATATATATATATATATATATATATATATATATATATATATATATATATATATATAGTCGGTTCGGTTCAGTTGAAAATGGTTTATAATTTTCACAAACCGACAACTGAATAGACATTTTCGGTTTTTAATATAAAAAACCAAATCGACCCGAAATAGAATAGAAAACCGACCGAAACCGACCAGTTCAGTCAATTTTATGGGTTTAGTCGGTATTTTGAACAACCCTAGTGAGTGTGTAAGTGATGAATGATGTCTAACTTCTTCAATCTTTGCCACTGAAGTCCTTACCTAAAATCTTCAGCCACAATCCACCTTTAGGAGTCATTCTAGTTGGGTAGTCCTGGATTCCCCAATTGAAAGTGATTCTATCGTGTTTAGCCAACCGTAGATTCTAAGCTTCATTAGTAGCGACTAGAAGTAAAACATACTATTATCTTAAGTCAATACTATACCCTCGACCAAACATCCACACAAAGGAAGATTAGCCATAGTAGTGGGAGAGATCCCACCCGTGGGGAGTGTTCATAGATCATCATCACAAAGTTTTAAAACTAGGACCCAAACACAACCTCAAAGATTGCTTGCGTGATAGGTCAGTCCCCAAAGCTTGCATATCAATTGATATTGAGATTGTTGTTATACGGTTGCAGAGTACGCATACACAATGATGGTGACGATGGCTGGCAATGTCTACAGTTTTGGGGTTGTTTTATTGGAACTGGTGACCGGAAAGCCATCGGTCAGCGAAGGAACCGAATTAGCCAAGTTGGTACAGAGTAATTCAGCTCAGAACGGTACATGGGAGCAGATTCTTGATTCTACCATTAGCAAAACATCACTGGCAGTTCGAAGTCAGATGCTATGTGTCCTGAAAATTGCTGAGGCTTGCGTTAGTATCTCACCGGAGTCCAGGCCCAAGATGGAGAATGTGGTGAGGATGCTGCTTAATGTCCGATGAGGCCTAATTCGATGCAGATGATTTACGTATACAAGAGAAAGAAACAATGTACCAGTTTGGTACAGAGAATGTGCATTTGATTTTTCTTTTTCTTTTTCTTTTTTTCTTTTTTTTTTTTTCTATAGTGGTATTAGGTGCTTTTCTTTTTTAGGAGATGGGGTTTTAGTTGTAATTCAACATACATTAGCTATTTCTCTTTAAATAGTGAATGTACCTTATAACCTGCTCTATATATTTTTCAAAGAAGTCATTAATAATTATGCTTCAACACAGCTAAATTGAATTGCGAATATTCAGTTTAATCAAGAGGATTTATAGTGAGTTAATAATTTTTCCTATTGTTAGATGAGAGCTGTGCATAGATACACGGTTCAATTGGATAAGGTTGGGTCAGCTCAAGGGTACGTAGCCCTAGACCTGACCTATATAAGAATTGGGTTGGAATATTGGACCCAATCCATTTATCACATGAGTAGGGCTCAAGTTGAATCCATTTATCAAGTTTTCACACAAATAGTGTTCCAAACCATCCAGTTGGCACTGGTTATCATTTTTCATGTTAAGAATAAAATGGCTAACATTCCTCAATAGACACATTCAAAAACTAGGTCCGGCTTGGGTTGGGTAGGGTTACTTTAAGAGAACCCAAGAATGACCACCCATTAAGTAATTCGGACTTTTGGACCGACCTGCACCATGTGTCTAAATTTTGGATCCAGGCCCAATAATTGTCAGGGTTGGATCCAGTGGCCCCTCAGGTCAACCAGAGCCAATTGCACATCTAAATTTACATGAGAAAAAATTTAAAAAAAAAAAAGAAAAAGAAAAAATCAATGAAAGATCAACACATGAATTTTGTTGGCACTATGATGAAATTTGTGAAAAAGGCCAAAGCTGTATACAGAAGTCGTTTCTCATCAAATTTGTTGATGGGCCAGTCCTATCCAGCGAGTCCAATGAGGCAGGGGGATGGTAATTATACAGAACAATGAGGTAGCTTTACGAAAACTTTTTTAAAATAGGTACCCGAATGTAAATTCCATATTAATTAGATATCTTTCCTAAAATTCCCATTTCTTTAAATCCTTCTTTCTCTAGGTAGCCTCTTGTTTTCAGTGTAGAAAAAAGAGAGAAGAGAGAGTGGACCATATCACTCTACATTGGCTTAGATCTAATGATCAGGGCCATTGATCTTACATGTTGGGTTGATCTTGAATCAAAGGGCGGATCTCTCCTGTAGCTTTGGCGGATCTCTCCTGTAGTGGTCTTTGTGACCGTTCATCTACCTTTCGTAAATGTCTACCAACTTAGATCATGTAGATCCGTTGGATCCTGTAAGCTTCCATTGATCAAACTAACTTTCGGCATACATGTGCTGGCTAGCTGCCATCATAACCACATACGGAGCTAATGGCTACAGCAGCAGTGATAGCAGTTTGGCTAGCAGCAACAACTGATTTTACTGCATGCCACCATCCCACTTACACACCAAGTAGTAAATTAGCCATAGGCGTCCTTGCTCATGTCTGGGTGGTAGACTCACAAGAGTTTCAACATGAGGTCATGGGTTCAAATACCCATTGTAGTGTGACTGTGTGAGTGCATTTAAAAAAATAAAAAAAAAAAAAAAAAAAAAAATAGCCATCTGGTCTCCAATATACAGTCGGCCCAGTTGCCACTTTCATGGTGAGCCCAATTAATATCCAGGCCCATAGTCCTTCTGTAAAGAGTGTGAGAATCTATCGGGGTGATCTTTCCGATGGAGTTAGTTCATGTGATCAATGGTTCAATTTCAGTATGATGATACTGATTAATGTATGGACGCATGAAAAAGCATGTAAAATGACGGTTTTATGATTTTATGTGTTCATTTAAGGTTTTAGATGGTGTGGTCAAACCCTTTGTGATGATCTTGGATGCAAGTTCCACGTTTTAAGATGACGCCCAACATGTGGGATCCACTTCCACTCGTTCTTCTTTTCGATTTTGTTTAATTAACGTGTGTGTGGTCATCCAATCAATTATATCGATCATAAATATGGACCACTCATCCATTTGGGGCCATGTCGATAATCTATGGTGGTGATCTGATTGATTGATTGATGGACATTAATTGATCAAGGGTCCTATGATTATGGAGATGATCAGTTAGACGTTCCCATTCAAAGGTTAGAGGTTATTCTATCAGATGCCCCCTTAATCATGAGAATCTTTAATTTGTTTCACTAGAAAACCGCTCCCACTTCTTTCAACATAAAAAAGTGGCTTAAAGGCATGATTTGAAAATAATGTGATGCCTACGAGATGATGGGATGATATATCTTTGAAAAAAATATTTTCTTAAAGTTAGCCCTAGCACTACCTAATAAGGGCCATTATCACTTTCTGTGAATTTAAGGGAGTGTTTGATTTTGGAAAATGTTGGTAAATGTAGGTAAGGTAGTCATTATTACTTACATGGTGAAATAGCTTGAAATGTGGCATCGGATGCCGTGCAAGCTCCTCCGTTTGTTTTCTACTGAAGTGAGGGGGTGGTAATCATTACTTTCTTTGCCCGTTTGTTTCACAAGTGATTCGCAGTTCTCACGTTATGGAATGAAGCAGAAAGAGTTGTGCAAAAAGTACTACACTCGGAATCTATGTGGGGCCCACTGTGATGTGAGTGAGCAATCTAAGTCGTCCAATCGTTTTGTGAGATCATTCTAGTGGTTGCGACCAAAATTGAACACAAATAAACACGACAAATGGGTCGAAAACGCCGAAAAGTTGCTGACAAGTCTTCCACAGTTGAAATATACATGGGGCCACAGGAGTATCCAACAGCTTAATTTTAGTATTTTCAGTTTATCATAGTGTGGACTGACATTATCTGTGGTTTGGATGGAATATAAACATCATTGTCGACACCAAAGTGGTTTCAACGGTAGGAATTATGTAACCTACTTTTTGCTTTATTGCGGCCCACTTCACTCTTGGATCCCGATCAGAATCATCAGGTTGGGTTGAACTCCATCTCACAAAATGGTTGGACGGCGTAGATTTCTCACAAACATCACGGTGCGCCCCACATAGATTCCTAACAAAGTCAGTCGTGCGCAAGTTTTTCTGCTTTATGTCGTGTCTCAGTTGGGAACGGTTTGCGTGTGACCCCGGCCAGAGGGAAAACCCTGTGGCCATTACTATGTGGGATCCACAGGGTTGTCCACGAAAAATCCACTACGTCCATCTGTTTTGGAAGACCACGTTAGGAAAGGATTTCAAAAAGGATGCAGATCCAAAATTCAGATGGGACAGACCACACGAAATCAGTGTGTATTGAATAGTTAGTGGTGATAAAAGGTGGGCCCCACATATGATATGTTTTCTTATAGTTTATCCGAGTGTTAGTAATTCATCAAATGGCTTGGATGGCACATAAACATGATGGTCAACAGTAGGATGGTTTCAACAGTGGATGTTTGTGTTCCCACTGTTTTGGGGTAGTGGCCCACTTGAGTTTTTACTCTTCCTCCTTTTTAGAATCCTCTCCATTTTTTTCCTTTAAAAACATAAGGACATAGTGGATTTGTCATGATCTTCGCTGTGGATCCCACACAGCCCCGGCCACAGGAATATCCCACCTAGATGGTGTCACTTGCAATTCAATCCGGGCCCAATTATCCCAACCATATAGTACCTGTGACCAGTCTTCTTTGGGTACTACAACAGATGCCTTTTTTACCTACCGTCCACCACTACATTTGTAAGTAATACTTAAGATGATGGTCCATGCCACAGCTACACATGCATGTCCACTGGATGAAAAAAAACATATTTATACATAAGCAACACTAACCCTCATTTCCATATCTATAATAAAAAAAAGTCTTATAATTAGTATGTTAGTAGCGGGGATTGCCACCATTCAACCCCCCCCCCCCCCCCCCCCCCCCCCAAAAAAAAAAAAAAAACCATACTAAACCTGTGCATCAGTCGTACATCATAGTATAAGACAACAACATAGTCACGATTAGCATTTGATACTCATTCAACGATAGAGCACCATCAGCTGGAGGGCCATTACGACAATGATAACACCGAACACAAATAGCAATATCGATTCACAATCCAACTGGGGATTGGAAGAATCAAGCAGGGGAGTCGAGTCAAATGTCTCTGCAGAATGAACATTGTCGTGGCCCATGCCAGCCTATTGTTGAACATAATGTGGAACGGGAACGTTTTCATTTAGCGGTGGTTGTGGTTCTTCAAAGATACCGTTGAATGCATTCCATGCGCTGATAGCCTTCCTCGCATCCTTATAAGACTTGAACCAGGAATTATGAAAGCCATCCACTTGGGCTTGACATTCCTCCCAAGAATAAAATACTCCCCGTTTTCTCCCATGTAATATGACATATACTTTGTTGCCCATCTGTAAAAACAAAAATAACTGGTTAGCTAATGGCATTTTCAAATATGAAGAACATTGAAATGAGAATGCATTATTTCGTACGGAAGTGGAAGTCGGTACAATTAATTAACTTGATGACTTATTCTCAGCAGTTATAATTAAAGTGACGAAGCCACATACTTGATCACAATAACGAATCATTCAATAAACTAACCCCTGCAGAAGGATTCACCGCTTTGTACGAGTAAAATAAATTGAAGCAGTTATTTAAACTATATCATTCGATTGGTAATTTAAACGTCCATATAAAAGTTCATACGCATAATCAACCGCCGCAACATATGTGTGCATTCCATGTGTAGTTGTGTAGGCATGGTGTTTGTAAAAAAAAAAAATGTCAAAAAAAATATACATCCAAAGTTGTTTTCTAATTGAAACGAAAGCATTTGGAAGCATAAAAAAAAAAAAAAACTTGGTCCCATTGCTTTCGATTCAGTATCCGACTTCTCCCCTCCTTAACAACCATCAAAAGTTGGGTCCAACAGCATCTTCATGAACTTTAACTTTCTTTCTTTAGAAAAATTAAGAAAAGCGGCGTCGTATGACTCTTCTTTAGAAAGTAACTTTGTTGCCCTTAGCACATCAAACTGACTTAGTACCTCCAACTCCTCCAACGCTGGAATGATAAGAGACATCCGACCAAAATCTTTACCTTTATCGATCGTTATGGCTATGCATTGCATTGCGTCCCCTATAGTGACCATTCCATTTCCAATCTGTTCAATTGGTTTCACCACTCTTGCTTTCTTCTTTGAATTAACAATGTTGTTGGTTTTCGCTGAGGCATTAACATTCTCTGACGGACTCGGCTGCGAAATATTTTTGCCTCGACAACTATCGAATGACCAATTGATGTCTAGATCTGTGTCTCCTAACTCTTCAGGAGACCTAACGTTGATGTGGCTTGAGATATTATTGATATCGCGCCATCTCATACTACTTAATGCTGGAGGTAAGTTTTCAGTTACAAATGCTTTGCCAATAGCTCTGTCATTTCCAAATATATACTTGAGATCATCGTACCTGGGTACAATTTTCCCTTGGAATTGAGCAGCATCTAGGTGAGACTATTACAAAAAAATAAATAAATCAGTCAACTTCCATTGCTCACATAAATTGACATTAACTATTAATGTAAATGTTGATAAATCAATCTTACCCTAATATAGTCCACCCAAACTTCGTTAGTAGCAACAATGATATTTAACTCTGGATCCCAACCAAAACCTGATGTATTGCGCGAGTCTTTCACAATGAAGTAATTCTTTCTTACTGTGCGAATGCGATTCTTTACATTGTCATTCATGATTAGTAGGCCCAATTTCAATCTCATGTTCTCAACTATTAGGGTGTATGAGTCTTTATTAAAACTAGATCCGCTCCGTTGACCATTAACCACAAGCTCTATTAGACTGTCAATTAAAATGTTGTCCATCTCGTCCGTCCAACGAAGTATACCACCTATTTGTGATGTGTCGGTATCTTTATTGGTGGTATATTTCCTTGGAGTTCTTCTCGGGGTAGGTATATCAGATGGTAACGTGCTTTTGTCAGGGGACGAAAATAAAGAACACCTATTTGATGTCATGTTGGTGATAGTGTCTTCAAGGATCTACAAGAGCATGAAATAGGAGAATAAAATATAAGATAAGATGTTATACGACATACAGAACTACATGGTTTGACAAGAACAAGTTATGGTATTGACAACTACATATTCACACATTCGCATTGATCGTATTGTACCCATAAAAAACTAACAATAGTCTATCTTAGTTCATATGACTCACTGGATAGTCATTCGAAATTTGATTTGTGATTTCATCATGTTTTCTTGCCCACACTTTTCTCTCTTGTTGGGTGGCATTCATCAGTAATTGGTCTTCATCCAAGGTAGATATTACGACAGGAGACGGGATAACACCATCAGCGACATCATGCGATCTACCGTCAACGTCGAATAAGTCGGCCTCTCCTGAGGTATGAATGAAGTTGTGTACTACACAACAGGCAAGCATAATCTTTACTTGTGTAAGAAAATGATATTGTGGAGCTGTCTTTAGAATTGAAAACTTGGCTTTTAGTACTCCAAAGCAGTGTTCTATCATGTTCCGTAATTATGCATGTCGATAATTGAATAATTCATTGGCATTAGCTGGATTGTGACTTGTACGATATTCATTGGGATAATAACGTATGCCACGATAAGGTGCTATAAATTTAAGGGAGTGAGCATATCCAGCATCGACTGCATAATATTTACCTACATTTGTTTGTAAAGTGTAATCAACATAATTGGTCATTAGCGGCCACTACTATAACGTAAATAAAGATTTCCTCAATGAATTTACCATCTGGGAGTGTAAATGGATCGTGTGAGTAGGTCAATGCACTTTGTAAAACACGTGCATCAGAAGCCGACCCTTTCCATCCAACTAGGACGTAGACAAACTTCATGTCAAATTTACAGGCAGCCATAACATTTTGAGAAATATTTTCCTTTTTATTTCGGTACACTGCTGTTAGGGTCCCAAAAGGTAGGGGCCCTTAAAATAAGCAAAATAACCAAAGGAATCATGCAAAACGCCTTTTGATGCGCGTAAAACGGAGAATTACAGGAATCAGACCCATAGCTCCCTTAGCCAATTCTCCAATGGGCCCCGCTGATCACCGTGATCACAACTGTCCAGAATCGGACCCATAGCTTCTTTGTGATTTATGATGAACAGTGCAAGTGATTTCACAATCAAACGGGCCCCACAAATCCTCCAAAATTCAAAACCCAAATAGTGGAATTCCTATTTACGTGTCCCACGCACCCATAAAATCGGACACCCCACGCGCCCAAAAATTAGCTAAAAACAGGAATTCGTTCAAAGGTGTTCTAGAGTCCCACACACCCTGAAAATGGTGCCACGCACCCTTAAATTCGACATTTTGTTATTTTCATTTTGAAGGTGTTCTAGGGTCCCACGCACCCTGATAATGGTCCCACGAATCCAGTAATTCGACTACTCTTCAGGCACTCAAATCATAGGTGCGTGGACCCCCACGCACCCGTAAATTAAGTCCCACGCACCCAAAAAATCCAATATTTTTAGAACATGTTTCTAGGTGCGTTGGACCCCCGCACATCAATAAGCAGGTGTGTGGAGGGTATTTTAAAGATGCGTGACACGTGACAGCTCCTCATTGGCCGATTTCCAGATTCTTCGGCTATAAATACACCCCCTTGAGTCATTAAAAGGGTTCTGGAAAAAAAAGAGAGCTGCCGCCCTCTAGGAATTCGAAATCCCCGCCGGAAACCCTCGTCGGAATACTTTTCCGACCACAAAAAGCCCTTCCCGGTCGCCGGAATACCCTTTCCGATCACCGATATTCCACCGCAGGTCTGAATCCTAAAAAATCATAAGTGTGGCCACGCATCCTGAAAATGGCCCCACGCACCCGAATTATTGCCTACGCGTCCATTAATTCGGCATAAATCAAACAAGTGTATCGGACTCCCACTCACCCGAAAATTGGCCCACGCGTTCATAAATTCGGGTCCCATTTCACATTTGTAAATTCGGTCCCACGCATCCTGAATGTGGGTCCACGCACCCCTAAATACATCAAAAATCCGGCACTAAATTTTTAGGTGCGTTGAGGCCCACGCACCCGTAAAATAAGTCCCACACACCTAAAAAATTAGCCAATTGCAAAACATGCTTGTAGGTGCACCAGACTCAATTTTAAGTATTTTCAAGCTCCGTTTGAGCCTATTTTGGATATTTCGAGCATTCCGGACGCAATGGAATGGTCAAATGAATGCTTCGAATTCTCTAAATGAGCAAACCACGCATCTTCGAGGTTCGACCCAATTCGACGCGATGAACGAAGTGACTTCTTAGAAAGGAGCCGCCAGCATCCAGAACTATGCACATATGACAATCATTCATATCCACTGTAAAGATGTGACCCGATTTGGGTAGAAAGCTACACAAGCAGGGCTATGGTTATCACGATAAACCATATCAAAGAGTTTCAATCCTCCACAAACCTATTGCTATGAACTGCCACAACACAACAGTCGATGCCCTACCCATTCAAACGGCATCCGTCGGTTGGGCTACGCAGGTACACACAACTGTAGAATGGACTTCCAGAGGTCACCTGTCCCTACATTGACAGGCGCGGGCCCAGAGTCATCCATCTTAGTCATAAACCTTGATAGTTTCAGCCCGGATCTCCGGCCAAGACATCTGACTAATACAAAGATGATTCAGTAAGTAGAAAAATAAATACAGGTCTCTACAACCACCAACTCTAAGATTATAGTCCCTGCTGACTAGTCTTTTGCCTTTTAATCAAGGGTCATCGATCATTCGATGTAATTAAGGGCTCGTGCCAGATCACAGCCTGGAATGTAAAAGATCTCGGGATCTCTGGTATAAAATTCGCCTTGCGATGTCTCTTCTTGTGTACTTTTGTGAATGCTTGTGATCGTCTATGAATGTTTCTATTACTCAGAACCCCAGAGCAACAATACGCGACATTTTCAAGGAAATGTCCGTGATTCCATTTCCTAGCTCCAACAACTGCACTTTCCAGAGATGGAACAAACGCTGGAATATGTGTCCCATCTATTTCACCAATACAGTCCTAATTACCATTTAACACTAGTTAAGGGTCTATGATATTTAATAGTTATTTGAAAAAATAAAAAGATAAAGTATTAAACATACATTATTAGTTACCTGAAAGTAGTCATTCCAAAGTAGATTTGTTGAAATCTCCACAGGAGTTTCGGGTGAAGGCAATTTCACATAGTCAGCGTAGAGTGAAACGACTGCATCCAAGACTCGATGAAAATAACGACTCACAGTTTATCCTGACCAGATGAAACAATTTTCAATCATCCTGTTTCGAACATTATGACCTAACGTATGTAGGAACATGACAAGTTGTTCTTCCATACTGACATGTTTGGCATCCGTCAATAGCCTCTTGTCCCGCAAAGTGGAGAATAGGTTGAAGAATGAAGACTTCATCATCCTTAATTGAAAGATGCAGTCGGTGTCCCTTGCCCTTATAATCCCGTTGTAGACACCCCACCTTCGGCAACAATGTTGGTAGAGATAGCTGAATGAATGGAGGACCATACCCCCAAATCCCATGTCCAAACCCAGCCAAACTCACCCTTGTAAGCCACAATCCATAGCCTAGCTCAAGCCTGAACCCAGTCAACTCACCCTTAAAACATCAGCCTGAAAAACCCCTCATAAGAAAAACCAGTAAAAAAATCCTTAAAAAGGCAAACTTGGTGAGTCAACTCGCTAAGTCAAATCACCGAGTCAACTCACTGGGTCAGTCCAGCCCATGCACCCAGTCAACTCACCGTGTCAACCCATTTTTCAAACCCAGTTAACTCACCTAGTTTCGAACCACAGCTTCAGAGAGCAGGTCCGGACTCCAAACCTTGGGCTTTTCTGCTTCAGGTTCGGAGGTCGTACGCTTCGAAGCCGGAGCAGCCCGGCCGTACGGGCGGCCCCCAGGGTGCTGCCCAAAACTATTTACGAGAGTTGCCACTCTCCGCTGCTATAAATACCCCTTCCCCCCTTCACATTCAGCATCCCTCAACTCCCTGTGAAATCCCATTAGTTCCAAGTCTATCTTCATCCCTTAGCCCATTCCTCCACCAAGGAGAGCCCGAGTGAGAAGAGCCTAGCCCCGGTCCAGCCCAGCCTGACCTTGGTCTAAGTCTCCCAAGCCACCCAAGTCTTGATCTAGCCACTCGAAGCAAACCCTTGTGACACCTCCATCCATCCAGCTACTCGTTTATCAGTATCATCTCATTTGCATCTAGCATAAGTGCAACATTTACTTTTCTTCCAACCCCCCTGTTTATCATGTCACTACAAGCACTTTGATTATTTAAATACACAGCATGCATCCCGCATAAAGCACCTGTCAGTTCGAGCGTATGCTTTGGGCTTGCCTGTTAATGGAAACCTGCCCATCAGAAACTCTTACTGTTCAGACCTGCATTCATGCATCATATCATTCATGAGAATGTATGAGGATTAAATCAGACTTTCAAGTGCTAGTTCGATTCTGTGAAGTAGAGACCATACTTCGGTACGGGTAGTGTGGGGTGCCTAACATCTTCCCACCCTGTAACCATGATCCCTTACCTTTAATCTCTGGCCGCAGATCAAAAGGAGTCATTTTAGAGGAAGGAATCTTCGGATTCCCTTCTCTAACGTTTCTACGAGGTCTAGCCGACAATAGATTCGTAGTAACTGGCTAATGGCGACTCTGGTCTTATATGAACTCATCCAAACACATCCAGCTTAACACGACAACCGAGAAAAAGCCCTTGAGAACGAGGCAAACCAGTAGCACAAACGACGATTCGTGCGCACGCACCATCCCTTTTCCGAAAAAGAAGGGAGAATCTGGGAGCGAGGAGAGGCGAGCGTCCACAGAATGGCGAGTCCGCTGGGGAAATGCTAGTCCCACTAGTCCTGATCCAACTTGAAAAGCGGAATTCCTCCTGTACTTGAAAGTCATTAGTCCTCATACAATCTCATCTGCATAGCATTCCATCCAAAAAAAAAAAAAAAATCCCAAACCCAAAAAAAAAAGAGTAGAGAAATTCCTCACCATTGTGCCTCCTCGGGCTCAACGTCTTCAGAAACAACTTTCCTTTCACAGCATAATCCGCACTCAGGCTCAGCAAGCCATGTCCGACCACGAAGAGGAAGCTCACCTCTTCCCTGCCCTCGAAATGGCCGAAGCGCAACCTCCAGCGCAACAACCAATTGAGAATACGCCAATCATGCAAGAATTAGCACAAGGAATGAGGGTAATTCAAGAAATGCTCTTGCAATTCATGCAAGCACAAGCTACCACAACAACCAACAATCAAGTTGGCCCAGTTCAGCAATGTCAGTAGCCATGTTAGGCCCCTCTAGCCTCCAGTTTAAATCAAGCACAACCATCCAAGTCTGCCCAAGACTACCGACAACAACCATCTCATCCCTTCACTATGGGGCATCCTCCTCAATACCTTCCTGCAACGACAAGGCCGTCTCAGAGCATTCCCATTGCAGGGACTTCCAGCCAATCTTATAAGCAACAATCTCACTAGATTCCAGCATGTCCCCCCCGATGGGACCCCTTTCCTTTCTCAGCATGTCCCCGCCGATGGGACCTTTACTCAATTTCAGCACATCCCCGCCGAGGGGATTTCAGTTCAATTTCCAACAGAAGGGACTGCATTGGCGAATGCCCACAATGGGGACTAGTGTCAAGCCCACATCAATCAGCAGACAGTGGTGAATACCCAACAAGGGGGTTACTTCCCAACATCTCAGCCTCCTACAAACAGGAGCACTTTTCAATTCCAACACATCCTCGCCGATGGGATTCCAGTTAATTTCCAGCAATCTCCAGTTAATTTCCAGCAAGTTCCAGCTCAACCTTCAGTACAGTCTCCAGTTCAGTTACAGTCCTTTCAAGCACAAGTTCGTCAGAATCCAGTTCAATCATCAAATCAATTTCAGCAACCCACGGTTGCTTTTCAGCAAGCCCATAGGGTCGAAGACATCGACCACTATGCTAAGGAAGAACGTGTATTACTTCGAGAGGTACCATTCATTTGAAGAGATCATGTAGGATTGGACGAGTTGCAGGAGCAGTTCCAGATCTTGCAAAATCAACTTCAGCAAAAACAAGGAATCGATCTACCTTCGACCAAGTTCAGAGACTTGTGTCCTTTTCTAGATGCTCAGATACCTCAAAACTTCGAGGTACCAAAATTCAAAAGATACGACGGCAGTGGTTGTCTCACAGCACATCTCAAGGCTCTCTATGGAGAGTTGAGTGCAATCTCAGGAAATGAAGGAGCCCTCATTCGCTTGTTCCAAAAATCTCTGAAGGGCGATGCCTTAGACTGGTACACATCATTGGACTGCCATCGCATCAGGACTTGGGAACAACTCTCCCAGGCTTTTGTCGACAGATTCGCGAACAATCTCAACATGGCACCCAGGAGAGCCGACCTCACGGCTCTCTGGCAAAGGAGTGATGAAACACTATCAGCTTATGTGGGACGTTGGCGAGCTATGGCGGCCAGAATGCGGACACCTATAGACGACGAAGAACAAATCTCCATGATTGTTCATTTAACATATCCTGGCATATCTGGATATCTTATCTCGCATCCATATGCGAATTTCTCACAATTGATCTGCGCTGGAGAGCAAGTCGAAGCAGGAATCCGTGCAGGGACAATCTCCCCCTGGCCTCATCAAGCCACTCCAGCTAACGGAACAGAGTAGAAGGAAGACCTATTGGATACGGGAATGGAAGCCGCAACGGTTCTCCTCCTCGCTTGACAGAGGTAAAAAACATCATCGCCACTGCTCAGGGTAACCAATATGCTCCCCCACAGGGACGACAACAGTATCAGCAGAATCAGGCCCAGCATCAACCTCAGAGGTATCAGCCACAACCAAACCCTCAACCACAGCTACAACCACCTCGACAGCAACAACAGTTCAGGGGGAATAGCCAATACTCATATCAGAATAGGCAGAATTACAGGGAGCTCAGGAAATTCACTCCTCTCACTCAACCACTCAGTCAGGTTATGGATATGTTGGTGCAAAAGTAGTTACTCACTCTAATGGCACCCAGGCCTCCTCCAAATCCTCTACCTCCGAACTACCGAGAAAATGAGTATTGTGCTTACCATCAAGGGCGTGGCCACACCACTGATCGATGCATGACTCTGAAGAATGCCATACAAGATCTGATTGACGACCGTAAGATCATCATCTCGGTCCTCGAAACTCCTCCAGCAGCTTCCACCAACATCCTTCAGAATCCTCTGTCTCAGCATCCGACGGACCCCAGTTCGTCTCGTGGCCCTGCTGTCAACAGTATAGAAGAAGGAGAACGGCTTGATCACTTCTTCTCCCATATCCAGTCCATTCATGCTTACACTTATGGGCCAACAAGTTCTCCTCCAATCTTGCAAGGGGCAAATCTCTTTCCTCCTTCAGTCTTCGAGCCCTTAGTACTCGAAGGAGCGCCTCCATATGACGCACCAGTTGTTCAAGGGGCACCTTACAGCCATTCATGTTGGGAGCCGGTCATCCTGGAAGGAGTACAGTCATGCATCGAGCTCGTATATGAACTTGTTGCTCTACAAGGGGTAATTTCAGCTCAGGAACAATCCGATCCGCAAGGTAGGGATTATACTCATCAGCAACAAGAACCCATTGTCTTGGAAGGGGCTCCTCCAATCAAGCCAGTCATATTGCAAGGGGCAAATCCCGGAGGCATGTCAATCACACTACGACAGTTGGGACAAACAGAGAAACCCCTCGCCATATCAAGAGGACCGGCATTCATTCCATGGGAACCTCCTACTTTAGGAACGGTCAAGCCAGGACCATGACCTTATGTGATCTATGAAGACAAGCCTCGATATTATCCCTTCAGCATAGGCAACAATGTAGTCCTCAAGGCAAAAGCTCCATATGAGGAAATCTGGTACCCAACGAGCACCGTTGCAAGAACCAGTGGTCCTGGAAAGTAAATGAGAGGAAAATTATAAAGAAGTCCCGTTGCACTATCCGGAATGTGCAGAGGTAGGAAACATGAATCCCAATGGGCGTTGCATCCGAAGAGATAATCAGAACAGAGGAGATCCCAAAGGCACTCTCTCGGGCCTCGGCAACAAAAACGAAGCTCATATGATGTGGCAACTCAGCTCGAGTCAATCCCTGCCAAAATCTCAGTATGGGAGCCACTTTGCACGACGCGCGTACACCGAGAAATGTTTGCTAAAACCCTGAGCGATGCTCATGTCTCCTCCGATACAGCACCTGAAATGATAGCAATGATGATCGGACAGCTCTTAGCTCCACGCGCCATCACCTTCACTGACAATGAGTTATCACTAGAAGGGCGCGACCACGAGCGATCCCTCAACATAGCCTTACGATATAAAGACCTTTGTGTCCCGTAGGTCCTTATCAATAACGGCTCAAGCTTAAATGTCTGCCTTCTCAAGACTGCGGAATGTCTGGGAATCACTCCCTCCTCATTCCGACCCAGCATCATGTACGTCAGAGCATTCGACAACACCCGCCAATCAGTGGAAAGGGAGGTCGACATAGAGGTACAAATAGGTCCAAAAATCTCCACCATCACATTCCAAATCCTAGATATATCAGCCTCTTTCAACATGTTGCTCGAACGACCTTGGCTGCATAAGGTTGGAGCTGTGCCATCAACTTTGCATCAACGGGTGAAGTACAGCTGTGGAAATCAAGTGATCTCTATCCATGCAGAGAAGGAGCTCATCATTCCTTCTAATGCTGCTGCCACTGAACCAGATATCCCTGTCATCGACATCCAACACTCTAAAGAAGACGTCCCGTTTCATAGTTTCGAATTCGAGACTGTGAACGCCATCGCCAATCCAGAACTGATAAGTGTGGATCGGGTCTTTTCACCATCAGAACGTCTGAGTCTCAAGTATAGGATGAAGAATCATTTCAAGTTTAGAAAGATACCGCTGGTATATAATCAATGCAAATGGGGACTCGGCTACAGGGCAATCTTCATGGACAAAAGAAAGAAGAAATTTCGGTGCTCACCCATTCAATTCATCAGGCCAGGAGAGCCTTGCAGAGATCCAAGAGGAAATCAACCAACTGCATTACATAAAGGCCTTCCGATGAGCCTAGCTTGGGCTACGTGGCCCCCCATTTGATGGGACTGGATTCTCGAACCATCTAAGCCTTCAGAAGAAGAAGGAGAAGATGAGACAAAGAAGAAAGACAAATACAACAGCTTCAGGACCAGGATACTCTGATACCTGCTCTCAACCAGGGGCACAACCTGCCCACTTCAATTCCAGTCAACCAGGGGCACAACCTGCTCACTTCAATTTCAGTCGATCAGGGGCATAACTTGCCCATCTTAGCATCAATCAACAAGGGGCACGACCCGCCTGTCTCTGCAGAACCAACATCATCAACCATCAGCCAGGGGCAGAAGTAGCCCATCCATTGGACCAAGAAAGGGAAATGGCCAGCACTAGATTGGTCCGATGTCCAGATTTCGAACTCGTGTCTCGTTGTGGAACCAAACGAACTGCAATGCAAGGTAAGTGATCTGGGAGGGACTGAGTATGACTCAGATCTCGAACCTAACCAGCGAGAAATCATGGTCATTGGGACAGACTGTGATTATTCGCCCAAATCATCAAACCCCACCTCTCCAGGGGAGGGAGCATGGGGTCCTGAATGGTCATTCGTTCCCCTAACTTCTGAATCAACCAAAGTCATCTGAGGGCTCTGGCTTCCAAAAAAACGCCGGTTTAAGCAACGAGCGGAACTCTGGAATAAGCTGGAATCAATCATGGTGTGCAATGCCCGCTTGTTCAAGGTCCCGTGAATTTCAAAAATCCAAACAAAAAAAAACTTTCAAAAGTGAAAAACATCTAACATTTCAATTCCAGAAAATTCTTAAAAACCAAAAAACATTTCTTTTCCTACATTCAATAATGTGCCAAGTTCTTCTAAAGAGTTGCATGAGTTTGAAGTCGAATCATATGATTTTGACATCAAATTAGACTTCGATCTCATAGGTCTGGATGAAGTTCGGGATGAGGAAGATGATGACCTGGCTCTCGTACTAAAAGATCTCCTCAAAAAGTTCGAATCTAAAGCCAATGTTGTAGCCGATGATTTCGAGGTAGTAAACTTAGGGACACCTGAGATCCCTAGGGAAGTACGCATTGGAAAATCGTTGCCACCAGAGATGAAGCAGATGATGATAGAGTTCCTAACTCCAAGATTGTCTAATTTCACGTTCTCATATGAAGACATGCCAGGGCTCGATGAAGAGCACGTTGTACACCATCTGCCAACCAAGCCGGATATGAAGCCAGTGAAGTAGAAACTTCGAAGAATGAAGCCAGAATGGGCTATGAAAGTTTGAGATGAAGTCATCAAGCAATACAATGCGAGATTCTTGGTAGTCTCCAACTACCCTGAATGGCTCGCCAACATCATACCAGTACCAAAGAAGGATGGCAAGGTTCAAATGTGCATCGACTTCCGAGATCTTAACAAAGCCAGTCCTAAGGATGACTTCCCTTTGCCGCATATTGACACTCTGGTCGATAACACTGTCGGGTACAAGATCTTCTCATTCATGGACGGGTTCTGATGTTACAATCAGATCAAGATGGTTGTCAAAGATCGCGAGAAGACATCATTTATCACTCCCTGGGGAACCTTTTGTTACAGGGTAATGCCGTTCGGTCTGAAAAATGCAGGAGCAACATATCAGCAAGCAATGACAGCATTATTCCACGATATGATGAACAAAGAACTTGAAGTATATGGGACAATATGATCATCTAATCTCACACAGTCGAAGGACACTTTGAAGATCTGAAGAAGTTATTCAACAGATTAGAAAAGTACAAGCTCCGTCTTAAACTTCAGAAATGTGTCTTCGGTGCAATGGGAGGCAAGCTCCTTGGCTTTATGGTAAGCGAGGATGGCATTAGGGTCGACGAAACCAAAACCAGAGCAATCATCGAGATGCCTCCTCCTAGAACAGAGAAAGAAATTCGTGGCTTCCTCGGCAGAATTCAATACATTAGTCACTTCGTCGCACAGCTCACACCTATTTGTGAACCCATATTCAAGCTCCTTCGGAAGAACGTTCCAAAAGAATGGAATGAAGATTGCCAAATTGCCTTCGATCGCATCAAGAAGTATCTCATAAATCCTCCAGTTTTAGTGCCGCCCACTCCCGAACGACCACTATTGTTATACATCTCGGTAGCACAGAAGCCATTGGCTGTGTTCTCGATCAGCACGACGAGACCAAGAAAAAGGAACAAGCAATATACTATTTGAGCCAAAAGTTCACCGACTACGAGACCAGGTATTCCCCGATCGAGAAGACTTGACTCGCCCTAGTCTGGAAAACTTAGCGACTCCGTCAATACATGATTGCGGTCCCTATTCTCCTCCTCGCTCACATGGATCTGCTCAAATACCTGTTTGAGAAACCAGCACTCATTGGAAGGATAGCTAAATGGCAGCTACTCCTGTCTGAATTCGAAATCACCTATGTCACTTAGAAGGCAATCAAGGGGCAGGCCCTCACCGATCATCTTGCCGCTCACTCTCTCCTGGATTATCAACCGCTCAAGACATTCTTCCCTAATGAAGATCTCTTGCTTATCGAAGGTGAAGAAAAGAAGAAGAAGATGAGTGTACGTTATTCTTCGACGGCGCAGCAAATTCCAAGGGAAGTGGTATCGGAGCAATCCTCTACTCTCCAGACGATGTCCCTATTCCTATCTTAAGGCGCATAGCATTCGAGTGCACCAACAACATGGCAGAGTATGAAGCATGCATCGTTGGTCTAAGGGAAGCCATAATCTTGGGCGTCAAGAAGCTACGAGTATTTGGAGACTCACAGATTATCATCAATCAGACCAATGGCGAATGAAAAACCAAGGACGAGAAGTTGATACTATATCACGTATACCTTGAAAATCTGATCAAAGAATTCAAAGAAATCACCTTCTCACACACGCTCAGGGCCAAGAATCAGTTTTCAGATGCTCTCTCTACACTCGCATCAATGCTCGAGATCCCGAAAGGAGCTTCAGAAGAGCTCATAGTCAAAACTCAAGATGAATCTGCTTTCTGCCTACAAATAGAAGAAGCTGAAGCTGCCCCTGACAACCCCTGGTATGATGACATCAAGCAATATCTCGAAACCCAGGAATATCCGGAAGCAGCAACAACAACAGATCGCTGAACCATCTAGCGGTTGGCCGGCCATTTCACCATCAGTGGCGAAATTCTTTACAAGCGATCCTATAATCACGTCCTCCTTTGATGCGTCAACGAAACAAAAGCTGCAAAAATTATGAAAGAAATACACGAAGGAATCTGTGGCCCACACATGAATGGGCACATGATGGCAAAGAAGATTCTACGACTCGACTACTATTGGCTCACCATGGAGACAGATTGCTGCCAGCACGTCAGAAAATGCTTCAAGTGTCAGGAGCATGCAAATCAAATTCATGCCCCCTCATCAGAATTGTATAACCTGACAACTCCCTGGCCCTTCTCTATGTGGGGACTCGAAATCATTGGGAAGATTAGTCCCAAAGCATCAATCAGTCATGAGTATATACTTGTGGCAATTAACTACTTCACCAAGTGGGTAGAAGCAGCCTCCTACACCACGATTGCGGCATCCCAGGTGATCAAATTCATGAAGAACAACATCATATGCCAGTATGGAATTCCTAATGCTATCATCACAAATAATGAGACCCCGTTTGTTAACAAGAAGATGGATGACTTCCTCAGCAAGTTCAAAATTCAATGACATCGATCGAGCCCTTACCGTCCTCAGATGAATGGTGGGGTAGAAGCCGCAAATAAGATAATCGTCAGGATACTCGAGAAGATGGTCGTGACTAATCGAGATTGGTCATATATGCTCCCATACGCACTTTGGCCTATCAAACGTCTGTACGGTCTGCCACATGCGTTACTCCTTTCGAGCTTACTTATGGAATGGAAGCAGTTCTACCAGTCGAGGTAGAAATACCGTCACTACGGGTGTTATTAGAAAGCGGAATTGAAGAAGGAGAATGGCAACAGGCTAGATTTGATCAGTTACAACTAGTAGATGAGAAGCGCATGCGTGCGCTAAGTCATTCCCAGTGTTATCAGAAAAGGATCGCTCGGGCTTACAACAAGAGAGTTCGAAAAAGAAGTTTCAAGGTAGGCGACATGGTCATGAAGAAGATCTTACCATCGCACCTTTCGGATCCCAAATGAAAGTTCAAACCCTCATGGGACGGACCGCTAATGTGTTGAGCTCTTAATTGTGCATATTCTAACCCCTAATTCATCACTCATTATGTATGGTTTTCATGATTCAAATACTAATCTAATGCATTGATTTGTGATTGTAGAAATAAGAGAAAGGATTTATCAATTGAAGACTTAAAGATGCTATTTACAAGCATTGAAGATCACAAGACCAAGCGTCAAAGGATGGAAGAAAGAAGTTAAAGGAGAGAAGATAGAAGGCAGAAGAAAGCACCCAAGACCGGTCGCCCATAGTTCAGGACCGGTCGTCCGACCGGTCCGAACACTCAACAGAAGGGGGCCCTTTACAAATCTTGCTGGACCATCCATGACCGGTCGTCCACTGCTCAGACTGGTCGTGCGACCGGTCCTTGAATTAAAATGCTGGGTTGGAATTTATGAAAAACTCACTGGACTATTTTTTCATTTTTGAGACCGGTCATGCGACCGGTCATCCATAGGCTCAGACCGGTCGTCAGCGGAGCAGAGCTTGTCCGTGAAGCTCCAATTTTCTCTGCGCAATTGCGTAATTCCTTGCGCAATCTGGAATCTTCCGCGCCAATCTATAAATATGGCTTCTCCTCTTCATACTCAGGCATGCTAGGACGTGGGGATCATCAAGGAAACTTAGGAGACGGATTCTACTTCAAGTTTTCCTAGTTTTTCTTCCAGTTTTAGTAGTTTTTTTTTTTTGAGGCTTTTAGTTCAAGGATGTTAGAGATGAACTAAAACCTCTTAGCTAGGGCTAAGAGGTGAAGCTTTTGATTTGTTTTTAATGGATTAATGCAACTTAGGTTTCCTTTTCATGTTTTAATTGAAGAATTTAGTTTAATAAGAGTTTGAATCAAGTACTAGTTCAGTTTTACTTTGATCTCTTGATGACTCCGGGCTCATGTGATTCTTAGTGATTCTAAACTTAGTAGCTTATCTTTTGGGCATTGGTTTTGCTTGTGTAGTTCATTGATCTATCATCGACTTCGGGCATGGTAGACCCTTTGATTGCTTTGTGTACAATGGCATGATCTTCATGTGGGAACTCATTCAACTTAAGTTCTTATCTTTTGTTATAATCTGAAATAGTTGTTTGCTGATTGATTTTATTTAATTAGAGTTCTAATCATTGGTTATAGTCAAGTCTAGTGACAGGATTTGATGAAAGCTATGCTTGTGAATCTCAACTTGATTGGAAAGAGGGTTGGCCTATACAATTGAGTGTGCCTAATGCCTGAGCATGGTTGTGGGAATTGAATCAATGAACAAGCAACTGTTTTAGATAATTATTGATTGGACCGCTCTATATTCCGATCAGATAGAGCTATGAATTCGATTCCGATTGTGTTGTGAGAGACCTAGTTGTGTTGGTGCATTGAAACTTATCAAAAGTGGATCCTTGGCACTCTAGTGCCTTTTTAGATTGATATTACCTTTTATAAATCATCGTTTTACTTCAAATTACTATTTTTCAGCTTTAGTTTTTAATAGGATCTTAATTATAAGTTATTTTTAGACAAATTCTGAGAATATCCATACATAAATCTCTGTGGGAACGATACTCGGTCTTTTCAAATTATTACTACTTCGTAACCCTATACTTGGGGAGTGAGAAATCATCAAAGAAGTACTTCCCGGAGGCGCCCTCAGACTCACCAGCATGAGAGGGTTGACCTTCCTGAGCCAATCAACGCCTACAAAGTGAAGATCTTTCATGGGTAAGTCATTCTGACCTTATCAAGAGTTATATTAATAGAGCTAAAGTCAAGAGGTCGAAGCTAAAACCTCTGAGAAATCATTTTCGTCCACCAATAGGTGTTTCAAATAAGGGAATTCAAAAGAAAAAGAGAGAAGAAAAAGACACAAAAAAGGGAAAAAAAGAATACAAAAAAAAAGAAAAAGAAAAGAAAAGAAAATAGGAAGCCAAAACAAGGCACCCGAGAAAAATCAACCAAAAAGAAGAAACACAGTCGCCCACCCATCCATCTCAGAAGAATCTGTAGCTAAGACCGATAGCTCTATCATCGTAACTTAGGATAATGGCTGAAAGACTACCATCGGCCGGCAACGATGGATTCCCGACCTCTAGCCGCTGCAGTTATCCAGAAAAAAAAAAGAAAAAGAAAATGTGTGCCTAAACAAAGAGGCCGGAGTGAAAACCCGAAAGAGTGCTCCGAGTAAAAACAGTGAGGCATACAGCGAACTTGGTGAAAACCCGAAAGGGCACCGAGGGTAAAAACAACATAACTGCCAAGGGGCAGGCAAGATCAAATACCCGAGATGTGGTGAAAACCTGAAAGGGCGCCACGGGCAAAAATGACAGGAATAGGTCGGATATGGTGAAAACTTGAAAGAGCGCCACAGGCAAAATTGGCTTGAAAAAAAAAGTGCAGGTGTCAAGAAATCAGATAGTCCAAATTAGCTCAAGCAACGGTAGTTTAAGAACAAGAAGAAGTACAGTCGGGAACCAAGAACTCTACAAACTCTGACAATCTCAGGAAGCAACGATTTCCATTGCATACACCTTTAGGGAACCAAAGGGATCTCACGCAAGTCAATCTCGAGACATCAGTCAAAGCATTGGCCAAGCCTCAATTCTGATTCCTACGTCCCGACATAAAATCCAGACACACACTCACAAGACAACTCATGGCACAATAAGTTCTCAAAAAAGTTTTCTCTTTTCATTAAATGCATCATGTTTCTTTTACATATATCATTCATCTTTTAAAAAAAAATGCATCATCACCAGTCATGTACTATGCAAAAAGGGACGTACAGATAGCCGACATAATCAATCTCTGCCACCCTCCTCGGCCACATCAGGTAAGTCCTCTGACTCATAATGAAATAGCCTCGCTCTCAACCTGCTCACCTCCATACGCAGGTAATGTTCCTCATCTCGCTCAAGGTTACGGATCGCTGTCTCCTCATCAGACAACCTCTAATCGGCAGCCAATCTCCTCGACATCATCTCACAATGATACCGAAGTGCAGAGATCTCAGACAGCAAATGGCCATGAGTGGCCAAAAGGAAACCAGGATCGATTAATGGGCGCTCCTCAAAGGGCTCATGTGAACCAGATGAAGAGCCAGCATCCTCAAGAATATCCTGCTCATCCTCATCAGCAGTCTGGTGCCAGCAAGGAATGCGCCGATACAGAGACTGCTCAGCAACCCAATGCTAGTATGGGGCAGTCGTCATCAGAAAAGTCCGCAACTCAAAGCCAAGCAAATCAGCAGTCACGTGACTCGCCTAGGATCCATCAATCCTAGTCCTAAAGTCAGATGATCTAGCTGTAAGTGCTCGACGCCCGATACCCGTGAAAGCAAAAGGAGGAACGTCCTGCTCATACCCAAACTGCCGCAGGAACCGGATAGGGTGATAAGAAAAGTAAGATCGAAAGCCTACCAACATCAGAGGAAGGCGGTGCACATCACAAAGTACTGGAGGAAGTGAAAGCCAAGATGACTCCCAACGAACATTCTAGTCACGAAGTTCAGTGAACGTCTTGCGATACAAGGGCTCACTCATCCTAGCTGTATGCGGAAGAAACTTCATGATGTGTCGCATGAGGTCAAGACGACGGGTGCCAGGAAATGGTATAGGAACAGTCAACGAAAGATGCTCCCATAGCCAGACCTGATCATAAGAAGGATTCAGCTAAAGCAAAGCAATTTCCAAAAGACAAGAAAAGAAAAGTGCAGAAAGGATACCTGGAGAAATGCACAGCAGCCGCGAAGGACACGGGTGCGGCCTAGGGCGCAGTCAGTCAGCCCATTAAATAGCTCAGCCAAGACAAGAGAAATGATCCCCTAACGTCGAACAACTCGGCTCATCACCTCAAAGAGTAAAGGAGTCTGAGATCTGCGCCATCCTGAGAATAGCACCTTAGCTATCAAACAGAACATCAGTGCATTCTAAGAGAGTAAGGCCCCTGCCACACTTCGAGGGCCCGAGAAAAGATCATACAGCAAGTCCAAGGAGAACACCACAACATCATGGCCGGTAGCTGCAGGCTGAACAAGATACAGGATCCCAAACCAGTTCTACGGTGTGGCAGTCTTCGGTGAAAAATACTAAGTGTAATCCCAAGAAAGACCGGTCAAACACGCAAGCTCCTCCAAAGAAGGTCCCATCTCCATGTCGTTGAACATAAACAAGTTCAACGAAGGGACCCAGTCAATCAGTGCAGCCTCGAGCATCCTCCAATCAATGTCAACTCTAGCCATATGGATCAGGCCGCCGAAGCCATAGGACTCCAACTCTCGAATCTCATAAGCCAACAAGCTGTCAAGCCAAGCAAGCAGTCGTGGTGAGCAAGAAGGACGAGGAAACAACTGACAAGTCCTCACAGGAATCCCCTCTACAATGAAAGGCCCAGGAATCGATGACAGCTCATCAAGAATCGGAAGATCAACGGGTGAAGGAGAAGGAAAAGCTGGAACCTCTGTAAACTCAACAGCCCCTGACCTATCCCCAGAAGTGACTATGTCTGATATAGTCGCATCGCTGTCTGAAACAGTCACTACTTCAACAGCATGAGAAGACTCGCCCACCTCATAAACCGAATAAGGTCGATACTCTCCGTCAAAAGGGCCATCAGCAAAGATCACACCGCACATCGTGGCATCTTGATCAATTTGAGCGCTGAAAAATGCATCTGAGCCATCAAGAAAGGCCTCGGCAATCCCGGTCGAAGAATTTACGGTCAAATCTGGACCTACAGTCCTCTCCAACATGAAGTCATGAATCCGACCATCATCCTGTCCAATCAAAGGGATCATCGGGACATCCACACCGTCCATCATCAGGGGGATGTCATCAATGATCACATCAAGTCCACCCAAGCAAGTGTGCCGCACATCTCGACCATCATCAAGAGTATCCAAGCCATCAAAAGTATCATCTGAACCATTCATACCATTCAAACATGAGATCAGCCCATCTACGTCCATCGTGACCCTATCATCACCATCGATCACATCATCCATGCGGCCCACACTCAAAGGGTGCATAGCTTCATCTATGGCCCATCTCCCCATCCCATTCATACCATCCATTCCTCCCATAATCAATGCCCCATTCGAATCTGAATTTTCAGCATGGCTGCCATTAATGGGGCTATTCAAAGCTCCACTAACCACTATCCTTAAACCTCCATCAATGCCCCCATTTAAGGCTCCATCCACACCATCAATCAAGAGCATCCTACCATCATTTAAGCCTTCACCATTTTCTGAAATGTGGGACCCACCAACCTCTCCCACAATGGCCCCCAAATCATCATCAAGGGCTGCATGAGAAAGGACAAAGTAAGAAGAGGACAAGATGAGGAGAAAAGACAGAGAAAAGGGGATTCATGGCTGGAATCGAATTCTCCAGTACCGAGAATGTGGGGACAGGAGCAGTGAGCAAAGGAGAATGTCTGAGCATGAGTCAACCCAGACCGCACATGAGGAGAGGTTTGGGCGGCCTCCTGTGGGCCGCGTACGAACGGTCTCCCTCTCTCTCCACGGGATTGGCTCCACAGTCTTTGGTAGGTGAGACTGCTAGTCCATGTCAGCAGTTGGCACCCTGAGGGCCGCCTAAGGCCCCAATCAACTCCAGATTTCGTTTGAGGCTGATCTGAATCATCTGGAAGATACCCCACCTATCCAATCATGAAGTACTGCGGCCAACAAAGGTCTGATCAAGTCAAAGAAATGGAAAATTGATCAAGAGAGGCCCACAAGCAATCTGAGTCACTCAAAGGCTAAATCATCATGATCTAAACCATGAAAGAGCTCACATGAGTCATAAAATAGCAAGATCAAGAGCTGGATCATTAAGAAAGAAGGTTGGAGTCCAGGATCTGATCATCAAGTGGGCCCACATGGCTAAAAAGAGCAATCTGAACCGTCCAAGTCATCATCCGCACCATGGAAAGCCTTCTTAGCCTCACACAACATCAACGATAGGTGCTCCAAAGCAAAGCTGAAGTCTGGAAAGGGCCCACAAGGTCAAACCAAGCAATCCGAACTGTTCAAGTCATCATCTAATTGGGAATCTTATCTTGCACAAAGCATCAAAGAATGAGTAAAAAATCGAGACATCCAAGCATCATCAAGAGGTTCTGAGGCAATTCAGGGTTGTATATTCATTCAGAAGATTTTGATGCAGAAGAAAGGCCAAGCAAAAGGCCTTAAAAATGCCAGAAGGCCATACATCAAATAAGCTGAATAAATCCTCAGAGAAGCAGGCTACAGATCACCAACATAATCATCATCATCTCTCCTCTCATCCCGCTCCCGACGATGAAGGTCCATTAGAGGAGCTGTCACTGATCCTCCAGCATTCCTGCGGCGACCCCCCTAGAATGTAGAGTAAAGGAAGCAGAGGTCCCTACCCATACAACAAATACCACTCGTCGTAGTCATGATCCGGGATCGTGAAGCGAAATCCAGACTGGCCCACGAGAGCATCGGCCATGTCATCAGCCGAAATCTGAGCAGCCGGAGGAGGTGCGGAACAAGGAACCCGAGCCACGCTGGTGACTTGCCGGAGCAATCTCTCACCCAAGTACCATTGAAATGATTCGGCGTCGAAGAGCATGATCCGAAGACACGAAGAATCATATACTTCTATACGCTGAGGGGTATAGTAAAGAGGAAAGTTGGCGTATGACATCCGAGCAAACTACAACAAATGAGTTTATCACAATCAGTCACAAAGCAACACGATGGATAAGGAAAGTAAGATACTTACATCCTCGACGGTCAATCCGTCTATGTCAGCACTCCAATTATCCCCAAACACTCGAGAATTCTGTTGATGATTTTGCTGATGCCAGTGCATGAAGCGATACACGGACGGCTCAACACCATCCCGTATCCTCGGCGAGCGATGAGCAAAATGATCATAAAAATAGGTCTGGGCATGGGCAGCCATAACGATCAGATGCAGAAAGAAGACAAATGTCTCCAAGGAAGGTTAAAAAGAATACCTCCATGACGGGCTAGAAACCTGTGAAGGACCGATTACTCCGAGAGGTCTTATCTAAACCTTGGTAGATGCGAGTTAAGATAGCCCCATTCCAATTATATGAATGGTGAAGATCTTCAACCAAATGAAGAAATCTAGGGTCGACCCTCTCGTTCGCATGACAAAAAAGGAACGACCCAAAGGCGTAAGTGATCATAGCCCATGCTTTGTGAAGGGCCTCTAGCTCAGTAGTAGGGATGACAGCAGCGAAGGCGTTGTAAAACCATCGCAATTTCACTTGGTGGCTCTGGAATTCACTCTCAGGTGGGATGGCTCCCACAAGCCGTATCCAGTCAGTGGAAGTAATGGGAGCAAGAGAGCCTGTGTGGGGAACAATGGCCCCATGGAATGGAAAGCCAATCTGCATATATATATATATATATATATATATATATATATATATATATATATATATATAGGGGAGTTATTCCCCACTTGCCATAGGGAAGTTGAAAGGTGTGGGTCTCATCCCGCCACCTCTCACAAAGGGCCGCAAGTAGCATGCGGTTGGCGTTATTGTTGTGAAAGCGTAATGAGAGAAGGCCTGCAAAAGGAGTATCGGTCAGAACATGTTCAAGCATAGACTGCGGTTGCTTCACCCAATCATCCCAGAGATCTCGGGTACCTCAGCCTTTTATGGAGGGAAGAGGTTGGTGCTCCTTAGCTAAAGAACACATATGGGTCCCTCGATGAACAATGAAGGCCGAGTCATCCTCATTGACCGTCCTTCACCCCCTTGTACCATCCGTCATCAAAATCCTACAAGCTTGGTAAGGTAAGTCCCTATTCTTTACCCGTTAAAATCTAAATCATCATCCAGGAAACCCATGGGTTAGGATTTACAGTCAAATGCAAAAATCCAATGTCCAAATCCATGTGTCGCCTAGGATATGTGTTGGGCCCATCAAAGAAAGCAAGGCCCACCTTAAAAGAGGGTTGCATGCCATGCCTTAGGTAAGGAAAGTCCATCATCCAAGGACACATTTTGGACAACAAATGCACTCAAGTTCCATAAGATCGAAAGGGATAAGAATTAAACTTCATATGAGAAATCCCTCTTCAAAGTCCATATATGACCAAGGCTTGGTTCACTTTCCATACCAAGGCCATAATTCTCATTTAAGATGTTCCCATCTTTTTACACATGTACATGGACAAATGGGGAATAGAAAGGAAATTGGTCCTCAAGAGCAACTCAAGTGCCCCACCTCAATGGAATGAAAGGAGCACATAGCCCACTAGGAGAACTATAAGAACCCATTCATGAGTCAATCATGGGCAACCTATGTGCATCATCTTGATAAATGTTTTGACTATGAGAATACAATATGGTGGTCCACCCACAAACACATTAGTCAAAGAAGCCAATGGTAAAAATTGATGCGCATAGCCCACATGAAGAATCCAGGTTAGAAATGTCCATGCAAGGACAAGTTTGGGCAACTTATGTGCACCAATTTCTTTACCAAAGAGAAGACCATTTGAGCACAAGAGGGCATGGCTTGATGAGTCATCCAACCATCATGAAAACCATTAAGAATGATATTCATAGCCCACTTGAAAATCAAAATCCAAAATGCCCCAAAGCATGGGACAAAATTGGGCAACTTATGGGTATCATTCTCTCCCACAAATTGAAAGAAAAATCACTCATCCTCAAGAATGATGGTAGATGATCCACCAAGCACCCTAAGAGAAGTTCAAGGAACTATGTTTGCATGGCTAGCTCACTTGAAGAAGGGTCATCCATTTGAGATTGGGAACATTAAAGGAAGCTCTTGAGAACCACTTTCCTACTACATGAGAAAACCATTTGAACTTAGTGAGATTGTTAGCACAACTCACTCATGGGACTTGTGGATGATCAAGTAACCCAAGTCCTCCATCCATCCAAAGAAAAGGCATGAAGGGAAGGAATCCTACATGCACAAAGTGTAGTGGTGCACACATAACTAAAAGAAATTCACAAGTTTCAATGAGGGCCCAAAAGCCCATATATATGGAAAAATTCCAAGGAGCCTACCACACTTTGTGTATTAGGATATACATCATAATCAAGAAATGGTGGAAGATTTGGGCTACTTGTCCATAAAGGCCCAACTAAAGAATTTTAGCCCACTTGAGATCCAAGTGAAGAATGGGCTAACCACTTTTGTCCATATACATGTAAAGAAAGATGGGCCCATCCAAAGTGAGCATTATGAGCCCAAAACATGAGGTGGGTCCTACCAATCTCATGGGCCCAAACCTTGAAAAGAAGATGGAAAAGAAAAGAAAGCTCTAAGGAAAATATGACAAGGAAAAGAAAGCATGAGGGAGCCCAAAATGAAGTGTTGGGCCCATCAAATACACTAAGGGCCATGACTTCACTTTGAGCCCATTTGATACACATAAAAAGGGGCCCAACTCCCATGAGAAAATATATGATATTTTGCCATGCACACTTGATGAACATGGCAAAATTACCCTTTACATATACATGAAGGGAGTATGAAAAAGGAAAAGAAAGAAAGAAATGAAAGCTTGCAATGTTCCTCTCTATGCACCACCTTGAGGAGAGATTAGAGATGTAGAAAAAAGCCAAAGGACTTAGGCCCACCTTGACTCTTTTGGAATATCTACATGAAGAAAAGAAAGAGAACATGTGAAGAGACAATGAAAAAGAAAACAATGAAATGAAAGAAAAAGGAGTGGTCCATACCTTCATCACTCACCAAAGAGGGACCACCTTGCTGTCCCAAAGCTTCACTAAGGCCCCACCATTTGAAAGAACAAAAGGCCACCAAAAGAAAGAGAAAAACTTGGAGAAAGTGTGAGAAAGAAGAGAGAGAGATTGCACATTGGAGGGGGCCAAGGGTGCCCATGTTATATAGAAAAAGAGAGGGCACCCCATTATCCAACGCACTAGAAAAACCAGTGGGCAGAAGGAGGTTGGGCGGCACCCAGGGGGCCGTCCGTCCTCCCTCCTGGTTGAAACGACCTCTCACCCTCTCTCTTTGGGAAGAACTCCCCCTTGGGAAGAGTAGTTGCAAGTGAATCTTGTACCTCCATGTAAGAATGAAGTGATGGAAGGGAAGGATGAGAAAAAGAGAGGAATCTCACCAAAATCTCATCTTGTGAGAAATTGGAGAGAATTTGACTTGATGATGTGGAAAAAGCTCCATGAGATTTTCAAGAAAAAGAAAGAGAATTGACTTGGTCAAACAGTGATCTCAACCATCCAAGTCATGGCCTGACGATATGAATCATTTTAAAAAAAAACCCCGAGAATCTCCAACCTTAATCACTGCCTACTTCCCATCCCCAGTGGTCCGAAGACCTTAAACTACGTTGGGATCAGGATCCCAAGGGATTTTTAATAAAAACCGGCATTAGTCTTGATCGTTCAAATCAAGATCCTACGACTCCGGACATTTTCTAAAAAAAAAAACACAAAAAATATACATTTCCAGCCTAGCTTCTACATATTTTGGGTCCGAAGACCTTAAACTACGTCGGGATCAACATCCCGAGGGATTTCATAATAAAAACAGGCATCAACCTTGACTGCTTGGCTTAAAGGTCGATAATCCGGATCTTTTAAAAAAATCATAAAAAGAGTGTATTTTCAGCATGTACATATTTTGGGTCCGAAGACCTTAAACTACGTCGGGATCAACATCCCGAGGGATTTTATAATAAAAACCGACATCGACCTCGACCGCGACCGCTTGGCTTAAAGGTCGATAATCCGGATCTTTTCAAAAATCACAAAAAGAATGTATTTTCAGCCTGTACATAATGTTGGGTCTAAAGACCTTAAACTATGTCGGGATCAAGATCCCGAGGGACTTTTAATAAAAACCGGCATCTGTCTTGATTGTTTGAATCAAGATCTGACGACTCCAGACATTTTCTAAAAAGCAAAAAAAAAAAATGTGTATTTCTATCATCACCTGTACAAAGTTTTTGGTCCGAAGACCTTAAACTACGTTGGGACCAAAATCCCGAGAGATTTTCAATAAAAACCAGTGTTAATCTCGATCGCTTGAATTGGGATTTAATAGCCTGGAACATTTCAAAAAATCATTAAAAAAAAAACATCGCCTGTACGAAGTTCTGGTCCGAAGACCTTAAACTACACTAGGATTAATTTCTCGGGGGACTTTTCCTGCTTTCAACAAAAAACCGGCATCGACCTCGACCGCTCGGATCAAGGTTCGATAATCCGGATCTTTTAAAAAAATCACAAAAAGAATGTACTTTCAGCATGTACATGTGTTGGGTCCGAAGACCTTAAACTACACTGGGATTAATTTCCCGAGGGACTTTTCTTGCTTTCAACCAAAAACCGACATCGGCCTCGATTGCTCGGATCAAGGTTCGATAGCCCGGATCATTTCAAAAATACCACAAAGATTTTAAGCTTTCCATAAAAACCAGTATCAATCTCGATCACTCGAGTTGAAGTCTGGAACTTTTTTAAAATAAAAAATTTCACCATCAATTAACTGCACAAATTTATCCCCAGCGGTCCGAAGACCTAAAACTACACTGGGATTAACTTCTTGGGGGCTTTCTTTCCCAACATGTCCCGGACATGGTTGACACTTGATTGTATGGATGTTTGGAGCCATTTAAACAGGTAAAGGCTGAGGCAGGCAGAATCCCGCGATCCTGTTCGTGTTAAATGCATCGTGATAGACAACCTTGATTTGGGAGTCGCTGTAGAATCTGACGGATGTTCCCTGCTCCTAAAACTCATGAAGGGGATTAAGGCAGTTGGGAGTTGAAGCGCACCCTCATGGAATTGTGAGCAGCATAAGACCCCAATCTGGATTGACAAAGGAAAATGTGAGGATGTGGCTCATTTTGTGGCCGAAGGAGTCCGTCGGATGATACGTTGTCTATGTGCATTGCACATGAGGAACATGCAACTTTGTGGGTGTGTTGACTGAAAACCCTCAAAATCTCCTCATCCGAAGATGTAGAACTACGACACTTAACTGTGTGAGATTCATCTTGCTCGCTGACGTAAAATGGATCAGGTGCCTTACCAGTAGTAGAAGTTGGAAATGGATGAAAATTTCATACCTTTCCCTGCATTTCAGAAAAATTAGAAAAATATCAAAGCATTGCAAAATCACCTTTCACAAATCACAAAATATTTCCCTTGCTTTCAATAACACCGATCTTTACTCGGCCCAAATATTTTCAAAATCACAAAAATATTTCCTTTGTTTTTAATAACCGATCTCCATCCTAACTACTCAGGTAAAGATTTGGACCAAATATTTGCAAAAAATCACAAAGAATTGTCACTATCCCAGCACAACACTTCAGGAGTCTCGAACTCCGCTCACTCACTTCACAGTTTGGGATGACCAATCCGATCGCCTGCAAATTGGAATCTTAACCAACACTGGCGACCAAGCACCGTCCCAATCACATCCATTCCCAGAAGAACATCTTGAGGTCTGACAACATCCTTCATCCATCACCATTAGCAAAGAAACAGCATCTTGGGACGATAGACTTGATCGACCACGGGTCGGGATCTTGACCAACCCATTGACTAAACATCCGCATTAAAAGAAAATCTCTAAGGGAAGCACAACCCCGCAAGCAATAAGCTCAAAGTTCTCTGCATCCCCAGTAAAAGCAAAATCATCGAACGGAAAGAGAATGAGCCAAACCATGCATCCATCATCAAATATGCATCCCCATCCATCAGCATCCATCGCATCAATCATCATGTTTACCTGCTTTCAAAATAAAAGTCGGTTAGCCAAAGACCCCACAGGCATCCCTAGTGGAGTCGCGTGCAAGCCAGATTTCCTCTTCAAAAAGACAAAAAATATTATATATGTTAGAACTAGAAAATGAGCCGCGGGAGGGGGGGGGGGGGGGGGGGGGGGGGGGGGACATTCTCTGAAATGTGGTGTTTAGTTGCTCTGGGGTTCTGGATAATAGAAACATTCATAAACAATCACAAGCTTTCATAAAAGTACACAAGAGAAGAGATATCACAAGGCGAATTTTATTCCAGAGATTCTGAGATCTTGTACATTCCAAGCCGTGATCTGGCACGAGCCCTTAATTATATCGAATGATCGATGACCCTTGATTAGAAGGCAAAAGACTAGTCGGCAGGGACTATGGTCTCAGAGCTTGTGGTCGTAGAGACCTGTATTTGTTTTGCTGTGTACTGAACCACCTTTGTATTAGTCAGATGTCTATGTCCCATATTTTGGCCAGAGACCCGGGCTGAGACTGTCAGGGTTTATGACTGCGATGGACGACTCTGGGCCCGCGCCTGTCAATGTAGGGACAGGTGACCTCGGGAAGTCCATTATACAGTTGTGTGTACTTGCGCAGCCCAACCAGCAGATACCGTTTAGATGGGTAGGGCATCGACTGTTGTGTTGTGCCAGTTGAGAGCAATTGGTTTGTAGAGAATCGAAACTCTTTGGCATGGTTTATCCTGGTAACCATGGCCCTGCTTGTTTAGCTTTTGACACAAATTGGATCATGCCTTTACAGTAAACATAAATGACAGCATATTTGCATAGCTCTGGATGTTGGCAGCTCCTTTCCGGGAAGTCACTTCGTTCATCGTGTCGAATCAGGTCAAGCCTCGAAGAAGCTCGGTTCTACTCGTTTTCGAGTCCTCGAAACGTTCGTTCGACCGTTCCATTGCGTCCGGAATGCTTGAAATACCTGAGATAAGCTCAAACGGACCTTGAAAACACTTAAATTTGAGCCCGGTGCACCTGCAAACATGTTTTGCAATTGGCTGATTTTTGGGGTGCGTGGGACTTAATTTACGGGTGCGTGGGGCTCCACGCACCTATCAATTAAATGTCGATTTCATGATGAATTTAGAGGTGCGTGGGTCTATATTCAGGATGCGTGGGTCCAATTTTGCAAAATTTGATTCTTGCTGAATTTACGAACGCATGGGACCGAATTAATGGACACGTGGGACACTTTTCGGGTGCGTGGGAGGCTAATGTACTTGTTCGATTTGACGATTTTTTAAGATGCGTGAGTCCGACTTTACAGACGCGTGGGACACTTTTGGATGCGTGAGGTCCTTTTACGGGTGCATGACCAAACTTATGAGATTCAAACCTGTAGTGATTATCTGTGATCGGAAAGGGGATTCCGATGGTCGGAAAGGTATTCCGGCGAGGATTTTGGGTTTCCGACAGCGGCAGCTCTCTCTCTCTCTCTTTCTTGAATCTCTCTAATGAACGGGATGAGGGGGTATTTATAGGTGAAGTCGGCCGATGGGAGAGCACCACGTGCCACGCACCTGTCAAATGTCCCCAACGCACCTGTTTATTGATGTGCGGATGCCCGAAAACATGCCCCAAACATACTCAATTTTTCGGGTGCGTAGGGCTTAATTGACGGGTGCGTGGAGAAATTTAAATTTTGACAATCCATGGATTTTAAGGGTGCGTTAACCCATTTTCAAGGTGCGTGGGGTGTCTACAAGCCTCCGTAAATGAAAGATCAATGTGCTATTTTTTAAGGGTGCGTTGGGTGCGTTGGGTGTCCGAATTTTCAGGGTGCGTGGACACGTAAATGTGGGCTCCACTGATTGGGTTTTGACTTTTGGAGGGTTTGTGGGGCCCGTTTCGTCGCGCAATCACTGGCACTGTTCACCATAAGTAGTAATGAAGTTGCGAGTTCACTTCCGGGTAGTTCCGAACACGATGATCGGTGGGGCCCACTAGAGAACTTGGCTAAGTCAGGAAATCCTACATATTTCTGTTTTGCGTGCACCGGAAGGCGTTTCTCCGTGATTTCTTCAGAGGTATGTGGTTATTTTGCTTATTTTAGGGGTCCTCACTATTTGGGATCCTAACAGATACCCCTCCGGTGGGTCGCGACGAACGCAGGACCGGCTGGTGCGACGCACCGGACTTCCTGGGTCCCACTATAAATAGAGGAGGCTTATTCTCGTCATTTCACTGTTACTTGCTAGACGTTTCTGATCAAGCCCACGCACCCTTTTATTCTCCAACGCACCCAACAATTGTCTCCAACGCATCTATTTAATCCGTACGCACCCATTTATTCGAGGTAGAAATGACTTCAGGGGTGCGTGGGGTGCGCACGTACCCTGTAATTTGAACTTCGAATTTTTTGAATGGTCCTTTTGGGGTGTGTGGGGTGTTACGCACCTGTAAATTTTGAACTTTGTGGAATTCCTGAATTTTTTGGGTGCGTGGGGGTCCACGCACCCTTCGTCAAACTTGGGCGGGTCTTGGTCCTTCACGCACCATGAAATTGGATTCGAGTCGACTTTAAGGGTGCGTTGGGTGCGTGGGGGCTCACGCACCCAGCTAATGAATTTGGACGAGAAACGTACTTTATGGGGTGCATGGGATCTCACGCACCCTTCGTCGAATTTGTTGAGGGATTGCCCTTTACGCACCCAAAAATTGGGGTTTGAATCGGTTTTTTAAGGGTGCGTGGGGTCTTACGCACCTTGAAATATGATCTTGACATCCTTCAAATTTTGGGGTGCGTGGAGCCCCACGCGCCCAGCTTATAGGACTTGTGTATATGTAAAATTTGTTTTAAATAATCTTTTGCGAGACTAGACATTTAAAGTATATGAGCCCCTTGACCTCTGCCTCGTATTCGTGCACATATGATAGTTATCTTGAGGAGGCGTAGGGTCTTACAGACTTTAGAATTTTCTAGATCGCATTAGTTCAAAGGTAATACCTATGGTTAATTCAAGTAATTTTCCGAGCGTACCTTAGCATATCTTCTCGCTTTTCTGACTTCACTCGACTAGCTTCTCCTGCTTTCTCTTTCTCTTTTGTCGGACTGCCGTATCGGTTTATCAGCCTTGTTTCTTAGCAGACGATGGTCGTAACTCGTGCTTCCCTTCGTGCGGCCCGAGATTGCCTGAGGCTACTGTTGGGCGCTCTGGACCATCCTGAGGCCTGGTCATCCCTCGCTGATCAGTGCGACGAGGTGGCCAGAGCCTTGGCCCAACTGGGCGCGGACCCTCGCCATATTCTTCAAGCCATCCGGAACGTCTCACTGATGGCCTCTATCTCTGATGAACACAAAGAGGCCATTTCTAGCTTCATCGGCGATTCTTCCCTCTTGAAAGAGTTGGCGATCCTCGAGGCGGCGGAACCTTCTCTGGCCACTTCTTTCTTGTCCTTGTCGAAGCGACTTAGCTCCCTGAAGGAGGAGAAGAGGGAGAGCAGACGATTTCTAGCTTGGCTTGTCCCACTGGCGGAGGCCGAGTATCCGGATCGCTGCGCTGGCATCTGGAGGATGGTCAGGGAGGCTCTACAGGAGCAGGACAATCTGGCAATCGAAGTTTCCATCATAAGGAATTACGCCAACGCCGAGCACCTGAATTTTGATTTTGTGCAACAATGCATTTCCATCCTAGTGGACTTGATCTTCAAGGAAGCCCAGGTCCAGGCGAAGGTCGATGAGTTGAGAGCTCAGGTTCTTCCGCTGGTGCAGGACTGAGATCCTCGTTTTCTGACGTTGGGGAGCGGTCCCCGCAATTTTGTATCATTTTACATCGACTATTAATTTCTAATTTAAACAGTTGATATAACAATTTAGACATTTGGGATTGTCTTTGGGGTCGATGAATGAATGATAATTGTATCTTTCTTCCCTGCTGCCCTTCCTTGTTCGTATGTTTGTGATGATGGTGTTGTGGTTGTAGTTGTTACTTTATTTCTTTCTCTGTTGCTTTGGGTGTGCTCTGCTGGTGCTTTGATTGGCGCTCGTGTTTCGTTTATCTGCCGTTTTGTATTCTTTTAGATCTTGTGACCATTTGATTGCCTTTATGCGAACATCTCCCCTTTACTTTGTACCTGAGTTTTTTGCATACCGTTTGCAGGTTACAATGGCCAGCGATCCTTCACAGGCCGGTCCTTCGAGTCCACCCCAGACTTCGTCAAAGCGTAAGCGCGCCGCCGCTAAGCAGGTTGTCAGGCCATCGGCTGAGAATCCACAGTGGTTCCTTCCTCCGGAAACATTCAACTTTTATGAGCGCATCCTCACACTATCGAAGGACATAAAAAAGAAGATCCTTTGTGATAGGATCGTGCCGCCCCCTTCAGACAGGGGCACGCAGGAGCAGTGGGATGCCTGGTATGCTCCTCTCAGGGGTTTCCGAAGTGACGGGACAACAGGTTCTGAAGAGGGCGAGGCGAGTCCGTCGATCCCTGCCCAGGCTACCAGGCGCGGTCGCCCGAAGAGGTCTGGCAAAGGCGCCAAGCAAGTGTACTTGGAGAATCAGGCTAAGTCTAAATCGGACAAAATGAAGGTGGCCTGGTCTAGCGCCAAGCTTGTCACTGCGTCGCTCGTCGTTAGAAACCCCTACACTCGGGAGTACATTCGTTACTCGAAGAGTTATCAGCGGCAGCGATCCCTCCCGAGTATCGAACCGTCCGATATCGGTAGGAACAACTCCTTCTACAGCGTCGACGCTTGGACGTCCGGCCCGGCACCGTTCCTCAGTTGTTCTCTTTCAAAGAACGGGAAGCATCAGTCAGTCCTAGGCGTAAAGGACATGATCTTCTTTGAGCCGAACCACAGCCCCCATCAGCCCTTCCCCAAACATTATTTTGAGACTCTCCACCAGTGGTTTCATCATCTAGGGGATACTGAAGTCTGGTTGACCGGGGCATTCCGAACTCACTGCCATTTGGTCCTCCACTCGGGCTACGAGGCGTGGGCGAACTGGATCTTAGAACAGCACCGAGCTACTTTACGGGCGGTGGGCTTGTATAAGGCGATCGAAGCGACGTCAAGTTACTTTTGCCGAGAGCCCTGGGTATACAAGGGTTTCCTTAATCACTGGTGCTCCATTACCAATTCCTTCCATATGCCGTGCGGCGAGATGAGCATCTTGCTCTGGGACCTCAATAGGATCGCGGGCCTCCCAATCCGTGGGAGAATCTACAACGAATGGGTCCCAAGCGACGATGAACTGTCGCGAAAGAAGAAAGGCATCAACGAAGGCTTCTTCTCCGAGGCCTGCTATGAGCTATTTGCAGAATTACCCCAATTTTGGGGCCTCAAAGACAAGCTCCCATTCGAGGACTGGCTAATCTATTTTAGCCATGGCTTGAAGTAAGTGTTCTGTAACAAGTTATACTTTCCTGCTCAGTCGCACTTCTTTCTTTCTGCTAACGCCTCGTCCTTTTCCTTTCAGCTTAGATCACGCGGCCTATGACGAGGGCCGGGGTGACAAGGCGCTTTTGGAGAAACGGATGAGGAAAAACTTTCCGAGTCCCAACAAGCTCTCCCCCACCTACGAGCTGGCCGGCTTCCTGGCATATTGGCTCAGCCGTGTGGCGCTTCTGAGCTCCAAGCAGGCAGATAATATCAGGGTGTCTTGTTTTGCCGTCGCGGGGGCCCTGGCAAATGGTCATCGGTACGCGCTAGCTCCAGTGGTCCTGTGCTCTATATATCGAGCATTCGGCTACGTCATCAGCAACAAGGAGCGCGCTGCCTATGGGATGAACTCCGCTTACTGCGGATGACACTTTTTCTCCAGTTGGCTCGGGGTGTACTTCCCCTGGGTCTACGGCGTGCAGCGCGGGGATTACATCAGAGAGGGGAAGCTCCCGCTACACTTCTTTCAGAAGAAAAGGATGATCAGCCATAACCTGACCACCATCGAGGATAGGATCGCGCGGCTTGACGATGTATACTTCTATCACTTCTCCGGCACCTGGAGTGAAGAGTCGGTCCTGTGCACGGACAACGATAGCGTCGACTATTACGAGCGTTCCTTCTTGATCGCGATTCGTCCTTCGTCACTGCCGCTTCGTGAAGGGCTGGAGTTCTGGAAGGAATCCTATTATCCAAATCGTTTCACCCGCCAATTTGGGTACGATCAGGGGGTGCCAGCGACCTTGGAACCAGTAACGCGCGAGCAGCGGGCGTATGGTGTTGGGCCCATTCACTGGAAGTGGATGTGGCGGCAGCTTCTACTGACCGAAACCGGCTGCTCCTTCATCATCCCGGGGACGCAGTGTTTTGCCGGGGCCACCTTTGGGTGGATGAGGTGGTGGGACCACCAGTACGCGCTAGTTCGGAATAAGATGCTCGTCTCGGAACCCGTCTTCATCACGCCTCCCATCGTTACGCCTACTCCTGCCAACGGGCTCGGCTATGTATCAGAAAATCTTCATCAACCCGCGGTACCGGGCACGGAGAGATTGCAAACCTCCTTAAATGTAGTGATCGATCATGAAAAGTCGGAGCACACCCTGGAAGGTTGGATCGCCCATGGAGAGAGAAATGTGACAGCGGAGGGGCCAGAGTTCCCGTCCCTCGGGCCTATTGATGAGTTACCTGCAGAGGGCGATGTTCTGGGAGGGGGGAATGAAGGTGGAGGCTTTGATGGCGAAGAGGGTGACGATGATGATGATGCGATGGGCGAGGCAGGGGGTGATGAAGATGATGCTGACGCGGAGGGTGGTGGTGGTAGGGACGGCGATGATGCCATGGGCAGAGCTGGCGGAGGTGATGAAGATGTGGGGGGTGGTGATAGCTGAGGCTTTGATGGCGATGATGGTGATGACGATGGTGATGATGGGGTATGGGCTGAATGCACTGGTCCTCGGGTGAAAACTGATCCTCGTCTCCCTGCCGTTTATGGCAGCAAGAAGATAAAGGACTTGTGGAAACTGTGCAGAGCCGAGCGTCTGCCGGAGCAGCTTTCCGAAGAGGTCGGCGATGCTCCGGCTGTCAGCGCAGGAGAGGCCAGGGAAGAGGGTGAGTTAAGCTCTCAAGCCAACTTGAGCGAAGGATGCCGCACCCGGGGGAGCAACGAGAGTGAGCCTATATATGATAGATCAATCCTTGAGGAGAGAATGGGGGCGATCTTTATGGACCTGGATGATGAAGCACCTGTTGAGTCAGTCCTCCCCCCCCCCCCCCCCCCCCCCCCCCAATCCTCTGATAGCAGACGCTGAAGCTCAGAGCGCGGTTCCAGAAGTGATCGTCACCGCCGTAGTGGAAGAGGTCGCGGCCCCTACTATCGAGTTAAGTGCGCCCGATCCTGTTGTGGGGGCTCCTCCTTCCGCTGAGCCGTCGTCAACTGAACCCGCTGTTGAAGTTTCGCCTGTCGCCATGTCGTTATCAGCCGAGCCTGCCACTGCAATTCCTCATGCCGCTGGGCCAGTGCCTGATGCCAATATTCCCGAGGTCGTGGTGATATCCTCCCCAGAATTGCCCGAACCATTGACTGAGGGAACAACGGAACCGGCCCCAGTGTCACATGTGCTTACTGCCTCATCCAGTGCCCTTGCCATTGGCATTTCTGAAGTTGCTGGTATATCACTTGCTTCTATCTTGACTGCTTCCTTTCTGACGATGATTTTTCCGTACTGACGTTTACCACTCTCTGTGCAAGCAGCCGCTTCCGTTGATGCCTCAGCGTCTACGGTGTTGCCAGAGTCATTCGTCTCATCCCTTCGGGGCCTGTCGAGGACCAAGGCAAACCTTCTCAAGGGCCTTCTGTCTGACATCGCCGACTCTTTAAGAAATGAGGATGAATGGCCTATCTTAGACGAGGCGTTGCAGGCATTAGGACTTAACGTTGCCTGGCTTGGGATTGACCTGTCTTCCATAATCGGTCAAGTGAGTCAGTTCAAGGAATGGGTGGCCCGAGAACGTGAGGCGAAAAGTCTCCGAGTTGACCCTTCCATTGAGGAAAAGCGTGGTCACTTGCGGTCCCTTCTCCCGAAACTAGAGTTGCACGAGGCAGGGGTGGCCGTGGTGAAGAAGGACTGGCAGATTGTTGATGCCGGGTGCCGAGAGGTCACCGCACGTTTGGCAGAGATAGACAATGAGGTGGCTCGGTTGCAAGCCGAACGCTCAATCATCCACCTTAAATTCTCCAAGCTTAGCGGTCAGAGGGCTCGTTTGTAGTCCTCCCTTGATCAACAGGAAGCGGAGCGCGACGTCGTGAAAGCCTAAGTTACAGAGTTGGAGCAGTCTCTCAGGGACATTCCTGACCCTGCTCTAGTTCTAGCTGAAGCTGAGATGGCACGGAAGGCGGTCGAGGAGTCTGCAGCAAACTTGTTAGACCAATGTTTAAAAACTTTAAACAATTGAGCTGTAATGACCTTCATTCATAATTTTAGAACACATTGTAACAAATACTGTGTCAATATGTATACTACTGCAGTTTTGGATTCATGTTGTATTGCTAATTTATTTGTAAATGTTGAGCTTTGAATGCGAACCGATTGAGTCATTTGGGAAGAGCGTCCCCCTGTTAGGACCCAAACCTGTGCTTGTGCGAGCAGGGATGTGATCGAACCTTTATTAAGGGCTTACCCCCTTTCTTGATGGCCTTAAAAAGGGACAGGATACCATGCTTGCATCGAGTCTTCACGACTTCTTCTTTTCTTCTCTTTTTTTATTACCTGTGGAAGCACAAAATAGACCGTTAGTAATATTATTTGACCATTATGTGACGTCATTTCTTTCGATATTCGCTCCATTACACTTTCCCTCTATCGGGGCGTTTACAACGGTAAGTTTATGCTAAGTATAATATCTTTTCAAAAATCAACCATTCACCAGTGAACTGATGCCCTGTCCTTCGCAATCTATCACCCGGTAGGTTCCGTTGGAGTATTCTTCGTCGATGATGCACACTGGATCCCATTTCGGATCGAATTTACTCTTTGAACCTTGAGCCGGTGCCGGATGTTTCATCATTAGCACCAAGTCGCCTCTTTGGAATGACCTACCACAGACTCGTTTATCGTATGAAGCCGAGATTTATTTTTGATACATTTCGAGCCTTTGCTGAGCGGCGAGTCTCTTTTCATCCAGATTGTCCAGCTCGACCATTCTGATTTTAGCATTGTACTCGGTCGTCAAGGAATGTCGGAGCGCGACCCGTAGTGACTCCACCTGTATTTCCATCGGGATCACAGCTTCCGTACCGTACACCAATGAGTAGGGTGTGGCTCGAGTGGCTGTGCGGTATGTGGTCCTATATGCCCATAGTGCTTCGGGTAATCGTCTGTCCCAGTCCTTCCTATTTTCTGCCACCGTCTTCTTCAGATTTTCACGATAGTCTTGTTGAACGCCTCGGCCAACCCATTCGCAGGAGGGTAGTAAGGTGACGAATAGCAATGCTTAATCTTCAACTTTGCGCATAGCCTATCGATAGTGACATTCTTGAAAGGCGTTCCGTTGTCGGTGGTGATTTTTTCAGGGATACCATGCTGGTATAATATGGAATGACGGATGAAACTTTCGACGTGTCTGGCTTTCACGTTTCTTAAGGCAATGGCTTCAGCCCACTTAGAGAAATAATCGGTTGCAGCAACAATGTACTGGTGCCCCTGAGAGGATGGCGGATTGATCGGCCCTATCACGTCCATGCCCCAGGCGGCGAAAGGCCAAGATATTACTGACTGATGTAACTCTTCCGGTGGCGAGTGTATTATATCTGCATGTATCTGGCATTGATGACACTTCCTGATGTAGTCTATCGCGTCTTTCGTCATTGTGGGCCAATAATACCCCATGTGTCGGACGTGGTGATGTAAGTTCTTGCCCCCCAGGTGAGCACAACACGCTCCTCCGTGAGCTTTTTTTAGTGTGGCGTATGCCTCATCCTGGTCCAGGCAGCGTAGCAGCACTCCCTCATACGAGCGCTTATAAAGGGTGTCACTCTATATTATAAATGAACCGGCGCGTCTCCTGACCTAAGTGCGCATCTTGGGCTCTTCCGGTAAAAATTCATATTTCAAGTAGTCGACAAATGGCCTTCTCCAGTCGTTTTCTTCTGTGATTTCGAAGCAACAGATGGGATTCACGCTCGATTCGTCGCTGCGCGACAGGGTAGTTGGTAAGATCCTTCTTTCTTCGATTGTTACTTGAAGTGGGCTGCCTCCGGGATTAGCCAGAGCAGCGGCCAGGCTGGCCAACGCGTTGGCCTGTACATTCTCTTGCCTTGGTATATGTGAAATGCTACCATTGCGAAATTGGTCGAACAACGATTGCGCTTGGTGGCAGAAGGGCGACAACTCGGGTTTGTGAACCTCATATTCTGTCGTTAGCTGTCTGATGACCAACCTGGAGTCACTATAGATCTGTATTGCCTTGATACGCATCTCGAGGGTGAGTTGAAGTCCGATAATGAGGGCTTGGTATTCTACTTCGTTGTTGGTACAGGCCGGCACGATCGTAAATGAATAGGGCAGCAGATCTCCCTTCGGGCTAATAAATATAACTCCTGCTCCTACCCCCGTGGACCTAGAGGCTCCGTCGAAGTACATTTGCCAGAGTCGAGATTCTTCAGTTATCATAACCTGGTCGTCTGGGAGATCGCATTCCATTTCTTCGTTGCTTGGGATGGGGTGCGCAGCGAGAAAATCTGCAATCGCTTGTCCTTTAACGGCTCGGGCCGGGACGTAAGTGATATCGAATTCAGAGAGGAGAAGGGCCCATTTCGCTAAGCGTCCAGACAGCATAGGCCGATTCATGAGGAATTTGATCGGGTCGGCCTTGGATATTAACATTATTTGGTGCGAGAGGCAGTAATGTCTGAGTTTCTTCATGGTGAAGATGAGGGCCAGACATATCTTCTCGATCGCTGAGTAGTTAAATTCGGCCCCTACTAACGTGCGGCTCAAATAATACAGCGCGTTCTCCTTACCTTCCTCATTTTTCTGTGCCAAGAGAGCTCCTAGCGAGTTATCACCCACTGCAATGTATAGAATCAGCGGCTTGCCCTTGATTGGGGCGGCGAGGACTGGCGAATTCCCAAGCATCCCTTTTAATGAATCGAAAGTTTTCTGACAAGCAGCGTCCCATTCAAACTTGACATCTTTCTTGTTGAGACGGGAGAACGGCTGACAACGACCAGCCAGGTTCGAAATGAATCTTCTCAGATATGCTACGCGGCCCTGGAAGCTCTTCAATTGCTTCAGGTTCTTCGGAGGCGGCATTTCTATAATGGCCTTGATTTTTGCGGAATTGATTTCTATGCCCCTGTGTCTGACCACGAAGCCTAAAAATTTGTCAGACGCAACTCCGAACGTGCATTTTAGTGCGTTCATACGGAGACTCTTCTTGCGCAATCATTGGAACACTTGCCTTAGGTGCTCCCTGTGCTGCTCATGATCGGCCGACCTTACGACTAAATCATCTACATAGCATTCGACGTGTTTATGCATCATATCCTGAAATATGACGTGCATCGCGCGCTGGTATGTTGCCCCTGCGTTCTTTAATCCGAAGGGCATTACGTGATAGCAGTAGATGCCGAGGGTTGTGCGGAAAGTCGTGGCTTCTTCATCCTCTGGGGCCATACGAATTTGATTGTATCCCGAATACCCATCCATGAAGGACATTACTGCGTACCCTGTCGTGCTATAAATCAGCAGCTCAGGAATTGGGAGGGGAAAGTCGTCCTTAGGGCAGGCTTCATTTAGGTTCCAAAAATCAACACATATTCAGATTTGTCCGCTCTTCTTCTCGACCGGCACGATGTTTGAGATCCATCGGGGGTATTTCACCTCTCGAACGAACCCGACCTGAATCAGTTTCTTGACTTCTTCTTCAATCTTGGGTATAATGTCCGGATGAAATCGTCACTGCGGTTGTTTCACTGACTTCTTTTCCTTCATGATACTTAGCTTGTGCATGGTGATCGTTGGGCTGAGCCCGGGCATTTCTGAATACGTCCAGGCAAAGACATCCTTATTCTCCCTTAATAGCTGCAGGTACCTCGTTCTCTCACTTTCTGGGACGTTTCTGCTCAAGTATATATTCCTAGGTTCTTCAGGGGTGTCCAGGTTTATCTCTTCGAGTTCATCGATCGTCGGTTGTCCACCATCTTCTAGTTGCATGGGTGCGACACTTGGCTGGACAATATCGGTAGGTTCCTGCGACTGAACCTCTTCAGGGCCGATGGTTACCATATTTATACTGGCCCTAGCCCCTAGACCTTCTCCGTTTCGGTATACTCGCTTATGTTCTTCAAATGGAGCTAGTAACCTCTTCTTTGTGTCTGTCCCTTGGCTGGAGAATCCCATATTTCTCATGATCTTCCAGCTGGCTCTGCTATATCTTTTCTCTTCTATCGGTCGAAGCTGGGCGAGTCCCCTCCCTCCTCTCTTTCTTCTGATGGTGCTGGTTGGCTTGGCCCTGAGTAAAACTTGATGTCTTTCTGAGTGACGTCTCTGACGGCACGATGAATTGGCTCGGAGCTTTTGGAAATGGTTTGGTTCTTCCTATCTTAGGTACCGGCATATTGAAGCTGGACTTGAGCACGCTCATGTCTTGATCTGAGATCAGTTTTAGCACAGACTGCCCTGGCTGACGCAGATGCTACGGTACCACATAGAATTTCTTCGTAATCGGCTGAGAGTGATCTTCTAGCTGATGTCGGGATCTCCCCTGGGTGACGGTTTGAGGCTTGCTTCTCTGCACTAACTTCTCTATTCGAGGCTTTGCCCCTTGCCTCTTCTTTAATACTTCGGTCCTTTCACTGATTTCATTGCCGTCGGCCGAGTCGTAGTACTTTGCATCGGCTAAAAATGACTCGGCTATTGTGTATGGTTTTGGATCCGCCGCTACCCTGCGTTGGACCCCTTCTCTGCTATATTTAAAACACTGGTGATATGTCGAGGGGATTATGCGATTTTGATGGAGCCAAGGCCTTCTTAGAAGGAGGTTGTATGTTGTCACTGCATCGATTACCTGACATGTCACTTTCGTTGTCACTTCTTCGATTTCTAACATTACTGTGATTGATCCAAGCGTACGCTGACTGTCTTGATTGAAACCTTGAATCATCATAAACTCGGGCGTAACGCCGATTGCCTGTAACCTAGCCTCTGCAATGTTTTCAAGGGCATGATATTCACAGCCGACCCGTCGTCCAGCATGCACCTCTTGATCTCGGTGTCCCTGATTATTCCTGTGACCATTAACGGGCGATTGTGGTCCATTGATTCTATCGTGCGATCTTCTTCTGAGAAAGTGATGGTCGAGGGATGGTTGACCGGCATGACTTGTGACACCGGCATGTACCCTTCCCAAAATTTATCTGAATTTTTCATTTCTTCTTCTATCTCTATCATTGTGACCTCCCTGACTTGATTGTCAAGTAAGGCGTTGATTAACATTTCCCTATACACTTTTGAGAGACATAGCGCATCGTATATGCTTAAACGGGCGGGAAGCTTTCATAGGTGCGACACCATGTCGTATGCCACTGGCCTAGGGTTTGGCTGATTGGTCGTAGCGTCGATGACCTTTTCTTCTGACTTTTGCATGCGAAGCCTTTCCTGCGATCTGTCAGGGGTACCGTCTTCTGGCATCGGGTTATCTGGTCTTGGGGGAGTAGGGTCAGGCATTTGCTTTCCTGACCGTAGGATGACTGCGTCAACTTCTCTCTCCACCATTTGTGGGGTCTCTTCAGGTGATGCTTGTTCGGTGAACGACACCATTCTGCAGTGAGCCATGCTTGTCATGAGTCGTTCCTGCCCCTGAAACCTCTCTCCTCTGCCTCTTCCTCTGTTCTTCTTTCGCTTCACGAGTCTTCGTCTGTTCTCAAGTCTTTTCTTGCTACTGACTGGAGTCCATGGTTCCTTCAGCCCAGGGGACGAGGTTGATCGGCTGGCTTTACCTTTTATCGGGACTGTTGAAATTGTCCCGGCTGCCTCCTTCACTGTCTCAGGTACCTTCATGCTGATGACCCCTTGATTGATCAATCGTTGTATTCTTCCCTTTAAGGAGAAGCAATCTTCTGTCTGGTGGCTGATGCACCGGTGATATTTGCAGTATTTAGGGTTGTTTGTTTGCCCAATTTCGTGTGGACGAATTGGCTCTGGTAGGCGTATCAAGCCTTCTTCGATCAACTGCTCCATGATTGGAACCAGATCGGCCATGTCGAATGTGTATGGACCGTTCGCCCTCTCCCTCTCGGCTATCGACACGCGCTTTGGCACATAAGGCTTTTTGCTCTTGTCTTGTATGTCTGTCGCCTTCATCTCTGACCCATGGTTGGTAGTGGGACATTTTCGGTCTTTCTGGTCCCTACTTTTGTCGACCTGGTGAGTCTCCACTACTCTTCCTATCTCTCTTTTCTGTCTCTCGGGTCTGAAGCTTACTCGAGACGCTGCTTCCTCTACCAAGTGTGCTTTCGTCGCCAGTTCGCGAAAAGAGTTGAAGGTATTACCTGACAAGCCATACGAGATCATCGGGTCTAGGGCCCTTAGACACATCTTCATCTGCTCGCCTTCGCTGGGTAATTCACGACATTGAGCCGCTGTAGTTCCCCATCTGTCGATGAACTTTTCGACTGGCTCACCATTTCTCTGTCTGACCATTGCAAGATCCGTTAACGAGATCTCTCTCTCTGTTGCAAAGAATTTTGAGATGAAGGCTTCTTGCATCTGCTCCCATGTTCTCACAGAGCCGGCTGGTAGCGACATATACCATTGAAAGCCTTTCCCTGTCAAGGTAGATCCGAATAGCCGCTTGGAGTATTGCGGGACTGCGGACCAGTTTCCCAACGTGGTCAAGAAATGGGTGATGTGCTCCTCCGGCGACCCTCTGCCGTCAAATTTTCCAAAGTCGGGGCATCTAAAATTGGCTGGAAATGGTACCTCCTCTACCTCTGGCGTGTATGGAACCCGATATTTATAGCTGCCTCTCCTTTCTTTCTCCCTTTCTTGCTGCATCATATGGGCTATCGTTTGGGATAACTCTTCTCGTGATACCTGAGACGTGGCGAGGGGCACACGTCCTATTGGCACGATTCTGGGCTGGACGGGTGGTTCAGGTTCAACCGGTCCTTCTGCCGCACCTTGAGATTCTTCTGCTGACTGACGGGTGGGCGGTGCGATACTTCTGGTGGCATTCTGCGCTATTAGAGTAGTCAAGGCCTCCTGGATAGCCTTCATTCGCTCGTTTGTCTCGCGGTTAGCCTCAACCAGTCTGTCGATCTGATCTTGTAATGGAGGTAATTCTTCTGTCTCATAAGGTTCTTCTTCTGCCTCTGCGGCGACTTGGACCATTACCACTTGCGCCGACTGGATTTTTTGAGCCGGGTTTTGCTTCTGCTTGCGGGTTATCGCGGGCTTGGACTTTACACTCATGGGCCCAGTAGTCCTTTGCGGGGTGTGAGAGGTCTTAGACAACGGCGGGAACTGGTCTGCCATCATCGCGGGCATTGCAGGCTCAGCTGGCGCAACCCTCCTGCCGATAAGGGTCTTCTGCCCCTGCTTTGGCTGCCACTGCTTCCTGATCGCGGGGCGAGGATTTGTAATGTTTGTCTTCCTACATGCTGCTAAGATGGCAGCTTTCTTCTGTTCTTTCTTCTGCCTTCGGGTTGCAACCATCCGCCATTCTGACTCCGGATCTGTAGTTGCAGCGAAATGGTGGAAGATGAAGCCTCCGGTGGCAAGGAAGGTGCATGAACTGGTCATTGGGCCTGCCATTTCTTTCGTCTGTCCTGATACCTTGCTAATTCTGTAGTGTCAGAAAATCATTAGAACAGTTCATAAACGCGGCCAGGGACGTGAATCCATCGATCGCGGTACATAAACTAGAGGGAATAAGCAAGGAGAAGACAAACATGCGTGATTTTTTGGAGTTTTGAAAACCTTTGTTTTACCGTCTACTGCCTTAAAGATGAAGGGAGGAACGTTCCCGTTGAAAGTCGCCAGTTTGGCGCCCGAAGGCGCCGAAACCCTTGCGATGCACTTCCTACGTATACATTCATGTATGTGAATGATTGATCTTAGAGCGTTTCTATACTCAGAACTAAACCAGAGATTCTGGGTTCGATCCCCAGTAGAGTCGCCAGTTTGTTGGAACTAAAAAATGAGCCGCGGGGGGTTGGGGGGGGGGGGGGGGACATTCTCTGAAATGTGGTGTTTGGTTGCTCTGGGGTTCTGGATAATAGAAACATTCATAGACAATCACAAGCTTTCACAAAAGTACATAAGAGAAGAGATATCGCAAGGCGAATTTTATTCCAGAGATTCTGAGATCTTCTACATTCCAAGCCGTGATCTGGCACGAACCCTTAATTACATCGAATGATCGATGACCCTTGATTAGAAGGCAAAAGACTAGTCGGCAGGGACTATGGTCTTAGAGCTTGTGGTCGTAGAGACTTGTATTTATTTTACTGTGTACTGAACCACCTTTGTATTAGTCAGATATCTATGTCCCATATTTTGGCCGGAGACCCGGGCTGAGACTGTCAGGGTTTATGACTGAGATGGACGACTCTGGGCCCTCGCATGTCAATGAAGGGACAGGTGACCTCGGGAAGTCCATTCTACAGTTGTGTGTACCTGCGCAGCCCAACCGGCGGATACCGTTTAGATGGGTAGGGCATCGACTGTTGTGTTGTGGCAGTTGAGAGCAATTGGTTTGTAGAGAATCGAAACTCTTTGGCATGGTTTATCGTGGTAACAATGGCCCTGCTTGTCTAGCTTTTGACATAAATCGGATCATGCCTTTACAGTAAATATAAATGACAGCATATTTGCATAGCTATGGATGTTGGCAGCTCCTTTCCGAGAAGTCACTTCGTTCATCGTGTCGAATCGGGTCAAGCCTCGAAGATGCTCGGTTCTACTTGTTTTAGAGTCCTCGAAACGTTTGTTCGACCGTTCCATTGCGTCCGGAATGCTTGAAATACCCGAGATAGGCTCAAACGGACCTTGAAAACACTTAAAATTGAGCCCGGTGCACCTGCAAACATGTTCTGCAATTGGCTGATTTTTTGGGTGCGTGGGACTTAATTTACGGGTGCGTGGGGCTCCACGCACCTATCAATTAAATGTCGATTTCATGATGATGAATTTAGGGGTGCGTGGGTCTATATTCAGGATGAGTGAGTCCAATTTTGCAAAATCTGATTCTTGCTGAATTTATGGATGCGTGGGACCGAATTAATGGACGCGTGGGACACTTTTCGGGTGTGTGGGAGGCTGATGTACTTGTTCGATTTGACGATTTTTTAAGATGCATGAGTCCGACTTTACAGACGTGTGGGACACTTTTGGATGCGTGGGGGTCCTTTTACGGGTGCGTGACCAAACTTATGGGATTCAGACCTGTAGTGATGTATCTATGATCGGAAAGGGGATTCCGATGGTCGGAAAGGTATTCCGGCGAGGATTCCGACGAGGATTTTGGGTTTCCGGTAGCGGCAGCTCTCTCTCTCTCTCTTTCTTGAATCTCTCTAATAAACAGGATGAGGGGGTATTTATAGGTGAAGTCGGCCGATGGGAGAGCGCCACGTGCCACGCACCTGTCAAATGTCCCTAATGCACCTGTTTATTGATGTGCGGATGCCCGAAAACATGCCCCAAACATACTCGATTTTTCGAGTGCATAGGGCTTAATCGACGGGTGCGTGGGGCTCCACGCACCTGAAATTCGATTTTTGACAATCCATGGATTTTAAGGGTGCGTTGACCCATTTTCAAGGTGCGTGGGGTGTCTACAAGCCTCCGTAAATGAAAGATCAATGTGCTATTTTTTAAGGGTGCGTTGGGTGCGTGGGGTGTCCGAATTTTCAGGGTGCGTGGACACGTAAATGTGGGCTCCACTGATTGGGTTTTGACTTTTGGAGGGTTTGTGGGGCCCGTTTCGTCGCGCAATCACTGGCACTGTTCACCATAAGTAGTAATGAAGTTGCGGGTTCACTTCCGGGCAGTTCTGAACACGATGATCGGTGGGGCCCACTAGAGAACTTGGCTAAGTCAGGAAATCCTACATATTTCTATTTTGCGTGCACCGGAAGGCGTTTCTGCGTGATTTCTTCAGAGGTATGTGGTTATTTTGCTTATTTTAGGGGTCCTCACTATTTGGGACCCCAACAATATATATATTCCTATTTGCAAATAAAACCCCACAGAGTATCACTCCGCAGAGTGGGTATCTTTTCAAAATCCAAAAATATTTTCCTTGTAGAGCGTTTGACCTCCAAAACACCGAGAGATCTTCCATATCTCTGGGTAGGAGCCGACGCAAAAATCAAATAAGATCCGATGTCTCGCGGTTTCCTCGGAGACCATCAGAGTCAATGCGCACTCAAAGTATGGTCGAACTAAACTCCAGTGTCAGTGCGGTTGTACCACATGCCAAGATACGAAAAGATGAAAGCCAAAAGGCTCGGCCAAAGAAACTGCTTGAACGGTGGAAATGATGAATTGTAACCCAAGTATCAAAATCAGCAGATTGGGTGGAAAGAGTTCACCCGCACATACCTAGGCATGGATGCCTGAAGTACCTTGATTGAGTCCATGTCGGCGTAGTGATCTCCCGTAAGACTACATGGAAGCAGGGCAGCTAACCACTTTGACAGTCAAGCGAAACAAGTACTCCTGGAGTGATCCGAGAAAGCATCGAACAATCAATCATAGGGTCGATAACCCTGTAAGACTATGACGGATGCAGAGGCTCTACTGTACCTTTCCGATGTTAGTACCGATCGGGAATGGAAGGGTTGCGATTGGGTACAGGGACAATCGCAACGTTTTCTCCTAACTCCCACGGTATGTGTGAGTTATCAATTTTCAGACAATCAACTGACTCAGATACAAAGGAAAACAAATATTCCAAACCACGATCTAGGAAAGAATGAATTGCAAACCAAGCATCAAAACCAGCAGATTGAGTGGAAAGAGTTCACCCGCACATACCTGAGCATGCATGCCTGAAGTACCTTAACTGAGTCTAAGTCGACGTAGTGATCTCCCGTGAGACTACATAGACGCAGGGCAGCTAACCACTTTGACAGTCAAGAGAAACAAGTACTCCTGGACTGATCCGGAAAAGCATCGAACAATCAATCACTGGGTCGGTAACCTCGTAAGACTATGACGGACGCAGAGACTCTACTGTACCTTTCCGATGTTAGTACCGATCGGGAATGGAAGGGTTGCGATTAGGTACCCAGGTTGCAGCGCATGCAGGGACAATCGTAACATTTTCTCCAAACTCCCACGGTATGTGCGAGTGATCAATTTCCAGACAATCAACTGACGTAGATGCAAAGGCAAGCAAAGATTTCAGACCACGATCTATAAATGATTGGGTCAGAAGTGGGGTGTCCACTTGCTTTGACATTCGGTTGCACGCAACCTCTGTCAAAGAGGGGCATCTGTAAACACCCCACCTTCGGCTACAATGTTGGTAGAGATAGCTGAATGAATGGAGGACCATACCCCCAAATCCCATGTCTAAACCCAGCCAAACTCATCCTAGTAAGCCCCAATCCATAGCCCAGCTCAAGCCTGAACCCAATCAACTCACCCCTAAAACATCAGCCTGAAAAACCCCTCATAAGAAAAACCAGTCAAAAAATCCTTAAAAAGTCAAACTTGGTGAGTCAACCCGCTGAGTCAAATCACCGAGTCAACTTACTGGGTCAGTCCAGCCCAAGCACCCAGTCAACTCACCGTGTCAACCCATTTTTCAAACTCAGTCAACTCACCTAGTTCCGAACCACAACTTCGGAGCAAGTCCGGACTCTGAACCTCGGGCTTTTCTACTTCAAGTTCGGAGGTTGTATGCTTCGAAGCCGGAGTAGCGCAGCCGTACGAGAGTTGCCACACTCCGCTGCTATAAATACCCCTTCCCCCCTTCACATTCAGCATCCCTCAACTCCCAGTGAAATCCCATTAGTTCCGAGTCCATCTCCATCCCTTAGCCCATTCCTCCACCAAGGAGAGCCCGAGTGAGAAGAGCCTAGCCCCGGTCCAGCCCAACCTAACCCTGGTCTAAGTCTCCCAAGCCACCCAAGTCTTGATCTAGCCACTCGAAGCAAACCCTTGCGACACCTCCGTCCATCCAGCTACTCTTTTATTAGCATCATCTCATTCGCATCTAGCATAAGTACAACATTTACTTTTCTTCCAACCCCCCTGCTTATCATGTCACTATAAGCACTTTGATTATTCAAATACACAGCATGCATCCCGCATAAAGCACCTGTCAGTTCGAGCGTATGCTTTGGGCTTGCCTGTTAATGGAAACCTACCTATCAGAAACTCTTACTGTTCAAACCTGCATTCATGCATCATATCATTCATGAGAATGTACGAGGATTAAATCAGACTTTCAAGTACTAGTTCGATTCTGTGAAGTAGAGACCGTACTTCGGTATGGGCAGTGTGGGGTGCCTAACATCTTCCCACCCTGTAACTGTGATCCCTTACCTCGAATCTCTGGCCGTAGATCAAAAGGAGTCATTTTAGAGGAAGGAATCTTCAGATTCCATTCTCTAATGTTTCTACGGGGTTTAGCCGACTGTAGATTCATAGTAACTGGCTAGTGGCGACTCTGGTCTTATACGAACTCATCCAAACACATCCAGCTTAACACGACAACTAAGAAAAAGCCCTCGAGAACGAGGCAAGCCAGTGGCACAAACGACGATTCGCGAGCACGCACCATCCCTTGTTCTAAAAAGGAAGGGAGAATCCGGGAGTGCGGAGAGGCAAGCGTCCACACAGTGTCATCAGAAGGGAGAGAAGAGGGAAGAGAATCTGCCCAACCCCGATCGATAGAAGAGAAGAGATATAGCAGAGTCAGCCGGAAGATTATGAGAAATATGGGATTCTTCGGCCAAGGTTCAAGCACGAAGAAGAGATTACTAGCTCCATTCGAAGAATATAAGCAAGTATACAGAAACGGAGAAGGTCTAGGAGCCAAGGCAAGCGTGAACATGGTAACTATCGGCCTTGTAGAAGAAATTCAATTGCAATATCCTATTAACATTGTCCTGCCAAGTGTCGCACCTGTGCAACTAGAAGATGGTGGACAACCAACAATTGATGAACTTGAAGAGGTGAATTTGGGAACCCTCGAAGATCCCAAGAACACATATTTGAGCAGAAACATCCAAAAAAATGAAAGAAAATACATACAGCTGTTGAAAGAGAATAAGGACATCTTCGCCTGGATGTATTCAGAAATGTCAGGGCTCAGTTCGACAATCTTCATGCATAAGCTGAGCATCATGAAGGAGAAGAAGCCAGTGAAGCAACCTGAAAGACGATTTCACCCTGACATCGTACCCAAGATTGAGGAAGAAATCAAGAAACTAATTCAGGCTGGGTTCGTTCGAGAGGTGAAGTACCCTTGATGGATTTCAAACATCGTGCTAGTTAAAAAGAAGACTGGACAAATTCGAGTTTACGTCGACTTCCGTAATCTTAACGAAGCCTACCCTAAAGACGAGTTCCCTTTGCCGATTCCAAAGTTATTGATTGACAGCACAACATGACATGCAATGATGTCTTTCATGGACGGGTATTCGGGATACAATCAAATTCGCATAGCTCCAGAAGATGAAGAAGCTACAGCCTTTCACACAACTCTCGACATCTACTGTTACCACGTAATACCCTTCGGGTTGAAGAATGCAGGGGCAACGTATCAGTGCGCAATGCACGTTATATTCCAAGATATGATGCACAAACACGTTGAATGCTATGTAGATGATTTGGTCGTGAGGTCAGCCGATCATGAACAACACAGAGAATACTTGAGGCAAGTGTTTCAACAGTTACGCAAGAAGAGTCTCCATATGAATCCGTTGAAGTGCGTGTTTGGGGTTGCGTCCAGCAAATTCTTGGGCTTCGTTGTCAGGCATAGGGGCATAGAAATCGACCCCGCGAAGATTAAGGCCATCATAGAAATGCTGCCTCCGAAGAACCTGAAACAGTTGAAGAGTTTTCAAGGCCGCGTGGCATACCTAAGAAGATTCATCTCAAACCTGGCTGTTCGTTGTCAGCCATTTTCCCCCCTCAATAAGAAAGACGTTAAATTCGAATGGGATGATACCTGCTAAAAGGCCTTTGATTCATTAAAAGGAATGCTCGGGCATTCTCGAGTCCTCGTCACTCCAATCAAAGGAAAGCCGCTAATTTTATACATCGCAGTAGGAGATAACTCACTAGGGGCACTCCTGGCACAGAAGAACGAAGAAGAGAAGGAGAATGCGCAATATTATTTGAGCCGCACATCGGTGGGGGCCGAATTCAACTATTCAGCAATTGAGAAGTTATGTCTCGCTCTCATTTTCGCTGTGAAGAAACTTAGACATTACTGCCTCTCACACCAAATAACATTAATATCTAAGGTGGACCCGATCAAGTTCCTCATGAACTAGCCTATGCTGTCTGGGCGCTTAGCTAAGTGGGCCCTTCTCCTCTCTGAATTCGACATCACATTTGTCCTAGCTCGAGCTGTTAAAGGATAGGCAATCACAAATTTTCTCGCTTCGCATCTAGTCCCGAGCAATGAAGAAATGGAATGCGATCTCCCAGATGACCAGGTTATGATGGTCGAAGAACCACAACTCTAGCAGATGTACTTTGACGGAGTCTCCAGGTCAACAGGGGCAGGAGCAAGAGTTATATTTATCAGTCCGCAGGGAGATTTGCTGCCCTACTCATTTACGATCATGCCAGCTTGCACCAATAATGAAGCAGAATATCAAGCCCTCATCATCGGATTACAGTTCGCCCTAGATATGTGAATCAAAGCAATACAGATCTATGGTGACTCCAGGCTAGTCATCGGACAATTGACGATAAAATATGAGATCCACAAACCGGAGTTGTCACCTTTCTACCACCAAGCGCAATCACTGTTCGACCAATTCCGTAACAGTAACATTTCACATATACCGAGGCAGGGAATGTATAAGCCGATGCGTTGGCCAGTCTGGCCGCTGCTCTAGCTAATCCCGGGGGCAGCCCACTTCAAGTAACAATTGAAGAAAGAAGAATTTTACCGACAACTGTACTGCGTGGTGGTGAATCAAGTGTAAACCCCATCTGTTGCTTTCGCCACCTGGGGCATGGACGTGATCGGACCGATCAGCCCACCCTCATCCCAGGGCATCAGTACATCCTGGCCGCAACGAATTACTTTTCCAAATGGGCTGAAGCAGTAGCACTTACGAACGTGAAGGCTAAACATGTCAAAGGTTTCATCCATCATACTATACTATACCGACATGGTATTTCTGAGAAGATCACCACCGACAGCGGAACACCCTTCAAGAATGCCACCATTGACAAGTTATGCACGAAATTCAAGATCAAGCATTGCTATTTGACACCTTATTATCCCACTGCGAATGGGGTAGCTGAAGCTTTTAACAAGACTATCGTGAAAATTTTGAAGAAAACGGTAGCGAAAAATAAGAAAGATTGGGACAAGTGTCTGCCCGAAGCATTATGGGCGTATCAGACCACATATCGCAATGCCACTAAAGCCACACCTTACTCCTTAATATATGGTACAGAGGCAATTGTCCCAATGGAGATACAGGTCGAGTCGCTACGGGTTGCACTCCGGCACTTCCTGACATCCGAACAAAACGTCAGGACCAGAATGGCCGAACTTAATGATCTAGATGAAAAGAGGCTCGCCGCTCAGCAAAGGCTCGAAATGTATCAGAAACAAATCTCAGCTCATATGATAAATGAGTTCATGGTAGGTCGTTTAAAAGAGGCGACTTAGTGCTAATGATGAAACGTTCAACGCTGACTCAAGGTCCCAAAAGCAAATTCAATCCGAAATGGGATCCAGTATGTATTATTGATGAAGTTTATTCCAATGGGGCCTATTGAGTAATTGATTGCAAGGGCCAGGGAATTAGTTTGCTGATGAAGTTTATTCCAACGGGGCCTATTGAGTAATTGAAGCTTATTGTTGTGATTTGTAAACACCCCATTAGAGAGAAATGTAATAAACAGATACCAAAAGAAATGATACCACACAATGATTAAATCTAAATACTAATCATCCATTTTGTGCTTACACAGGTATGAGAAAGTTCGTTAAAACTCAGGACGCGTCCAGTATGGCACCCTGCCCTTTTCAAGACCATCGAGAATTAGGATAAGCCCTAAATCAAAACTTGATCACATCCTTTTCACATGGGCGTAGGTTTGAGTCCTAACAGGGGGACGTTCCTTTCCAAATGGCCTAATTTATTTGCATCCAAACTCAAATAAAGAAATAACGAGTAGGCTAAAGACACAATATAGATCCAAAATTACAATAGTATACATATTGTTACAATATCTATTTCAACATGTTCCAAATTATAAATGGAGACGGTTACAGTTCAACAATCTAAAATTTTCATACATCGTTCTAACATATCAATTGCAGAACTTTGGATACCCCTTTACGCCGCCTCTGCTTCAGCCAAAACTTGAGCAGGATCAGGAATGTTCTGAAGAAACTGCTGCAGTTCCGTAATCTGAGCCTCTATAGCATTACACTTCGCCTCATGTTGATCAACAGACAACTGCAAGCGAGCTTTCTAACTGCTAAACTTGGAAAAGTTAAGGTGAACAACCAAATGATCAGCCTGTAGCTGTGCTATTTCACTGTCAATCTCCTCTAGACGTTCTGTGACCCCTTAACATCCAGTGCTAGCAACTTGCTAGTTTTTCCTTGCCGCAGCCACGTCTACCCTGTGAAGTTCTAACTTCGGAAGAAGGGACTGCAACTGACCGCGCTTCTCCTCAATAGAAGGATCAGGCCTGAGATGCTTCGCACCAATGACACGAGCCATTCCTTCCTTGAACCGAACCATGTGACTGACCATCGAGGAGACGTCAATCCCGAGACATATAGCATTATGTTCAAGTGCTTGCAGCCCTTCATCTAGAATACACGATTCGTCTTCATTCTTCAAAGAATCGACGATATTCGTCAGAAGACTCTTCAAAAGATTCGCATTTATTTTCGATAAGCCTAGAAGGGAAGAAATGAGTGCTTCAGGCAAAACCATAGGGGCAGGAGCACGAATGAGAACTGTTGCTGACAAAATAAACGATAAACATCAGTACAGGGAAGCCATAGTAAGAAAGAAAGCAGTCAAAACAGCAAAGACAAGTAATATACCAGTGACTTCAGGAACGCTAACGACAAGAGCACTGGATGAGGCAGTGGGCATAGACGATACTGGGGCAGGTTCGGTCATTCTCTCGGTCAATGGTTAAAATAATTCTGAGAAGATAGCACCATGACCTCGGGAATATTGGCATTAGATGTTGGCTCAACGATAGGAGGAACTTTAGCGACAAGCTCAACTGATGATGACATAATAGCAGGAGATACATTCACGACAGGTCCAGTTGATAATGTCTCAATGGAAGGAGGAGCTTCCACAACAGGTTCAGTTAATGATGGCTCAACAGTAGGAGGTGCTTCCACTGCAGGCTCAGACGCACTTAACTCAATATGAGGATTAGGAGGAAGAACAGATTCAGCAGGTGCGTCATCATCCAGATCCATAAAGATGGCTCCAGTGCTCTCCTCATGGACAGATCTCTCATATGTTGGCTCATTATCATTGCTTTCCCTGGTGTGACGGTCTTCACTTAAATTAGCTTAAGAGCTTAATTCACCCTCTTCCCTGACCTCACCTGCGTTGTCAGCTGGAGCGTCACCTGTATCCTTGGAGAGTCGTTTTCCTGAACGCGCAGCTCTGTGTAATTTCCACATCTCCTTGATCTTCTTGGCCCCACAAGTAACAGGAAGACTAGAGGCAGTTTTCACTCGGGGACCGGTCCGTTCAGGCAACACCTCATCGTCACTGTCCCCATGACCAGAACATCTGGGCAAATCCCCTTGGCTCCTTTGACCACTTGTTGACAAAATCCCTGCTGAGCCACCATCATCTTCATCACCTATCATCACCACCATCATCTTCACCACCTCCATCGTTACCACCACCGGCGCCACCATCTTCAACGTCATTACCTTCGTCATCAGCACGACCGTCATCTCCATCATTACCTTCATCACCAACATCACCATCATCAACATCATTACCTTCATCACCATCATCAACATCATTACCTCCATCACCACCGTCACCGCCATCATTTCTACCACTCTCTCTTGGGATATCATCTTCTTCAAGCACTTCATCTAAGGGCCCGAGGGGCGGGAACTCTGTCTCCTCTAATGTTATATTCCTCTCTCCGTGAGCAATCCAACCTTCCAAAGTATGCTCAGGCTTCTCATGGTCGATCACCACGTTCAGAGAAGTTGTAAGTCTCTTCGTACTTGGTGTAGCAGGCTGATATAGATGCTCTGATACATATCCAAGCCCATCAGTCGGAATAGGGGTAACAACCGGAGGTGTAATAAAAATGGGCTCACTGACAAGGAAATTATTTCGGACCAACATATATTGGTGGGCCCACCACCTCATCCACCCGAAGAAAGCCCCAGTACAGTGCTGTGTCCCTGGAATGGCAAAAGAGCACCCAGTCCCGATCAAATTGAGTTGTCGCCACATCCACTTCCAATGAATGGGCCCGATGCCATATGCTCGCTGTTCACGGGTCACCGACTCTAATGTCTCTAGCACCCCTTGGTCATACCCAAACTGACGAGTGAAGCGATTAGGGTAATAAGGCTCCCTCTAGAATTCCAACCCCTCATGCAGCGTGTAGACACCCCACCTTTGGCTACAATGTTAGTAAAGATAGTTGAATGAATGGAAGACCATACCCTCAGATCTCATATCCAAACCCAGCCAAACTCACCCTTGTAAGCCCCAATCCATAGCCCAGCTCAAGCCTGAACCCAGTCAACTCACCCCTAAACATCAGCCCAAAAAACCCCCCTATAAGAAAAACCAGTAAAAAAATACTAAAAAAGTCAAACCGGCTGAGTCAACCGGCTGAGTCAAATCGCCGAGTCAACCCGCTGAGTCAACCCACTGAGTCAATCACCGTGCCAACCCATCTTCTGAACCCAGTCAACTCACCGAGTTCCAAACCGCAGCCTCGGAGCAGGTCCATACTACTGAACCAAGGGATTTTCTACTTCAGGTTCGGAGGTCGTACGCTACAAACCCGAAGCAAAATGACCATACGGGCGGCCCCCTGGGTGCCGCCCAAAATTATTTACGGGGTCTGCCACTGCCCGCTGCTATAAATACCCCCCTCTCCTTCTCATTCAAGCAATCCCTGAAGCCTCAGTGCGATCCTATTTGTTCGAGCCCATCTCCACCCTTTTAGCCCATTCTTCCACCAAGGAAAGCCCGAGTGAGGAGAGCCTAGCCCTGGTCCAGCCCAGCCTGACCCTGGTCCAAGTCTCCCAAGCCGTCCAAGTCTTGATCTAGCCACTCAAAGCAAACCCTTGCGACACCTCCGTCCATCTAGCTACTCTTTACCAGCACCATCTCATTCGCATCTAGCATAAGTGCAACATTTACTTTTCTTCAAACCCCTTTGCTTCACTACAAGCACTCTGATTATTCAAATACACAGCATGCATCCTGCATAAAGCACATGTTAGTTCGAGCGTATGCTCTGGGCTTGCCTGTTAATGAAAACCTGCCCAACAGAAACTCTTACTGTTCAGACCTGCATTCATGCATCAGTCACTACAAGCACTTTGATCATTCAAACACACAGCACGCATCCTGCATAAAGCACCTATCAGTTCGAGCGTATGCTCTGGGCTTGCCTGTTAATGGAAACCTGCCCAACAGAAACTCTTGCTATTCAGACCTGCATCCATGCATCATATCATTCATGAGAATGTACGAGAATTAAATCAGACTTTCAAGTATTAGTTCGATTCTGTGAAGTAGAGACCGTACTTCGGTACGGGCAGTGTGTGGGGTGCCTAACCTCTTCCCACCCTATAACCGTGATCCCTTAGCTCGAATCTCTGGCCGTAAATCAAAAGGAGTCATTTTAGAAGAAGGAATCTTCGGATCTCCTTCTCTAAAGTTTTTACAAGGTCTAGCCGACTGTAGATTCGAAGTAACTGGCTAGTGGCGACTCTGGTCTTATAGAAACTCATCAAATACATCCAGCTTAACACGACAACCGACAAAAAGCCCTCGAGAACAAGGCAAGCCAATGGCACAAATGGTGATTCGCGCGCACGCACCCCTCTTCTTTTTTCAAAAGGAAGGGAGAACGTCCGGGAGCGCGGAACGGCGAGCGTCCACAGAATGGCGACTCTGTTGGGGATTTGCTAGTCCCACTAGTCGTGATCCAACTTGAAAAACGGAATCCTTCCTGTATTTGAAAGTCATTAGTCCTCATACAATCCATTTGCATAGCATTCTACCAAAAAAAATAAAAAAATCCCAAAACTTAAAAGAGTAGAGTATAGTCCTCACCATTGAGCCTCCTCGGGCTCAACGTCTTCGGAAACAACTTCCCTTCCGTAGTATAATCCGCACTCGGGCGCAGCAAGCCATGTCCGACCACGAAGAGAAAACTCACCTCTTCCCCACTGTCGAGATAACCGAAGCGTAACCTCCAGCGCAACAACCAATTGAGAATACGCCAATCATGTAAGAATTGGCACAAGGAATGAGAGCGATGCAAGAAATGCTCTTGCAATTCATGCAAGCATAAGCTACCGCAGCAGTCAACAACCAAGCTGGCCCAGTTCAACAATTTCAGCAGCCATGCCGGGTCCCTCCGGCCTCTAGTTCAAATCAAGCACAACCAGCGGAGTCTACCTAAGACTGCCAACAATAGCCATCTCAGCCCTTCGCTATGGGGCATCCTCCTCAGTATCTTCCTGCCACAACAAGACCGTCTCAGAATGTTCCTGTCGCAGGAACTTCCAGTCAGCTTCCAGTCAATCTTGCAAACAACAATCTCAGTAGATTCCAGCATATCCCCGCCGATGAAACTTCTTTCCTTTCTTAGCATGTCCCCGCCGATGGGACCTTTACTCAATTTCAGCACATCCTCACTGATGGGATTTCAATTCAATTTCTAGCAACAGGGACAGCACTGGCGAATGCCCACAATGGGGGTCAGTGTCAAGCCCACATCAATCAGCGGACAGTGGCGAATACCCAACAAGGGGGTCACTTCCCAGCATCTCAGCCTCCTACAAACAGGAGCACTTTTCAATTCCAGCACATCCCCGTCGATGGGATTCCAATTAATTTTCAGCAATCTTCAATTCAGCAAACTCTAGTTAATTTCCAGCAATTTTCAATTCAGCAATCTCCAGTTAATTTCCAACAAGTTCCAGTTCAACCTTCAGTACAGTCTCCAGTTCAATTACAGTCATTTCAAGCACAAGTTTATCAGAATCCAGTTCAGTCATCAAATCAATTTCAGCAACCCGTGGTTGCTTTTCGGCAAGCCCATAGGGTCGACGACATCGACCACTATGCCGAAGAAGAACGTGCCTTACTCCGAGAGGCATCAGTCGTTCGAACAGATCATGCAGGACTGGACGAGTTGCGGGAGCAGTTCCAGATCTTACAAAATCAACTTCAGCGACAACAAGGAATCGATCTACCTTCGACCAAGTTCAAAGACTTGTGTCCTTTTCCAGATGCTCAGATACCTCAAAATTTTGAGGTACCAAAATTCAATGGATACGATGGCAGCGGTTGCCCCATAGCACATCTCAAGGCTTTTTGTGGAGAGCTGAGTGCAATCTCAGGAAATGAAGGGGCCCTCATTCGCTTGTTCCAAAAATCTCTAAAGGGCGATGCCCTAAACTGGTACACATCATTGGACTGTCATCGCATTAGGACTTGGGAACAACTTTCCCAGGCTTTCGTCGACAGATTCGCGTACAATCTCAACATGGCACCTAGAAGAGCCGACCTCGCAGCTCTCAGGCAAAGGAGTGATGAAACGCTATCAGCTTATGTGGGACGTTGGCGAGCTATGGCAGCCAGAATGCGGACACCTATCGATGACGAAGAAAAAATCTCCATGATTGTTCATTCAACATATCCTGGTATTTTTGGATATCTCATCTCGCATACATATGCGAATTTCTCACAGTTGATCCGTACTGGAGAGCAAGTCGAAGCAGGAATCCGAGCTAGGACAATCTTCCCATGGCCTCATCAGGCCACTCCAGTCAAAAGGAACAGAGTGGAAGGAAGACCTATCGGGTATGGGAATGGAAACCGCAGTGGTTCTCCTCCTCGCCCGACAGAGGTAAACAACATCATCGCCACTGCTCAAGGCAACTAATATGCTCCCCCACAGGGACGTCAACAGTATCAGCAGAATCAGGTTCAGCATCAACCTCAGCGGTATCAGCAGCAACCAAATCCTCAACCACAGCCACAACCACCTCGACAGCAGCAGCAGTTCAGGGGGAACGGCCAATACTCATATCAGAATAGGCAGAATTACAGGGAGCTCAGGAAATTCACTCCTCTCACTTTGCCACTCAGTCAAGTCATGGCTATGCTTATGCAAAAGCAATTACTCACTCTAATGGCACTCAGACTTCCTCCGAATCCTCTGCCTCCAACCTACCGAGAAAATGAGTATTGCGCCTACCATCAAGGGCATGGCCACACCACTGATCGATGCATGACTTTAAAGAGCGCCATACAAGATATGATCGACTACCGAAAGATCGTCATCTCGGTCCCCGGAACTCCTCCAGCAGCTTCCATCAATATCCTTCAGAATCCTCTGCCTCAGCACCCGACGGACCCTAGTTTATCTCGTGGCCCTGCCATCAATAGCATAGAAGAAGGAGAGCATCTCGATCGCTTCTTCTCCCCTATCCAATCTATTCATGCTTACACTTATGGGCCAACAAGTTCCCCTCCGGTCTTGCAAGGGGCAAACCCCTTTTCTCCTTCAGTCTCCGAGCCGTTAGTACTCGAAGGAGCACCTCCATATGATGCACCCGTTGTTCAAGGGGCACCTTACAGCCATTCATATTGGGAGCTGGTCATCATGGAAGGAGTACAGTCATGCATCGAGCCCGTATATGAACCTGTCGTTCTGCAAGGGGTAATTTCAGCTCAGGAACAATCCGATCGGCAAGGAAGGGATCATACTCATCAGTAGCAAGAACCCATTGTCTTGGAAGGGACACCTCTAGTCGAGCCAGACATATTGCAAGGGACAAGTCCCAGAGGTGTGTCAATCATGCTTCGACAGTTGGGACAAATAGAGAAACCCCTCGCCATATCAAGAGGACCAGTATTCATTCCATGGGAACCTCCCACTCCAGGAACGGTCAGGCCAGGACTGCGACGTTATGTGATCTATGAAAATAAGCCTCGATATTATCCCTTCAGCACAGGCAACAATGTAGTCCTCAAGGCAAAAGCTCCATATGAGGAAGATCAGGCACCTACACCAGCACCGTTGCAAGAACCAGTGGTCCTAGAAGGCAAAGGAGAGGAAAATTATAAAGAGGTCCCATGGCACTATCCAGAATTTGCGAAAGTAGGGAACATGAATCCCAATGGGTGTTGCATCCGAAGAGATAATCAGAACAGAGGAGATCCCAAAGGCGCTCTCTCGGGTCTCGGTAACAAAAATGAAGCAGCATATGATGTGGCGACTCAGCTCAAGTTAATCCCTGCTCAAATCTTGGTATGGGAGCTACTCTGCACATCGCGCATACATAGAGAAATGTTTGCCAAAACCCTGAGTGATGCCCATGTCTCCTCTGATACAGCACCTGAAATGATAGCATTGATGATCAGACAACTCCTGGCTCCGCGCGCTATCACCTTCACTGATAATGAGTTGCCGCCAGAAGGACGGGATCATGGGCGATCCCTCAACATAGACTTACGAAAAAACCTCTGTGTCCCGCTGGTCCTTATCGATAACGGCTTAAGTTTAAACGTCTGCCCGCTCAAGACTGCAGAACGCTTGGGAATCAGTCCCTCTTCGTTTTGACCCAGCACCATATATGTCAGAGCATTCGATAACACCCGCCGATCAGTGGAAGGGGAGGTCAACATTGAGGTATAGATAGGTCCAGAAATCTCCACTATCATGTTCCAAATCCTGGATATATCAGCCTCTTTCAACATGTTGCTCGGACGGCCTTGGCTGCACAAGGTTGGAGCTGTGCCATCAACCCTGCATCAACGGGTGAAGTACATCTGTGGAAATTAAGTGATCTCTATCCATGCAGAGAAGGAGCTCATCATATTCCTTCCAATGCTGCTGCCACTGAACCAGACATCCCTGTCATCGATATCCAACACTCTGAAGAAGACGTCCCATTTCATAGTTTCGAATTCGAGACTGTGAACACTATCGCCAATCCAGAACCGATAAGTGTGGATCGTGTCTTTTCACCAGCAGAACGTCTGAGCCTCAAGTACCAGATGAAGAATCATTTCAAGTCCAGAAAGATACCGCTGGTATATAATCAAGGCAAATGGGGGCTCGAGTACAGGGCAATCTTCATGGACAAAAGAAAGAAGAAATTCCGTTGCTCTCCCATCCCATTCATCAAGCCAGGAGAACCTTGCAAAGATCCAAGAGGGAATCAACCGACTACACTACACAAAGGCCTCCCAATGAGCCTAGCTTGGGCCACGTGGCCCCCCATTCGATGGGACCAGATTCTTGAACCATCTAAGCCTCCGAAAGAAAAAGGAAAGGATGAAGACAAAAAAGAAAGTCAAATACAGCAGCTTCAGGACCAGGGTACTCTGATACCTACTCCCAACCAGGGGCACAACTTGCCCACTTCAATTCCAGCCAACCAGGGGCACAACTTGCCCACTTCAATTCCAGCCAACCAGGGGCACAACTGGCCCATCTCAGCATCAATCAACAAGGGGCATGACTCGCCCATCTCTGCAGAATCAACATCATCAACCGTCAACCAGGAGCAGAAGCAGCCCATCCATTAGACCAAGAAAGAGAAATGGCCAGCCCTAGATTGGTCTGATGTTCAGATCCCAAACACACGTCTCGCTGAGGAACCAGACGAACTGCAATGCAAGGTAAGTGATCCAGGAGGGACTGAGTACGACTCAAATCTCGAACCCAACCAGCGAGAAATCATGGTCATTGGGCCAGACTATGATTCTTCGCCCAAATCACCAACCCCCACCTCTCCAGGGGAAGGAGTGTGGGGTCCTGAATGGTCATCCGTTCCCCTAACTTTTGAATCAGCCAGAGAGTCATCTGAAGGCTCTGGCTTCCAAAAAAATGCCGATTTGAGTAGCAGCGGAACCTTGGGACAAGCTGGGATCAATCATGGTTTGCAATGCCCGCTTGTTTAAGGTCCCATGACTTTCAAAACCCCAAAAAAATAAAAAACTTTCAAAAACCAAAAATATCTAGCATTTCAATTCCAGAAAATTCTCAAAAACCAAAAAATATTTCTTTTCCTGCATTCAATAATGTGCCGAGTTTGTCTAAATAATCGCATGAGTTTGAAGTCGAATCATATGATTTTGACATCGAATTAGACTTCAAGCTCATGGGTTTGGACAAAGCTCGGGATGAGGAAGATGATGATCCGGCTCCCGAACTAGAGGATCTCCTCAAAAAGTTCGAATCTAGAGCCAATGTCATAGCCGATGATTTCGAGATAGTAAACTTGGGGACACCTAAGATCCCTAAGGAAGTACGCATTGGAAAATCATTGTCACCAGAGATGAAGCAGAGAATGATAGAGTTCCTAGCTCCAAGATTGTCCCAACTTTGCGTTCTCATATGAAGACATGCTGGGGCTCGATGAAGAGCTCGTTGTACACCATCTAACAACCAAGCCGAATATGAAGCCAGTGAAGCAGAAATTTCGAAGAATGGAGCCAAAATGGGCTCTGAAAGTCCGAGATGAAGTCGTCAAGCAGTACAATGTGGGATTCTTAGTAGTCTCCAACTACCCTGAATGGCTCGCCAACATCGTACCAGTACCAAAGAAGGATGGCAAGGTTCAAATGTGCATCGACTTTCGAGATCTCAACAAAGCCAGTCCTAAAGATGATTTCCCTTTGCCACATATCGACACTGTGGTCGACAACACTGCTGGGTACAAGGTCTTCTCATTCATGGATTAGTTCCCAGGTTACAATCAGATCAAGATGGCCATCAAAGATCGTGAGAAGACATCATTTATCACTCCCTGGGGAACCTTCTGTTACAGGGTAATGCCGTTCGTTCTGAAGAATGCAGGAGTAACATATCAGCGAGCAATGATAGCATTATTCCACGACATGATGAACAAAGAGCTTGAAGTATATGTGGACGATATGATCGTCAAATCTCGCACAATTGAAGGACACTTTGAAGATCTGAAAAAGTTATTCAACAGATTAGAAAAATACAAGCTCCGCCTCAACCCTCAGAAATGTGTCTTCGGTGCAATGGGAGGCAAGCTCCTTGGCTTTATGGTAAGAGAGGATGGCATCAGGGTCGACGAAACCAAAACCAGATCAATCATCGAAATGCCCCCTCCTAGAACAGACAAAGAAATTCGTGGCTTCCTCGGCAAAATTCAATACATCAGTCGCTTCATCGCACAGCTCACACCTATCTGTGAACCCATATTCAAGCTCCTACGAAAGAACGTTCCAAAAGAATGGAATGATGATTGCCATTTTGCCTTCGACCGCATCAAGAAATATCTCATGAATCCTCCAGTCCTAGTACCGTCCACTCTCGGACGACCACTATTGTTATACATCTCGGTAGCAGCAGAAGCCATTTGATGTGCTCTCGGCCAACACGACGAGACCGGGAAGAAGGAACAAGCAATATACTATTTGAGCAGAAAGTTCACCGATTACGAGACCAGGTATTCCCCAATCGAGAAGACTTGCCGCGCCCTAGTCTGGAAAACTCAGCGACTCCGTCAATACATGATTGCGTTCCTTATTCTCCTCCTCGCTCACATGGATCCGCTCAAGTACCTGTTCGAGAAACCGGCACTCACTGGAAGGATAGCTAAATGGCAGCTACTCCTGTCTGAATTCAACATCACATATGTCATTCAGAAGGCAATCAAGGGGCAGGCCCTCGCTGATCATCTTGCCGCTCACTCTCTCCTGAATTATCAACCGCTCAAGACCTTCTTCCCTGATGAAGATCTCTTGCTTATCGAAGATGAAGAGAAGAAAGATGAGTGGACGTTATTCTTCGACGGCGCAGCAAATTCTAAAGGGAGTGGTATCGGAGCAATCCTCTACTCTCCAGACGATGTCCCTATTCCTATCTCAGGGCGCATAGTATTTAAGTGCACCAACAACATGGCAGAGTATGAAGCATGCATCGCTAGTCTAAGGGAAGCCATAATCTTGGGCGTCGAGAAGCTACGAGTATTTGGAGACTCACAGCTTATCATCAATCAGACCAATGGCGAATGGAAAACCAAGGACGAGAAGTTGATACCATATCATGTGTATCTTGAAAATCTGGTCGAAGAATTCAAAGAAATCACCTTCTCATACATGCCTAGAGACAAGAATCAGTTTGTAGATGCTCTCGCTACACTCGCATCAATGCTCGAGATCCCAAAAGGAGCTTCAGAATGGGAGCTCACAGTCGAAACTCAAGATGAACCTGCTTTCTACCTACAAATAGAAGAAGCCGAAGCTGTCCCTGACAAACTCTGGTATGCTGACATCAAGCAATATCTCGAAACCCAAGAGTATACGGAGTCAGCAACAGCAACAGATCGCCGAACCATCCAGCGTTTGGCCGGCCAGTTCACGATCAGTGGCGAAGTTCTTTAAAAGCGATCCTATAATCACGTCCTCCTTCGATGCGTCGACGAAATAGAAGCTGCAAAGATCATGAAAGAAATACATGAAGGAATCTGTGGCCCACACATGAACGGGCACATGATGGCAAAGAAGATTCTACGACTCGGCTACTATTGGCTCACCATGGAAACAGACTGCTGTCAGTACGTCAGAAAATGCTTCAAGTGTCAGGAGCATGCGAATCAAATTCATGCCCCCTCATCAGAATTATACAACCTGACGACTCCCTGGCCCTTCTCTATGTGGGGACTCAACATCATTGGCAAGATTAGTCCCAAAGCATCAAACGGTGATGAGTATATACTTGTGGCGGTCGACTACTTCACCAAGTGGGTAGAAGTAGCCTCCTACACCACGATTGCAGCATCTCAGGTGATTAAATTCATGAAGAACAACATCATATGCCGGTATGGAATCCCCAATGCCATCATCACAGATAATAGGACCCCGTTTGTCAACAAGAAGATGGATGACTTCCTCAGCAAGTTCAAGATTCAGCGTCATCGATCAAGCCCCTACCGTCCTCAGATGAATGGTGGGGTGGAAGCCGCAAACAAGACAATCGTCAGGATACTCGAGAAGATGGTTGTGACCTATCGAGATTGGTCAGATATGCTCCCATATGCACTTTGGGCCTATCGAACGTCTGTACGATCTGCTACGGGCATTACTCCTTTCGAGCTTACTTACGGAATGGAAGCAGTTCTACCAGTCGAGGTTGAAATACCGTCACTACGGGTGTTACTAGAAAGCGGAATTGAAGAAGGAGAATGGCAACAGGCCAGATTCGATCAGTTACAGCTAGCAGATGAGAAGCACATGCTTGCGCTAAGTCATTCTCAGTGTTATCAGAAAAGGATCGCTCGGGCTTATAAGAAGAGAGTCCGAAAAAGAAGTTTCAAGGTGGGCAACATGGTCATGAAGAAAATCCTACCATCGCACCTTCCTGATCCCAGAGGAAAGTTCAAACCCTCGTGGGACGGACCGCTAATCATCAGAGAAGTACTTCCCGGATGCGCTCTCAGACTCACCAGCATGAGAGGGGTGGATCTTCCTGAGCCAATCAACGCCGACAAAGTGAAGATCTTTCACGGGTAAGTCATTCTGACCTTATCAAAGGGTTACATTAATAGAGCTGAAGTCAAGAGGTCGAAGCTAAAGCCTCTGAGAAATCATTTTCGTCCACTAATAAGTGTTTCAAATAAGGGGATTCAAAAGAAAAAAAGAGAGAAGAAAAAAAAAGAATACAAAAAAAAAAGAAAAAGAGAAAAAAGAAAATGGGAAGCCAAAATAAGGCACCTGAGAAAAATCAACCCGAGAAGAAGCACAACCACCCATCCATCCATCTCAGAAGGGTCTAAGACCAACAGGTCTATCATCGTAACTTAGGATAAGGGCTGAAAGACTGCCATTGGCCGGCAACGATGGATTCCCGACCTCTAGCCGCCGCAGTTATCCAAAAATCCAGAAAAAAAGAGAGAAGAAAATGTGTGCCTAAACAAAGAGGGCGGAGTGAAAACCCGAAAGGGCGCTCCGAGTAAAAACAGTGGGCATACAACGGACTTGGTGAAAACTCGAAAGGGCGCCAAGGGTAAAAACAGCATAGCTGCCAAGGGGCAGGCAAGATCAAATACTCGGGACGTGGTGAAAACCCGAAAGGGCGCTACGGGCAAAAATGACGAGAAAAGGCCGGCTGTAGTGAAAACTCGGAAGAGCGCTGCAGGCAAAAATGGCTCGAATAGAAAAAGAAAAATTAAAAGTGCAGGTTCCAAGAAATCAGATGGTCCAGATCAGTTCAAGCAGTTGCAGTTCAAGAACAAGAAGAAGTACAGTCGAGAACAAAGAACTCTACAAACTCTGACAATATCAGGAAGTAACAGTTTCCATTGCCTACACCTCTGGCGAACCAAAGGGATCTCACGAGTTAATCTCGAGACATCAGTCAAAGCATTGGCCAATCCTCAATTCTGATTCCTATGTCCCGGCACTAAATCCAGACACATTCACAAGACAACTCATGGCACAATAAGTTCTCAAAAAGTTTTCTCTTTTTTCACTAAATGCATCGTATTTCTTTTACATATATCATGTCATCTTTTTCAAAAATACAAAAAATGCATCATCACCAGTCATACACTATGCAAAAAGGGATGTACAGACAGTCGACACAGCCCTAAAAAGTGATGCAATCAATCTCTACCCTCCTCCTCGGCAACAGCAGGTAAGTCCTCTGACTCATAATAAAATAGCCTCGCTCTCAACCTGCTCACCTCCATACGTAGGTAATGCACCTCATCACGCTCAAGGATACCGATCACTGTCTCCTCATCAGACAACCTTTGATCGGTAGCCAATCTCCTCGACATCATCTCAGAATGATCCGAAGGGCAGTGATCTCAGACAACAAGTGGCCATGAGTGGCCAAGAAGAAACCAGGATCGATAAATAAGCGCTCATCAAAGGGCTCATACGAACCAGATGAAGAGCTAGCATCCCTAAGAATATCCTGCTCATCCTCATCGGCAGTCTGGTGCCAGCAAGAAATGCGCCGGTATAGAAACTGCTCAGCAACCCAGTGCTGGTATGGGGCGGTCGCCATCGAAAAAGACCGCAGCTCAAAACCAAGCAAATCAGCAGTCAAGTAACTCGCCCAAGATCCATCAACCCAAGTCCTAAAGTCAGATGATCTAGACGGAAGTGCTCGATGCCTGATACCCGTGAAAGCAAAAAGAGAAACATCCTGCTCATACCCGAACTGCCGCAGGAACCGGATAGGGTGATAAGAAAAGTAAGATCGAAAGCCTACCAGCATCAGAGGAAGGCGGTGCGCATCACAAAGTACTGGAGGAAGTGAAAGCCAAGATGAGTCCCAACGAACATTCCAGTCACGAAGTTCAGCGAACATCTTGCGATACAAGGGCTCACTCATCCTAGCCGTATGCAAAAGAAACTCCATGATGTGTCGCATGAGGTCTGGGCGACGGGTGCTAGGAAATGGTACAGGAACACTCAGTGAAAGACTCTCCCACAGCCAGACCTGATCACAAGAAGGAAAAGAAATTTAGCTAGAGCAGAGCAATCCCTAAAAGACAGGAAAAGAAAAGAAAAGTGCAGAAAAGATACCTGAAGAAATGCACAGCAGCCGTGAAGGACACGAGTGCGGCCCAAGGCACAGTCAGTTAGCCCACTAAACAGCTCAGCCAGGATGAGAGAAATGATCCCCTGACGACGAACAACTCGGCTCATCACCTCAAAGAGCAAAGGAGTCTGAGATCTGCGCCATCCTGAGAATAGCACCTCAGCTATCAAACAGAACATCAGTGCATTCCTAGAAAGTAAGGACCCTGCCACACTCCGAGGACTCGAAAAAAGATTATACAGCAAGTCCAAGGAGAACACCACAACATCCTGGCTAGCAACTGCAGGCTGAATAAGATATGGGATCCCAAACCAGTTCTGTGGTGTGGCAGTCTTCGACAAAGTCTTCGATGAAAAATACTGAGTATAATCTTAAGGAAGACCGGTCAAACGTGCAAGCTCCTCCAAAGAAGGTCATATCTCCATGTCGTTGAACGCAAACAAGTTCAACGAGGGGACCTAGTCAATCAGTGCAGCCCCGAGCATCCTCTAATTAATGTCAACCCTAGCCATATGGATCAGACCGCTTAAGCCATAGGACTCCAAGTCTCGAATCTCATAAGCCGATAAGCTGTTAAGCCAAGCTAGCAGTCGTGGCGAGCAAGAAGGATGAGGAAGCAACTGACAAGTCCTCACAGGAATCCCCTCCAGAACAAAAGGCCCAGGAATCGATAACAACTCATCAAGGATCGGAAGATCAACGGGTGAAGGAGAAGAAAAAGCTGGAACCTCTGCAGACTCAACAGCCCCTAACTTATCCCCAGTAGCAGCTATGTCTGATATAGTCGCATCGCTGTCTGAAACTGTCACAACCTCAGCCGCATGAGAAGACTCGCCCACCTTGTGAACCGAGTGCGTAAAGGACCGACGATCAGGAAAAGGACGGTACTCTCCATCAAAAGGGCTATCCATAAAAATCACGCTGCACATCGTGGCATCCTGACCAATCGGACGACTGTAAAATACATCTGAACCATTAAGAAAGGCCCTGGCAACCCCAATCGAAGAATCAATAGTCAGATCTGGACCTGTGGCCCTCTCCAACAGGAAGTCGTGAATCCAATCATTATCCTGACCAATCAAAGGGATCATCGGGACATCCACACCATCCATCATCAGGGGGACATCATCAATGATCACATTAAGTCCACCCAAGCAAGTATGCCGCACATCTCGGCCATCATCAAGAGCATCCAAACCGTCAAAGGTATCATATGAACCATCCATACCATCCAAACATGAGATCAGCCCATCTATGTCCAACGTGACCCCATCATCACCAGCGATCACATCATCCATGTGGACCACACTCAAAGGATGCGTAGCCTCACCTATGTCGCATCTCCTTATCCCATCCATACCATCCATTTCTCCCATAATCAATGACCCATTCAAATCTGAATTTTCAACATGGCTGCCATTAATGAGGCCATTCAAAGCTCCACCAATCACCATCCTTAAACCCTCATCAATGCCCCCATTCAATGCTCCATCTCTACCATCCATTAAAGAGATCTCTCCATCATTAAAGCCTTCACCAATTTCTGGAGTGGGGGCCCACCAACCTCTCCCACAAGGGCCCCCAAGCCATCATCAATGGCTGCTCAAGAAAGGACCAAGCAAGAAAAAGACAAGAAGAGAAGGGAAGATGAGACAAAGAGAAGATTCATGGCTGGAATCGAATTCTCCAGTACAAAGAATGTGGGGACAGGAGCAGTGAACAGAAGGGAATGTCCGAGCACGAGTCAGCCCAGGCTGCACAAGAGGTGACGCTTGGGCGGCCCTGTAAACCCCGTACTTTTCTGTACTCGAGTGTTACCACGAGAATTTAAAGTATATGTGTATATGTAATGCCCTTCCGTGACTCTTTCGTCAATGTGTGCACGACTCCTGGTACCCCGGACTAGCAGTGCATAGTTCGCACCCAAATGACTAAAGTCCTGAGATGCTGAAACCTCTATCATATTGATCGCGCCGTCCTCGCGATCGCAATGGTGAAAACAGTGCGTCAATCTGATACCCGAGCGCAAAGATATGGACATTTAATCAAAACACCCAAAAAAATGTGGTTGTGCACACTCTTGTGGGGCCACCCAATGTGGGGCCCACTACACGGCCTCCTTAGCAATTAATATATATATATAATAAAACAATAAAATAAGGAAAAAATAATAAAAAGTACAAAAAAAGGAGAAGTAATGATGGCTAGAATCTTACCACCATGCCTCCCCACTCCTCCCCACTCCTCCCCACGTCACCCCATTTCCCTCTCCATGCTTTCATTAAAATAAAAAAAATTAAAAAATTAAAAAAAAGAGAGATTATAAAGGAGGGAGGGAACGTTCATACCCTCACCCCCCTTCTTCCATATCCTTTCATCCATTCATATCAAGAGAGAGAGAGTGTGTGTGTGTGGCAATTTTGGTGGGCCATCATCAACCTCCCATTCTATCTCGACCATCCATCCACTTCAACCCTCAAGATCGACCTTTGATCAAGGAGATTAAGGTGAGTACACCCTCTTTCACTCAACATTTTGTATTTTTTATGTTGATAATTGTGATGGTGATGATGAAGTGGGCCACCTCGATGTGGGCCCCACCTTTGTACATGCATGAAATCCTAACTCTACAAAGGGGTTACACGTTTGGATGGAGGGATAATATAAAATCAGCTTGATTCAAACCATCTGTGGGTCCCACTGATCATGGGCCCCACCATGATGTGTATATTTCACCCACGCCACCCGTCCACTATGCCATATCATTTTAGGACATGGGCCTAAGAATGAGGCATATCCAAATCTCAGGTGGACCACACCATAGAAAACAGTGGAGATAACGATGTCCACTATTGAAACTTCCGTGGCCCACCTTGATGTTTGTAAACATTTTTAGTAGTCCAATATTGGACTCTATGGGTTCCTCATGATCTGGGGAACCTGATAAATGGCGTGGATCTTTCCCAAGTGGGCTCCACTTGATAAATAAATAAAAAGAAGAAGAAGAAACGACCAGACGCTGGACGTTCGCAGCGTCAGGGACGCTGGAACTGTCCAGCGTCCAGAGTCACCTGGAACGTGGGAGTGGGGTCCCCACTCGTGGGACCCACCTTGATGTTGTGTTCAATCCACACCGTCCATTTGTTTTCCCAACTCATTTTAGGGCCAGGGCCCGAATATGAACCAGATCCAAATCTTAAGCGGACCGCATCACATGAAACAGTGGGGTAAACGATGTCCACTGTCGAAACTTCCTCGGACCACTTTGATGTTTGTAGACCAATTCACCTACCCAATATTGGGCTCATTGAGTCCCCCACGAGTTGGGGAACCTGATGAATGGAGTGGATCACCCTTATGTGGGCCCCACTCTATCAAAACCAAAAGAAAACAAAAAAAAAGGAAAAGAAAGAAAGAGAGAAGCACAGCGTCTCTGACGCTGGGAGTACCCAGCGTCCACGGACGCTGGGCTCGTGATGCCCAGCTGGTGGCCCACTCTGTGGGTCCCACCATGATGTATGTGTTATATCCACACCGTCCATCCATTTGGGGAGATCAGTTTAGGGCATGATCTTAAGAATGAGGCATGTCCAAGTCTCAGGTGGGCCACACCATAGAAAACAGTGGGGATAGTGATGTCCACCATTGAAACATTCATAGGGCCCAGCTTGTTAGGTCCACCTTGATGTATATAGTTTATCTACGCGGTTCACCTATTTTAGCACCTCATTGTAGGGCCGATAGTTCTTAATAATGTGGCCCAACCAGATGGGACCCACCTTTGATCTATGTTTCATGCACATTTGTGCTTGCTGCCAATTTCTATTTCAAAAATCTACGTTGGATTTTAGTGTTTTAGGCCATGTTTGGGTGTCCTTGGTGGGCCCCACGTGTGAGCAATGTAGAGGCCACCACTTGGACCTTTTATTTGGTATATGCGGCAACACGAATGACACATCACCTGGGTCGAAGCGGCCCCCACGCGATCGGGAAGTTAATCCCAAAATGGGGCTAGGAATTGTTGTGCAGAAAATTCTGCACAGAAATTTCAAATAACCATATTTGTCCATGGGGTAAAACTTGCACGTGTACATCCAGCACGTCATATAAGGTGTCTTTTGTAGTACACACATGGGTCTATCAGGGACACTTTGAGGAATGCAAAAAGGTGGCCCCATTTGATCATGGAGCCTGCCCAAAGTGGGGCCAAAATCAATTATGGGTTACATTTCTGCACAGTTCTTCCAAGTACTTATCTTTGGGCCATCGCTATAAATTGTATACAACCAATCTAGGAAGGATGTCTGGTGGATTCTTAAGCCCATATATAGGTCTACGAGGGGGACTTGACAACACGCCAAAAGGTGGTCCCATTTGATGGCGGTATGTGCTCAAGGTTGGGCCAAAATCATTTCTGCACCACCGTTTCTACACAACTCCAAGTACTCATGTTTGGGCCTTTGTTAAAAATTGTACACATGCAAACAAAGGGATCCGTCTTATGAGTTTTGAAGACCATACATTGGTCTATGAAGTGGTCATTTTATTTCTCTAGAAGATAGCCCCTTGTGATCACAAATTGGACCCAAACTTAGCCCAAAACCATTTATGCATGTAAAGTCTGTTTAATTAAAAATCTACGTGGGGTCACATCCATGGAATCCACCACCTTCCTAAAGTTTAAATAAGCTATTAAAACCCTAAAACTTGAATTTAGAGCCACCACCATAGGGTTGATCTTAACCGTATAAATTATGGATATGACAATCTAACCGCATAAATGGTCTAAAACATGGTAGGGTCGAATTCTAGTGCGCGTGCTCATGTTTCAAGCAATATCGGAAGATGCTTCAATTCTTAAGGTGATGATTCCTCCCCTTGAGCTTTCCGCCTTCATGTTAATTAATTAATAGCTTTATTCATATATGACTGAAATTTTTACTCTGTCTCATGATTACCTCTGCTGTTTGATTTTATCATAAATCATATGTTTAATCTTGCTATACGTGAATTTCTTTATAACTGTGAATTATTTACGAATTTTGGAATCGTCATTTTCATTCCTCATGTTTGGAATATGAAAGTGGAATGTGAATTTGAATGGTTGCGATCACCTATATTTGATGGACCTTGAACTGGTGGCCTTTGGAAGCGATTATTGGAAAGATTCCTGATGGTGTCCTTAAATGAAATTATTGGACTAAATGTTAAATGAGATGAGATCTTGGTTATGCCCCTTGCTGAACTAGTATGGAAATATTTTTTATGATGTCCTTATATGGACTCGTTGGGCTGAATGTCCTATTGAGAAGAGTTGTTGGGATTCCCGATGGACTTGATGGACCAATGGTCCTGTGAGACAAATTATTGATTATGTCCCTAGTTGGATTCGTGTGGAAATATTTTGGAGAATTATTGTGATGAAAGGCCACTAGTTGTAAGGGAATGTCATAATTTATTTGGTTGTGAATTAGAATAATAATGGTTGGTTTAATCATGCATATCATGGCACAGACGGGACGTGCGGTGACGAGCCATATTACCGTCGGCTGGTCTGGTTGCTGAGAGCACGTACCCTTGAGGTATTTTCGTTGGCTCTAGACCACAATAGAGTGTGTCATTCACTGAGCGCATGTACTTTTGGTATTTTTGCTGGTGATGACCACTCGTGATATTGTGGGGCTGATGTGTGTCCTTAGTGACTTTCGGATCACCGATTGATGGATTTGCATTGTGGGGCTGATGTGTGTCCTTAGTAACTTCCAGACCACATTTCCAGCTAGATGTGCATCCTCAGGCTGAGGGACATGTGCATGCATTCATGCATTTAAGAAAGACTGCATCATGGATGTTTTGTACATTTTTTTATTCTTCTTGATTAATGTGTTGGTGTGTAATCTTGAGGGGACCTCATACTGAGCTGGCTACTCATGCTGTTTTATTTCAACTATATAGTTGGTGCAGATGATTTGAACAATATACAGGTACTATTGGTGAGGAGCAGGATGATGAGATCGGGGATGACAATACATTGCGTTTGTCCAAAGAAGAGCTGAATGTCTTTGCATTTTGGCAATAGTTATTTAAATTAGTTTATGATTGAGAATTATTTAATTACTGTACTCTAATTTACGTTGGATATATTTAGATTGCTTCATTTCTGTATCTTGGAATAGAGGTCGAGACATTTGGTTTGTATAATCTTTATGGGCACCACTTAGACTTATTATCATATATGTTATATCTTTCCTATGTGCTTGGTTTTATTTTTCCGCTGTGAACGCCCATTTTGGAATGATACTTGGAAATGGAAGGAAATGTGAGTTTTCTTCATAAGCTAACGCCCGGGTTTTTGGTACACGAGTCTAGAACTCAGGTTATGAAAATCAGGGGCATTACAGGCCCGCTATGGGCCGCCCGTACGGACGCGCTCCCTCTCTCTCCACGGGATTGGCTCCACAGTCGTTGGTAGGTGAGGCTGACAGTCCACGTCAGCAGATGGTACCCTGAGGGCTGCCCAAAACTCCAATCAACTCCAGATTTCGTTTGAAGATGATCAGAATCATCTGGAAGGTACCCAACCTGTCCAATCACGAAGTATTACAGCCAACATGAGTCTGATCAAGTCAAAGGGAAGGAAAACTGATCAAGAGAAGCCCACAAGCGATCTGAGCCATTCAAGGGCTAGATCATCATGATCTAAACCATGGAAAAGTTTGCATGAGTCATAAAATAGCAAGATCGAAGGCTTGATCATCAAGAAAGAGGCCAGAATCCAAGATCTAATCATCAAGTGGGCCCACATGGCTGAAAAGAGCAATCTGAACCGTTCAAGTCATCATCCGCATCATGGAAAGCCTTCTTAGCCTCACAAAACATCAAGAAAAGGTGCTCCAAAGCAAAGCCGAAGTTTGGAAAGGGCCCACAGGGCCAAATCAAGCAATCTGAACAGTTCAAGTCGTCATCCATGCAGTTAAGAAACCTTATCTTCCATAAAGTATCAAAAAATGAGTCAAGAGTCAAGACATCCAAGCATCATCAAGAGGTTTTGAGGCAAATCAGAGGTTGTATATTCATTCAGAAAATCTTGATACAGAAAAAAAAATAAAAAGCAAAAGGAGTTTTAAAGTGCAAGAAGGCCATACAAAGCTGAATACATCCTCAAAGAAACAGGCTACAGATCACCAACATAGTCATCATCATCCCTACTCTCATCCCACTCCTGAAGATGAAGATCCATCAGAGGAGTTGTCACTGATCCTCCAGCGTACCTGCGACGACCCCCTGGAACATAAAGCGAAGGAAGCAGAGGCCCCTGTCCTTACATCAAGTACCATTCGTCCTAGTCACGATCCGGGATCGTGAAGCAAAATCCAGGCTGGCCCACAAGAGCATCAGCCATCTCATCAGCTGAGATCTGAGCAGCCGGAGGAGGTGCGGAACAAGGAACCCGAGCCACACCAGTGATTTGTCAGAGCAACCTCTCACCCAAATACCACTAAAATGATTCATCATCGGAAAGCATGATCCAAAGACATGAAGAATCATACGCCTCAACACGCTGAGGGGTATAGTAAAGAGGGAAGTTGGCGTACGGCATCCGAGCAAACTACAACAAAGGAGTTCATCACAATCAGTCACAGAGCAGCACTACGGATAAGGAAAACAAGATACTTACATCCTCGACGGTCAGTCCGTCTATATCAGCACGCCAATTGTCCCCAGACACTCGAGAATTCCGTCGACGATTTTGCTGGTGCCAGTCATGAAGCAGTACAAAGATGGCTCAACGTCATCTCGTATTCTCGACGAGAGATGAGCAAAATGATCATAAAAGCAGGTCTGGGCAAGGGCAGACATAATGATCAGAGAGAGAAAGAAGACAAATGTCTCCAGGGAAGGTTAAAAAGAATACCTCTACGACGGGCCAGAAACTTGTGTAAGACCGGCTACTCCGAGAGGTCTTATCTAAACCTAGGAAGATATGAGTTAAGATAGCCCCATTCCAATTGTACGAATGGTGAAGATCCTCAACCAAACGAAGAAATTTAGGGTCGATCCTCTCGTTCGCATCACAGAAAAGGAATGACCCAAAGGCGAATCATGGCCCGTGCTTTGTGAAGGGCCTCCAGCTCAGTAGTAAGGATGACAGCAGCGAAGGTGTTATAAAACCAATGCAGTTTCACTTGGTGGCCCTGGAATTCGTGCTCAGGAGGGATGGCTCCCACAAGCCGTAGCCAGTTAGTGGAAGTGATGGGAGCAAGAGAGCCGACGTGGGGAACAACTGCCCCATGGAATGGAAAGCCAAACTGCATATATATATATATATATATATATATATATATATATATATATATATATATATATATATATATATATATATATCTAAGGGAGTTATTCCTCACTCGCCACAGGGAAGTTGAAAGGTGTTGGTCTCATCCCACCACCTCTCACAGAGAGCCGCAAGCAGCATGCGGTTGGCGTTATTGTTGTGAAAGTGAAGGTAAGAAGGCCTGCAAAAGGGGTATTGGCCAGAACACGTTCAAGCAAAGGCTATGGGTGTTTCACCCAATCATCCCAGAGATCTCGGGTACCTCGACCCTTTATGGAGGGAAGAGGTTGGTGCTCCTTAGCTAAAGAACACATGTGAGCCCCTCGACGAACGATGAAGGCCGGGTCATCCTCATCGACCGCCCTTCGCCCCCTTGTACCATCCGCCATCAAATCCTACAAGCTTGGCAAAGTAAGTCCTTATTCTCTACCCGTTAAAATCCAAATCAAATCATTACTCGGGAAACCCATGGATTAGGATCTACATTCAAATGCAAAAACCCTATGTCCAAATCCATGTGTTGCCTGGGATATGTGTTGGCCCCATCGAAGAAAGCAAGGCCCACCTTAAAGAGGGTTGCATGCCATGACTTAGGAAAGAAAAGTCCATCATCCAAGGACACATTTTGGACAACAAATGCACTCAAATGTCATGAGATCAAGGGATAAGAATCCAACTTCACATGAGAAATCCCTCTTCAAAGTCCTTATGTGGCCAAGGATTGGTTCACTTTCCCTGCCAAGGCCATGACCCTCATTTAAGATGTTCCCATCCTTTTACACATGTACATGGACAAATGGGGAATAGAAAGGAAATTGGCCCCCAAGAGCAACTCCAGTGCCTCACCTCAATGGATTGAAGGGAACACATAGCCCACTTGAAGAACATGAGGACCCATTCATGGGTTAACCATGGGCAACCCTATATGCATCATCTTGATAAATGTTTTAACCATGAGAATACAACATGGTGGTCTACCCACAGTCATATGAGTTAAAGAAGCCAATGGTAAAAAATTGATGCACATAGACCACATGAAGAACCAAAGTCGAAAACGTCCATGCAAGGACAAATTTGGGCAACTTATGTGCACCAATTTCTTCACCAAAAAAGGGAGACCATTTGAGAATAAGAGGGCATGGCTTGATGAGTCACCCAACCATCATGAAAATGGCTAAGAATGGTATACATAGCCCACGTGAAGATCAAAATCCAAAATGCCCCAAAGCATGGGACAAAATTGGGCAACTTATGGGTATCATTCTTTTCCACAAATTGAAAGAAAAATCACTCATCTTTGAGAATGATGGTGGATGACCCACCAAACACCCCAAGAGAAGTCCTAGGAGCTATGATTGCATGAATAGCCCACTTGAAGAAGGATCATCCGTTTGAGGATTGGTGACCCTAAAGGAAACTCTTGAGAACCACTTTCCTACCACATGAGAAAAACCATTTGAACTTAGTGAGATTTTTGAAACAACTCACTCAGGAAACTTGTAGATGATCAAGTAACTCAAGTCCTCCATCCATCCAAAGAAAAGGCATGAAGGGAAAGAATCCTACATGCACAAAGTGTAGTGGTGCACACATGACTCAAAGAAATCCAAGTTTAAAAGAGGGCTCAAAAGCCCATCCATATGAAAAATTCCAAGGAGCTCACCACACTTGGTGCATAAGAATTACATCATAATCAAGAAATGGTGGAAGATTTGGACCACTTGACCATAAAGGCCCAACTAAGAAATCTAGCCCACTTGAGATCCAAGTGAAGAATGGGCTAGTCACCTTTGTCCATACACATGTGAAGAAAGATGGGGCCACCCAAAGTGAGCCCTATGAGCCCAAAACTTGAGGTGGGCCCTACCAATCTCATGGGCCCAAACCTTGAAAAGAAGATGGAAAAGAAAAGAAAGCTCCAAGGAAAAATGACAAGGACAAGAGAGCATGAGGGAGCCCAAAATGAAGTGTTGGGCCCATCAAATACACCAAGGGCCATAACTTCACTTTGAGCCCATTTGATACACATAAAAAGGGGCCCAACTCCCATGAAAAAAGATAGGATATCTTGCCATGCACACTTGATGGACATGGCAAAATTACCCTTTACATGCACATGAAGGGAGTATGAAAAAAGAAAAGAAAGAATGAAATGGAAGCTTGCAATGTCCTTCTCCATGCACCACCTTGAGAAGAGATTGGAGATGAAGAAAAGGCCAAAAAGACTTGGGCCCACCTTGACTCCCTTGGAATATCTACATGGAAAAAAGAAAGAAAACATGAGAAGAGAAAGTGAAGAAGAAAAAGGCAAGAAAGAAAAAAGGAGTGGTCCATACCTTCACCACTCACCAAAGGGGGACCACCTTGTTGTCCCAAAGCCTCCCTAAGGCCCACCACTTGAAAAGGGCAAGAGACCACCAAAAGAAAGAAAGAAACTTGAAGAAAAAGTGAGTATGAGAAAGAGAAGAGAGAGATTGCACGTTAGAGGGGCCAAGGGTGCCCCATGTTATATAGAAAAGGGGAGGGCACCCCATTATCCGACCCACTGGAAAAATCAGTGGGCAGAGGCAGCTTGGGCGGCACCCAGGGGGCCGTCCGTCCTCCCACCTGGTTGAAACGACCCCTCACCCTCTCTCCTTGGGAAGACCTCCTCCTTGGGAAGGGTGGTTGCAAGTGAATCTTGTACCTCCATGTAAGAATGAAGTGATGCAAGAGAAGGATGAGAAAAAGTAAGGAATCTCACCAAAATCTCATCTTGTGAGAAATTGGGGAGAAATTGGCTTGATGATGTGGAAAAAGCGCCATGGAATTTTCAAGAAAAAGAAAAAGAATTGACTTGGTCAAACAGTGATCTCAACCATCCGAAGTCATGGCTTAATGATCTGAATCATCCTCAGAAAAATCCCTGGAATTTCCAACCTTGATTGCTGCCTACTGTACATAAGTTTTGGTCCGAAGACCTTAAACTACGTTGGGATCAACATCCCGAGTTATTTCATAATAAAAACCGTCATTTGACCTCAACCGATCAAGGAAGGGGTTAGATAGAATGGATCTTTTGAAAAAAAAAATGTGTCACTTTATTCGATACAAAATGTTAGGTCCGAAGACCTTAAGCTACATCGGGATTAAGATCCCGAGGGACTTTTAATAAAAACCGGCAGCGATCTTAATCGTTCAAATCAAAGATCTGATGACTACCGGACATTTTTCTAAAAAAAAAAAAAAATGTGTGTGTTGCCCTTTTCTGTACAAGTTTTGGTCCGAAGACCTTAAACTACGTCGGGATCAACATCTTTAGAGACTTCTTAATAAAAATTGGCATCGACCTCAACCGCTTGGTTTAAGGTTCAATCGTCCGGATCTTTTAAAAAAAATCACAAAAAGAATGTATTTTCAGCCTGTACATATTTTTGGTCCGAAGACCTTAAACTACACTGGGATTAATTTCTCGGGGAACCTTTCTCGCTTTCAACAAAAACCGGCATCGGCCTCGACCGCTCGGATCAAGGTTCGATAACCCGGATCAAAAGAAAAAAAACACCAAAAAGATTTTAAGCTTTTCATAAAAACCAGTATCCATCTCGATCACTCGAGTTGTAGTCTGGAACTTTTTCAAAACAAAAAGAATTCACCATCAATTTCAACTACACAAATTTATCCCCAACGGTCCGAAGACCTAAAACTACACTGGGATTAACTTCTCGGAGGCTTTCTTTCCCAACCTGTTCCGGACATGGCTGACACTTGATCGTACGGGTGTCCGGAGTCTGCTAAACAGGTGAGGGCCGAGGCGGGCAGAACCCCGCGATCCTGTTCGTGTTGAACGCACCGTGATAGACAACCTTGATTTGGAAGTCACTGTTGAATCTGACGGATGTTCCCTGTTCCTAAAACTCATGAAGGGGATTAAGGCAGTTGGGAGGGGAAGCGCACCCTCACAGAATTGTGAGCAGCATAAGGCCCCAAATTGGATTGACAAAGGAAAATGTGAGGATGTGGCTCATTTTTTGGCTGAAGGAGTCCGTCGGATGATACGTGGTCTATGTGCATTGCACATGAGGAACAGGCAACTTTGTGGGTGTGTTGACTGAAAACCCTCAAAATCCCCGCATCCGAAGATGTAAAACTACGGCACTTAACTGTGTGAGACTCGTCTTGCTCACTGACATAAAATGGATCAGGTGCCTTACTAGCAGTAGAAGCTAGAAATGGATGAAAGTTCCGTACCTTTCCCTACATTTCAGAAAATCCATCAGAAAATACCAAAACATTTGCAAAATCATCTTTCAAAAATCACAAAAATATTTCCCTTGCTTTCAATAAACACCGATCTTTACTCAGACCAAATATTTTCAAAATCACAAAAATATTTCCTTTGTTTTCAATAAACGATCTCCATCCTAACTACTCAGGTAAAGATTCGAACCAAATATTTGCAAAAAATCATAAAAAAATGTCACTATCCTCAGCACTGCACTTCTGGAGTCTCGAACTCGGCTCACTCATTTCACAGTTTGGGATGACAGATCCGATAGCCCACAAATTGGAATCTTGACCAAAACTGGTGACCAAGCACCATCCCAATCACATCTATGCTCAGAAGAACATCTTGAAGTTCGATAACATCCTTCATCAATTCCCATTAGCAAAGAAACAGCATCTTAGGACAATGGACCTGATCGACCACGGGTTGGGATCTTGACCAACCCACTGACCAAACATCAGCATAAAAAAAAATCTCCAGGGAAGTATAACCCCGCAAGCAATAAGCTCAAAGTTCTCTGCATCTCCAGCAAAAGCAAAATCATCGAACTGAAAGAGAATGAGCCAAACCATGCATCAATCATCAAATATGCATCCCCATGCATCCATCATCAAATATGCATCCCCATGCATCAGCATCCATCGCATCAATCATCATGTTTCCCTGCTTTCAAAATAAAAGTCGGTTAGCTAAAGACCCCACAAGCATCCCTAAAGGAGGCGAGTGCAAACCAGATTTTCTTTTTCAAAAAGATAAAAAAATATATTTTATATATATATATATATATATATATATATATATATATATATATATATATATATATATATATATATATTCCTATTTGCAAATAAAAACCCCGCAGAGTATCACTCCTCAGAGTGGGTATCTTTTCAAAATCCAAAAACATTTTCCTAGTAGAGCGTTCGGGCTCCGAAACACGGAGAGATCTTCCATATCTCTGGGTAGGAGTCGACGTAAAAATCAAATAAGATCCGATGTCTCGCGGTTTCCCCGGAGACCATCAGATCCAATGCACTCAAAGTACGGTCGAACTGAACTCCAATGTCAGTACGGTCATACCACATGCCAAGATACGAAAAGATGAAAGCCAAAAGGCTCGGTCAAAGAAACCATCTGAACGGTGGAAACGATGAATTATAACCCAAATATCAAAATCAGCAGATCGGGTAGAAAGAGTTCACCCGCACATACCTAGGCGTGGATGCCTGAAGTACCTTGACTGATTCCAAGTCGGCGTAGTGGACTCCCGTAAGACTACATGGACGCAGGGCAGCTAACCACTTTGACAGTCAAGCGAAACAAGTAATCCTGGAGTGATCTGGGAAAACATCAAACAAATCAATCTCAGGGTCAGTATCCTCGTAAGAGTATGATGGACGTAGAGGCTCTACTGTACCTTTTCGATGTTAGTACCGATCGGGAATGGAAGGGTTGAGATTAGGTACCCAGGTTGCAACGCATGCAGGGACAATCGCAACGTTTTCTCCAAACTCTCGATGTATGTGTGAGTGATCAATTTCCAAACAATCAATTGACGCAGATGCAAAGGCAAGCAAAGATTTCAGACCATGATCTATGATTGACCAGGTTAGAAGTGGGGTGTCCACTCGCTTTGGCATTCGGTTGCACGCAACCTCTGCCAAAGAGGGGCATCTGTAGACACCCCACATTCGGCTACAATGTTGGCAGAGATAGCTGAATGAATGGAGGACCATACCCCCAGATCCCATATCCAAACCCAGCCAAACTTACCCTTGTAAGCCAAAATCCATAGCCCAGCTCAACCCTGAACCAAGTCAACTCATCCCTAAACATCAGCTCAAAAAACCCCCCATAAGAAAAACCAGTAAAAAATACTAAAAAGGTCAAACCCGCTGAGTCAAATCGCCGAGTCAACCCGCTGAGTCAACCCACTGAGTCAATTCACCGTGTCAACCCATCTTCTGAACCCAGTCAACTCACCGAGTTCCAAACCGCAGCCTCGGAGTAGGTCCGTACTACCAAACCAAGGGATTTTCTGCTTCAGGTTCGGAGGCCGTACGCTCCGAACTCGAAGCAAAATGACTGTACGGGCCGCCCCCTAGGTGCCGCCCAAAATTATTTATGGGGTCTGTCGCTTCCCGCTACTATAAATACCCCCCTCCCCTTCTCATTCAAGCAATCCCTGAAGCCTCAGTGCGATCCTATTCGTTGGAGCCCATCTCCACCCTTTTAGCCCATTCTTCCATCAAGGAGAGCCTGAGTGAGGAGAGCCTAGCCCTGGTCCAGCCCAACCTGACCCTGGTCTAAGTCTCCCAAGCCATCCAAGTCTTGATCTAGCCACTCGAAGCAAACCCTTGCGACACCTCCGTCCATCTAGCTACTCTTTACCAGTACCATCTCATTCGCATCTAGCATAAGTGCAACATTTACTTTTCTTCCAACCCCCCTACTTCACTACAAGCACTTTGATTATTCAAATAAATAACATGCATCCTGCATAAAGCACCTGTCAGTTCAAGCGTATGCTCTGGGCTTGCCTGTTAATGAAAACCTGCCCATCAGAAACTCTTACTGTTCAGACCTGCATTCATGCATCATTCACTACAATCACTTTGATCATTCAAACACACAGCATGCATCCTGCATAAAGCACCTGTCAGTTCGAGCGTATGCTCTGGGCTTGCCTATTAATGGAAACCTGCCCGTCAGAAACTCTTACTGTTCAGACCTGCATCCATGCATCATATCATTCATGAGAATGTACGAGGATTAAATCAGACTTTCAAGTATTAGTTCGATTCTGTGAAGTAGAGACCGTACTTCGGTACGGGCAGTGTGTGGGGTGCCTAACCTCTTCCCACCCTGTAACCGTGATCCCTTACCTCGAATCTCTGGCCGCAGATCAAAAGAAGTCATTTTAGAGGAAGGAATCTTCGGATCCCCTTCTCTAACGTTTCTACGGGGTCTAGTCGACTGTAGATTCAAAGTAACTGGCTAGTGGCGACTCTAGTCTTATACAAACTCATCAAATACATCAAGCTTAATATGACAACCGACACAAAGCCCTCGAGAACGAGGCAAGCCAGTGGCACAAACGGCGATTCGCGCGCACGCACCCCTCTTCTTTTTTCGAAAGGAAGGGAGAACGTCCGGGAGCGCGGAACGGCGAGCATCCACACAGCGGCAGCGACGACGGATGAATCGCCGTCAGGAATGAACTCTCATAGTAGTCAATGCTATCGTCGTCCACACACAAAATCAACTCTCTGCTACGGGTGCCCGAGAAGTAGAAGAAATGAACATCATCATATCGAGCAATCTTTGCTTCAATGGTTGTCAAGTTCTGAAAGAAATACAGTGGAACCTTCCCAGGTTAGAAATAGTCTCCGCACTCTACCCCATAAACCCAGGGAAAATATACCCTTAGCCAGGCAGAGAAGAAGTGCCACCCACAATAAGCCGAATTCATCCCGTAGGCGGCACGGTCCTTGTTACTAATGACATAGCCGAAGGCCCGGTAAAGAGAGCATAGAACCTCTGGAGCTAGCGCGTACCGGTGACCATTCGCCAAATCTCCTGCGACGGTGAAACAAGATACCGTTACATTATTTGCTTGCTTAGAGCTCGACAGTGCTACACAGCTCAGACAATACGCCAGAAAGTCGGCCAACTCACAAGTAGGGGACAGTTTATTGGGACAGGGGAACTTTTCCTTCATCCTCCTCTCCAAGAAGACCTTGTCACCGCGACCTTCATCATAAGTCGCATAATCCAAGCTAAAAAAAGAAAACATGACATCAATAGAAAGAAAGAAAATAAAACGGAAACGACGGTATGCAACTTGTAACAAGATACTTACTTCAAGTCGTGGTTGAAATAGACCAGCCAATCTTCAAATGGGAGTTTATCTTTGAAACCCCAGAACTGCGGAAGCTCAGCGAAGAGTTAATAACAGGCTTTAGACAAGCAACCCTCATCTACTCCCTTCTTCTTCCGAGACAATTCCTCATCACTGGGGACCCATTCATCATAGATCCTCCTGCAGATCGGGAGACCCACAATCCGATTCATATCCCAAAGAGAGATACTCATCTCTTCATGAGGCAGGTGGAAGGAGTTGGTGATAGAACACTAATGGTTTAAGAACCCTTTATAAACCCACGGTTCCCTATAAAAATAGCTCGACTTTGCTTCAATAGCCTTGTACAGACCTACTGCTCGCAGTGTAGCCCTGTGTTGCTTTAGAATGTGACGGGCCCATGCTTCATACTCTGGGTGAGGAATCAGTTGACCTTGGGTCCGGAACGCACCAGATGGTCAAATCTCAGTATCCCCTAAGTGATGAAATCTCTGGCGAAGGGTCTCGAAGTAATGTGTAGGGAAAGGCTTGTGAGGGTCATGATTCGGCTCTAAGAAGATCATGCCCTTCGTACCAACGATGGATTGACGCTTCCCGTTATCAGATAAAGAGCAGCTTAGGAATGGTGCTGGGCCAGATGTCCATGTATCCACACTGAAGAAAGAATTACTATGACATACGTCGGAAGGCTCGATTTTTGAAAGAGAACGTTGCCGTTGATAGCTTTTCACATATCTGATGTGTTGTCGAGTGAAAGGTTTTTTTATCTTGAGAGGCGCCGTCACCAATTTAACTGTAGACCAAGTAATCCTCATCTTGTCGGACTTAGATTTTACCTGATTCTCTAAGTACACTTGCTTGGCACCTTTCCCAGCCCTTTTCAGGCGGCCACACTTGATAAGCTGAGCAGGTATAGGGGGCTCGCTTCACCATCCTCAGATCTTATGGTCCCATCTGACCGAAAACCACGCAATGGAGCATACTTAGCGTCCCATTGTTCTTGTGTGCCCCTGTCTGGAGAGGGTGGAACAACCCTATCACAAAGAATCTTCTTCTGCATGTCCTTCGACAGTGTCAATATACGTTCATAGAAATTGAAGGTTTCTGGAGGCAGGAACCACTGAGGGTTCTGATCAGACGACCGATTAACTTTCTTCGGGGCCGCCCGTTTACGCTTCGACGGAGTCAGTGGTGGACCTAAAGGGCTAGCTTGCGAAGGATCACTAGCCATTATAATATGCAAAAAGCAAACAGGAAGTTCAGATCCAATCCAAAACGAAGAAAAATATGCAAAGGTACGCTCGAAACATTAATCAAATTAATCACTGGGATTGTATCTTTGGTTTAGCACGATCCAAAAATCTTCTAAGCATGTGAGGCCCCACACCTCCTCAAAATAGTTATCACATATGCGTATGTATGAGATGAAGGTGCAGGGGCTCACACCCTTCAAAAACCGACAAGCATTATCAAGTCAATTATCCCCAGGAAGTAATTAGAGAGTTACAAGTCCAAGAAGCTAAGTACATGGGTACTCACGCACCCTGAAAAATGATAAATTTCATAAGTATAAGAGACTAGGTGTGCGAGGCCCCGCGCACCCCAAAAATGATGAATTTCACAAGTCAAAATTTAGGTGTGTGAGGTCCCACGCACCCATAAAATGAAAAATCTGACTAAGTCCATTATCTGGGTGCGTGAGGTCCCACGCACCCATAAAATCTAACATGTGCCTAATCCCATTGTCTGGGTGCGTGAGGTCCCACGCACCCTTAAAATCACGATTTGTCCAAAGTCATTTTTATTATGCGTGTGGTCCCACGCACCCTTAAAAAACATATCAAAAACCCATTTGTTGGGTGCGTGGGTGGCAAAACTCCTAGAAAAATGACGAAGGGTGCGTGAGGTTCCACGCACCCTCAAAATAAAAAGATTTCACTAAGTCCAAAGCTTCTGGGTGCGTGTGACCCCACGCATCCTTTAAAAATTCACTTTTCTCCAAAATTCAATTATTAGGTGCGTAGGGGCAAACCCATTCGACAAAGGGTGCTTGAGGTCCCACGCACCCTTAAAAAGTAAAAAAAAATTCGAAACATCATTTTTTGAGTGCGTGCAAGCTCACGCACCCATAAATTCACATTACCTCAAATTATAGGGTGCGTGCGTAGTTTTTGGGTGCGTTGGGGAGAATTTTTGGGTGCGTTGGAGAATTTTTGGGTACGTGGAAGGCAGAGCCAAAAATCCAATGAAATGAGAAGTGACAGGAAAATGGCTATCTCTTATATTTAAAGCAAAGACCCGAGGATCCGATGCGTCACACTGAACAACCGAATGTCCATCGCAATGCACCAGAGGGGCATCTGTTGGGGTCCCAAAAAGTTGGGGTCCTCAAAACAAACAGAATGACCACGCACCTCCAAAAGAATCCACAAAACACCCTCTAAATGCATGCAAAACAGAGATTCACAAAAATCCCTTAACCAATTTTGGCTGAAATCTCCGGCTGGCCCCGTGAATCAATGTGATTGGAACAATCCAAAATCAAACCAGTACCTTCATTATGATTTATGATAGACAACGCATGTACTTTCATCATCAAGCGGGCCCCACAAACTCATCGAAATTCAAAACCCAATCCGGAGCGTTCAAAAGTCCGTCAACGCACCCATAAATTCAAACTCCTATGCATCCACAAATTCGGGTACCCACGTACCCAAAAAATCAGCAAAATCAGGAACTCATTTTTGGGTGCATGGAGCTCCACGCACCCATAAATTCGGGTACCCACGCACCCGAAAATTCACCAAAGATCAGAAATCGATTTAAAGGGTACATTGCGTTCCACGCACCAAAAAATGAGTCCACATACCCATAAATTCAACACATTTCATAAGTATCATTTTAGGGTGCATGGAGTCCCACGTACCCGTAAAATCACGGTCCAACACACCTATAAATTCAACAAGTTTCAAAATACCTTTTTAGGTGCATTGGAGCTCTACGCATCGATTTTAAGGTGCATTCGGGGTATTTTTGGGGTGCGTGGCACGTGGCAATCGCTCATTGGTCGGCTTCCGGTATTTTCAGGTATAAATACCCCGTCCGACTATTCATTTGTACGTTCTGAGAGAGAGAGAGAGAGAGAGAGAGAGAGAGAGAGAGAGAGAGAGAGTTATTATCCTCTGGGTATTTGAGATTTTTCAGAAACTCTCTGGACTATTTTTGGCCTTTTACCACTGGTTGTCAAACTAGTCGACCATGGGTTGAGACCAATCGTCTACGTAACAGAGCTTGTTCTACAAGCTCTGAAATTTGCTCCGCATTGCGCAACTTTTGCGCGTTTTCTAGAAGATTCTATGCAACCAAAGGCCGAAATCTATTAAAGGACTCCTCTACCTTGTTCCTAGGATATCCTCAAAAAAATCTACTACGATGGGAGGTGGCGAAAGACGGATTCGGAGTTCTACAACTCCCTTCTCTAGTTTGATTTCTAGTTTTTATGTTTTTAGTTGATTTCATGTTTCCTTTGATCATGACCGGCTAAACCTCTTAGCAATCACCGACATCTTCCACCAGAAGATTACTCCGACCAAAACTACCGCAGGTCTGAATTCTAAAAATCACAAGTGTGGCCACACATCCATAAATTCGGTCCCACGCACCTGAAAATTGTCCCACACGTCCATAAATTTGATGTGATTTGGACAAGTGTATTGGTGTCCCACGCACCCGAAAAATGGTCCATGCGCCCATAAATTTAGGTCCCACACATCTATTAATTCGACATGAATCAGACAAGTGCATTGGACTCCCATGCACCCAAAAAATGGTCTATGCGCCCATAAATTTGGGTCCCACGCGTCCATAAATTCGACATGATTTGGACAAGTATATTGGTATTTCACGCACCCAAAAATGCCCAACGCGTCCATAAATTCAATAAAAATCAGGCATTTAATTTAAAGGTGCGTTGAAGCCCACGCACCCATAAATTAAGTCCCACGCACCCAAAAAATCAGCCAATTCCAGAAAATGTTTACAGGTGCACCAGACTCAATTTTAAGTGTTTTCAAGTTCTGTTTGATCCTATTTTGGGTGTTTCGAGCATTCCGGACGCAATGGAATGGTTAAAAGGACATTCCAGGATCTCTAAATAAGCAGAATTACGTGCCTTCGAGGTTTGACCCGATTCAACGCGATGAATGAAATGACTTCTTGGAAAGAAGCCTCCAACATCCAGAACTATGCAAATATGTCATCATTTATACCTATCGTAAGATGTGATCCGATTTGGGTCGAAAGCAAGACAAATGGGATTATGGTTATCACGATAAACCATATCAAAAGAGTTTCAATTTCTCTACAAAAAACAACTGTTATGAACTGCCACAACACAACAATGGATGCCCTACCCATTCGAAGGGTATCCGTTGGTTGGCTACTCCGGTACACGCAGCTATAGATTGGACTTCATGAGGTTACCTGTCCATACATGACAGGCGCGGGCCTAGAGTCGTCCCTCTCAGTCATAAACCCTGATAGTCTCAGCCCAGATTTTCGGTCAAAACATGGGACATAGACATTTGACTAATACAAAGATGGTTCAATCCATAACAAAACAAATACAGGTCTCTACGATCACAAACTCTAAGACCATAGTCCCTACTGACTAGTCTTTTGCCTTTTAATCAAGGGTCATCGATCATTCGATGTAATTAAGGGCTCGTGTCAGATCACGGCTTGGAATGTACAAGATCTCAGAATCTCTAGAATAAAATTCACCTTGCGATATCTCTTCTTATGTACCTTTTGTGAATGTTTGTGATTGTCTATGAATGTTTCCATTACTCATAACCCCAGAGAAACATTACACAAAAAATGTTATTGCAGCATTTTCATTCTAACAGCAACCACACTAACATATGAGGTAAGGAAGTGAGCTAAGATATGTAACCTGTTAGATAAACCCATCCAACATAAAACCCTATGGGCCCATTGACATCCATTCCGTACATTAGTTTCTCTAGCCCATGATAGGATGTGGTCCAAAAATTAAGGCAGATATGAGACTCAATTCGTGACACCACGAGAAACATTGGATTGCCCACCATTGAAATGTTTTTGTGATTGATGTTTGTATGCCATTCAACCTATTCATAAGTTGATTCCAAACCGTATGAAGGGAAAACACACGTCATCCTAATCCAAGATTTTTGGAACCCAAGTGTTCAATACCCACTGTTTCTTATGGTGTGGCCCACTTGAATTTTGAATTTGCCTCGTTTTTTCAATACATCCTAACATGAGCTGGATAAATTGATGTAGGGAGTGGATGTCAGATGACATTATAGTAGGACTTGCATCAACTCATGTTAGTCCCTATGCCCAAAAATCAGCTCCATCCATAATTTAGGTGGGCCACATGATTGTAAACGATGTACATGGAAATCCTCACCCTCCAAACTAGTTTACTTGGCGTGGGCCACTTGAATTATGGATGGGCCTGAACTTAGGCCCAATGTCTAAATTATAGCATGGCGTCTAATAGTTGGACATATTTCTTATAATCATCCGAGTGAGCCATATAAAAATCAAGAGTGGATGCCTCTAACCCTAACCGTTTCCTTTCATGTGGCCCACATAATTAAATCACAGGTCAACCTAATTGTTTTGCCCTAGACCTAATGTGGGAGTACACTAATGGTGGGAGTGTATCTCCAATACAGATCAAGGTTGACTTGTAATGAAACAAGTGTGTCTCTTAAAATTTTCTTTTTAAGGTTCTATTTTTCTCTAATAGTTGCCCGGGATGCCCTCCTTATGTTTTTTTTTTTTTTTTTTTTTTTTTTTTTTTTTTTTTTTAAGGGCCAACCCTGATGTGTATGTGAAATCTGCTTTGACCATTGGATACACGTTAGGCCCTAGCCAAAGAAAAAGCAACTTGACGCGTTATTTAGGTGGGCCACTCCAATGGAAATAGAAGTCCACTCTTGATTTTTACAAGGCTCAACCAAACTGATTATATGAAATCCGTTCAAACATCAATCCCATCCCTGATTCAGGTGGGCCACACCAAAGGAAATAGTTTGGAGGGTTGAGGATTGACCTGTACACTGTTTCCAATTATGTACTCCACCTGAATCACGAATGGGAATGATTTTTGGGCTCTAAGTGTAACATAAGGTGACACACCTAGTAGTTGGGATGGATTTTACATAAACATCACAGTGGGGCCCACCACACCCCGACTTCTTTTACTAAATCTAACATAAGATACTCCTATATATGATAATTACTTACCTTATTATGTTAACCTATTTGAAAACTTTTGAAAATAGGTATCAAAATGTAAATTTTATATCAAGTATGTGGATTTTTGTAAAATTTCCTTATATATATATATATATATATATATATATATATATATATATATATATATATATATATATATATGTATATAAAAGTCATTCCCATGAAAGGAACGTGTTAGGAGCTTCCTCCATTAGTCGAACGAAGACCGCTTTAGAACAAGTCCGCCAATAAAAAGTAAAGAAAATTAAAGAAGAGGCCAATTGGCATGATAAAGACTCGCCAGAGGTATTTGATACTCTGGCAGTGTGATGGTTGATACGCAGAGTTGTACGCGTCATGTTCAATAAATTAAAACCGTCCAAAACGAGGGACCCTCTTCAGATGGGTCATCACCCAAAACTTAAATTCATTGAATGATCCTATGTTCTGGCTACTTTTGGGCATTTGTATGTTAAAATTGGGCCATTTATTCTTTTTTTCATTTTAACCGTCCATTAAGATCCCACTAATCTACAGTGCGATTTTAGGTTCGTGGTACATTTTAACTTGAGGCCCACGATCTGGATGGCCTTTGTCTAATCTCTCTCTATTGATCATGTGCAATTTATTAGTGCATGCATATAAACGATGCACTCTGCCAGAGTATAAAAAAAATTCGACCCTTTTTGTGTGTTGTTTTGTCAAAGTTCCTCACAACCGTGCATGCCCAAAGTCTTCTTTTCATTAAAGATGACTGATATAATCCTCGAACTGAGGACCATCGAGGACAGTTTACTCGTGTATTCGATTTCGTTCAAGTGTGTCCCACGGGTCACGTACGTTGGAAAATATGGTAATTAATTACCATGCGGTTGGGCTACTTAATTAGGGACCACCATGAGGTGTAAGTGTCATCCAATCCGTCCATCAGATGCGCACCTCCACGATAGACACAGATCCCAAAATCCAGCTTGATCCATAACTCAGGTTGGCCACATCATGTGAATATGTAGGTTTTAGGAGTGATTTTGCATTGCTCCCTCTGGTGTGTCCCAGCTGAGCTATAGATAGTAAAGATTCTTGAGATTTACGGCGGCAATAAAGGGGAATATCAGATGCACGGTTTGGATTATACAGAAATATCACAAGTGAGGCCCACAGCTCAACATATGGAAAACTCTGGGTCAGTAATCCAGACCGTTGGTCTCTTGGGCCGCAATGTGAATGGACTGTGATCCAGAATTCTCCCAAAGTGAAGGATTCTACCCAATGATTTTAGAACTTATTCGATTGGAATATGGACCATGAGCTATGGTCTCACTTATCAACAGTAAAAATAATCTGATAGGACAATCTAGACCTTTCAATTTATGCATGAACAACCAATGAGTGGAGTCAGAGGAGAAATACAATAACAATACATTCAAATGAAAAAGTCTACAGGTTGGGCTTTACTCTCTGTCATCTTCCAGAATGAAAGATAAGGACGCGGATTGCCTGGGCAGGAAGCTAGGTGGGCCCACCGTGATGTTTATTAGAAATCCACCCCGTCCATCCATTTTCCTGGATCATGTTAAGACACTGGTCAAAAAAGAGGCAGATCCAAAATTCAAGTGGGCTGCATGACAGGGAAAGGTGGGTAGGGAAATGCCTACTGTTGAAACCTCTTTGAGATCCATGATGTTTCTATGCCATCCATGCCGTTCATAAGGTCATCCCTACATATATGAATTGAAAACAAAAAATATTAGCCTGATCTAAAATTTCTGTGGCCCCAGAAATGTTTCAACGGTGGATGTTCAATCCTCACTGTTTACTGTCATGCAGCCAACTTCAATTTTGGATCTGCCTCATTTTTGGGACCATGTCTTAAGGTGATCTGGAAAAACGGATGGACGGGGATTTCTCACAAACATCGTCATGATGGGTCCCACCTAGCTTCCTACCGCAGGAAGTTTAATCCGCGTTAGGAGATCAACGGACCAAGGATGCAGACTAGTAAACCATGGGCCTACTTGTCACATCCAAGAAGCACGTTTATCAGGTAATTCGTTCGTCTACCTTTCCCGAGGAAAATCACTCGATGTGGGCCCATTCGTGAATTTCACGGGCGCGGCTTATGTGGATCCCCGGTCCACCTAAGTGGGTGCATCCCTGACTGTGGAGCCCATCTTGATTTATGTTTCTTAAATCCACACTGTCCATCCGTTTTAAAAGCTTAATTCCAGCCATGATGCCAAAAATGTAATAGATTCAAATCTCAGGTGGACCATACCATAGTAAAAAGTGGTGATTGACCATTAAATACTTCTTGTGGACAACAAAAGTTTTGGATCAAACTGATATTTGTGTGCTATCTTCGTATTTTTTACCTTATCAACAGGTTGGATGCCAAATAAACATTCCGGTGGCCCCCAAGAATTTTTTAATGGTGGGTATTCAGTCACCACTGTTTGTGTGCTGTGGTCCATCTGAAATTTTTGTATGCTATATTTTTGTATCAAGTCCTAAAATGAGATTTCAAAACGGATGGACGGTGTAGATGTACGTAAAATACAAAAATATGGCCCAAGAGTCAGGGATTCACCGACCTCGGTGGATCCCGAGATCCACAGGAGCCGCGCCCGAATTTCACATGGTTTTTTTTTTTTTTGTCATTTACCTACTTGTAAAGTTCCAAACTACTACAACTTCCTCTTAAAATATAAAATTATATATTGCTCCTTAACTTTAACATTACTTTCATTTTCCTGTGAACCGTGCAAAAGCAATTATGTGACTTTTAATTTCTAATATACCTCCCTCTCTCTCTACATGGGCAACGAAGTCAATAGTACACGTGGCAGAATTTTACACCATCCAAGCCTAGCATATCTTAGGCCAAACATCCACATCCACACATGTACATTTAATCAGGCAATTGTAATTTATTTTTTTTTCTTTTGAGTTGTCCGTTCATACATGAGGTCCATGCCAATCCATGTTTTTGTAGGGGACATCAGTATAGTGGGTCCACCTAAACGAATGGACTCGCCTAAGGTTTTGGACAGTCAAAAAGACAATATATCATTGATCCATTTATCTTTTCTAGGACTCACCACTTGTTTGAAAATATTTCGGTCAAGTCTAACGCGGATTGGCTACTTTTCAACGAGGAAGTATAGCTTTGTTGGCAATTAATTAAAGAAGGAAGCTAGATCCATTACAAGGCTTTGTTTTTCTCTCTTTTTTCTCTTTTTTTTATTGTTTCAATACACACTCACACTCACACCCCACACAGGCCGACCCTAAGTATGTGCATGCAAATCGATCCATCCATCATGTGTGCCTCATAATGGTCTCCTTACATCTTAAAATCATGATGTTTCTACGCTTAAATATGCTAAATTATAGAATAACATGCCTAAAAACTCTAAAACCACACCAAGTTGCATGCCTCAGCTTGGAATGGCCTATTTAACGAGTCTGAATGGATTGAATGTGATGCAGGGTAGGGCATGAAAAACTGAGAAGAAGATCACCGTCTTCCTCAAGTATGCAAAACCTTAAATCCAAGGTAATTTTTTAATCCACAAGATAAAAAGAGGAAAATTTGAAATTGTATTAATAAATAATCCTCAAACTTTCCGATTACATCACCTATAAATAACACTATAAAAATGACATAATTTGATTATCCAAAGCAGTCGATAATAGTAATATTCGACCATCCGTTAAGTAAAAAAAATCATCGAAAAATTGATGGTTGAAAATAAAATTCAATTGTTTATAAGGCAAATATTCAACTGTCCTCGACAATCGACCAATTTTATGTGTCGAATCCATAATTCGATGGTATGAAATGGTCGAAAATCTAAGATATTCGACACCTTAAATGACCGTTGCTAACAGACAAATAATTAATCGCTTGTTGGGGATGATCAAATTTGGAGAAAATTATAGGATTCTTGGACGAATTTGAGCAGTCGAAAAATATTTTGACGGTCGTAAACCATCGTTCTGAGTAAAAATATAGAAATTTGAACTGTCCTAAACTTTCGATTACTTCTAGCAATGGTCTTGAACTGTCGAGTTTTTGTTTTTATAAAAAAAAATAATCTATATTTCGTGAGGGTTATACCCTAATACATCCTATAATAAACTTGTATCAATACAATACAGAAATAATCCACAATCCATAATACAAACGCAATCCTCCACAATACAACCACAATCCACAATACAAACACAATCCTCAACAACCCATAAGTACCTGTAGACACCCCACCTTCGGCTACACTGTTGGTAGAGATAGCTGGATGAATGGAGGACCATACCCCCAAATCTCAAGTCCAAACTCAGCCAAACTCACCCTTGTAAGCCCCATTCCATAGCCCAGTTCAAGCCTGAACCCAGTCAACCCAATCCTAAACACCACCCTGAAAAACCCCCCATAAGAAAAGCCAGTCAAAAAATTCCAAAAAAAAGTCAAACTCACTGAGTCAACCCGCTGAGTTAACCCGCTGAGTCAACCCGTCGAGTCAAAACACCGAGTCAACCCGTCGAGTCAAATCACCGAGTCGACCCGCTGAGTCAACTCACTGAGTCGACCCAGCGAGTCAAACAGCAGCCCCGGGGAAGCAACCGTACATCGCTGGAAACCGAGGAGCGGCCGTACGGGCGGCCCATAGCAGGCCGCCCGAGATAAATTACGGAAAGTGCCACTCTCCGCTGCTATAAATACCCCCCTCCCCTTCTCATTTCAACATCCCTCCGAGTCCAGCGAAGTCCTGCCTGTCCCGAGCCCCTCTCCAATCCTTAGCCCATTTTTCCACCAAGGAGAGCCCGAGTGAGGAGAGCCTAGCCCTGGTCCAGCCCAGCCTGACCACTGGTCCAAGCCTCCCAAGCCATCCAAGTCTTGATCCAGCCACTCGAAGCCAATCCTTGCGACACCTCCGTCCACCCAGCTACTCGTTTCCAGCATCATCTCATTTGCATCTAGCATAAGTGCAACATTTACTTTTCTTCCAACCCCCCTGCTTCACTGCAAGCACCTTGATTATTCAAGCACACTGCATATGTCTTAAATTAAGCACCTGTCAGTTCGAGCGTATGCTCCGGGCTTGCCCGTTGTTGGAACCTGCCCATAAAAAACTCTTACTGTTCAGACCTGCATTCATGCTTCACCATAAAACACCTTGATCATTCAAGCACACTGCATACGTCTTACATTAAGCACCTGTCAGTTCGAGCGTACGCTCTGGGCTTGCCCGTTGTTGGAACCTGCCCATCAGAAACTCTTACTGTTCAGACCCGCATTCATGCATCATGTCATCCATGAGAATATACGAGGATTAAACTAGACTTTCAAGTATTCGATCGATTCTGTGAAGTAGCGACCGTACTTCGGTACGAGCAGTGTGTGAGGTGCTTAACCTCTTCTCACCCTGTAACCGTGATCCCTTACCTTGAATCTTTGGCCGCAGATCAACAGGAGTCATTTTAAAGGAAGGAATCTTCGGATTCCCTTCTCTAACGTTTCTATGGGGTCTAGCTGACTGTAGATTCAAAGTAACTGGCTAGTGGCGACTCTGGTCTTATATAAACTCACTTAAACATATCCAGCTTAACACGACAACCGAACAAAGCCCTCGAGAACGAGGCAAGCCAGTGGCACAAACTGCGATTTCGCACTCACGCATCCTCCTCTCCTTCTTTTCCCGAAAGGGGAAGGGACGAGAACGTCGTCGTGTGGGAGCGTGGAAATCGGCGAGGGTCCACAGTACCAACAATCCACAATCCACAACAACCAACAATCTACAACTTACAATCAACAATCCATAACCTACAACCAACAATCCACAATCCATCACAACCAACAATCCACAACCTACAATCAATAATCCATAACCTACAATTAACAATCCACCGCAACTAACAATTCACAACCTACAATCAACAGTTCACAACCTACAACCAACAATCCACCACAACTCATAAGACACTATCCACCATAAGCTATAATCCATAACCCCCAATCTGGGATCTACATTTCACCACAACTAATATACAAAATGAAATGTAAGAAATGCACAAGTACAGACCAATACATAAGATATAAGAATATAAAACCAAACTTCAAAGTAATACTCATTTTATAACAAATGTAAAAAATGCACTAGTGTTCATAAAATGTAAAACAAATACATGAAATATATTAATAAAAAATTGTATTATATCTAGGCCACCTAAGAACCTCTCCTATACCAATATCTACAAACGTCATCTCCTCCAGAGTGTCAGGGTCATGTAGCTTCACATTCCTATTGAAGATATCCTCGATGTATACAGTATAAAAATCAGGATCCCGATCTTTAGAAGGAACTACCATTCCAACTACGAAGGATTTCATCTGTCGTAGTTTCTTTAGAAGACATATCTATCCATTCACATTCTGAGGAGAGGAATCTAGAGTTGGTGCCTTGTCTACTCGCCTCTTAGGAGCATTCACATCACTCATTTGCTATTACAAAGTGATAATTATGGAATTAAGTTACAACTCATTGAAAATTAAATTTGCAACTTTTGTAAAAGTATGAATCATACTCTGTGAGGTTGCGGATCGGCTGAGAGGATGACTATGGGATCAAATGAGAGGAAGTCTCCGCGGATGACGTGCCATCGAGCTCATATGCTACATCAGCATATCCAGTTTTTATTGATATTGGAGAGCTGACTCCTCATGTCCTCAAACTCACCCCGAATTGGAGCCTTATAACGCAATGCCATCTTTGTGACGCCTAATTCCATTCCTCGGACACAACCTCTCTTATAATTTCCAAATACCTAAGCAACAATTAATGATGTTTTATTAAATATAAGTCACACACACACACACACACACACACACACACACACACCATTGAGACAACATCATGCTTTATATTCCGTTGTCTAAAAGTAGAATATTCTACAGTGATATTTTTTATTTGGGACGATAATATAAAACAATAAATAATAAATAACATAAATTGATTTTAAACTAAAAAATAAATTTATTACAATTAACATTACTTGTAATGGCCTATGTCGCTTCAATAATCAAAACGCTTCTATCAGACCTTGTATGACATTCAATGAATAGTTCGGTCCTAGTAACTGGACTGCCATCTTTCATATGCTTCTTCTGTGAAATAAAAATATAAACTTAATTTTTCAATAAATGAAAATTACAAAGTAACTTAAATTTGAGACAGAATTTACCAAATCTTTTGTTCTTTTTGCCACGCCCTTCCTGCTCGTGGTGTGTGGGTTTGTCATATGAGTATGTGTTTCCTTATACTTCGCACCAATCTGCTTTGCTTCTTTAGTTAACCTCCAGTCGACAATTTTTTTCCAATCTTCTTATTTGGCACACTTATTGTGTTTGTTTGCTTTTCGCTCTGAGTCCATCGAACTAGTCTCGGAGTAATCCCAACCCAGTCGGTATTTCTAATCCTTTAAAGCATATTCAGCTTTCATCATACAAAACTCACAATGAGCCGGTATCACCTCATACTGATTCTACAAACATTATTATAAATATAAGTTATAAATTTAACTCAAATTAAATTATTAAAGAAAATGAGTCGTTGAACATTACTTAAACTAGCTGCTAAATGAAATCAAGCATCTGAATACGTACACCCCTCTATTAACGATACGTGGGGGACACATGCTGCATCATAAAGCGACTTATATTTGTCAAAAAATTGGTCACATTGGGGCCAATGCACTATCCATGTGCATTGAACTCCAAACGAAGTCGGCTGAATTTGAATTGAGCATGAACTGAATGGGAGATGTCCATATTGGAAACTGGATGGACTAGGTGTGTGATGCTCATCCAACCCTTGAACATTCTCTTGTGAATCAGATCGATTTATTTATAATATAGTGTTTGTATTCACATAATATCATTCAAAGAACTTTTTTAAGCAATCAACTGAATTAAACACATGACATGTTTGCATCCTCAAGCATCACACGTGTATATAAATTAAACTGTATCTATTAAGCTAACATATAAAATGGACATATTGAAACCTCAAGCATCACAAGTGTATAAATTAAAATGAATTCATTAAGTTAACATATGAAATTAACATATTGCATCATCAAGCATCGCAAAAGCATAACATCTTAATTTTCCTCATCGTCAGAAATGATATCTTCTTATAGTGTTGTTAAAGTCGATACACACATCATTGCCGTAAAGACTAAAGGATCTTCATAAGCATCTACATCACGATTTAATTTCTTTGGAGCTTCTAACACAACGTGCTAACCAATATCCATAGTATGATTTTTGTAATAAAAGACTCGAGTTACTTGTGATGCAAGAATAAAATGCTCGTCATCTTCTTTTTCATTTTTCATTAATCTCTTTAGATTAACGTATATCAAATTCGTTTCTAGATCAATAAAAAACCATTAGAGTCTTTAATACGCACTACGCACCCAATTATAGTAGAAGACTGTTTTCCTAAAGTCAATATAGTCCAGTTCAATGATTTGTTTAATGATATCGTAATAAGTGACTTTATCATCTACAAGATTGGTATCTCTAACAATTGACCTTAAACTAGTTACTGCCTTCACTATGACACCAGAGTTTTGGGTTGATAAATACTTTTCGTAATCATCTGTATAAAAAACAGATCCATTTGCCGTATATGCAGTGTATGAAATTACATTAATGTTCGGGTCGTCAGCAAGCCTCTTAAAGATGGAAGGAGTGAAATCATCTTGTAATTGTTGTCCAACCCAAGGGACATAATCCATTGGCTTTGTTGATCGTGAAGTGGGCTTTTGATTTTGAACTCATCATATGTGGCTTTGAGGATTAAAGTTTCTCTTGTATACTTTATATTTCCTATAAAAGACAAATTATTGTACTTCAAATACTAAGAATACTCATGCAAATGTATGAATTTAATCAATAGTGTTTACAGATATTTAATTTAACATACTTCTCCTAGCTGGAATTATTTTTCGATTGTTGGAGTATCCATTTGCGCACTTATTAGTATTGTATGGGAGTAAGTACATAGGGCTTACCATTCTCATCAATAGGGTAGTGACCTTCAACATCATTGTCATCCATGAATGTTCCTTGTACGCGTCGATGACTTCCTAGTGTACGTTGATCATCCGACATGGAATACACCATTACTTCTTCCATCAGATAACACTCTGTGATAGAATCCTCTGAAAATGTCTGATTCACTATGTATCGTTTGTATATCTTCATCATCTTGAAATAAGTGTTATAATTCAAATTGTGATATTTAACGAAATTAATCGATAATTTATTATAAGATTTTATTGAATCAGTACCACTTAAAATGATACATCCACCGATATATGACAATATTGCACACAAGCGCTTCCTCCACCAAGTGCACGAGGTGTACCATCAAAATAAAAAATGCTAGAAGAAAGTAATTCTTAAATACACACTGTTTTCACAACGTGGTGTTTTTATCTCTGCAACTTTAAATGGTTGATAGTTCTTGAGCATAAAACATTAAAAAATATCATTAGTTGTCAAATGACGGTACATAATGGCCTCTGTTGCCTTTCTTTGAACGCATGCATTAGCAACACTGGCATTAGTTGTTGTATAAGAATATGTTAATCATATGACTTCAGGTTTTTTAGTTGTAGTTCTTTCAAGTTTATATTATGTTTTCAGTTTAAACTATATCCCACAAAACCTTTCAAATAAAAAAGTTTTGTATATTATTATTTTTTTTCAAAGATAGTTTGTAAGGAACTTTAGGTAAAACCTAACTGATGTTATCCGATCATAAATTTTTCTTGATCTTCATTTCTTTAAAATCTAAATGAGCTTTGTGACCATCCTTAATCTTATCCTTTGTATTCATGATTGTCGCAATAAGATTTTTCGTTACAGTTTTTTTCAACGTGCATCACATCTAGATTGTGCCGAATGGGTAGATCCTGTCAGATTGTTATAATTGTTAGTAAATTGAAAAAAAAAAATGAAGAAAGACTAAAACATGTACATACGTATAAAAATTAAAAGACGCATATTTCAACACAGCAAGTTAAAGAAAATCGATTTCTTTGACCATGGAGTCTTATCGTTCGCAGACTGCTTCCTCTTCTTCCCTGCCACTTTTTCAAAATAATTCTGAATATTTTTTAGCCTGCTTAATAATTCAATATTGCTTAAATGACTAGTCGCATTCCTTTGCTTTTCTTTCCATTAAATTGTGATTTCTGGCTTTTAAATCGATGTTTTTGATTTGCTGGATACTTTCTGTGTCCCATGTAAGCAAACTTTTCTCCATATTTTAGCCACATTGAGTCTATCTTTTCACCACAAACAGGACAATCATATGCCCCCTGCAGTCTTACACTCTGATAGATGATCATACATTGGAAAATCAGGTATAACCCATAACAAAAATGCTTTCATATTGAATGTCCGCTTAGTGAAAGATTTATATGTTTCGACTCCGATAGAACATGGATCATTTAATTCTATAATTAATGGTTGCAAGTGGACGTCAATATCATGTCCTAGACCATTCTTCTAGAGAATTAATAGTGCTAACATTGTAAACTCCTTCCGCATAGATAATGACAAGGTAAATTATACGAAACAATCATAACAGGCCAACAGTTGTATAAATTGTTCTTGCTCTCAAAGAGATTGAATCTATCTGTTGCAAGTTCTAAGCAAACATTTCCTAGCTCAACTACAAAGCTTTTCCATTTATGATCCACTCCTCTCAAATAGGTAGATTCGACCGGATGACGCATCTCGCATTCAAGTTGACTCGCATCATCATGCCATCTCATCTTCTCAGCAATCCATGGTACATTGTACATTCGTTTGAACCTCGTTGTTAGTGGAAAGTATCTCAAAAAAATTTTAGGTAAATGTTTTTCTTGGCTTACTTTAACTAACAGGTTTCTATCTGCTCTCACCGCACTTAGGACAATTATCATTATTTGTATGCTCTCTCCATTATAGTATATAATCATTAGGACGTGCATGAATAATAAATAATTTCACAGTCCATTCGCAAAAGCCTTGATCATTTTCTTCTAAATGTAAATACTATCTGGTAAAGTATTATCGGCAGGCAGTATGCTTTTCATCAACTGCAACAATTCATCAAAACTCTTGCGGGACCACTGATGTCTACTCTTCATGTTTAATAACTCAACTGTAACAGATAATTTAGTATCCTCTACTCGGCACTATAGATATAATGGTTGTTTAACATCTTTCATCAGCTTTTTATACTAAATATCATCTGTTGAACCATCCAAAATGTGAAAATCGTTTCGATTAATGTATGTAGCTTCTGCTTTAAACTCCTCTTCATTGTGGCACTAATTTCCATCTAAACGTTTAAATGCGTCATTCACCATACAACCATCCTTAGGAAGGAAACTTCATTACGATCAGTAACAGATGTACTAACCCTAACAGTTGCATGACTTTAACCCCATTGTTCACCATGGTAGATCCATGTCGTGTACAACGTATCCATACCTTCATAGATTAAATATTCTGTAATTTTGCATACATTTTTTCTTAGTGCTGCCACATTACGACATTTGACGTAAGGACAATAATGATAGTTTCATCCCTTAAACTCTTATGATTTTCTTTCAAGTATGTGATGAAAGACAATACACCTTTTATGTATTCCATTGAATTAGATTTCGAAATCCATTCTTTGCTTTGAATCATGGTCGTCGAAGACATCATTTACGATTTAAAAAATACAAGCGCTGAAAAAAATAAAATGATAAATAATTAAAAATAAAATTTACATCTAAATTCAAATTGATAGATCCATTGCAAATTAAATATTTCTCGTCTTGGAAAATTAAACGTGAAATTTTTTTTATATGACATTAGATAGAAATTTATAAATACGATACAACTATAATATTTTCATGAAATGATTTGCTCCATCAAATGCCTTTGCATCGTAAGTCATTATACTAGCCACAAACATATGATATACTTTCTTTCGCACCGCGTTGTCGCACGCTCACTTTGAGAGACTCTATAAGTGGGCGTCCATGCCTATAAAGTTTGATAAGAGAGCGAGACACCTTATCTAGATGTCTTTTTGTGCTCTTATATTTGGCGATCATGCTTGAAATCTCCCAAAAAAAGTATAGTCTCTTATATTCAAGATCGGTATCCTAATCAGACAAATAATCTATAAAAATATAATTTAGAAAAATGTTGATCAAATCAGGTAACTCTTTGGCCCGACCTGAAGAAGTTAGGTTAGGTAAGTCTAACTGCAATAACTTCTTAAGGGTCAAGCGTGCTTTGGATACGGAGGGCGATGAGGAGGAAGACATGACCAAAACTTGATGGTACTTCACGGGGTAACGTTTTATTGTCAATTGAAGACGTTGATAGGAAACTCTATCGAACTAAATAAATCAGTCACCCATCCAAGATTGAATACATTGTAACGCTTTCATATTCCTATTTAATTAATGCCCACGTAGAACATCTCCCTATATCTCTCCAAGTATGTTGATCTTACATTTAAATCTCATGACATGAGAAATAAATATAAAATATATATCTGAAGAGAAATGAAGAGTTTACGTGCAAAATAAGAATATGCATTTAAATCGTGAAAATGAAAGTAATACAATATATCTAACCTTGAATTGCCCAACGGGACAATTTGATGATTTCTATGCCTAAAAAGCACATTATATTTATGCTTGGCAACATATAAATTTTCAAATAAGCAACTGATTATCCTACACTTGAAGAAATCCAAACATATAACTAAACATGTGGATTGGGTGCGTCTAATATAATACATTCATCTACAATAAACATTTAAAGGATAATTAACATAAAGGACAGTTAACATTGATGAATAATACAGTTAAAGAAAATAGATGATCAAGTTTATACCAATTAATACATTTCTATCATACACAAACTTGCGACTTAACCTACTGAAATTTGTCATGTACCGTAATGTCTTACAACAGAGCGGGATATGAGGAATTACAAGTTAGACCATGTAATAGTATACTCAGGTAAAGGGAAATGCTTTAGGCAAGATCTGATAAGTTATAAGTAAGCTTCTCCATTCAAATTCAAATTAACATAACTGATTTTAATTAAAATAATATAAAGTACGATAAAATCTATAACATGTAAGATTACATCAATTTACCTCTAAATATCAAATAGATACTAAGCAATACTCAACATAAAGTTACATTTTGAAGTTATATCTATAAGCATGATATAATTTTAAAGCATGACAAAGTCTACAATTTTAAAGTTACCTTTAAGTATCAAATCAATATTAAGTAAAGCATAATAAAGTCTATGAGTTATTTATTGTATATATACAATTTTAAGTTACATCTTAATGTTTATTATTTATACACTATAACACTAATACTAGTTACAAGTTATAACTTAGTTATACTAAAATAAGTTACAACTTAGTTACACTAACACTACGTTACATTCAATAATATAGATACATAATTTAGGGCCTGTTTGGATGCTTGTAAGTTGGCTAAAATGTATTTTTTTACATACCTATGAGTTACAAGATACATTTAATAATATAGTTACAGTACTTACTAAATGTTTAATTTATACTATTTCCTGTGGTGTAGTCCACTTGAACTTTGGATACGCTTTATTTTTTGTATCAAGTCTTAAAATTATAGATCACAGTGGTGTAGCCCACTAACTATGTTACATATTAGACTCGTACATAAACAAATAAATTAATTAATTAATCAAATAAAATAAAAATAAAAAATTACTTGGAAGGAACATCGACTAGGTGTGTGTTGGGGGCGGCGCTACCCAACGTGATGTCATGCGGCTAAGAGAGAGAGAGAGAGAGAGAGAGAGAGAGAGAGAGAGAGAGGTGGGTGCATGGGAGGGGGTTGCTTAGGGAGCTGCTGAAGTAGAGAGAGGGGGTGGGTGCTACCGTAGAGAGAGAGAGAGAGAGAGAGAGAGAGAGAGAGGTAGGTGCGTGGGAGGGGGTTGCTTAGGGAGCTGCCGAAGTAAAGAGAGGGGGTGGGTGCTACCGTAGAGAGAGAGAGAGAGAGGGAGAGAGGGAGAGAGAGGAAAGGAGACGAAGAGAGGCGTACCGGCCGGGAGGGGGGTAGCTAGGGCGAGAGGGGGAGAGAGAGAGATCGATTTGGGGGATTTCTAATGTAAATTCTTAATTTTTCAAAATTTGACTGTCTAGGACGCTGAAGAAAAAAAGTAGTGTTTACGACGGTCCTGGACACTCGACTAGGCAGTCGATTTCAGCATCGACATATTCTACAAATAGTCGACTATTACGGACAGTCGAATCTATTGGTCAAATATCGTTGTTTTTCACATAGTGAAAAAGAAAAACCCTAATTAAGAGTCCTAATTCAATTAAAATAAATTTTGCACAAAATAATAAATTTGGCAAAAAATAAAAAGTATTAAATTAATCATGCTGGATGATTCCTAACATGATTACAAAAGGGCCATATATACTAAACTCTAAAACGAAGAAAATATGTCGAAATTAAAAATTACTAAAAATATAAGCTTTTCCTAAAATCACAATTTTGAACTAGAAGGTAGTGCTTCCTCCCGAAATGGACTGACACGACTTGTTATGGGGGTCGATTGACCCCGGATGGCCCGTTACGTTAAAAATTGATATGACGATACCTAGATTAAAAGTTATGCCTATTTTATGGTTCAGACTTTGAACAACAATTTCTCCATACCTAGAGTGAATTTCTTCGATCTGGATACGACTGAGGCCTAGTTACGCCATGCGCAATGTAGAATTAGTCTCAGATTTGATGGACTACTTCCGCTTCCATTCAAAATTCCTTTGGTCCAATTGTACTAGGAATGCATCTGTAACCCGCTCTATATCAAAATGGCAAATAAAAGTTCATACACAATTTTGAAGGTTTTTAATAGTGAGTATACCCATCTAAATAATTCCTATGGTGTTGCCTACAAGAGTTTTGGATTAGCCTAATTTTTTAGTAAGAAGAAAAATATGAGAGGCCACTTCTCATGCATATATTGGATGTTATTCACACATCCGTAGATGCGCGCACACATATATATGAGTTAGAGAACCCAAATACGAGGGAGCATCTCCACACTACACGAGTTGGGGTGATACATCTATCCGGGTTGTCCATCTAGTGGGCTCTAATTTGGATGATTTATGTTTTTAAAATCACACTCAATAAACAATTCAATATTTTAATGTTAGGTTTTTTTTTTAAATAGTAAAATTTAATACCATTAATTGGACGACTTTAATCATCTGATCTATGTATTTTGTATCATTTTCCATCCACATTAGGGCTAATGAGATCGATGGTCCCAATTTATTAGATATATTTCCAAATGTATCATGAACCAATGGGTTTTGAAAAGTCCATTGCCGACTTTGTATAAAAAGTGGAGGTCAAAGTACCAAAGTTCAGTTAAGGACTTAAACATAATTTTATAATTGACAGGGGGCTAAGGGTAATTTTGAGGATATACAAGGTGATCAGTGTAAACATTCCATTTTATTTTGTATGGATTTGATAAGTAGGGCCTACTAGTTAAAGGTTGGGGAGGTGAGTGTGGTTAGAACTTGGTCATTTTGACTCTGATAACTTTGAAAAGTAGGGTAGCTAAGCTGGAAACGATATTCTTTAATTCGGTTGGTGGAATTGAAAACATCTCTGCCGTACAGGTAGCCATGCAAGGGACGCAGGATGATCGGAACCGTCCATCTTCTCAGTGCTGCTGTGGATGGACGGCAATCCAATTACAGGATTTGATAAGTTTAATGTGAGCCGTTAAATGATTGTGGATTTACCTCTATTTTTCATATGGTTCTGATCCTCCATTCGTTTCTTCGTAGCAAAAAACTCTGGTCCAAACTGGATTGATCTGGACCATCTAAATCACCGACCGCCCTATTAATGGATTATAGTCATCCAATCATACTGATAAGATGATCCTGTCCATAAGATTGGTGGACCCCAAATAGACGGTAAGAAACAAACAACTAGTTAATGGTCCAAAATAAACATACAAAATGGAACAATTTTTGAAAAGTGTGACTTTCGGGCCTTTCCCCATCGTACACTCGGGGCACGATTGGTCTGACAGGAAACAGTACATACATAGACGAATACGGTGAATGCGCGCTCGAGTATGATCCATGACACAGCCTCGAGTATTGTAGAAGTCTTCGATTCAAGTCAAGCGAATGTTTGTTGCAACTGCATATCTGCACGTTACTAACTCAAGCGCCTTGTACATATTTATTTAGTAGAAGAAGTAGAGATCCGAACCGTTCTTCACGTGGGACCCCTGATTATATAATAAATTACCAAAATAAGGCCAGTAAGATGATCAGGTAGGCCACACTTATGTAAATATAAGAAATATTTTAGTTTGAAAATATTTGTAACCTATGTATCCTAATTTGAAGATTAAAATTTCATTTCTACTCAATAAGATGTGGGCCCAGTTTATGAACGTCATAGATCTCCAAAAGGATTCCACTCTGCCACCTTATGTGCACTTTGTGTATGGCGCATGTGAATTCATGATGGAAATGGAATTACCGAGTCTGCTGGGCTTCCCCGCAACATACGCCACATATTTCAAGGACATTTCTACCCACAACAGAACCCAAGAACCCCTGCCCACTAGAGAACCTCTATCTTCGAATATCCACGAAAGTCGAGGGTATTCTCGTCGGAAGGTGGGAGCCACAAAGACCGCGGGAAGCGCCAGTCAGGTCAAAGAAACAGAAGCGGAAGTAAGAAAAAACTGTCAGAGTCTTCTACTCAGTCAACTAAAAACCATTCCACGCTGCCACCACCACCTTCCACGAGGTTGCCTTCTTCTCCTTCACAAAAAAATATCCATACTCTGGCAGACTGCTCATATCCAAACTCATGCGCATATACGATCTACATGTGGAACGAAATGAGACCAATCCAAACCGTTTTAATCTTAATATCGAATATGTCATACGAGAAAATAGATCTATCTAGACGATCAACGGCTCAAAAGGATATACCAAATCAACGGTCTATGATTCGAAATACAACAAGAAAACCATGAATCATACGCACCCAAATCATCTAGAGTGGGGCCCATAATTTTTCAATCTGAATTGGCTACATGTACGGAAATCCAGTATACACACAGCACAATCGCATGCAGACCCCAAAACTCCCACTGAATCCGGATCCTCTGTTGGTCCACGTCACAATTGCATGACGTCAGTATGACCAAGTTGCACTGAGGAGGTGATCAGGTTGCACATTCGTTTTGCCTCTTCTGCGACTCATGAGTTCAAACATTTTTCGCCTCACTGGAGTCCACATGCTGAGATGGTCTCATGATCGGAACCGTTCATAGACTCTAGATTCTATCCTTACATCCGCCACCTTAAGAAAACTAGGCTGATTGAATGATACAGACCATGACTATCTGTAGATGGACTTAAAACGTTAAAAAGAACATTTAATGGGTATCGTTCTTCTCCAGAAATCGAAGGAAAAAATCAGAACTCGGCCTTAAGTTTTAGATGCTAGCTTCTGTTACTAAGAATATAGACGGTTCAAATCATAGGAATGTTTCATCATGTGGGTCCAATTGGGCGACACATTCTGGTACAGTTAATTTCGACAGAGGCAAAACAAGTTATCAATCACATAGTTACAAATCTCATTTATTTCTCCGTCAGAAATTTCTCGTGAGATATCAAAATTTGAGGATTTTTGGGAATACAATGGGAAATATCCCATGAAAATAAGTTACTTAAAAAATATTTATAGTAAACTAACAATTATACACACACACTGCACACACACCATTCTGTGGGGCCACTATGATCTATGCCAGACATTCACACCATTCACTTGGTGGGTCTTCTCTAAGGTGCGTTATGTCACAAAATCCTGCTTCATTTGGAACTAAAGGTGACTCCTTATCCAAGTGAGATACATAATAAATGAATTAAATGTTTGAACCACGAGCCTTATAAGTGATCATGAAGATTTTAATGAGAGTAAATGTAAAGGTATTTATTCTTAGTTGTTTTTTGTGGTTTGTCTTACCTAAGTCATTGATTAGCCTAATTTTTAGTCTCTTGGCCCATTATAGAAGAGTGTATATGATTAATGGGTGTGAATGTTTGACATATATCATGATGGCCCGCAATCTTTACCTAATAGGAATCTCTGTATATACATGTATATGTATATCCATATATTTATAATAGTTGCATGGAAGGTTTCATGTTTAATAGGTTCCACCACAAGTTACACACCACTCAAAGCATAACTTCCAATCTTTTAAATGAATAAGAAATCTAACCCTTCCGATCAGTTGTCTCCACCATTAGAATTATTTATGACAAAAATCAGCCTTACATACTTATCAGGTGGGCCACGACGTAAAAACAATTTCTAATAATTGATAAATAAAAAAAAATATCTTGGTGGGGCTAACCTACTGGACGGTTTGGATTTCTCACTAACATGAAAAATTAGAAGTTATCCACGGTGTTTACCGAATCTATAATCCTAAATTATTTATATAAAACGCGATATTTTAAAATATCGTTAAAATATCTTTTGAGTATTTTCGTTGAAAATATCGTCGATATTTCTCCCACAGATGAAACTCACTCCTCCTTCCTCCCATATTAAAACCACCACCATCACCCCCACCAGGGGGAAAAGAAAAGGAAGACCGGCGCAGGATAACCCCCAACCCGCTAAAATGCGCAGGTATGCACACCTCCCCCCTATCATCGTCCTCCTCCTCCTCACTCTCCTCCCTCTCTCTTTCTCCCAACTGACCGAAACCCAAAAGACCATCATGACCAGAGTCTCAGAATCAATCAATTCTTCAAAATGGGACACCAAAGACTCAGACCCATGCAAATGGTCTGGTGTCAATTGCACCCAAAACACCATCATCACCCGTCTCTCCTTCTCCTCCTTCCAGCTCTCCAATTCTTCATTCCTTCCTCTCCTATGTAATCTCGACACCCTTCAATCCCTCGACCTCTCCAACAATCAGCTGTCTTCAATCCCATCTTCTTTCTTTGCTAACTGCTCCGGCCTCAATCGCTTACAGACTCTAAATTTCAGCAACAATATATTGTCTGGAAATTTGCCTTCTTTTTCTGGGTTCTCTAGTTTAGAGTTCTTGGATTTGTCCGACAATTCGTTTGATGGAAGTATCACCTCTCAGTTTGATGGGATTGTTTCGCTTCGGAGTTTGAATTTGAGTGGGAATTCTTTTGATGGCCCACTTCCTACTCTTCTTGGGAAGGGTATGGCTTTGGAGGAGTTGCAGCTGTCAAAGAATAAGTTCACAGGTCAGATTCTGGATGGTATTTTGGGCTATAGCAATCTTACTCTTCTTGATCTTAGCATGAACAATCTTACTGGGCCTGTTCCCGATCGGATTGGAGAGCTTTCCAAGTTGGAAACTCTTATTCTTTCTGCGAATTCGTTGAGCAGTGGAATCCCGCATAATCTGTCGAGGATTGGGACGCTGTCACGGTTTGCCGCGAATCAGAATAACCTTTCGGGGAGTATTCCTGCTGGAATTTCGAATCATGTGACCAGTTTGGACCTTAGTTATAATATGCTAAATGGGTCGATCCCGTCAGACTTTCTATCGCCTCAGAATTTGGCATTTGTCGATCTATCGAATAATTGGCTAGAAGGGCCAATCCCTGTGGACATGTCCCTGAAGTTGTTCCGCTTGCGATTGGGCGGGAATAAACTAAATGGGTCCATCCCGCCTTCGATTGGGAACCTCTCGGGTTTGATGTATTTTGAGGTGGATGTCAATAGATTGAGTGGGGAGATTCCGCCAGACCTGGCAAAGTGTCAGAAACTGACTCTCTTGAGTCTCGCTTATAATAATTTTCAAGGTTCGTTGCCGAAAGGGTTGGGCAATCTCTCTGACCTGGTAGTTTTAAAGCTCGACGGGAACCAACTCAGTGGAGAAATCCCCACTGAATTCTCCCAATTGAGGAACTTGTCTACCATGAGTCTTAGCAGGAATTCACTTTCAGGTGTGATACCTCCGGGGATTACTAGATTGCTGAAGCTCTCGAATTTGAACTTAGAAGGCAACCGATTCAGCGGTTCAATACCTGATGGGTTTGTCGACTTGAAATTGCTGTTAGAAGTTCGGTTAGGAAATAACCAACTAGCTGGGAGCATTCCGAGAATGCCGGTCAGCTTGCAGATAGCCCTCAACCTCAGCAGCAATCAATTTGAGGGAACTATACCTTCAAGCCTCGCAGAATTGCTGAACTTAGAGGTTTTAGATCTCTCGAACAATCAGTTCTCAGGTCCGATTCCAAATTTCTTCCTCGGATTGACGAGCCTGACCCAGTTGGATCTTTCCAATAACCAGCTTTCGGGAGCCATTCCACCGTTCCGGTCCAGCCTCAATGTCAATATCACTGGAAATAAGAATCTTGTAAACATCACGAATCCCCCTGTTGCTTCGACTAGGAAAAGAAAAAATTTTGCTGCTTTGGTAATTGTCATGGCAGTTGTTGGTGCGGTTGTTGCTATAGTTGTTGTTGCTGTGGTGTTCATAGTCTCGCGACGGTTATATCGGGTTGATGATGAAATTCAAGAATTGGAAGAGCCTGTACCGCAGGTAATCGACGGCCATCTAATCACTGCAGATAACATTCACCTGCTCCAGTATTGACTTCACCAAAGCCATTGAAGCAGCTGGGAGTCCTGCAAACATAATGTTCAAGAGCAGGTTCTCCACTTACTACAAGGCCATCATGCCTAGCGGAATGAGCTACTGCATCAAGAAGCTTAATTGGAGCGACAAGATATTTCAGTTGGGGAGCCATGAGCGGTTCGGACAAGAGCTAGAGGCCCTTGGGAGGCTCAACAATTCAAGAATCATGACCCCTCTGGCCTATGTTTTGACGGCCGATAGCGCATATCTGTTCTATGAACATGCACATAAGGGAACCGTCTTCAATTTCCTTCACAAAAATTTGGAAGGTGCCCTGGATTGGCAGTCTCGGTACAACATTGCGCTTGGAGTAGCTCAAGGACTAGCTTTTCTACATGGGTGCGGGGACCCAATTCTACTCCTCGACCTTTCAACAAAGACCATTGTTTTGAAATCACAGAACGAGCCTCAGATAGCTGACATCGAGCTTTGCAAGGTCATCGATCCTTCAAAGAGTACTGGGAGCCTTTCTACGGTGGCTGGCTCCGTTGGGTACATCCCTCCAGGTGAGATAACTATTCTACACTACATTTATAGTCGTTTAATGTCGTTTCTTCTTTGCTTGTTTTGCATGATCTGATGATAATCTCGAATAGTCTAGTCTGAGTACACTACTGTATTACTTCATAATCACAGCATTTCAGGTGCACCCATGCTGCTCTTCGTTGTGCTTAGTAGCACAACGTTGTCCTTCTTTCTTGGTCCGACAATCATATAGAATTTTCAGGACATGCATTTGCTGACCATGCCAAATTATTTTCCTGCTTCCTAATATTTGACAACTGTATAATGTTTTAAAGATAGCTGTTCTTTGCAAATCCTGCAATATTGAACTATAAGGCTGGCCTAAGAGAACGTTTGCATGTACCCCAGAATGAGAATTGGATTAAACATGGTCTGTCCCATATATGTTTTAAAAGCTGCGGCATTTGGTGGATCCTACAAAATGGTGTTGGTGGGATATGCTACACGCTCATAATTACCAAATCTGCCCCAAAATTAGACTGTAGTATGATAGGTCAGACCTGTTATTGTTCAATTCTCGATCAGAGCAGTGGTGGCATCCTCCCATCCACATTTGTTGGTCACCCCAAACAGCCCCTAAACCAATACAAATTTAGATCTAACTAAACATGATGATGAGTGCTTGAATCTAAACATGTATAGATATCACAAACGCACAATCATAAGAAAATAGTAGTAAGTGATTAACATTTGTTGCACTAAACAAATAAGTCATCAAAGGGATTGATAGCTCATATGCACTTTGTAGCTCTATCCTCTCTCTGGTGTGTGTTTGGATGCACTATTGAATTGAAATGCGAATATTTGTTTGATAAAATGGGAAAATCCAATTGTAATTTCTTTCCTTAGCATTCATATTCAGGACTTGGGCTCCAAATATCAATTATGTTACACTTGGGATGGACTTGAAAGAAGTGTAACTGGATTTTGAGGGTATTCCTCATAATGAATTCTAGGAAATATCATTAATTTCAGTCATCCCACTTGATTAAACTAATTGTTGGAGATTCAATTTACTTGTGCACCAAAACCGAAGTTAGCAAAATGGCAAATCATACGGGAAATGTTCGTGTTTAATTCAGTCTGGATTATAAAAAATACAGTCAGAAAAAAGGAAATGTAAAAAATTCGGAGAATGAAAAATTGGGCAATAAATACAGGTTGGACTAAAAAAAGTGAATAAACAGTGATATGAGTGCATATATGCCTGTATGTATTATATATAAATAAGGTTTAAGTATAAGTCTTTAATTAAAATAATTAAAATGCATATATGTATGAACAATAATGTATATAAATGGTCGAATGGTGTTCTTGACCTCTCTGAAATCTTTCCTTTTGAAGTAATCCTCATATAAATTAGTCTGTCTCTATTTCAAAAAATTAATCTTATACACAATTTTATCAATGGGTGTTGACCACCAATTTCTAGTTTTTAGATTTTCCCCAAAAGTTTTTTTTAATAAAATGTTTTCTTTTTTGAAAAAAATTGTGTTTAATTCCGTTTGTCCAAAAAAAATTATTAATATTATTATTATTGTTATTGTTATCATTATCACTATTGTCATTGTTATTGTTATTATTTGCCTATCTTCCAAAATCTACAGTTTTCTAAATGTTTGATCAATCATACGAGTTTTTGTTTTAAAAATATGGAGTTTAACACAGTTTTGCTAACTAGGACCCAAATACCACCTTGACAATTGTCTACATGATAGGTCCATACTGCACATTCGCATGTTGATTGATATTGAGCTTCTTGTTCTATGGTTGCAGAGTATGCATACACAATGAGGGTGACGATGGCTGGCAATGTCTACAGTTTTGGGGTTGTCTTATTGGAACTGGTGACGGGAAAGCCATCAGTCAGCGAAGGAACTGAATTAGCCAAGTTGGTACAGAGCAATTCAGCTCGGAACAATGCATGGGAGCAGATTCTTGATTCTACCATTAGTAAAACATCACTGGCAGTACGAAGTCAGATGCTCTCTATCCTGAAAATTGCTCAGGCTTGCGTCAGCATCTCACCCGAGGCAAGGCCCAAGATGAAGAATGTGGTGAGGATGCTGCTTAACGCCCGATAAGGCCTAGTTTGGTGAGGGTGATTTACACATACAAGAGAAAACAAAAGGTATCAGTTTTGTACAGGGAATATGAATTTGGTTTTTTTTTTTTTTTTTTTTTTTTCTTTTCTTTTCTCTTCTCGGTTGCTATAGTGGTATTGGGTGCTTTTCTTTTTTCAGAAATGGGTTTTAAGTTATACTTCAATATATTGTAAAAACAAGCTATTTCTCTTTAGACAGTGAATGTACCTTATAACCTGCTCTATATATTTTTCTAAGCAATCATTTATAACTGTGTTTCAATTCACAGCTAAATTGAATTGCGAATAGTCAGTTTAATCAAGAGGTATTGTATTGAGTTAATAATATTTCTTATTGTTTGATTACAAGGGTACTTTCCGAACAAAGCGGTCATCAAATGCAAGTACCATGGGCTATAATTTATATGGGTGCAAATGGGTTAGGTCAGGTTGGGTAGGTTCTGAGGGTCGCCCCAGACCTGACCTATGTAAGAATTGGGTTAGAATATTGGACCCAGAACCAACCCATTTATTTAACGGGTCGGGTCTGGATGTAAGACCTGGACCCAATCCATTTATCACATGAGTTGGTTCTAAGTCATGTTTAGACATTACAATTGAGTTTTCATACAATTAGTATTCAAAACCATTCATTTAGAGGTAGTTATCATTACTCATGGTAAAGAATAATATAGCGAACATTCCAAATTCAACAGGTAAAATCAGATGGCTAAGGTAGTCAAGTGATAGTGATCTTTGGGATGTTCTCCATCAATGATAGGGCCTGCAATTTTTGCATGGTCAAAATTGTCAGAAGTCATGGATGGGTAACCATGTTTTAGAAAAAGGAGGGAATCATTGTTGTAATCTTAGACTAAAATGAATAAATAAAACTACTTAAAAAGTACTTTTTCTTGGATTTGGGTCAGGTTTGGGTCGAACCCAGTTTCATATTGGCCTAAATTGGACACATTTAAAAACTATGTCCAGGTCGGGTTGGATAGGATTGATTTTAAGAAGATTCAAACCTGACCCATTTAGTAATTTGGGTTGGACTTTTGGACCCAACCTGCCCCATGCGTCTAAAGTTTGGCTTCAGACTCGGTAATTGTCAGATTGGATCCAATGGCCCCTTGGGTCAACCAAACCCACTTGCATCCTTAAACTTACATGAGAAAAAACTAATCAATGAAAGATCAACGTATGGATTTTTGTTGGCACTATGACGAAAATGGGGAAAAGGGCCAATGTTGTAAACAGAACTAGTCATTGTCATCAAATCTGTTGACGAACCAGTTGGGTCCAATGAGTCTAATGTTGTACAGGGATCCTACAGAATGCCTGAAACAACTTCGTGGGTATGGTTGATTTGGAGCATGGTGGAATCATACGATCCTATCTATATAGCATGTGCATATCTGGTAGTATTTCTGTTTAAGTGGATTATTAGGTTTGTAACATAGAGTGGTTGTTGTGTTTTCTTTCTTAGCCATCCGTTTTTTTGGGATATATGGTTAGGCCTTTCCCATATGGGAGATGTTAGTGGTGGGCGTGGGCCAGTTGCGCCCATTTCTGGGCTACTGTGATTTAGCCGCGACCTCTGGGACCCAGTGATGTGGGTTGAACCCTGATCGTGGGCCAACCTTGATGAATGCATTGTATATCTATGCTGTCTCTCCGTTTTACTGGATCATTTTATGGCATGGGCTCAAGAATGAAGCAGATCCAAATCTCAGGTGGACCATACCACAAGAAACAGTGGTGAATGACCATTAGAAACCTTGTGGGCCACAAAAGTTTTCGATCAAGCCAATATTTGTGTTTTTCCTTCATCCAGGTCCGCATGACCTTATCAACAGGTTGGATGGCAAATAAACATTATGGTAGACCTTAGGGAGTATATAATGGTGGGTGCTCAGTGACCACTGTTTCTTGTGGTGTGGTCCACCTGAGAGTTGTATCTACTTCATTTTTGGGCTCATGCCCTAAAATGAGTTGGCAAAACCACCGCATAGATATACAATGTATACATTAAGGTGGGCCCCACAATTAGGGTCTCACCCACATTGCTGGATCTCGGGTCGGAGCTAGGCCACATCCCTAATTGGTGGTCTTATATGTTTTTCTTCTGAGTTCCTTCCGGACTCTTTTGAATGAACCCTAGCTCATCCAAACTCCTCCCATATCTCTCGATCATTTTGATATAAGGGAGGGGTATTCCCTCATAAAAGCATTGCAAATTAACGAGAGAGATTATAGAGAAAAAATATGGACGAAATTATAACGTCCATCTAGTCCATATCAGGACAATCTAAGCGAACCTAATCTGGGGACCATTTCAACTCTAAAATTAGAGGGGAGATAAGATCATCTCTACTCCCATAGTGGTTAGGCAGACCTGAGGATATTCGTCGTCCATCTTCGACTTTGTGCAAAGGTTCCAAAATTGTGTAGACCATCAAATCTTGCAGCCCACCCATTCAGGCCGTCTTTCAATGCTATCAAGGAGACATTAGACAAATCTCCACTCTATGTATAAAAAATAAAAATAAAAATCACATTAAAGTAAGTTCATATCTAAATTCAAATTTCTATTATTTTAATGTCTTTTTATTGAATTAATATATTAATTTTCTTCCTATCCTTTTCTTAGCAAAACTTAAATCATTACATTGAACCACTTATTAGAGAGATTGAGGTGAAATGTTTGTGGTTTTTGCATGAATGTGTAGATTAGGTAAAAATTAAAAGGAAATCGAATAAGAGAGGAAACAAAATGATGATGAAAATGAGAGAAAAAATGGAGATTTTGTTGTCAGACATCACCTCCAGCTCTGACAATGGTAGCAACAACTGCCTCAAGTTGTCGAAAAAGCAATGGTAGCCCGGCCCCCTCAATTTCTTTTTCTCATTTCTAGCTGAGGACCGTTGTCGGCCGACCTTGGTAACAATAGCCATGGCCGCCACAACTGTGTTAACCTAACTAATAAGCCAAAAGCCTTAGGATTGATGAAATGAGTCAAGCTAGGCTCTTTAAATCATTGGGATCGTAACATTCTACCACGCTCCACAACTGGTGGCCTCAACGACCTACACTGTTGTGGAACTCACTTTGACTTCTTTTCCAAGTACCATTTTCCAAGGCATAACAGTTGCACTCTATCATCCAAGTAGCCCTTTCCAATTAGCGGCTGCACTCTGGTTGTCTAGGTAGCCCTTTCTAGGTTGTGGGGAATTTCACTTTGGTCCAGGTTCTCTTTTCCACAAGTCACCCCTTCTATGACTCAAACACAAGACTTGGTGTTGGTTTCAATACCAATTGTTAAGAACCTAACTAATAAGCCAAAAGCCCTAGGACTTATGAAACGCGTCAATTTAAGCTATTTAAACTGTTGGGATTATAACAAAATGAAAGCCATGACAACAATGTTGGATAGAACACCTATTTGTAAACACTGTTGCTTGCAATATCAAAATTGCCTTGCTCTCGCTCTCTATCTGTCACCCTCATTTGTGGATCACCACCAACATAGGCAACCATGGTTGCCGCCCATTGCATCTTGACATTCTATGGCCCCTGTGGCCATCAACGTAGCAAGTGGCAACCATGTCCCTTTCTCTATTATTTCTTTCTCTCAATCTCTTTCCCATTCCCTCTTTCTCTTTCTTTGATCTCTCTCTTTGTCTTCTCTTCCATGATGTCAATTGCTATACACATCTGAGGCAGTAATAATGGCAGAATGACACATTATTAAAAAAAAAAAAAAAATTTGAGGGAGGGGGAGATAGAGAAGGAGAAGGAAGAATGGGGGTGAGAGAGGGGTTTCTAATGAAACCCTAGAAGAAGAAGAGAAGAAATTCGGTTTGGGTTAATGGGCCTACCATTGATAGAATGGACTTGACACATTTTGGGCCAAAATAGTCACATTTTTCTTACCATTTTGAGTCCAACACTATGGAAGATTGTGGGCCCACCTAGTGAAATGCATATATAACACTAATCACTCTATAATTGTTTTCTATAGTTTTTTTTTGTTAATTTAGTGGAGCCAAATATCGGCTCGAGCCCATTAACTCTTAATGTAAGCTTTAAATGATTTTTGTGGTATCATTTGTCATGCCCCGAAATTCGGAACTTGAGTATGGTCGCCCTAATCTCGAAATTTAGAGTGTGAACTAATTTTTCATGCATTCATTTATCTCATTAATATTTAAATCATCATTCATCCAAACCAAATCATAATTAAATCATCCAAAGCACAATAATTAAAATTCAAATTGTAACTTAAACTCCAAATATCCAAAATTTAAATTTACTACAACTACTAGGTCCTTACACCATTATTTCATTACAAGCTTTTAAATAGTAATATTATAAACTAAACAATAAAGCTTAATAAAAGTAACCATTTAGGTATTTTGAATCTCCAGCATCTCTCTCATCCTGAAAACCTACAAGTGTTATTATTATGGTGAGCTAAAAGTCTAGTGAGATGATATCCACCACAAGTTTGAAACAGATATGATGGGGGCAAACAAACAATGATTCAATGCTCTACAAGATAAAGTAGAAGGTTGTCATGAATTTGAAATAGATACAATAGAGAGTGGTAAAACATATAACGAGATGCAATGTCATAATATAATATTCACAAAATAAGTATATGATGTTATAATGCATGAATAATCAATGCATGCAATGCAATTCATTTTGGAGATGATCTTCCAGATAACTTACGCTCGAGTGTCCTATTGAAAATCAATCATTCTTACCATATAGGCCAAGGAAACCCCACTCAAATATCCCACCGACAAATATCCTCCCAATCGAATTTCCTATTGGAAACATATCTTCAATTATCCATTCCATGTAGGTCAAGAGAACCTTCGTTGGAATATCCTATCGGATACATATCTTCAATCATTCTTTCCATATAAATCAAGGAAATCCTCTCTCGAGTGTCTCACTAGAATCCATAGATCATATAATTTAATTTTAATGCAATCCTTGATGAGACAAGCAATACATTCATTAAACAATTCATGATTTCAATACAATTCATGCATTCCAAGCATACAAGTTCAAGCACTTACAATTATAATGCATATAAACATAAGAATCAATTGTGTAACATAAAGTACACATGTTAGTATGCATTTACGAATCATGAAAACATGTAAGATGCAAGTGCAAATGACTCATGCGGTGCTGGTGGACAAGGGTTTTTAAGCTCTAACCCTGTTTGGTTGGTGGGTTCGACGTTCGAATCGCTTTCACTCATTGCTGCTCGCGGTCACTGAAAATCTCATGAAACACATAATTTCTTACTTTCTACAACCTCATTGAAATCCTATTTGGATTCTAAGTTGCATTGTCAAAGCTTGGATGGTCTGGATTGATTTCATAAGCACAGGTTTTTAAAGCTCTTTGTATGGTATTAGTTGGTCCGACAAGAATAAAAATGTTTTGAAGATCTTTTGTTTCTTTAATCTGGACGAGCAATGGTATTGGCCTGAACTTAAAAAAGGTACATCATGTAAGATGTACATGCAATTGCCGACTTCTTTTTAAACTTAAAAATTATAGATTCTCTAATATTCTTCTGAACAATTTGGTATTTTCAGAATTAGGTTAAGACCTATCCAAATATAAGAATTAAATCAAAGGATTCATCATGGATCGTACTTATGGTCACTGATTGATTTTCGAGTGAGTTATCTAGCAGATAGGATGTGAAATCCGATGGACAATAGATCTTGTGTGTCAGGTTCTAAAATTGGTCATGTATGACTCAATTAGACTGACTAAGTATTGTATGAAATTTCATTATAATTGGGTTTCTAGAGATAGGTTTTGTAGAGTTTGGTGTCAGGTATGTACATATCCATAATGGAATACTTAAGATAGTCAATGACATGTTTATAGCTATTGAAATCAAACTTAAACCATTTAAATTACTCCTTAATGCATTAAAATTAAGATGATAGGTTTAAAATTAAAGATGATCTAATGGAAACGGCTAAGATAGACTATTTGTCTATTTTATGATGATGTAGGGGTCCGAATTACAATCAAACAAGTGGATAGCTTAATCCATGAAGGGTCTCCTCAACAATTTAAATTAACGATAAATCAAGTATATAATGATACATAAGCTTGAGATTCCTAGAAGTGAATATATATATATATATATATATATATATATATATATATATATATATATATATATATATATATATATATATCGAAGCAAGGTTCCTAGATGGAGATTCTGATGGTAGGTTAGGAAAATACATGGGTAACGAGTAAGATGATCGGGCCAGATCTTCAAATATATATATATATATATATATATATATATATATATATATATATATATATATATATATATACAAGTAGATATGAAGATCTTGTAGTTAATTTAGTATGATCGGGTGGTTCAAAATCAAAGTGGACGATCAAATATCTTCACCTAATAATGATGAGTCACTTCAGTAGTTGGTTTGATGAACAATTGAGTATGTGATAATATATGAGGGTCTGAAGTTTAGTATAGTGTGTATATAAGTATGTGTATGTACAAGTGTATCTATATAGATTTATTAAGACAATCTAAGGGCTAAAATACATACATGAGAAAGTATTCGTGTATAAAAAAATTTAGGTTGTTACACTATTAATAAATCATTTTTTATGCTATAATCTGTGGACCATCCTACGTTATTCTTGAGTATCTGGACAACGCATATGGGCCCCACATTTATGCTCAGATCAAGATAAGCATAAGTAAAAATCCAAGACTCTTATTAGATAAAGATCAAGTGTATCTTTAAAGGATCATTAATTACTAATTTACAAGCTAATTTAGATTAAGTATTGAGAAACAACTTGAAATTTTTTAATGAGATCTAAATGATGGTGTAGTCCACTTTGTTATTAATTGTCCAAATTTTCTTTGAAAATGATGATTGATATATCAATTAATATAGAAAGTATAAAAATAATAAAATTTTTAATTAAATTACCATATTTATAGATATTGATATTTGTATTCATATCCATATAAGTGATAATAATTGGTGGCCCATACACTTTGGTAGTCGATGACCAAAATTTGTAAACCTACGTGTTCATTGATAACAAATTACACGTGTGTGCAAATCCCTACTAAATGATAATTTAATTGCTATTGATTGTGGATCTACAAGTGATTGGAATCATCATTAACTATGATGATCGGATCCATTTTCAACTGAGATAATTAACAATGATGATCGAAGCCATTGTTGATGGTAATAATTAATGGTGATGTTTGGTGTTGGTATGCTAGATTAGCATTATTTGTAGTAATTCTTATGATATTTCTTGTGATATTGTGATTGGCTTAATGTACTTAGATTAATGTCCCTTCCATCATTAGAACTATGAGAACATAATGCTAGTTTATCCTTATATTAAGATTGTGCATACCCTATGTGGGAGCTCGTTTCCACCACCAAATGATGTATGTACCCCATAATCAAGGGTTGCATAAACTATATAAATAGATTGTTATAGAAATATCTTATTAATATTACTTTAGAGAACTTGATTGATCTACATCGCCCATTCAAATATGTAGACTTTCAAATCTCATCTAAGATAAATTTGTTACTTTTATAACTTAAAATTTTTTCATAACAAATATAAATGCTAATAATTTATGCCAATATCTTAATTATAGCTAACTAGTGATTTTTTTTAATATCTTGAGATGATCATAAAAATATTAATTGCTTAATAACTCAAAGAGTCAAATTTAATGACGATAACTATGAAATATTTGTCTTATGCTGTAAAATACCTTTTAGAAGAGGATGACATTTCACATACTTTAGATGTGGTTTAAAAGGAATTTATTTTAATTATTTAAAGTTACGATGAAATATAAATAAGTGGCTTAAGTAGAATCATTCAATCTGAAATTTTTTATATGTATCATAAACAAGGGGTTCATACCTACTTATGAAGTGCATGACATTGCTAAGAAAAATTGGGATACACTGACTACACCGACTAATACCTATGCTTATAAATTAGATGTACAAGTTAGAATAATAGAACTGGAGTTTTATGAATATATAATGTCAGTCGGTTACTCTATTAAGGATCATACTACAAAAATGAGGCAAATGATAGGTGCCTTTAAGAAAGTTGAGTGCAAATTACTAAGAATTAGAAGATTACCACTATGCACCGTTCCTTACCCGAGTTATGAGCCCCAATCCAAAGGATTTTAAACCACAATGATTTGATTACTATATTCAAAGACTTTTATGGCCACTTAGTATGTAAGGTTGAAATGAATGCAATTCAGTTAAGTAAAGACAAAACTCTAGTAGCAAAAATCCATAAGTAAAAGGATAGTAGGAGATAATCAAAAGCTCGTCAGAAGGAGAAGAAGTATAACTAAGAATAAAAGTCTGCAACATCATATTTTATTTCAAGAAGAAAAAAATAAAAAAAATAAACGTAAAAAGCATCTAACATGGCCTGCTTCATCTGTGAAAACTCCAACCACTAATTTGTTAGTACGTCAATAAAAATATAGTAATTCCTAAATTACTTGATACTTTATTTGTATTTGTTTATTATGATATTATTTTCATTAATACTCTATTTAATAAATGAATTTTGGATTCAAGTGAAATAAAGAATGTGATACAAGATCGTTGATGATTTGAAAAATTATGACTTGTCGTTACAAGGAGATACAAAGTATTATGAAAAATAGTATCATTGAAGACATGCTAGTGATAGCATTTATCATTTCCATATGTGCATAGGGCAAATGATAATCTTATGTGATACTTTTTATGCGTCAAATATGCTCAGAGTTTGATTTTTATTTCTACGTTGTTAGTAGATTATTTTTACATTTATTTTTTGGTATTAATATTTTTTAGTGTGTATAAATTTTTACACCCAGATCCATAGCTCAAGTGATAAACTAAGATAGCCTCATTTCAACATTGAGGTTATGGTATCGATTCCCAAAGTGGGGTTCGCTAACATTGCAGTGTGACTAATAGGGGTGGGTGGGTGTACTAATAATGGGGTGCGTGTATTATGTTACGAAAATAGAATATAGAGTAGATCAATCCGAATATGTATGCATAAAAGTATTTACCTTAAGGAAGAATCTTAGAATCCTGTATGTTTTTCTGGATTTAAAAAAGTGTTAATTTTAAAGAATAAGAATCTTATGATAATAACATCATCTTTGTATAAGGTAATTTATTATTACATTTATTTATTTTTAACGTAAATAATGATGATGCACCACTTGCTTTATTTGCTGTCTTAAATCGATTGTATCTAAATCAATAAAATGACCCATAAAGTTAAGACACATTGGAAAGAACAATATAATAAAAGTTGTTCAATCTAGTCTATTATATTCTCCATTCAAAGTTGATTTGTCGTTTTATAAATATTGTGTCTGAAAAAAAAAATTTAAGTAACATTTTTTCCATTGCGGTTAGATCTAAGGGTCTATTAGAGATAATCATTCAAGTATCTATAGATCACTAAATATACATATTAGGAATAAATGTCGATACTTCTTCATTTTTATTGACGATTATTCGCACTATGGATATGCGTATCTTATCTTACACAAATTTAAGACTTTTGACCATTTTCTCAATTATAAAGTTGAAATAATGAATTAACTAGAGAAAAATGTTAAAATCTTCAAATTTAATAAAGGTGGCAAATATACACTTAAAATATTCAAATCATACTATGAAAGTGTTCACATCGTCTAGCAGGACACAATGATTTATAGTTATCGACAAAATGAAGTTGCAAAGAGAAGGAACAAGATATTGGACATAGTTAAATCAGTAATGACACATACTAATCTCTCTACCACACTCTTAATAATCCATTCTAAATACGTTTTCAAGACCCCATATGAGATGTGGATTAAGAGAATTTCTTCTCTGACTGATCTATGCCATTGAAGATCTTTGAGATATATTTTTTTGCTCACTCATCATAAATGTGAACTTGATATTAAAACTATTGAGTTCGTAATCATTAATCTCCCATACACTAAAAGAAGTACATTCTAGTTCATTAAGATCACGAAGGATAAACTGAATAAAATTTCAAAACATGTTCTTCGTTAAAAACAAATACTCCAATTGAAAGAAACGGGAAGTTGAGATAAAAAATTTTGAAATATTAAATTATTTTAAAAAAATAAGAAATCCGTTTCTCATAATAGAGATGCTTTTATAGTTTGTAAGGATAGTGGGAGTATACCTCAAAAGGCTCATGAATTTTGTTGAAGTGGAAGATGATGATTTTTTTTAAAAACACTTTCATATCAAGTTTAAATCATACTTTTATATTGTAGTTGATGATGATGAACCTGATTCTTATCAGAATGCATTATTGTGTTTCAAATTCAACTAATTGAATAATCGTCATGGACGAAGAAATCATCTTCATAAAAAAGAATAAAAGAAATCGTAAATTTGCCTCCAAATCATAAAGTTATAAGCAATAAATAGGTACTCAAAATGTAAAAAATTCAAATGGTATAATGGACAAGTATAAAGTATTATTAATTGCTAAAAATTTTACATAAAAAAACAGTATAAAAGAATATTTTTTTATACCTATTATAACATTCTACTTAATTCGCATGAATGTGTCTAATGTCACAAATTTAAACTTAGAGTTGTATTTAACAAAAATAAAAAATAAAATCTTAAATGATAATTTGGGTGAAAACATATACATGCAACAACCCATGGAATGTGTAGACAAAATGAACCCAAAGAAAATTTATAAACTTAAAATCTATCTTTAGGCTTAAATAATCTTCAAGGTAGTGGTATATAAGCTTTCACTTAATCATTGTCATCTTTGGCTTCATAAGGATTCATGTAAATCATTGTGTATATGTGAAGCAGTTTGGACGATCTTTTCTAATACTGTCTCTAAATGTAGACAATATCCTGATTGCTGGTAATGATATGCAATCATTGATAGTAGCTAAAAATTGATTTTTCTTGGACTTTAAAATAAAAAAATTTAATAAGACCAATTTATTCTCAAGGTAAAAATAATCATGGACAGCTTTAGAAAATTCTTGGGCTTGTCTAAAACTACTTACATATAGAAATTCTTAAAGTAATTTATGATAAAAAATTCATAAGTTGTTGAAACTCCTATGGAAAAAAATTACTAAGCTAAATAAGAAGTTGTGTCATCAAATAGAAGTTAAAAAATCAATTATATCCTTTGTACCTTATGCAAGTGCAGTAGGTAACTTAATGTATGTCCGGCTTTGCATTAAACCAAATATTTATTACAAAGTTGGCATAGTTAGCTACTATCAAAGTAATCCCAGACAATCTCATTAGTAAGTCATCAAATGTATACTCTATTATCTTGAAGGGACGAGGTTACGATGCTACATTATGAAGACACAAATATTAAGCTTAAAGGACATTTTGATGCCTCATGAAGTAATGACACTAATGAGGAAAAGTCTACTCCTAACTATGTTTGCTCAAAGGATGAGTTATCTCATGGTCAAGTAAGAAACAGACATCTACAACCTTTCATTTATGAAAGCTAAGTGTATTGTGTACGTTGTGCTACTATCCAAGACTCTATATGGTTTCAGAGATTCTTATATGCTATGGGTATTGTATTGCACATTTATGAGCTTATATCTTTAATGATAGATAACACATTTGTCATTGATTTGGGAAAGGAAAACTAATACTATCAATAGTCCAAGCATGTTCAGTTTAAGTATCATTACATTTGTGATCATGTGATAGATAAAAATGTCATCATTAGCTACATCTCCATCAAAGTGATGTTGGTGGATCCTATAGAAAAGCCTATAGTTAGGAACCATTTTTGAGTTCATGTCAAGCAAATGGAATTGAGAAGAGTTTAAATGATATAGTTATATACTGTACATTTTGTCTTTCATTAATGAATAATTTTTCCTTTTATTTAGTATGGAACACTATTATTGATTAAGTATGTAGATCATCAGCATTGAAATCACGTGTGATTTCTACCTTTGTCGGCAGCTAGTACTGACTCATGCAAATACACCAATCTGCATGTACAAGAGAGATACAATCGGGATGATGTTCAAACATTAAGATGTGAATTGTCTTCTATTATGAAGAATAGAGGAATGATGATATGAGTAATAAAACATTATATCTACCTTCAACCCTAAAGGATTGAAGATGAGACTGATCAAATTCAAAATAACATGATTGCTCTATTATCTTTTAAGTGATTAGTGTTATTACCCGATTAAAAGACATGTGAGAATATGAGATGAGTCATATGTCATGTGTAATGACTTGTGTATTGTAGACCCGATATATGCCTAGTATTTGCCTACTTTATGACGTAGATTGTAGTCATATATACAACTTGTTACGTACAAATTATTTTAATTCGATCTATCATCATAACGTGAGAATAACCGATCATGTAGGTGACTTTGTGTTCTTAGCTACCCTCTTATGTATATGAGGATGAGATTGAGTATATTTACTTTAGTGTATAATAACGAAAGGTCCTTAGATTGGCCAGATTCAATTACACTAAGAAAGTGGCTTGACAGATTCCAAATTACATATTTACATAGGGAAAATCCCATAATAGTTACTCCATAATTAATATTCACTTAAAGACTTATCCACTAATAGTATTGATTTTATATAGATTTTACAAACAATGTTTTCTTTAAAAGTATATATATTATGATATTATTTTAAAAATATCAAATCGACCTTTGCAAAAAATAAGTTTTTATAATAACTTAATAAGTTCAATAAGTGCATATGTTAGTCAGGTATTCTAGATTAGGAGTTATCTAGTGTATTTATGAGAACTAAGACGAGTATTATAAAGCATAAATTCTTAAGTGCTAATTAGGTGATCACTTAGTACTGAAACACCTATGAAAAAATAAGTGCATTCTAATTAGTCCAATGCCTATGATTCTTATCATTGTGGTTTTTTATTTTAGCTGTGGTGAGACAAGTTAAATGAACATTCTATATTATGCCCATCTCACAATGTGATTGAGTGAGAAATGTTGGATGTACGGGCAACCATTAGTGAAGTGGGTACCACATGTTTTTCTACCGACTTTCTTTCTTCAAGACTTCATTTTTCTCTTTCTCTTTTGAACTTTAAGTTTGAAAGATGAAAGAATACAGAAAAGAGATTAAATGAGATAATGTTAAGTCCTAACTTATCCAACTCCTCCCATATCTCCAAATTCTCCATTTATGGGGGATCCTCTCGTAAAAGCATTGCTTCGGAGAAAGATTTAAAAGAGAATATGAAGAAAATTATAGTGTTTATCTGGCCAGCCTTAAGACAATCTAAGTTATTGATCATCATTCGGGGCACATTTCAACCTTAAAAGATATGATAAAATCTTCTCTGCTTCCCTAATGGTTAGGCAGAACTTTAGACATTAATCATCCATATTCGATTTTGTACAGAAGTCCCAAAATCGTGTGGACCTACCCATCTAAGCTATCTTTCAATCAGTGCATTAATTATTCAAAGTTGATCTTATTATTTCAATAGTTAGGTCATCGAAGCATGGGGCTTACAAGAGACTTGAAAATCCAAACTTATTAAACTCATGGGCTTGTTTAATGATCCTAGTAAATTTTAGTGTTATAATTTTTTTTTGAAAACTTCGATCCATCCATTTATCTATATGACCATTCATTTATCTATCCATGCATTTATAGGATCATTCAACCATTAGATCATTTAATCAACCATGTAATTAATTATCAAACCATTAGATTATCTATTCATACATATACTTATCCATCCGTCCATTCATTTATGTATCTAACCATTCATCCAATCATTATTTATCAAATCCATCCATCCATTAAGTTATTCATCCATTTATTGAATCATCCATCAATCTATCTATTAAATTTTCTATCCATCTAGTAATCTAACAATTTACACATTCATTCATCCATTAAATTAACCATTTATCCAACTGTTTAAATTTCATTCCAACCGTTAAATGTAGTATCATATATTCATCGTATCAAATATACACTTGTATGTCTCACATCTACATACGAGATCCCACACGTACACCTAACATGTACATCACACATTTCATACACACACTGCACATTTTATACACATACCATGCACACTATACACATGTATACACATTCTACACGCGTACACACTAAGTACACAAGCACATTTTTTATGCAACATACTTCACACATGTGCACCACTTATACACAACCACTCATGCCCCCTCTCCCTTCTCCTTCACTTCTCTTCATCTCCTCCTTCCATCACTTCCCTTGTCCCATGCTAATTTCTCATTAAGGCCCAAAATCCCATAACTTATCCTTAAAACCTAGAGAGAGAAAGAGAGAGAACTTTGCACTATTATCATGTCAATTGGTCTATACCCACCTTCTCTTTTCAATTTTTATTTATTTATTTTTATGTTGTTATATCTTGTCAAGTGATGCATATTCATCTTGTGTGTTAACATTTGCTATCTTTTTTATTCTAAATGGCACTGATTGGGCAGTTATAATGGACCAATCTCAGCCTTCGATTTGATGTTCAAATACGTCATAACACATCATTCTTTCATCCTTAAAATGTTGTTGAAAGGTCTCAAATTGGAATGTCCAAAATTGTTCTAAACCAAATGTTTACGCAGACCCGAAATCTGTCCACTTTGGACATCTTGTTGGACGTGTAAACGGCCTAAATTTTGTCCACATTGGACAGTGTTTTGGGGGCTCCAATCTCTCCATTTTGGACAACATGAATGGACATCATGTCTTTTTATTTTGGACAGCATGTTTAAGCCTCAAATCTGCCTTTAACCCCTATATTTGTTTGCTTGACAGTAAATTTTCACTTAAATCTAACAGTTTTGAATAGTGTAATTTAGGTCGGATCTACCTGACATGGACAGTATGTTTAGGGCTGATTCTGTGCAAAAATTTATCTAGTGTGCCCCCTCCCCCATTAAAAAAAAAAAAAAAAAAAAAAAAGCCAGTTAAAGTCTCTCGATGTATAAAAAGTTTTGGTAACATTAAACATTTTGGATTGACCAAAAATAAGGTTGGTTATAGCCTGATCAAGTATCCCAAATTAATTTTGGATCATTAATTGTGATGCATATGCTTTGTCTAACATATACATCTTACAAAATAGTTATAGTACACACGTGGAGTAGAAATTACCTAATGATTTAATATAGTTTTGGTTTTAAACTCTAGTCATAAAAATTTTATACAGAGGGTACAAACTGTCATTTGTGAAGTTTGCAAGCTAGTACCAAATAGGCTATAGATAAGTGAACAAATTATACTCGAATCACACTACTTGAGTGGGTACAAAGCCTACCCAAATTTTAAATGCACAATATCGGCTATTTGGATCACATCTTTAATAAAATAAATTGAATTTTTACATCATTATATCTACTTTTGAAACATTAGGTGGGGCAATCGAGTCCCCTATGCTGAAAATCTCTAAAATGTAAATAGGTGGGGTGATCGAGATCCTTAGGTTAAGAATCCCTAAACTCTAATTGATATCATTTGGAACTTCTACTAATTGAGGTTGGGCGGGTAAGCACATTAAAGAGTGTAATAGACCATTATACATGCTAGATAAAGTGGTAGTCTGACCAATTAACGTACGAATCAATCCTCTTATTATTGAGGCTAGGTAAGTAAGCACATTAGGGTGCAACTAACCATTTACACAAGCCAGGTGAGGTGTTTAGGAGAATTGAGGTCAGCTGAAGTAAAATAGCCCTGGTGTTTAATGAAAACAACATCACTAATTATTATGGCAAACCCTCTATACATTGCAGCATTCATCTATGCATTTATTTTATTACTTTATTTAAAAAAAAAAAGAAGTAAAGATTTACTCACTGAGTTATTAGCTTACCCAATTCTTAATTAATGATTTACATGTTCAAGGCAAAATTTAAAGATATGAAACCTGGACCTATTTCTAACTTTCATTATTTATTTGAACTGATATTGCAGTAAAGTTTGTTAAAATTTATTGTAATAAGTGAGGACGTTGGTTTGGACAAGTTATATATTTTTATGAAATGGATGATGATTTTTTTTTTCTAAATTATTATTTTAACTTCTATGATGTTTAGAATTCTAGAAATTCAAACCTAAAATACTAAGTCCTGCTCTTAGTACGATAACAAGTCGAGCATGCTCAGGTATAGAGCTTGGGTGCGATGACCTGGTTAAATAAAGAGCTATTAGCCAATGCTCGAGCATGTCTAAAACTTTTGTGGCCCACAAGAAATTTTTAATGGTCAATCACCATTGTTTCCTGTGGTGTGGTCCACCTGAGATTTAGATCTGCTTCATTTTAGGGATCATGCCCTAAAATGAGCTGTCACGGCGGATGTAAGGCATGTACATCACAGTGGGCCTCACAGTTAAGGATCCACCAAAGACTGGCAATGGCCCACTTGACAACCTGGCTAGCCTAATTTTTAACCGGCTAGAGGAATCACAGGAAAAGCGGAAATGACCATCTTCAAGAATAACAAGGCAATTCTCAAATGGAGAGAAGAAGAGAATTATCTCACCATTTGTTCAAACCATCTAGTTTCCTACATGTGGCCGACCTGATGAGTGGACTGGCCTAACTTTTAGCCCAGGCATATTCACAGTGAGTCCCATCAGATGAATGGCCGGATCTCTCCAATGCAAGTACCACATTAGGATAGGTGGCATCAATCAACTCAATCTTTACACACAATGTCAGTCCCCCTCAACACTACTTAAAAGGACTCTTTATTATTGAGTCGAAGATCCAAGCTAGATTCCAATAGACCCTCCATCCAATTTTGGGTGCGTTTGGATGTACAAGTGAATACAATTGTGAACATTTCAATTTAATCAAGAAAAAAAGGGTGGCAAAAAGAAGAAGAGGAAGTATTTGAAACCCTTAACCTGCAATTACATCTCTTTCAAGTTCAACTGAAGTACTGCCTACCGCCAAAGACCTGCTAGCATTGGGGTAAAAATATATCTTGTAACATACCAAAATCATCCTTAAAATCCTTTGCAATGTCCCAACTCATTGAACTTAAGCTGTGTTTGGATGCCCAAGCAAAATGAATTGCCAGCATTCAGAATAACTTGCAGTAGGTGCCCTATAGAATTGGATCACGATGATTAATTACAATTAGAGGGAGGCTACATGAAACTGGAAGTTTGTAATTGAATTCATTGTACATCCAAACACATCCTTATAGTATTCATAAAACTTACCTTTCAAATTTGACTTGAAAGTAACATAATTGCGATTCAGAGCCCATGGCAAGAAAATTATCAATTGTTTTTCTAATCAAGAAAATTACACAGTTGGGTTATTTCCACTTTTTTAGACTAAAAGAGTTTTTTTTTTTTTTTTCCTTTTAAGAATATGTTCTTTTAATGCAAAGGTCAAAGGAAAAAATGAAAGATATACTCTGTCCATAAAGAAAGAAATACGCAATTATCTTTTTCATCATAAATACTCACTTGGTTCCACATCCCTATTCCATATTACTTTTTTTCTTTCTTAAATATGTTCTTTCAATCCAAAGTTCAAAGGAAAAAAAAAGAAGAAAGAAAGATATATTGTCTGTCCAGAAATAAAGAAATCTGCAATTGTCTTTTTCATCACAAATACCCATTTGGTTCCACATCCATATCCGACAATAATGAATTGTGTGCACATAGCTATTTTGCACGCAGCTATTTTAATAGCTAATATTGCTATAATTTCTGATACTCCACCCGTTTCATAAAGTATTCAACCCAGTTTCACAATAAATACCCAAACTACAGGAGATCCCTCCCCCGCACCCATACACATTTACCTAGGTCTTACTGGGTTTGTTGGTAACATGATGAAGGTAATGATGTGTCAATGACAGAGATTTATTGACCATAGAAGAATGGATTATGAGAACATAAGCAGAACAAGTGAATCAAGCATTGTAGAAGAGAATGAAATCTTTGAGATGCCCACTAATTGTCACCAGAGAGTATGCAAGAAGCAAGATCAGCATTGTATATACAACTACATATGATTAGCCTCAGTAAGATTTACTTGCAAGAACTCAATGATTCCCCATGTGAGAATGGTAGAATAACATGACTTCATGGCTTAATATCCATAGCTCGTAAAATAACCACCATGGGAGATGAATGTTGAGGATTCAAATCAATACCTGCATCTAACCTTTCGCACCAATCCATCCAACCTTGATACCAACCCGATGTGGGTATGGGATCCTCGTCAAATATGGTTAATAATAACAACATAATATGAGTATTTAATGGTGAAATGAAATTTAGTGCAACCAAACACTCCTTAAAGTAAAACTAGTATGTTAAAAAATACTTTGAACATTAGAAACTAGCAGCATTAAATAATAAATAGCGGCATTTACAATATGATAGATTATTGACAATTTTACCTAGGTTTTCAGTTTGTAAATGTATGGCCCACGTTTCAGTGATCCAACCTATTAATGTGATGGATGTCTCATGCAACATATCCCTCTCATTTTGGATTCCTCTGTTCCTTAATACATTGAGGAATAGTGACTTTTTCCTGCAATTTTTCTTATTAATTGATCATAGAAAAAGCCAAAGAGAGGAGAATTAGGAGGTTGAAGAACACGTTTTTGTCTTATCAAGATTTCAGGTGACAAAATGAAAACAAAGAATCCACTTGGTAAGAAAGAGAAGAAAATATAAAGAAAGTGGAGGGAGAAGAATACGACTTAAGAGAATGAAGCCCTAAGCTTACCATTATCTCTGTTGTTGGTAGCCCTAGTATGGTAAAAAAAAAAAAAAAAACCAAAAGAACTATTGTAGGATCAAAGATTCGTACTTCAATACTAAGAAGTGGCAAACTATAGATGCTACAAATATGGAGCCTTGCTAGCGCCACACATCTACATGGGACATCTAAGCAGTGCAAAAGGTAGCCCCTACCATGTAATAAGCACACAAATAGGCTAGGTGCAACACCATTTGGAAAGAACCGGTTGTTTAAAAGGAAAAACTTGACAACAGTCCTACATTCATAGTGGGGTGGGCCATTTTTCTTTTTTCATGTAGGGTGGACCATCTGCTAAGTGGACTAATCCGATTTTTTTCATTTGGTCATCTTCAATGTAGGGTTATCTCATGCACTACTTACGGATATCCCGCACACTTGCAAGTTTGGTAAGCATACTGCACACAAAGGTGCATCTGGACTAGGGAGCATGTGGGGTTACATATATATAATGTTCCTTCGCTAATTGTTTCCAATTATTAATAATATTATAGTATTTTGATGTCCCAAAAGTATTAATCTACTCTGGGCTACAACTAACATTGATTCAGTGCAGGTGAATTGATAGAAACCTGAACTAAGATATTTGCATGAAATACATTGAACCAAGTACAAGAGATGAAGCAACACATACCGGGTTTCTCCTCACTAAATACTCAAGTTCACAAAAGCAGGGGTTGCCAAATGACTAGTGGGAGGAAGCCAAGGTTAGGAATATGCCAACCTGCAATTTACATGTAGCAAATAATGTTAGTGCACTTTTCTATGGCATACTAGTGCACCTTATTTGTCAATTACGTAGGTCAGTGAGTCTAGTGTTGGTTGAGCTTAAAGAAGATAAAGACCGAAGACTCAAGTAGACCTACCGCATCAAGGAAGAATAAACGAGTAAAAGAGATGCCTTGGCGAGCCTTGAACCTTGAACAAAAAAGATCAAGTCCCACCAAAACTAGTTTGCTATGTTTTGTATTGCAGGGATTGACAGGTTATGGGGGAGAAACTGCAAAGGAGCTACTTAGTTAGTTATGTTAAGAGTCCTTTATTTATTTCAATATCAATGTAATCTCTTGTACATATATTTTGTTTTGGTAGGTTAGATTTTTGTACATAATTGACAAAGGGGGAGATTATTAGTGTACTTTTCTGTGGCATATTAGTGCACCTTATTTGTCAATTACGTAGGTCAGCGAGTTTAATGTTGGTTGAGCTTAAAGAAGATGAAGATGGAAGACTCAAGAGGACCTGCTACATCAAGGAAGAAGAAACAAGTAAAAGAGATGCCTTAGTGAGCCTTGAACCTTGAACCAAACCAAAATCCAAACCTCTAGATGACCATGACCCAATAGGCATACTTGTAGTCATCTTAGATTGGCCTTAGGTGTCCCAAAAGACCACCCAAAGAATGGCCAAAGAGGTTGCATGTGCTGTTGTAAAACACAAATCAAAGACAGCAGAAAACATGTCTTAAACCAGTCTACCGACCGGTCGGCAAGACCCATCAATGAGACAGTAACAAAACAGAATTTTCAGTTGTCTTTGGGCATTTATCCACCGGTCGAAGGGTCTGTCCGACCGATCACCCAACCAGTTGGTAGGGACCAAAATTTGTACAGTAACTTCAGCAAGTCCAGGCCATTTATCGACCGATCGAAATTGAGTGCCGACCGGTCGACAACTAGCCATTTATGCCCGTTTTCTATCCGTTGGAGCTCAAACTCTTTATATATGGAACTCAGGTTTTTTGGCATTATGAGAGAGTTTTGGAAGCCTATTAGCCACATCATTTATACATCATATGGGGCCTCAAAGAGGAGGAGATTCAAGTCATATCCCTTGTGTTTAATCACAAGTGAAGGTAGTCAAATACAAATCTAGAGATAATTTGATTCCTCTCTTAATCTTAGAGGTGAGACACTAAACCACATAATAAAATCTCTTATCCAAGACCTCTAAAAGACCCTCTAGGTGAATCTCCTAATTAGAACAAGTTACATCTCATGTAGGAGATTTAACCATCCTCATATCACCTTAGTCATCTTAAGAAGATTAAATGCAAGGTGATTGATCGGTAGAGCTAAGGCATTAGCAATGCAACAGCAACACGATCTGGGAGCAAAGGGGAGCTGATTAAAGCATGAGAGAGCAGACATCAAGCAACCCAACAAGTTGCTGAACAAGGGGCTCAATCCAACAAGTAAGTTGTCATAGTATAGAATTCGGTTGCACTCCTTCCTCGTGGAGGATTGAGTGTGAGAGTTTGGATTTTCAAACTCGAACAAGTCTCCATGGGGAGCCTCCGGCGAGAGTGTACGCTAGGTTCTTGTGTAGGACCGAAGGGTTGGGAGGATCCTTGTCAAACTCCTGGGTTGGATGGAACCCGTAAACATCTGGGTTGAGAGGTTAACCCGTAAAACCACCGTTATAGGTTGAGAGGTGAACCGATAAAACCTCCATCATGGGTTGGGGGGAACCTTATCAAACTTCCTGGTAGGATGGAATCGTTTAAACACCTAAGTTGGGAGGAACCTGATTTAAACTCCCTAGTGAATGTCGTTATGCTCAAAAGAGTGAGTACTTGAACCTGAAGTAGAGTAGGGTGACCGAACCACTATACATGCTTGTGTTTGTGATTGAGTTGAGCACATTATTAATCTAACATTATTGTTTTAATTGCTTAATTATCATACTTGATTAGGATTTATGCTAGGCACTAGATAGGCACATCAACACACAAAGGGATTTTTAAACGATCCTAATCACAACCCCCCCCCCTAAGGACTTAGCCATAGTTCTAGTTGCTCCTCTAAGCTTCTACACGCATATGCATCCACAAGTGTAATCAAGTTTGGATACAATTTCAAGCAAGTCAACAGATAACATCCATATCTCTGAATCCGGACTTGCCACAATTGTGGAGACGTGCGTAATGCATAATGTGGACCTCTATGAACATTATTATATGCAACAATCCGGTTGGCCCACTCATTAGACAAGCCACAGACATTTGAATTTGGACCATTAGCAAGTTCTTTTTCTTTTTCTTTTCTTTTCCTTATTCCTTCCATTCTTTTCATATGATTTGCCCACCTGATGAATGGACCAGCCTGACTTTTGCATATAGTTATCATCATGGTGAGGGCCACCTTATGCATTTCCCACATGACCCATGCACTTACCACATCTATAAATGGAATTGCATGTGGACAAGGTGCATGTGGGCTGGCAAATCTCCTCTGAAAGTGAAATAGGGTACAGTAAACTTTAGGTCCTAATGACTTGTATGGTGAATTCTCTTAAAATAATAGAGATGTAAGGTAGAAGACAATTACTCTTGCAAACTAACGAAATGATAAAAATTGCCACAATCCAAATTTAACATCTAAGATGAAACATCATTCAAAGGAAGCTAGTTACCGCATCATATATGATATATGCCAGGGCTACACTACTATGTGACATCCAATTCACTGCCATCATCATCATCATCATCATTATCTAAGCCTTATCCCAAGTATTTGGGGTTGGCCACATGAATCCTTTTCCACCATTCAACTCCATCAAGGGCCAAAACTTCAGTTTTAGAATGTCATATTGTCTACATTCATGATGAAAGTAATGGAAAAATTTGATGTCGGCTGCCAACAAGATGTAAACCTCCTTTATACAGGCTTGAAACCGTCAATGAGAGCACAGAACTCCCGAAGGTGCTATGTAATAGGCTATTACATAGATTGATTACAATTAAGTGTTGTCTAATGGTATATTACATGGGTTGATTACAATAAAAGTTGCATGAATGTATGTCGTGTTGGCCCTATTGTGGATGGGATGTCCCAAAAACCATACCATTATTAGTGGCTAGCAAATGACAATTAGAAAAAAAAATGATCAGTTCTCCAAATTCAATGGCAAATATCAGACTCTTACAATTGTCTGACCAGTGTGAATTTTCAATCATGCTCCATCCCATGGTTTAACGAATCGTCTGAAACAGAAACAGTACATATCGCCCGATATGTACCGGTATCATCCATGGCCAATACAGGAGTATTGATCAAATACAGGCCTGAACTAGGGTGATATGAGGCGATACAACCCCATATCATTAGTAAATGATACGATATGGAAAAACCAATTTAAAAACTGTGACTCCATCCATAGAGGATTTATACATGGAAACTGAGTGTTTGCACAGTTTATGTGGGTTTTCATTCCAACAAGTAGCACCCATGCTTTAGTAATCTAGACCACCAATCTATTGCATCCCATTGTTGATGGACCATTTCCAAAATCCTCCTCAACAAAAGAATCATTAACTTTTGATTTTTGGCCTACAAATAGACAATTGACAAGACATTCATCTAGGATCTTCTAATCAGAGAGAAGTTTGGGGAATGGTCCATCCACTGGGATGCATCAGAACAATGGTTTGCATTACCATAGCATGTGCCCTAGTTGCCAAATGAAAACCCATGTATACTGTGCAAATCCTCGAGTCTCATATCTTATAATTCCGCTAAAAACAATAGGACCAATGGAACATGGACACCATGTGTAGAGTGACTATGTTCCCACCGTTTAAGAAATGATGAAAATTGCATTTGGTGGTCCTGCAACTCCAACCCTATTTGCAGAATTGTAGTGGAAGTAATGGAAGACGATGAACACATTGCCTAACGTTGGAAAACTCGGAGTCGAAGAAAAACCCACCAAAGTCAAATTCAAGCCAGCGGACCATGTCAATCATTTTAACCCTGCATTACATAGAGTTGGGTTTTTTCAAAGATCCCAGGTTGCCGATTGACTCAACAAGTTTCTAGACACTAACATGATATTCACATAATACATAAACATTATATCATAGAGGAATAAAAATACATTCAAATGATCACCAGAAGAATCTCAATGTATGGATAGAGAGAACCAAATGTTAGCAATGTTATTGTAGTGGAATGGAATTATGGGGCATGTCACAACAATACAGGAACTCATATGAGTATGATGAAACAAAAGAAGTAATTTCTTCCATCGTATACTACTAAATTACACCAAAAGAAATTGTGGAAGACATTTTTGTAATCGCATTTCTTAAAAGAATATGTGAAGAGAATTACACAACTCGTTGCCAAATATCCCTCCTCAGGGGAGATTCTATTAGTTTGGTGTGTAGTAAATAACCTATTCAAATATGAATGCATTGCTTACGTGGCAGTTCAAGGGGTTGGTGTATAGAAATTTAGCAAGTAGCAAAAAACTACTCATTCATGTGGCAGTTTAATGTTTGCCTCAAACATATTTAACAAATAACAACTAACTTCTAGGCTCCAACATAAATGATTTTCTTGAAAACTTGACATCTTTATCTAGAAATCCTTTCCAAACTAAAAATGAACCAGGTTTGCATAGCTTAAGAGATGATATTATGATATTAGCAATATTATCTAAGTGATGTAGGCCCATAGCCCACTATAGGGCCCAACATGTGTTTATTTGGGCCGTTTGTGGTAAGATTTTGGACCTAAATATCAGAGATCATATTTGTCATTTGTGAAAGAAAGGGGGGCTGATGTGGAAGATATGACTTTGAGAGAAAATTTTTGCTACACCCACAAGTTAGCTACACGGGTGTAGCAATGACCCACCATGATGTATGTGTTGTATCCATGCCGTCCATCCATTTGGTGAGATCATTTTAGGGCATGACACCCAAAATGAGACAGATCCAAAGCTCAAGTGGACCCAGCACAGAAAATAGTGAGGATTGAATGTGAACCATTAAAAACTTATTGAGGGCCACTTGAGCTTCAGATCTGCCTCATTTTTTATGTCATGCCCTAAAATGATCTCGCCAAATGGATGGACGGAGTGGATACAACACATACATCATGGTGGGGTCATTGCTACACCCGGTGTAGCTAGCGTAGTTAACTCATGGGTGTAGCAAATTTTTTCTCTGAAAAATTTTCAGTGTATTTAGTAATTTTTGTTTTTGCTATTTTAGGCAAAATCTTGTTTAAGGTATTTTTATTATTTCAAAAAAATTATAAATTGATTTGAAATCAATCTTAATTGATTTCAATATAATAGTTGAGGAGATTTTCATTAAAGATTCATAGGGATTGTCTTTAGGTTCTATAAAATGAGGGGTGGAATTAATTGATTTGAAATCAATATAATAGTTGAGGGGATTTTCATTAAAGATTCATATGGATTGTCTTTGGATTCTATGAAATGGGGGGTGGTGTAGGAGGTAGACATTCAACATTTTTTTTTGTGAGTTTCTAATTTTTGTCAAGCACTATAAGAGAAGTTTAAATATTTATTCATTTCTCTACTAAAAAAATTTTGTGTACACTCTTGTCTAAGTCTTTGCAATCCAGGTTTCGAGAACATAGACTTGATAACTGCATTGCACTATGTTGGTATTAGAGCAAGTCATCTTTGGAGATTTTCAACTCTGCATCATCTCCTAATGGTTTCAAAGGGGGTGACATAGGAAGAGTTTGCGCAACTTAACTGATCTTCGTACATATAGAGTGAGTAGATCAACTCGCGCATATAGTAGGCAATCTCACTAATCAAGTAGGAGAATTCCAGCATAGAGGGAATTCAAAGATTGAAGTTGGATCACATGGACACTTAGGGGAAGACACCAATGATTGAATCCTCCGATTGGTGGAATGTGACAGAGAGCTAAAAATTACGGTAGAAATTCTAGAAATCCATGTTCGTTTGCAAGTTGATGACTTCATTGATTGGTGAAGCAAGGTGGAAAAGGTTCAAGCCATAAGCATTGTGGGACGATCTACAAGCCGAATGAATCTACCAAAGTAAAGAGAAAGTAAATTCTTAGAAAAAGATGGAAAAGAAGTTTCTCCCCCCAACTTATGCTCATGATCTTTATATAAAATGTCACAATCTATGTTAAGGGAATAAATTGGTAAATGAATACTCCGAGGAGTTCCATACCTTAACATCACGAGTAGAGTTTCGTGATTATGGAGACTAAAAGATTTTAAAATATCGTAGCGGTCTTAACCAGGACATAAGAAATAAATTGGCTATTAAAGTTGTATTTACCGAGGAGATAATTAATTAGGAACTTAGGAGATGATGTGGTACCTCACAAGGACTATCACTAACGATGGGGCAACATGCTAACTTCATACATAAAGTGACTAATGAGGCTTCCCATAGGTCAAGGGATGATGGGCCATCATCTAACAATGAAGCCAAACCCCAACTTAAGAAAAGGTGGCTATGGACATGGGGCTAGTGCACCAAGGATGGGGGAAAACAACACTCTTTTCATATGCTTTAGTCATGGACAACCAGAACATCACTCTTTTCAATTTCTTGAACATCCATCCACAATTAAAGTGAATTTGGTTAATAAAGGAGAATATTTCGAAGACACTCCTGACCATATGAAAGCTAAGGATGACATGGAATATGAAGAAAATATATATGAGGATGGGGCGCATGTTAAGGAGGACATAGCAGATGTGCATGGTGATAAGGCTAAGTCGTTAATTATCCAATGGACTATGTTATCGACGCCTTAAGTGATTGATGAGAGGCAATAGTTGTGACACAATATCTTCTGCACATATCTTCTACACCACTTACACTTTTAGTGAGAAGATATATATGATTTTACTAGATAAGGAGAGTAATGATAACATTTTCTCATAAAAATTGTAGATAAATTAAAACTTAAAGATCATAAGCATCTACATCCATGCCAAATCCATTGCTTTAAGAAAGAGGGAAAGATTATTTTTAACTTCAAGCTCTTAATTTCCTTTTCTATTGAATTTAAATATAAGGATGATGTGTGGTGTCCCATGGATGCATGAAATATTTTGTTGGGGAGACTATGGTTGTAGGATCAAAATATGGTGCATGCATTTGATGAGGTCTAGCACCTATTCATTCATCAAGGATGATATTCAAATCACATTGTACCCAACGAAACATCTTCCAACACCCAAATTTAATAAGGACGAGGGTAAAAATGATCAGTGTAGTTTGAAGAGAAAAGCAAGTAGATCGACACCATTAATGTCTTGGTTGCTAACAAAGATACAAAACAGTCAGTTATTCTGCCTCTTACACAAGAGTTTCTTCATAAATAGGAAGACTTGGTGCCTGAAAAACTCCCAATTGGACTTCATCTTATGGAGAATATTCAACGACACACTGATTTTAATTCAAGTTCAAGCCTTATCGAATCTTGCACACCATCGAATGAGTTCAACCAAACATGTCCAGCTCCACCGACGGGTTACTTAGCTACAACAGAATGGGTCAATATGGGAAGCAAGTCACCATATGCCATTCATGCATTATGAACTTTTAAGAAAGATGTATCTTGGAGGATGTGCATGAATAGTCATGCGATCAACCATATGTTTATGCATTGTAAACTTTTAATTGGAGGATGTGCATGGATAGTCATACGATCGATCGACTCACTATCTAGTAGCAATGTCTTATTCCTCGCTTAGACAATATGCTAAACATAAAGCATGGGGCAAAGGTCTTTTCAATGATCGACCTCAAGAGAAAATATCATCATATTCCTAACTAGCCTGAGGACGTGTAGAAGAACACATTTGAGACTCAAGACAGGTTATATATGAGTGGCTCGTCATGCTATTCGGCCTTTCAAATGTGCCGAGCACTTTTGTAAGGCTAACAAAGGAGGTACTCTACCCCTTCATAGGAGAGTTCTTAATTGTTTATTTTGATGATGTTCTTGTTTTTAGTTCTGATTCATCTATTTACAATATTTAACGTACTGTGGAAGGAGTACTATTTGTTAACTTGAAACAATACTCCTTATCAATAGTATTGTGTTTTTAGGGTATATTGTGTTTATAGAATGATCAAGGTTGTCTAGGAAAAAATCATGGCCATTGCAGAGTGGCTCACTGCACAGATGCACAGACCCAGAGGGTTGTTCTTTCCGTGGCTATGAGACATTTTACTAAATATTATATGAAATTTCAATACTATTATCTCACTTGTTACCAATTGCATGTGTAGATGGAAGTCCAAATGGACTAAAGGAGTGGACCAAAGCTTCGGTATTATAAAAAGGAAAATGAGAAAGGCTCCAATTCTTGCATTTCTAGACTTTAATAAAGTCTTTAAGCGACACTTTACATGTTGATATTGGCGCGGTCAATAAGGAAGGCATATCAATTGATTCAGTAATAACTAAGAATCTTAATGATACACAGAAGAACCACTCCATGTATGTCTTGAATTCTATGCATTGGTCCAGGTGTTACGACATTGAAGGAATTACCTGATTCATCGAGAATTCATTCTATACTCAAACCATGAGTCATTGATATATCTCAACTCCTAGAAAAAGCTAAGTGCTCAGCATGCTAGTGGATGTCTTTTCTACAAGAATATACTTTCACTTTACGTCATAAAGCAACAGATGCTTTGAGTAAGAGGTGGTCCTATTAGGAACACTCGCCATAGAGGTCGTGGGATTAGAGGCATTAAAAGAATAATATAAAGAAAACCCCATTTTTAGCAAGGTACTAATAGATGTGTGGATGATCGACATGCAAAGTGTGAATTAATCCCACACGATGGATATTTATTCAAGGGTTCCCGCTTATGCATTCTCAAAGAATCGTTACAAAAAAAGATCATATCTAAGCTACATGAAAGAGAACTAGATGGATACTTCAAAAGAGATAAAACATTGGCCATGGTGGAGAAAAAACACTACTAGCCTCCTATGTGTCGTGACATTGAACGGTTCATAGCACAATATTATTAATGCTAGGTCACCAAAAATCATGTGCAGAACACTAACCTTTATGCGCCACTTCATGTTCTAGTCGCACCATAGGGAAGGTGTGCCATAACGGTAATGGTGGGCGTAATGATCTAGACCGTTGCCGTTATGCGTAGTGTTACAGTCGTTATGCCCTCATAACGGTATTAAAAAAAAAAAAAAAAAGATTCGAAAATTGTTAGAAAATTTTGGGAATATTGAGAGGATTCCAAATATGTATTCATTTGTCGTTTTAAATATGTTTATGATGGTGTAACGGTCAACAATTTGGTAAGAATACTTTCTCCACATGTCTAATGATTTTATTAACCTAACATACTTAGATTGACTCCAAATTCACCTAAATTCATTCTAAGTGATGGCATTCATCCCACTAATATACATTCATAAGCATTTGACATCATTCCCCAAAGTAATTTTAACAAAATTTTGAAATTAAATTTAGATGAGTAGCGTCGCCAATTTTGGGGACCACTGGAACGCCTCTATATTAGCCCAAAAATCATGCAATCTATGGCACTTATCCCACTTGTTTATATTTTTAGAATATAATATCATTTCCCTCAAATAATTATAAGATATTTTTAAAAGTAAATTTGGATGAATAGTGATGCCGATTTGGGGGATCACTTGAATGCCCCTAAATCGGCCCCAAATTCATACAATATATGGCATTCATCACGATAATGCAATAAGCTCCAAAGTATGGTTATTTCATCGACCGACTATTAGATCGATGGACATTTATTAGATGGTGAAGAATTAAAAATATTCAGTGGCCCTATTTCAAACAACAACTAGAAGTGCCCACAAATCATTTAGTAGATGTGGAAGATAAGATCGAAGATTTTGGGGATATTTAGTAGATTTGTTTTTGCTATGTTAGGCCAAATCTTATTAGAGGGATTTTATTATCTTAAATAAATTATAGATTGATTTAAAATCAATCTAAAAGTTGGAGAGATTTTCATTAAAGATTCATTCAAATGGATTGTATGCAAAGGGAGGGTGTAAGAGGTTGGCATTCCATATTTTCTAGGTTTGTGAGTTTTCTCAAGTATTTTAAGAGTAGTTGGAATGGCAATAATTATTTCTCCCCCTCTACTCAAATATTCTTGTGCGTACTCTTGTCCATTTCTTTGTGATTCAGATTTCGAGAACTCATTGACTAAAAACCCGATTGCACCAGTCAGTTATCAAGCATTCATCCTTGATAGAGTGGACATGTAGCTGACCCCAATTAGTTTGGGATAAGGCTTAGATGATGATGAGTTATCAAGCATTCAATATCCATCAACGCAGTACGTGTACGATGTTCAAAAATTTCCCTTGTTAGACCCATGCATGGACAGGCAGTTACAAAAATCAGTGTCCAATGATCTTGGCCATTGATTGGAGAAGTACTTTTGAGGATTACAAATGGTTGGTTATTATTAAAAAAAATGCCAAAACTCAATGGGCAAAAATCCTCCAAACAATGACTGAGATCACTTGACTAGAGCAATTTTGGTGTCTGACATATCCATGATAGGGAATGATAGATGAAGTGTCTGGATTTTGTAAGTGACTGAGTGTGAGACATGTAGGGAGATTGGGCGGTTGGTATTCAACTCAGACATAAGCATTTAACATTGCCTACTGTCTCAAAGCTCAAATTTCAAGTTGTTAATGTCGGCTCACCAGCATGTGAAAACTAGAATGAAAAAGTTCCTCCATGCTCATGGGTGTGTCAACAGCATGAAGAATACCCAATTTGGAAAGATGTCTGTAATTGCCTGCTTGATAGGTGCATATAAATCATCAGATCCAAATACATGAAACAGGATATGATTTCTGAGATATGTAGCCTTGGATTAAAGAGAATTTTAGAGATACAGTAAAAATAAACATAACAAGACAAAAAGATTTCAATATTCAAACAAAGTACATCATCTTTTTATCAGACAGGACAAGTGACTATCCAGTGAACAGAAAAAAATGAAGAAATTTAGACAATCCAAGAACAGAAACGTAGCTTTGTTAATCAATCCAAAAGCATAATCTATTGAGTAAATGAGTTCTCAAGCTGTCGTAATATGAGAAATATGGATTATTGAACAAAGAAGGAAATGTCCTGTCAATGCAATCGTAATTGAATAAGCATTCCATGTTAAACATATGCTCTTTTAACTCAATTTGATCTTTAATAAAATAATTACAAGAACAAACCATGGCCTTGATTTCTATGTGCAACGGCGATCACAGAAAGAAATCATAAAACATAATCCAACATATCTTCTGAAATAAAGCCATCCAAACAATCCTCGGGCCACACATTTTGTACCAAAAGATTTGTTTCCAAAGAAACATATGTATCATTATAATTTTCAATGTTTTACAACCTCTGTTAAACAAATATGGATGGACATTGATATCGTGGACCTATATATAAGACCTTTACCCCAGACGTATTGCTAAAAAATCGCAAAAAATGGGGACAAATAATCTGTGAAGAACATCTATGGACAATCTTTCCAAAAGCAACAGACCCAAAAAAATATATATATAAACATTTAACAGATGAGGCATTGGCTGCATGGATTCAAGCACATATTTATTTTAATTTATTTAGCTGAGAAGGATCCATCGCTGCCATTGCGACAATACTTGCAAGGGCCTGAAGAGCCCCAACGTTCTGGAACTGTCAAGAAGTGCGTGGACATGAAGTTCCTGAATCTCTTTTTGTATTCTTTTGGGGAAACAACTGTTGGCAATTCATTTTTCGGAACAACAAGAGAAGCCTTCACCCATGTTTCAAGATGTTTGTCCCAGGTATACTGCCTCAGATAATCGATGATACCGAATACGATCTCGCGGCGCTGCTTGTCCACTCCCAGAAGTAAAGAGTAATCCATGACATTGATCGACTGCAATTCGTTAGCAATAAGCACGTAAAATTCTAAGCCTGAATATATATTTCAAGAAGAGCCAGACAAAAATATGTTTACCAAAATTCACTAAATTGGCAACTCATCCATGGCAGCATAGCATACACGCACACCAATGCAGACTATCGAACGTTGTGACTCATAGTGTAAGAGCATAGCCCAGAATTCACACTGATCAGACAATCCTAACCCTCTGATTTATGGCAAGCAAATGGACATTTGAAAAGAAAATGGTAAGGGGTCCTAACTCATGTGGCAAAATAAGATTATTAAGCTCGTCTAATCAGTGTGATATTCAGGGTATGCTCCTTCTAAAATGGGCCCCATCATTCAGACTAGGGGGTAAGACATGTACACCACATGTGAAGACAGTAGGGAAGAGAAAAAGGGAGAGGCAAAGGAAAAGGGTGCAGCTATTTGCGGGTGTGGACTGCACACAAAAAGAAAGAGAAAGAAGGGCGCCAGAGTGGTTTCCCATCCCCACTTTTCCAATGTTGTGGTCAACTTGAGCTTTATATCTGTATTGTTTTTGGGTTGACGTCTTAACATGAGCCGGTGCAATAGATGTATGGTATGCATATCACATCGTCATCATGGTAGTAGCATAAAGCCTATGTTGCATGGTCTCCCTAATACTGCACTTCCACATGGGCTACATGCAAAGAGGAGAAGAAGCCAGACAGGGCTACTCGCGTGAACAAATCCAAAACACAAAAATACCCTCTGTTGAAGGGCCAGACATCCCAAAACTACTTGTTCATGCCACTCCCCACGACTAATTGCAAGGACAAAAATTAGCCAAAAGCTACACACATTACATATGGTAGAGATGGTCAGGATTGGTCTGCATGCTTGTCACATGTATCCTGGAGGAGTTGCAATGGTTTCATAAATTGAGGGTAATGCAAGTTAGAGTCTATCCCTTTCAAGAAAAGAAAATGCGGAAGAAAAGCTTTTCACTACGCACTCACAGTAAGGAAGGATGTGTCATTCCAAACTGCCCTTTGCAAGAGATGCTTAGTTTTTCCACCGACATAAAAGGGAGAGAGAAGCATGTCATCAACAAAGTTCTGATCCAGAAAAACTTTTTTAGTGCCTTTTGCATCTGAAGCACATCGATGATGAGCGCCTTTAAGATCATACACGCGTGAAACGTTTCGACCGAAGAAAAGATTCTCCATCACCATCAGATCAATTTTCACTTCTTTGCCACTTTTAGATTGTCTAATAATGACCTGCAGTGAGAGACCAAGTCAAATAATGGATGAGTATAGAGTTAGAAAAAAGGGAACAATTATCAGTCCTTGAGAAAGGGATATGCATGGTATCCTCAAGCCTTGAGTTCATACAAGCAGGACCATGGCTCAATGATTTAGAGCATTGATCTGATGGGACTCACCTTCAAGAGAGATGCCCCAAACATCACACTGATGGAACAATCTTAATCCTTTATTTTTTTATTTTTTTTGAAAGATTATCTTAATCCTTAAATTCATCTGCAAATACACAATTAAGGAAAATATACAGAAATGGTCCACATTTAAAGGAAAAAAAGCCAATAATGATGGATAGGATAATCCAATCTGGCAGATTTTTGGGGCACCCCACATCCATGGTAGGCCCCATCAGATCAGTAGTGGATAGTCGATCCATGAGTACACTTGTACGAACTCCCTTAATTATGCGATGCATATCCTTGCCCCTAGGATCATATACTTCCTCCGCAATAAGATCTAGTAGGAAAGCTATAAGGATATAAAGAGCCATAAACCTGATATATCCCAAGAATCTTCGCGAGGCACGTTTGGCTCCCCGAACTCAATGAATGAGAAATGTGCTTGAAATACTCTGGGCCGAACTTCAAAAACGAATCAAGTTCGGTCTTCTTTACTTGCTTTACAATAAACCGATCATCCAATGTCTTTGCAAAGTAAACTCCACTCTTCCCACCTTGAGCATCCCACTTCTTACAACGGCTGAGGGAAGAGATGTAGTCGAGTTCCGATGGACAGCACCTCCTTCGAAGAGCATAGAACTGTTTTGCGAATATGCAAACCACCGAATATTTACTTTTACCCGGTAACTTTCCAACCCCTAAAGGGATTTCTGGGTGGAGAGACTTTGAAGATAGCAAAGTGTCCGCCATGAAAAATCCATCAGAACCCGAGACAGACTCATCAGAAGAAACACTCTGTGACGAAATTGTTCCTTCTAGATCTAAAGACCCACTTGAGGACCATTGACGGTAAGTCATTGAAAAGTCAGAGACTGATCCATAGGGACTCTCAATTGATTTTTCCATCTCTCCTTCTTTCTCTTTCCTAATACTTCTTTCAGCTATGTTTTCACCCGAACTATACCGGTCCTGCAGTAAGGCTACAGCACAGGCAATTATGCTTGAAAATTCATCCTCGTAAACAGACACAAAATTGTCTTCTGAATCAACTGGGAACTGCAACCTCGACTTTTCTTGGGTAATCAGCTGATTCGCAGTTGAAAGGTATGCAGGAGTATAGCTATTTATAAATTCAAACTTCTGTGAGTATCCTCTCTGGAGATCCTTCCGGTATGCCTTGCGAGTTTCTGAGAAAGGTGTCCACACCCAGCCTTCCGAGTCCTCTAAGTTGGGTGGCAAAGAACTTAGATGTGATTCCTTGAATGATGAGTCAGCAGACACCTCACCTGATGCTGAGATGTTAGCTGTCTCAGTTTTCTGATTTTCATCAGTGACAGATACAGAGCGTGCCGTAATTGGGATAGCCTCGCTTGTCTGTGAATGATCATAGATGGGTGAGTGACCTTGATCACACAGTCTAGCAGACAGTTCTAGAACTTGTTCCACAGAAAGCTTCTCAGCGGCATTGGCATCAATAGAATTATGGATTCCGCTGCCCAAATCCACAGATTCTAAAACAGTATCAGCTGAAAAGGGTTGTGAAACTTGAATATGTCTAGCTGCATTTTCCTCTGAAAGAGATGGTTCAACCAACTTGGGTTTGACCTCCACTTCTACATTGCTAAGGTTTCCAATGTGGGAGCAATCATCAAAAGATAAGGATCCTTCATTTTTCATGGAAGAAATATGAATGGGATCTTCTAGTGTTTTTTCACTGTACTCGGCTGTATTTGTATTTTCAATTCCTCTACCAGCAGCATCATCCTCGTGCAATTGTAATTTCTCTTCATGCACTGAGTTTTGAGTGCCATTGTTAGCTCCGGTAGACAACCCAAGAGCATGCAAGCGGCGATCCCAAACATACAATTCTAGGAGAAGTTCGTGGCTTAAACGATTCAAACCAAGAATCTGATGTACGGTTTGTCCCAGCTTTCCTTTCTTATTTATAGCCTTATGCAAAGATGCCTATTTAGTTAAACAACACAACAGAAGACAGGGAAATATTACTTCAATGCTTTATGAGATAAAGAAGATATCAAAATCCAATGAAGACGACACTAACCTCAAAGTCGGACTTTTCTCGTCTCAACATCTCTTCAATCTCAGATAGTTCTTTCAAAGAACCTGCAAGGTTCGTAGGTTGCTTTGAAAGTGAGATTCTGGAGACTATCTTTTGCAGTGAGTTCATAACCTCCATGAACAGTAAATGTCCCTTTTCAAGAACCTTGAAAAATAAAAATAAAAAATTTGTTGTCAAGAAGAAGGGCTAGATTGAAAGGTTAAAAGGAAAAGAAGAAGAAGAATGCAACAACAACATACATCTTTAGCCTCGCTATATAGCCATTCCTGTCCGTTCGGATTACTAAACTCCAAAATTGGTGGTGGCATACATGCTGTGTAGATTTCGACAGAAGAATACCTGAACATTGCGACTGTGGAGCCCAATCTGCTCATTACTCACGGATATCAGCGGTGTTATAATCTAAAGAGCTGTGCCAATATAACTAGGATGCAAGTGCACACCTGTGAGAGATCCAAGCTACTCATCAGATGGGTTTCACCATGTACATGCTCTGGCCCAAACATCGGGTCAATCTGCTCATTTGCTGGACCCACATGGGAACAAACGAAATGATTGTTAAAGAGACATTGGCCATCAATCACATTCAGCATGCATGTGTGACACACCAGATGGGTAGACCAATTTGACTTTTTGACCATGGCATATAATCAGAGGGGGCTCTCCTGATGAGCACCTAGGACCTCACATGTGTACCAAGTTCACTGGCAAGTGCGCTCATGCAAGTCCTGCTCACATTTCTCTAATCTAAACCATGGCAATCAGCAAGCCTGTAATAGAACAAACAGGAAATAAGATCAAAATGCCCATTACCCATAGAAATGAAGGCAATCACGGTGCAGTGAATGTCCACAGCTGGATAATCTACTAGAAACTGACTGATCTGAAAAGCTGAGCTCTAAGAACTTTCCAAGTGATAGCCCACGCGCTGCACTAGACATCACCACTCTCCGTGTAGGTTTCAGCATACCATTCTCTTGCTCACATTTTAAGCAAAGTGTCCACATCCAAAGCTTCCCTTCTGCTTCGCCAGGCAAAAGTGTTCCGGGAGGAAGTCGTTTGACCTGTACTGTGAGCTTCCCATTCTGGTGAGTGTATGAGTACACATGAGCATCCGGTGGTTCACCACATTCGGAGCAACTGTGTTGCTGCCATAAACACAATATTTCTCAGGTAAGAAAAGATTTGCAGCATGGAGTGTCAATTCTACATGAGAAAGAATTATCAGGTCCTGATGCCTCCAGTCTGTACAGGTGGGCCCCATGATTCGCTGATCCAGAGTCCAGACAGATGATATGATGGCCCCCAGCATCTCCCAGCCATTTGATTGACTAGAAATAGACGGTTAAGGGAAAAGGAGAAAGAGAAAGAAAAAAGGGAAACATTCTTGAAAAAAGACGAAAGAATGGATAGCTATGATCATCCAGCCAATATGGGGACATCTTTAGCATATATCCCACTGATAGTCAGCCAATCAGATTACCATTCTTGATCACTGGACCGTGTAATCCACCAGTATTGACTAGGCACATTAGGACACTATCATGTCCTGAGGCATGACCCGGTGTTTTAAATAGCGAATAGCATGTAGCGTAGCCTTCACCCCTCTGAAGCATGAGGGGTAAGCTACATAGCGTGTAGCGTGAGTTACACACTACTTAGATTTTTAATCAAGGTTGCACTTGGTTGCACCAAATTAGATGATTAATAATAAAATTTAACAAAATTTCATGATATTTGGTGCAACCAAATGTAACCTAAAGTACTAGCAAGGGGTAATGATTAAGTATAAAAGTGAAGAAAGAGCAACCAAACTGATTTAATTCTTATATTATTTTACTAAAAGCATTGAAAAGACTAACGAATTTTCATTAAAATAGAAAAATGAAACAAATCATTAAAAAAATTATTGATTTTAATGTTATAGTGAAAAATGACTTGTAATGTGAGCTATGTAGTGTGTAGCGTAGTTTATGAAGCATGTAGCGTACCCAAATTAATCATGTAGCGTAGGCTACACGCAACTTAAGCTATTTTCATGAGCTATGTAGCGTTTAGGCTAAGCTACACTATTTAGCAAAAGCTACACGCTACATAGCATAGCTATTTAAAACACCGGCATGACCTGACAACTAAAGCATGAACATTTTTTTTTTTTTTTCGAAAGGTGAAATATTATTGAAAAGAAAGAAAGAAAGAAACTACACAGAAACTACAGAAAGAAAAGCAACAGGTAAAGAGAAGAAACAAACAGAAAAAACAGGAAAGAAAAACCAAGAAGGCACCCCAGGCCCCATACACCCTGAAAATACATTTTGAGATCAACGATCCCCAAAATACCTGATTCAGTAAGTAGCGGAGAAAGAAACGTCCCAGGGACATGTCGTAATCCCCATAGTACTTTATACGGAAAAGCTGGTGTTGCTTACAAACAGTCCCTTTCAAGCCACGCCGGCTTGATAGATAAACCAAAATGCACTGAGGATCTAACACGTTTAAGCCTTCATCCTTATCTGACAGTTGGGTTTCTTTATGAATATCAGTGTTGCAGTGTCCCACAGAGAGTTCAGGAGAAGATGGCACAGACTCCGCTTCTTCTCTATCAAAAATGCCATCATGAGACTTGTCTTGGTCAACTTCACCATTTGCTTCTGTCTCATCATCAAGTGGTTCAACAGATGGAGAAACAGAGAAAAGGCCCATATTCTGATTGTCTTGATCATTTTCCTTCAAGCTGAAATATGCAGAAATGGGCTGGTAGGAAGCAGAAGGGACAAGAGGGAAGCTTTCTCCAAGAACCCTTCTAATAGAAGCCGACAATGATGAGAATAACTGCCCTGAAAGAACTGGTGTGGGTAGTGGCTCATGAGACATCTCCAGATGGTGAATTTCTCTGTTGTTCAATGCATTGTCAAATGAAGCACTTTGCTTAATACCACCTTCAAAAGAATCAACATGAGGACTAGCTACAGATGATATAGAATTTGCTGTGGAATCCAAATCGAAATTGCGGTGTGATCCTTCATTAGCAGATTTTTCTTGGTAACCATTAGAAATGGTGATGTCTGAAGTACGTGATGAAGAAACACCATCTGAATACCCATTGACGATGGCCATAGTTGAATTAAATGAACTAGCACATCTGACGAAAGATGATTCTTTATCTGTTGGAAAACCATTTCCTATTCCAACAGTTTGGAAGCTAGAAAAGATTGCTCTTTGATCTACCAGAAATGAAGTTTCCAGGATTAAATGATATGCCAAAAAGACAGCATTCTGAACCACACATTTAACTCTCTTCAATTCATCACTGTGGGCTCCACATAGCAAAATCTGAACAGGATGAAGTAATTTAACCCGTAAGAAGAAACGTCACTAAAGCATATAGAATTTAGAACAACAAAAATTCGTGACTGTGAAAGGATTATTATACCAAACATGTGAACATGCAAGAAGGAATGGTCGTGTATCTATTGGTTTATACTGGTTGTGGTTGCATATACGCTGCCAAATATATAAATATGATGGGGTTTGCCAAGTGCACACGCGTGTGCAATAATGCTCTTGTACACTCCACAATATGTGCCAGCATGCATGGCACAATAGGTCCGAGATCCAATCCATCCATAAGAAAGGAACCATTATATTGATGCCCTAGCCCAAGAATCAGGTTGCTCCACCAGTCATGTGGGAAACAGTTTTGCAAAACAAATGTTCAGCTCTGAAAAACTTGGCTGAAGTTTTCAAACCCACACACCTGTTTCTAATACTGGGACCCACATGCTGACTGCTAAGTGGACCAGTTTTATTTCAGGGAAAACATCGGAAAGGTTGAACTAACCCAATGGAAGGATTGCATCTTGCAGATATGTGCCATGCAGGCATATGAGTCGTGTACATGAACTTTGTTGGACACGCATGCGCTTAGCAGAGCTCGATATGACACTTTATACAAATTATACCACATGGTTTATGGAACACATTCTCTGAGAGTGTAACGAGTACACAAGCAAAGCTCTAAAAGCAATTCAAGAAGTCCATCCATTGGGCAAGCATTTTCTTCTACCGGATCATGCCAATATGCTTGCAGGCTGGATTCTGTTTAGTCATACAAATTTCTCCAGATAACATTCCAGCATCATTTTATCATCACATCTAAGCCTTAACCCAAGTCCCAACTAATTGTTTATTCATACTTTTTTTGCATGAAATGACATTGACGCATTCCAATGTCATTTTATACAAGGTAAATAAAATAAAATAAGGGGGAAGCGTGTGGACTATGATTAGCTGAACTAGGAAGTGACTCTAGAAGAAGAAAAATCAAAGTACACACCCACACAAGTGGTGCAGACATTAGCTTCTAGTTGTAGGCGTTCAAAGGATTTTGTTTTATCTGGACATCAAATGGAAAGAAATAAATGTGTTTGGCATTACTGATGCTAGAATTTTCTAAGGACCATGATTGAGATTGATGCAGAAATTCACTTGTGCTTTACAAGCCCGGGTGATGGAGAGCCCCAGGATAAAATTATTGATGGTTTCTAATGATAGTTTGTAAAGAAAAATCTTCGGGTGAGTCAATTGAATTGTCATGTTGTTCATTTGGATGGTGATTGCTAACAAATTCATTTTTATCAGTGATCATATCTAGTAGAGTTTAGGCTTTTCTGGACCTCTGGTGGTGCCCAATTAGGTGTTGTAGACCAAAACAGAATAATATTTTATTTCCTTTTTTATAGGAAACTATGGCGTACTGTTTATAGCAACTGGAGAGAGAGAGAGAGAGAGAGAGAGAGAGATCTTCTACCCCTTAATCATCAACATAGGTATGTAACTTATCTACACTTTCCAATCTGTATATCAAGAACATGATTTGTGTCTGAAGTTATCCTTGAATCACCTAAACTACCATTGATCTGATAACCAGAAAGCTAACATGAGTAATATTTTTCTATATGTCAAAATTATCTTGTTTCAATGGAACTTTGGCATCATTTTTTGTAGATTTGTATTTAATTTTTGTATAGAAGTGTATAAAAGATAAAATGCACTTGTAACTAATTACGAAACATAAAACACCCAGATGCAAGCTCAGGTTACTACACATTTGTGGAAGTCAAAAATACCGACTGAAGTTATCATGTGTTTTGTGAAGCCAAATGTCAAGTTATGGAATTTCAACTTTTCCACCTCATGCCGGTAAGAAGTTGATTTCAGCATAAGATTGTATATTAGTTGTCAAGAGAGAATAATTAGCAATATGACTAAGTCATTTTGGGGTCTACTTGAGATTGAGAATACAATTCTAGGAATTGGATTCCCAAGAAGTTCATTCTATCAATCGTTTTGGCAAACTGGAATTGAAATTCCATCTTCAGAAATTTGCAAGCCAACTTTTCAGAAAGAATCATAAATGGTTCAAAATTAGGTAATTGAATTCTGGCCCAATTCCAGGCTGTCAAACATGAAAATTGACCCTGCAATTGGATTCTAATTCCAAAAGGGCAGATTCCAGGTTGCAAATTGACCCCTTAGTAACACACAAAAAAGAGCGATCAAAGCTGCTCTATTTCTACTAGATATTCAACAAGCATATACAAGAAAAATCAAACCTAACTAACAAATGGGAAAAGGTTCAAAAATCAGTACCAACTCTTACATGAAAAGGATAGACTCACCGTACAACCCAAAGGTTTTGGAAAACCCTCGAAGAACATTAAAGTTTTACTTTGACGCTTTCCACCTTCACCGGAACTATTGTGTTCCTCCACAAATTTTTCAATATGGAATGAATCACATTGTTTCAGCTTTGGATCCAACGAACTATCGTCAAAGGGAACAATCTTTGAACCAGTACACCGAGCAATTCTCTCCAAGCGTGGAAGCTTCATGTCAAAGACTAATGTTATTTCTTTCACCAATAGGGACTCTTGTATGTCACGGGAAACATTTTTCTCCACCAGAACCACATTTGGTTTACACATTTCTATCATCTCTGTGAAAGTCCTTAGATAATCCCTTTCCTGTTCACAACAGCTGAAAAATCAAGACTGACTGATGACTGGACACACTTCAAATCAGTATGAAGCATCAACGAACTTCTTTGAAAAGAAATGCGAAGGAGATTTAGGTGAAGGCAACTGAAAAGGATATTCATGGCAGAAACTAAGGGCCTGTTTGCATTGCGAATTACATCAGTATTGTAATGTAAAAGTGTCATCATTATGATTTTACTACATTTGATTAAACATGTAATTTGGCGTGTAATTCAGTGGTCAAATGCAGATGTAATAAGAGAGGTAAAGGAATTCGAGATCATTTCACTTTTACATTGTATTGCAATGGAAATCTCATATCCAAACATGCTCATCAATGCATTTTTCCTATTGACTTGGCATTTCAGTAATGTAAAAGTATAATGATTACGATTTTACCATGCCTATGCAAACACAAGAATTGACGATCAAATTACTTGTGAAATAGGTGTTGTAATTTGTAATCATACAAATTTACAATACAAAATAGCCATAATTCGCAATCCAAACAAGCCCTAAAATGTTATGCATGTGTGAGATCCAAGCCATCCATCAAGCAAGGCCCACCACGAAATGTCCTTATCTAGAAATTAGGCTGATCCAGTCAGCAGGTGGGGAAGATGAGTATAAGAAAAGTGACCAACACTATATTCAGCATACTTGGCCCATATGATGTGTGGGATGACCTGATTCTGACCAGGGCATGTTGAATGGGCCCCGCCAATTAAAGCATTAGTCTTGCACACATATGAAAATGCTCGTCAAGCAGCCTTACGCGAATCTCCTCAGCAGAACTCGTCAGGGAGACCTACCTGTTCCATTGAATTAAATGATGACAACCCATCTGCACGTTGCCCGAGCACCCCCTGAAGCAGTAATAACCGAGGGTTCTTGTATTTGTTTGGCATATGCTTGTGCGCAGCATTCTTCTTAAACACCAAACCCCTGATAACTTGGCTACAAAACCCAAGTATTTCAAAGTTAAAAAACTGCATCCTTTTTTCTTTTCTTTTCTTTTTTTAATGCTAGAGAAGAGAAATCCAACAATAAAGGTTCATGAAACAGTAGCCCATCACCTAATGGTTAGGGTTGTCATTGGGGTGCCCAAATCTATTGATACCACTAATATCAGAGTTATTCGGATCTGGGTCCACATTGTGGTCCCAGTTAGTAATTGGGTCAGATCCAGATCAATTGGAAATTGATCAGGTCAGGTACCTGAATATATGATTTTTTTTAAACTTTTTATCCATTAGCTATGCATTATTTAAGAACCTTACAGAAAGGCCTATTTCTATTATGGATCAAAATATGTAACCGGATCCAAACCCGAATCCAGATCCAATTTAAGACCCCATTCATTATACAAATAAGATCTGATTCAGGAATCCATCGGGTCCTACCACATTCCATCCTAATTCATGCTCGAAATTGAATGCGACAGGACCAATGGAATACCCGATCCAATCATACATTCGGATCCGGTATCCCATATATGGTACCCATCTCCCAACCCGACAAGATCCAAATCCAATTCACCTAGACAGGTTCAGAAATGCGTTCACTAGTATTCAACCCAAACCAGACCCATAGCGGCAGGATTGCAATCATTAAGGCTTCAACTGGATGCTCCATTGAGTTGAACTTCACTAAATTCAATTCAATATTGGAAATTAATATAGTGCAGCTTGCTCCAATCAATTCATAAAAATAAGCCCACATAGCAATTTCAATCAGTTCAACTCAACTAGACATGTATGCAATTGAAACAAGGGTTCGGCCATCCTCATGAATTACAGTATTTGCCACCTCCATCTCTAGCCATATCCTCTATATGTAATTGAATTATTACAATTCAGTTCAAGAAAACAGCCAAACATGCCCTAAAATACCTCTGACTGCGAAGACCGTATGCACTGCATTTTACTTTCACATATGATCCAGGATCCATATCTCTCCCCTCAGTCGCGTCAGGCTTGATAAGTGTAGCAGCTTCCCATGATAAAGAAACAATGATATCAAGCCAACTCTCACCAGCCTCTGAGAAATCTATTCCCTCAGATCTAAGAAGCTGGCCTACGACGGCCTTGAAAGAGCCATTCATTACCTCTAACATTGCCTTCTGTCGTTCCTCCTTAAACCTATAACTATTCCCAAATTCATCGTCAATGCTACCCAAAGAGCTTGACTGAACCCATATGGTACCGTCCGTATATTCGTCGTCATCATCATTATTAGCCACACTGCACCCAATGTCGTCTTCTTTGTCTTCTGGTTCGGGAAGTTGCCAAATCCGGGGATCTGTTTCGATACTAAACGGCTCAGGAAGTTCAACCCTTTCCTTCAATGATGTAAGTGATCGAGTCGATTTTTCAGTCGCATTGTTTACTCCTGATGAATCATCATCAACTCCTGTAACTTGAACATCTTTTGATGCGTAGTCTTGAAGGCTCAACTTCTCAAGATTACTGTCCTCAAGATTTCCCACTGTTATTGAACTAGACTTATCAATTGCCCCCATTGGTGGGAAAGGCAAAGTAAAGCTGCCAGACCTTTTCACAATGTTGCACCCGTCTTCTAAATGCCCAGTCCCTTGACTGGTATCCAAAGCTCCATCTCCATGATCCCTACCCAATCAGCCAAGCAAAAGTAAATTGTGTAAACCGCCAGTACCATAATCATGCAAATTATAAAAATGAAGCTATAAGATAAGATCGTCATATATCACACATGACTGTGTTGCATAACCACCACCTACCTTCTCTGCAAGTCCAGATCATCTGAAAACTCGCCTGAAAATGGGGGGGGAAATGGCAGAAATCAGCAGCATATTACCATCTGACAAGCATAGGTGACATTTGGGTGATGCAGCAAATAGCAGTTCGAAGGACTTTAAAGCCAACAAGGTGCAGTTTGCATTTGAGCAATGAGAATTTGGAAGTTGCATGAAACATGCTCTTGTTTCATGCGTTTTCCACTAAAAATCTCAAGTGACATATAGAAATTTCCCAAACACATCTCACTTGCATTTTTGGCGTTAGTGAATCATGTTAACCTTTCAACAATGTTGTAATCCCAATCCAATATATATTAAAAAGATACGAAAAATATGACAAGACAAATGGGAAGTTATACCACAATTTGAACCGCAGCTTTCAAAGCTAGTTGTTGAAATTGCTGGACTGATCAATGGTGTTGCATAAGGACTCATACCGTCTTGTATTGAAGTTTCTTTCCCGTTGTTCTGCAAGCAAAATTTACAGTACAAACAAGGGAATTCCTCACCATAACATACTGAAGAGATCTCTTTCTTCCTGCATTCCACACAAAAGGCTATCTGCATGTTCAACAACGACAACACCTGACCAATTCTGTTAATTCGGACCCTCAAACATGACGCATTGCAAACATTGGAATCCTATGGAACTTCACAATTCAGTCAGTCCAGATCGAGATCACAGCCTCAAATTCGTTAGTAAAGTCAAAGCAACAAAAGCACAATATTAAATCCCAATTCCTCCTTGTCTGGCATGTAACAATGACATAATGAAAGAATCAATCACTTGATGCCCATCGACAAAATACAAAAGCCAAAGAAAATCACCTAAATCACAAAATTCCGGACCCAAAAGTCAAAACTGGATACAGAAAACCGAGAATCCAATCGTCCACATCATAGAATTCCAAGGAAAAAAAAAACTTAAAAATAGAACCATCCAAGTAGATCCGAAAACTCATCAAGTCCTGAATTCCAGTCACAAAAGCAAAACACGATTTTAAAATTCCAAAAAAAAAAAAAAAAACAATTCTCATCTGAACAGAAAAAAAAAAACGAAATTCCAGACTCAAAAATCAAAACCAAATGCCAAAAATCCCACACCAAACACTTAGCCATAAATAAGAAACCGTCCCAATACTAGACTTCAAAAGAGTCAAAATCAAAAACCCAATTTCAAAATCCCCACAAAAAGAAAAACCTTTTCAAGAAAAATGACGTAATTCCATCCTCCAAAAATATCAAAACCAACACCGAATTCATAAAACTCTAGCCTCAAAAAATTAAAATTCAACCCAATACTTCCAGACTCAAAAATTAAAAACCCAATTTTAAAATCCAAAAAGAAAAGAAAAAAAAAAAAAGAAAAGAAAAAACAAATCCCAGAATTCCAATCCAAAAACCAAAACCCAATAATAAAATAAAAAAAAAGAAACAAAGAAAGAAGAAAAGACCAAATACGCAAAATCAAAGTACATGCAAAAGAAGAAGAAAAAAACACTACCAAATCCAAAAATCACAACATCAAAACCAAAACCCAAGTCCCAAAACTTTCAAACAAATCAAAAACACCAACCTAAACCAACAAAAAAAAAAGGATCCAAGATTAATCCCATCTTGCAAAAATATAAAGAAATACAAAGCGTGGAATCTATATATCTATCCTTTTCTTTTCTCTAATTAAAAGCAGATGAAAATTCAAAGAACAAAAAACGAAGAGGAAAAAAAAAGATCGTGTCTTACTCTTCAAGCAATCTCAAGACGATTTTCAACAGCAGCAAACAAATGCCAGGAGTCGTCGGGATTTTGTTTCTTCATTTTTTTTCGTTTTTTTTTTCGGAAGAAATGAATTTGAATAAAAAACCTCACAGCTCTGAGAAATTATAAAAAAGACTGAGCAGCAGCAGCAGCAAGAGAAAGAGCGGACGGTGAGGGCCCACAGCATTACAAAAATGAGGAACTGTATGAGAAATGCTCCCATCCAACCCGTTGGACATTAAATTACCATCCACCCAGCTGATAACTTCCAGCGTGCGACATCTACGCCCTCCAATAGGTTACTCCACAATAAGAATTACATTAGAAAGAAACCAGACTCATCCACTCATTAGATGGGCCACACCATAGAAATAATATATAACCGCTGGTAACTAGTAAAATAAAATCGTTGTCCTCATGATGAGTGTATGGAGATAATTTTAAAAAAAATCATGATCTTCATGGTGGGCCCAACCTATTCTACGGGTTGGATTTTGCAGATTCATGAGATATTGAATATTACTCCGTTAGATGGACAGTAACTATTTGTACAACCGGTTGGATGTGAGCATTTCTCAATTTGCATTTATGTTTGAACTAGTGTCCTTGGCCTTTGAGTTTGTTCAAGTAGAACCCATAATTCATGATCCAGACCGTTTATCTGATGGAAAAGACTGTGGATGGACAGTGGACAAAAATAATCTCCGTTTAACTACACTTATGTTTTTTTTTAAGTACTTTAAATAGATGTTCAGGAAAAGAATCATAGCAAACGTTCATTCCTTGATCTCTAATAGAGGAGATTTTTCGAATAGGTTGTCTTCTTTGGACTTCAAAATACCAATGGTCTGGATTGATGAACAGTGGGTTCCACTTAGAAAAACGTACACCCCAGGACATAATTCCCCCATCATGACAAATGAGGAATTATGCATTCTTAGATCTGAGGAATGCACCCCATCCTCGGGCTCTCATTTTTAAGAAATGGGGCCCATGCTTCAGGGAACAGCACAGGTGTTATATTGGGCCCCACAGTGAATCGAGCAGGACCTAGATGAAAAAATCATAACCCTTGGATTGGCTAATGGAAGTAATTAGGCAAGAGGTGAAACCCACGTTTTAAAAGTCAATGATTGGATGGCTCGGATCTTTTAATCTTGTCTGGATTTGGGAGAGGTTAATCAGGAGTATGTCCCATCAAATCAACGGTCTGGATGACTGAAAACATGTCCCCCATTTGCACTCACTGAAAACTCGAGGATACTGAATACAGAGGATGGTGTATATACATACACCCACGAACATGTAAATGCATACGTACGTGTGAGTGGACTCACGCATGCACGGTTACAATATCAAATATGTATTTTTATACGGAGGATATTTAGACGCGCTGCCCCTACAGTCTGGACTCTGGACACGGCAATTTATTAAATTGTGGTAGACGCGGATTGCGTAATAACTCGTTATCCTGTGGCGTACTGAGCAAATTCTGTGGGGCCCACCGTGATGTATGTGTCTTATCCACACCGTCAAACATGTTATTAGCTTATTTTAGGGAATGAGCCAAAAATAAAAGTAGATCCAAAGCTCAAGTGGACCACACCACAGGAAATAGTGTGAATTGAATGCTGACCGTTGAAAACTTCTTCAGGGCCACAGAAATTTTGGATCAAGCTGATTTTTGTGTGTTCCATTCGTCAATGTCTATGTGACCTTATGAACAGGTTGGATGACAAATAAAATATCCTTGTGAGTCATTAGGAAGATTTCAACCGTGGATGTCATTATTCCCCCTGTTTACTGTGGTGTGGTCCACTTGAGCTCTTGATATCCTTCAATTTTGGGATAAAGACCTAAAATGAGCTGATAAAACGGATGGGCGTAGTAGATAAGACATTTACATCACGGTGGGTCCCACAGAGTTTACTCAGTACGTAATCTGCATCCAAATTATGGATTATCCTTATCAATCGGTTGCCACGTGGAATACCTTGAAGTTAATCCAGTCTGTCCAAATTATGGATTATCCTTATCAGTAGACCATAGTAAGACAATCACAATGATACGAAGATCCTAACCGTCCAATTAGAAGGTATCAAATAGACAGTTAAAATCAAATGCCAGTAGCAGTATTTCAATGGCGAGATCGGATGGTCAAGATCGAATAACCTGTCTAACATTTGATATGTAACCCATCAGAGTGGGTTACACGATACGAACGGTCTGAATTGATTTATCGACATTCCACGTGTACGGTGGATCAGTTGCCACAGGTTATGCGAATGAAAACCGCTGGCTAACTGCTCCGACGGGAGGGAACAGAAGACAAATTTCCAGAATCTAGGGACGCCGGATCTGTCTGGATCTGGTATGGAGCGCATTTTTACATAAATACCCTCTCCTTTTTGGAGAATTACGACCTAGAGATCCGACTTACGACTTCTTCAGGCAACGGGAAGTAAGGGTAAAGTGGGAAACAGAATAAAAAATCCAACGTAAAAGGTACTCCGAACACAGCACCAACTTCGTAATTCGTGTACGTGGAAAAGCTATGTGGTTCCATTATAATTTATAATGTTATATCTACACCGTACAGTCATTTTTACAGATCATTTTAGATCGTGAACCAAAAAATGAGGCAGATCCAAAGCCCAACTGAACCACACCGCAGGAAGAAATGGGGATAATAAGCTTACCGTTGAAACCTTCCTAGGGCCGACGATGTTTATTTTCCATCCAACCTGTTCATAAGGTTACAACGATCTGGATTAAAGGAAAAAATTAATATCAGCTTGATCCAAAAATTCTGTGGCCCCAAGAAGTTTTCAATGGTAAGCGTTCAATCCCCACTGTTTCTTGTGGTGTAGTCCAATTGAGCTTTTGATCTGATTTTTTTTTTTCTCATTGCCTAAAATGATCTTGAAAAATGGACGGACGGTGTGGATGAAAGACTTAAATCATTTTGGGGCCCACGTAGTTCCTATAAACCCACGTAGGTGCTGTCACTCGGATGTAGAGTACTGCCACTCCCACACGAGCACATTTGTAAATATGACACACGTTTGTTAGATCCCGACGGCATTGGGTTGGACGCCGATTGGGTACGACCCCTCACGTCCGTAGCTAGGAACGGACAGGGGCTGTGATGGGCCACTGTGATGTATGAGTTTGATCCACACCGTTCATCCATTTTTCCATGTCATTTTAGATTACAAGTATAAAAATGAGGCAGAAACAAGGATCAAGTAGACCATACCACAGGAAGCAGTGGTGATAATGATACCCATCGTTGAAACCTTCCTAAGGGCCCACCGTGATGGTTATTTTCCATCCAACCAGTTCATAAAGTCACATAGACCTGGATAAAGGGAAAATACAAATATCATCTTGATCCAAAACTTCTGTGGCCCCTAAAAGGTTTTCAAACGGTAAGTGTTTAATCCGTACTGTGTGGTTCACTTAAGCTTAGAAATATCTCATTTTGGGCTTAATTCTTAAAATAATATTTAAAAAATGGATGAACGGTGTGGATGAGACCCATTCATCACGGTAGCTCCTAAGAGACCCTGTCCGTTACTAGCTAGGGACGAGGGGATGGTTACCAATCCGTCGTACCATTGGGCTGGCCGTTGGCCGTACTCTTTCGGTACATCCCTTCACTAAAGATAAAATAGTTTGCCATAGTACAAAACAAACGGACGGCTGAACAAATTTTCTAACCGTTCATTTGCTTCATTGATCGTGGCACTCCATGAAGGTAGGGCAGCCTGATTTTTAGATCAACACCTTTAAACCATGTGGTCCACCTACTGGAAGGTTAAGATCTTACACACATGTATGACATTAGTACGTATGCTTTCATGTCAATTGCCTCATTGGTGATCTCTACAAAGCTTGCATTGGTTTTTCTGAAAACATTTTGGCACTTTTTACTATAAAGCTCCTCCGGGATTTGGATTTTACCAAATGATGCCCAGTGGAATCGATATACCCGGGTAGTGCTTATCCGGAAGAGAAGTTACATTACTGCCCTCATTTATTTTTCTTTACAACAAAGTGGAGAATCGAGATTGTGGGCCCACGTGCTATGTGTCTTCCATCCAAGCCATCCAATAGATGCACACCAACAGTCTCACTAGACCAACCAAAAATATAGCATACTCAATCATATAATGAGCCAGTCTATAAAGATTAATATAAACCATTCAAAATATCCCATTTCGAGTGTTTTCTCGTGTTATCACCGTGGTGGAGTGCATACGTGAGATTGTAGGGCCCACTTGCTGTGTCTCCCATCCAACCCGTTCAACAGATGCACACTAACAATATTATCCGACCAACAAAAATTATAGCATTTCCAATCATATAATGGGCCAATTTATAAAAATTAATATACACCATTTAAAATATCCCAATTTAAATGTAGCACATTTGATGTTTTGTTCGTGTCATCAGGTTGGAGGAGTGCATACGTTGGACCGGTTAGATGTTATACACGCACCACGTGGCCCCAAAACTCTTAACCTTCACTACCTTTTTTAAGAAAAGATTAAATAAGAGTATTTTGTAATTTTCATCATAGTAAAGAACCTACATCTCATATCCAATCATACCGACATTATTTTATTTGATAAAATATAGATTCCTCGGAATACTGTAGTAAAAATTTCAATATTTTTTCAGAAAGTATATTTCTTCAAAATAAAATTTATTTTCCTAAAATTAAGTTTATTTAAAAAGTATACTATAAAAAATATTATGAAATTAGATTTACGTAGAAAGCATAATTTTAAAAAATTACTTTTAGAAACATGATTTCATGTGGAATTTATATTTAGCCAACAAATTTTGTTATCCTCACTATTATTTATTTTCTATTACAATAGTATTTGAATGATAGGTTTGAAAAGAATTATTTTATTAAAACAATGCAACATGATGCAGATCAAATACTTCTCCCTAGCTCTAACTTTATCTTTGTTGGCCCTTAATTATGTCAAAGTTTGGCAATCAAAGGTTAAAATTACATGACAGACATGTAAATTGATGATTATATATCTATTTTAATCTAATTAACATGGGCCATTCATTTTCGTCATCATTGATCATATAGTTAGAATCACCTAATCAAATTGAGTTTATGAGGAATGGACAACCAAAGTGCACCTAGACAATGGATGAACAGTTTAGAACGATCACGGGACCCTCTAAATTATCATCAATGGATATTCATATTTTAGTTTATATAAACCGTTACATAAATCATTAAAACCAATACATTGGTCATACTTAAAGAGATTAAATCTATCATTACCAAATCCAATGTTATAACCTTGTGCATAAAGTTTAGAAATAAAAATTAAATTGTGCGAAATCATCAAAACATAAAATGTATTGATTAAATCTAAATAATGCCCTGTGCTCAAAACTAATGGGTAGGTTCCTATTGCTTTTATTTTTAACTTTTATTTGATTTCCTATTTTGATAGTTTATTCAATTTTATTTTGGACTTCAGGTTGAAAGAAATTTATGTATTATTACAAGTAAATCCAACAGTGTTCTAGATTGTGGCTTAGAAGATGTACAATCGACGATATGTAGCCCAGAAGATGCACAACCGACAATATGTAGCCCATGAAGTCCATCTCATCACATGTGTCAAAGAAGGATCCAAACTTGTCAAGGTAAAAAGCCTTCATATTCATCTGTAGCCACTGATATAGTTCTGAGGCCTCGGCTTCGGCCTCAGATAACGGACAAAGTCCTGAAGACTTGGCTATAACCTCGGATAGCGGAAAAGGCCTGAGGCCCTGGTTTCAGCCTCAGGCGACGAACATAGAACTGAAGCCTTAGCCTCGGGTATTGACGACTACCATATAACAGACATTCTATTCTAACAACTCAACTGATGATGCCGAGTGCCACCCGCATCAAACGTCTTAAGATATGTGCACTTATTGCACTGCCATACGAGATAACGATTGGTACCGAAACACGCAGGATCCGAAAATGATAAGCATAATCTCTCCTAATCCAAAAACATATCCTAAACGGGATTTACGGATCCACCGCCATCAGCTTGGATCATCACCTATAAAAGTAGACCTCCACATCACATCAAGGTACGTATTATGCAATACGCAACCCTATCATAAGCTCTTATGCTCAATCACCCCAAGTACTAACTAAACCATCGAAGGGTCCCCCGCCGGCATGACCGGCACCCCCCATCACGATCTTCCATTGTGGTTATAGGTCAGTCAATTAGCATTGCCCATCATTGTGTCCCCATCGAACGACGAAGATCTACCATTGATCCTTGATCAACATTCATTAGCCAATTTCAAACGTTAACGGATTAGCATCATCTGTGGGAAAGACTAGATCATTCTCGTTTATTTTCTCCTTCGTTGTTTGATACCTTCTCTATTTTCTTAATTCCTCACAAGTCCAAACGAGTGACTGGTATATCCATCTCCACTACATCATCCCCTGCAGTCCCACAACCTCCAACAGAGGATAATCCTCCCACTGAGGGGGAGTAGGCTCTGCCATAACTTCCTCCTCCGCCTCTGGGACCTCAAGTTCCTGAAAATGGTGCGTAAAGAATTTGTTTTCTCAAAGAAAGCATGCTAGCACTTCGGGCGGATATGGCCCAATTCTTTAGAGCCATGGGATAGCAGGCTCCCCCACAACTTAATACACCAGTGATATCCATGCATTCACGCTAGACCCAAGAGCAGCAAGGGAAAAATCATTTGGCCGCAAGTCGGGTTGGACCACCTATCCCAGCCCCTGTTCAACAGGGAGGGTACCTCCCCACAGGAAATTTACATCATACGCTCGATGCTAGACGTCAACGTCAAGGAAAAGCTACTGAGGCCTCCAACACTACTCATACATTAGCATGAAAGGAAGGCTTATAAAAAAATTCGAAGATAAATTCACCAATATAGAACAGTATTGTCGGTACAACACACCCCTAACTGTACAGGAATGGTGGAGCAGGCTGAACCACCGTCTACAGAAAATATCATAGAGGCTCCGCGATCAGAGAAGTTCCAAGTGCCCAATATTTGTCACTATACCGGATCAAAAGACCCCATGAAATACATCGAGACATTCAGATCTCACATGGAGCTTAAGGGTGTCAGCCCAGAGATTATATGTTGAGCGTTCTCTCTCACCCTCAAGGACGTAGCCCGAACGTGGTTTAAAAATCTCAAACCACGCTCCATAAATTTTTTATTTTCTATTACAGTGGTATTAAAATGATAAGTTTGACAAGAATTATTTTATTAAAATAATGCAGCATGATGCAGATCAAATACTTCTCCCTAGCTCTTACTTTATTTTTGTTGGCCCTTAATTATGTCAAAGTTTGGCAATCAAAGGTTAAAATTATATGGCAGACATGCAAATTGATTATTATATATCTATTTTAATATAATCAACACAAGCCATTCATTTTTCGTAATCATTGATCATATAGTTAGAATCACTTAATCAAATTGAGTTTATTAGGAATGGACAACCAAAGTGCACCTAGACAATGGATGGACAGTTTAGAACGATCATGGGACCCTCTAAATTATCATAAATGGATATCCATATTTTAGTTTATGTAAACCGTCACATAAATCATTAAAACCAACATATTGGCCATACTTAAAAGAGATTAAATCTACCATTACCAAATCCAATCGTATAGCCTTGTGCATAAAGTTTAGGAACAAAAATTAAATTGTGCGAAATAATCAAAAAATAAAATGTATTGATTAAATCTAAATAATACGCATTGCTCAAAACTAATGGGTAGGTTCCTGTTGCTTTTATTTTCACTTTTATCTGATTTCCTATTTTAATAGTTTATTCAACTTTATTTGGGCTTTAGGTTGAAAGAAATTTGTGCATTGTTATGGGTAAATCCAACCTCCCTGATCATGGCCTAGAAGATGAGTAACCGACAATATATAGCCCATGAAAGTCAGCTCATCACACGTGTCAAAGAAGAATCCAAGCTTGTCAAGGCAGAAAGCCTTCATATTCATCTGTAGCCATGAATATAGTTCTAAGGCCTCGGCATCTGCCTCAGATAACAGAAAAAATTCCTGAAAACTCGGCTACAACCTCAGATGGTGGAAAAGGCCTGAGGCCCTGGCTTCGGCCTCAGGTGATGAATATAAAAATGAGGCCTCAGCCTCAGGTACTGACTACTATCATATAGTAGACATTCTATCATAGTAACTCAACTGAGGATGCCGAGTGCCACCCGCACCAAACGTCCTCATATCTGAGCACTTACCGCATCGCCATAAGAGATAACGATTAGCATCAGAATAAGCAGGATCCGAATGTGATAAGAATAATCTCTCATAATCCATAAATGTATCATAAACGAGGCTTACGGATCTACCGCCATTAGTTGTGAATCATTACCTATAAAAGGACACCTCTGCATCACCTCAAGGTACGCATTACACAATATGTAACCCTATCATAAGCTCTTATGCTTAATCACCCCAGGTACTGACTTAAGCATCAGAGGGTCTCCCACCGACACGACCGGCACCCCCTCACGATCTCCCCTTATGGTTGTAGGTCATTCAATCAGCATCGCCCATCATTGTGTCCCCATCGAACGACGAAGATCTACCGTTGATCCTTGATCAACATCTGTTGACCAATTTTGGATGTTAACAAATTGGCATCGTCTGTGGAAAAGACTAGATCATTCTCGCTTATCTTTTCCTCTATCGTTTAATACCTTCTCTGTTTTCTCAATTCCTCCCAAATCCAAACGAGCGAATGGTGTATCCACCACCACTGCGTCAGCCCCCGCAATGTCACAAGGCCCACAACCTCCAACAAAGGATAATCCTCCCACCGAGGGGGAGAAGGCCCTCCCACAACTTCCTCATCCACCTCCAGGACCTCTAGTTCCTGAAAATGGTACGAACATAATTCATTTATCGAAGAAAGCATGCTGGCACTTCGAGCCCAATTCTTCAGAGCCATGGGACAATGGGCTCCCCCAGCGATTTCCCCACAACCTAATGCACCGCTGATATTCGTTCATTCATGTCAGACCCAAGAGCAGCAAAGGCAAAATCATCTGGCCGCAAGTTGGGCTGGACCACCTTGTCCTAGCCCTTGTTTAATAGGGAGGGTACCTCCCCGTAAGAGATCTACACCATACGCTTGATGCTAGACGTTAGCGTCAAGGCAAAGCTACTGAGGCCTCCAGCACTACTCATACATTAGAATGGGAGGAAGGCCTAAAAAAACTCAAAGATAAATTCACCAATATGGATCAGCGTTATCGGTACAACACGCCCCTGACTACACAGACAATGGTGGAGCAGGCTGAACCAACATTCACAGAAAATATCATGGAGGCACCGCAAGCAGAGAAGTTTCGAGTGCCCAATATCCATCACTATATTGGATCAAGAGACCCCATGGAACACATCGAGACATTCAGGTCTTACATGGAGCTTGAGGGTGTGAGCCTAGAGATTATGTGTCAAGCATTCCCTCTCACCCTCAAGGACGCGACCCGAACGTGGTTCAAGAATATCAAACCACGCTCTATAAATTCTCTCCCAACTATTTACATTGTTTGCATCACAATTCATTAGGTGCAGAAAGATGAAGAAGTCAGCAACACACCCTGGCGATGCATGGATTTGAAAATATAGATCATAGCACTAGAGTCAAATCTACCAAGTGTTAAAATGTACGTTCATAATATTAAAATAAAAATATATGTAAGTTCTTCTTTCATGCACATATTAGTTAATTTAATGAGGGTCTATTTATTATTGTACATATTCTAATGAATTTTAAATAGACCAAAATGTGGGGGTAAAGGAGTGAGGATGAATTAGACCATAATTTTGTCACTTAAAATGTACGTTCATAATATTAAAATAAAAATATATGTAAGTTCTTCTTTCATGCACATATTAGTTAATTTAATGAGGGTCTATTTATTATTGTACATATTCTAATGAATTTTAAATAGACCAAAATGTGGGGGTAAAGGGGTGAGGATGAATTAGACCATAATTTTGTCACTTACGCACATATCCAAGTCTTTAATTTAGCAGTAAAGTTTGTCATCTCGAAAATGTGATTGTGAATATCATAGGTCACATTATACATTGTGATGGTAAGTTGGGCTATTAAGGTGCCCGTCATTGATTTTTTAGTGGAATAAAAGCATTTATCTACATTTTCTAAGTACGTATTTAAATGAGAGGATGTATGTAGTAGGTTAATCCTAAGAGTAAGAACTATATCAAGGACTTATAAACTAGACTTGTTTGAACTAGTTAGGAAAATTCAATCTACTAGGTCGTGTTTGTTTCATGGAGGTTACATGAAATTAAACTGTAAATAAGTATAATTATTTACTTTGTATTCTCTGAAAATATATAATATATAAAACAAGTCTTGCATTGGGGTAACATGCTATGTGGCAAAACTTTATGGGCCCTACCATGATTTATGTGTTTCATCAATGTCGTCCATTCATTTTGCCAGATCATTTTAGGACATGAGCTAAAAAAAGAGGCAGATCCAAAGCTTAAGTGGCCCACAAAGGTAATAATTATGTCCACTATTGAACCCATTATTTTCTATGGCGTGATCTCCTTGATCTTTGAATCTGCCTCATTTTTGTCTTATGCCTTAAAATGATTTAAAAAGATGAATGAATGGTGTGGATATAACACATATATCATGGTAGGGCCCATAAAGTTTTGCTTTGAAAAGAGCTTGAAACTTATATTATTTTTGAAGTGAAATTATGTCTCTTTCAAACAAATGGAAAAACAATTATTGTTATTTTACCACAGATTACCATCATTTACCTCCAAACAAACACGCCCTTAAGGATCAAGACATTTGATGCATACACATGCAGTGAAGCAAGTACATGAATTGAAGTAAACAAAAAAAAAAAAATCACATGGTTTAATGCCTTAAAAATTATAACTATAAATTAAAGTACTTTTACTAATGACTCTAAAGTGTAACTTGCCGTGTTATTACAACTCTTTCTTTAAGTCGAAATTGTGACATACTAATTGTCCACTTATGGCAAGTTGTATTGTCCTATAACATTGTCTTAATAATATACCCTAAAGCTAGGAGACAGTGAACTCTTGAATCCATAAGTTGGTCTAAATTAAATTCTATATTGAAACACCTTATATGTCAATCATCTTTCTAAAACACGGTAATTATACTTTTGGGCAAATTCATGTTTTTCATGAAAGGTGGCTATAAGCATTCCGATATCATCATTGGCTGCTAAGAACACTTTGATTTGGTTCATAAAACTCTTGATTTGATATTAATTAAGACACTTTAGTGACTCCCATGCTAATAGTCAAACTTTAGATTTTGGATCACTATGATAAGAACTATTCATATCCTTACTTTTTAAGGTGGATATGATCATGTGCATTAATGCTTCAATTAAGGGTTTATATTCTTCTAGTCTTATACTTGCCACCAATGATTTTATCTATTTATAATAATTGCTCGGTTGGAAGTTTATCATGGAAGTGGATTATTGTTCACAAGTCCAATCATGTAAACACATAAACCATGATGACTTGTCCATTTAACTGTACATGACATGATTTCTATCATCTAGCCATCAACTGTACAGTACTGCGCATGGATGTCAATGCAAGTTATGTCATAAATTGTATGATCATCAATTTCATTCATTAAGAGAGTGATCCACATCTAATAATTAGTATCCATAAGATGGACGACCTAGATTTGATGTGCATCCTCCGTAATCTGAACAGTCTAAATCTAACATGCCAATGTCCATATAATGGATATTCCGATCTAACGTCTTATTGGTGTGTCCATCATATAGATAATTTAGATTCAATTCTTGACATGTATTGAAACATAATGTATATGTGTTAAATCTTTGCATGATCAGATGCTCATCTAATTAACGACACATGTTTGGACTGATTGGTATGCAAGACACTAAGATGAATGGGTTAAAGTTGTTGGGACAACAAAAGCAATTCAAAGAAGAATTAAATAAGGCAATCACAATCACAAACAAAGCCAATCCAGAGAACACATGAATTTACGTGGAAAAATTCTTGCAGGAAAAGCCCACGGCACAAAGCGATGAATCCATTATAAAAACAAAGTTACAAGAGATAGAAGCAAACTTAACATCAAAACATTAAGAAAAGCTAAGCTTTTCTTCTCCCAAAATCCTCTAAACCCTTTAGCACGTCTTAAGTAACCCTAATCCCGCATTACACCTGCTTACAAAGTGTTACACTTGAAATTAGAAAAAAAAAATCATAAAATTACGCAAAACTACGAAAACCGTCGATCACTCGGTCAATTGCTTGAGAGTGATTGAGCAATCCATCATTCGCTCGAGAACACATGTTCGATCGCTCGAACATGCAAAAAAGTGTCCAATGAATTTTCAACATAATTCAGAATAATTGGTAGAAGGCTCAATCGCTTGAGCTAGGGGGTTGAGTTCTTTGCCAAATTTATCGCGCTTTTGCTGTTACAATTAACCAGCACGAGCTCCTACTGAAACCCCAACTGATTTATCATTTCTTGCAAGTAAACCGCTTCTTGAATACTTCTGTCATTGCCATATACTCAACTTCAGTTGTGAAAAGAGCCACCACAGACTGAAACTTCAACATCTAATTAATTGTTCCACCCACTAGTACAAATGAGTAACCGTAAGTCGACCTTTTACTATCCACATTGTTTGCATAATCAAAATCCATATAGCATACCAATTTTTCATATGATTTCTTAAATGTCAAGACATAGTTTTGCATACCTTGAATATATCGAAGTAGCCATTTTATAGCTTCTCAGTGTTGCTTGTCGGGGTTAGACAGGTATCTGCTTACAACACTTACTGCATGTGAAATATTCAATCTCGTACAAACCATGACGTACATCAAACTGCCAACTATGCTCGAATAGAACGCATGAGGCATCTTTCTTTTCTTCATCTGTAGTATGACATTGTTTTGAAGAAAGCCAAAAGTGAGCCACATGAAGAGTGCCGACTGAGTTTACCTTGTCCATACCAAACTTCACCAATACTTTTTCAAGGTATTCTACCTAAGATACCATAGCCTGCTCTTTTTTCTGTCTCTGTGTATATTAATGCCAATAACCCTCTTTGCAACCCCTAAATCTTTCATTTCAAATGCCCTTGATAACCAAGTCTTCAATACGTTGATTTCAGACATGACATGACTGGTGATAAGTATGTCATCAATATATAATACCATGATTGTTGGGGTCCCAAATAGTGGACACTCTTAAAATAAGCCAAATAACCATATACCTCTGAAGGAATCGCGCAAAGAACGCCTTCTGGCGCGCGCAAAACGGAGGTGTACGTGACTTCCCCGGACTTGGCCAAATTCCTTAACAGACCCCGCTGATCACTGTGATCAGAACTGTCCGGAATCAGACCCGTGACCTCTTTATGATTTATGATGAACAGTGCAAGTGGTTGCGCAACGAAACGGGCCCCACAAACGCCCCAAAACTCAAAACCCAACCGATGGAGCCCACATTTACGTGTCCGACGCACCCTAAAATCCTGGCACTTAACTTACAGGTGCGTTGAGCCCAACGCACCCGTAAATTAAGTCCCACGCACCCTGAAAAACATGCTGGCCCGCCATTTCGCGAAAGGCCCACGCATCCAACGCACCTTGAAAGCTGATCAACGCACCCCACAATTAACGGACGGATTAAAAGATGGGTTCCATGTGCGTGGAGCCTCACGCACCCGACAGATGAACCCCACGCACCCGTATGATCTTCGAATACTTGCAATGAGGTAAACAGGTGCGTTGGGAGCGTCCAGCAGGTGCGTGACACGTGGCGTCCTGCTATTGGTCGACTTCACCTATAAATACCCCTCGACCCGCTCATTTACGAGAGACGAAAAAGAGAGAGAGAGAGAGCTCCTGCCGCCGGAAACCCAAAACTCCCTGGAACCCTCGCCGGAACACCCTTCCATCCATCGGGATCCCATTTTTGGGCGCGGACGCGTCACTAAGGTCTGGATTCCATATATTTAAAATGCACCTGTAAAAGGACTTCACGCGTCTAAAAGGACATCACGCGTCTAAAAGGACATCACGCATCTGTCAATTCAGTCCCCACGCATCTGTAAATCCAGCCAAATCAAAGTTCGGCGAAAAGTTCCCAACGCACCCTGTACATGCACCAATGCACCCTGAATACGCACCAACGCACCCTCAAAATCGTCTGGGAATCAGCTTTGAATTGACAGGTGCGTGGAGCCCAACGCACCCGTAAATCAGGTCTCACGCACCCTGGAATCAGCCAATTTACAGATCATGTTAGCAGGCGTACCGGGCCCAATTTTGAGTATTTTTTAGGATTACTGGAACCAGTCTTGGGTATTTCGAGCATTCCAGACGCAATGGAACGGCCAAGCGAACTTTTTGAGAACTCTAAATGAGCAGAATCGAGCATCTTCAAGATTCGACCCTATTTAACGCAATGAACGGGGTAACTTCCCGGAAAGGAGTCGCCAACATCCGGGGCTATGCAGATATGTTGGTATTTACGTTCACTACAAAGGCATGATCCGATTTGTGCTAAAAGCTAGCTCAGCCGGGCCTTGATTACCACAATAAACCGTGCTGAAGAGCTTCAATCCCTTACAAACCAATTACTCGACTGCCACGATGCAGCAGTCGATGCCCTACCCATTTAAACGGTACCCGCCGGTTAGACTGCGCAGGTACACACCACTGCAGAGCGGACTTTCCGAGGTCACCTGTCCCTACATTGACAGGCGCGGGCCCAGAGTCGTCCATCTCAGTAATAAACCCTGACAGTCCTAACCCGGGTCTCCGGTCAAAATATGGGACATAGACATCTGACTAACGCAAAGTGGTTTAGTACAGTAAAACAAATATAGGCCCCATGGCCATAAACTCTAAAAAAAACCTAGTCCCGGCTGACTAGTCTTTTGCCTTCTAATCAAGGTTCATCGATTATTCGATGTAATTAAGGGTCCGTGCCAAACCACGGCTTGGAATGTACAAGATCTCAGAATCTCTGGAATAAAATTCGCCTTGCGATATCTCTTCGTGTATACTCTTGTGGATGCTTATGATTGTCTATGAATGTTTCCATTACTCAGAACCCTCCAGAGCAACAAAACACAACATTCCAGAGAATGTTCATTCTCTAGTTCTAACAAACTGGCGACTCTGTTGGGGAATCGAACCCAGAATCTCTGGTTTGCTCTGAGTATAAGAACACTCTAAGATTAGCCCTTTGCAAACACGAATTTACGCATAGGAAAAGTTACCGCAAGGCGTAATGTTTCGGCGTCCTCAGGGCGTCAAACTGGCGACTCTCAACGGGAACGTTCTTCCCTTCATCTTCAAGGCAACAGACATTTAAAAGGGTTTTCGAACCCACACATTCCACAATTACACGTATTTGCTTCCGTCTTGCTTATCCCTGTCGGTTTATGCACCGCGATCGAATGGGCTCATACTCCCGATCGTACTTGTGAACTGTTCTAACGATTTTTATGACACTACAGAATTAGCAAGACACTAGCACAGACGAAAGAAATGGCGTACTCAATGACCAGTTTGTGCACTTTCCTCGCCACCGGAGGCTTCAGCTTCCCTTGCTTCACCTCGATCACGACGACTGCCTCTAGTTCAGGATGGCAATTGGTCGAAACGCGCAGACAAAGGAAAGAACGGAAGAAAGCAACTAATTTAGCAGCATATACGGAGGCGGATATCACAAAACCTCGCCCTATAAATAAGAGACAATGGCAGCCAAAGCAGGGACAGAAGACCCTTACAGGCAGGAGGGTTGCGCCGGCAGAGCCCGCAACGCCGTAATAACAACCGAGCAGTTCCCGCCGCTGCCCAAAACCTCTCATACCCTACGAAGAACCGCCGGACTCGTAAAAGAAACGCCTAAGTCCACGTCGATCCTCGTACCAAGACAAGGACCGGTTCGAGAAATCCAGTCGGCACAGGTAGTAATGGTGCAGGTGGCCGCAGAGGCAGAGGAAGAACCGTACGAGACAGAAGAGTTGCCTCCGTTACAAGATCAGATCGACAGGTTGGTAGAGGCTAACCGCGAGACAAACGAGCGAATGAAGGCCATCCAGGAGGCCTTGACCACTCTGATAGCACAAAACGCCACCAGAAGTGCCGCGCCACCTACCCGCCAATCGGCGGAAGAATCTCAAGGTGCAGCAGAGGGTCCGGTTGAGCCAGAGCCGCCCATTCAACCCAGAGTCATACCGGTAGGACGCGCACCACTCTCCGCATCTCACATATCACGAGAAGAGCTGTCCCAGACAATAGCCCATATGATGCAACAGGAAAAGGAGAAAGAGAGGAAAGGTAGCTACAAATATCGGGTCCCATACCCACCGGAAGTAGAGGAGGTACCGTTCCCGGCCAACTTTAGATGCTCGGACTTCGGAAAATTCGACGGCAGAGGGTCGCCAGAGGAGCACATCACCCACTTCCTGACTACATTGGGAAACTGGTCTGCGGTCCCGCAATACTGCATGCGGTTATTTGGATCCACCCTGACAGGAAAAGCTTTCCAATGGTACATGTCATTACCAGCCGGCTCTGTGAGAACATGGGAGCAGATGCAAGATGCCTTCATCTCAAAGTTCTTCGCAACAGAGAGAGAAATCTCGTTAACAGACCTTGCGATGGTTAGACAGAGAAATGGTAAGCCAGTTGAAAAGTTCATCGACCGATGGGGAACCACAGCAGCCCAATGTCGAGAATTACCCAGCGAAGGCGAGCAGATGAAAATGTGTCTAAGGGCCTTGGACCCAATGATTTCGTATGGCCTGTCAGGCAACACCTTCAACTCCTTTCGCGAATTAGCAACAAAAGCACACTTGGTAGAGGAAGCAGCATCTCGAGTAAGCTTCAGGCCCGAGAGACAGAAGAGAGAGACAGGAAGAGTAGTTGAGACCCATCAGATCGACAGGAGCAGGGATCCGAAAGACCGAAAACGTCCCGCCATGAATCACGAGACAGAGGTGAAGACGGCAGATGTACCAGATAAAGGTAAAAGGCCCTATGTGCCCAAACGTGTATCTATAGCCGAAAGAGAAAAGGCGAACGGCCCCTACACATTCGATATGGCCGATTTAGTTCCGATCATGGAACAGTTAATCGAAGAGGGCCTGATACGCCTACCAGAGCCGATTCGTCCCCACGAGGTCGGACGAACAAACGACCCCAAATACTGCAAATATCATCGGTGCATCAGTCATCAGACGGAAGATTGCTTTTCCCTAAAGGGAAGGATACAGCGATTGATCAACCAAGGAGTCATCAGCATGAAGGCACCCGAGACAGTGAAGGAGACAGTCGGGGCAATCTCAACAGTCCCGATAGAAGGAGAAACCGGCCGATCAACCCCGCTCCCTAAGCCGAAGGAACCACGGACCCTAGCCAGTAGTAAGAAAAGACCTGAGGACGGACAGAAACTCGCGAGGCGGAAGAAGAACAGAGGGGTGAAGTCGCAGGGGCAGGGGCAACTCAGGACGATCACGGCCCGCTGCGGAATGGTGTCGTTCGCCGAACAAGCATCACCTAAAGGAACGCCGCAAGTAGTAGAGAGGGAAGTTGACGCAGTCACCCTACGGTCAGGAAGGCAGATGCCTGACCGAACTCTCCCCAGACCAGACAACCCGATGCCAGAAGACGGCACCCCCGACAGATCGCAGGAAAGACCCCGCATGTAAAAGTCAAAAGAGAAGGTCGCCGAAGCCACGACCAGTCAGCCAAACCCTAGGCCAGTGGCATACGACATTGTGTCACACCTACGAAAGGTCACCGCCCGCTTGAGTATATACGATGCCTTATGCCTCTCAAAAGTATACAGGGAAATGTTAATCAACGCCTTGCTTGATGATGAAATCAGGGAGGTCACGATGATAGAGATAGAAGAAGAAATGAAAGATTCAGATAAATTCTGGGAAGGGTATATGCCGGTGTCGCAAGTTATGCCCGTTAATCACCCTTCGACCATCACGTTCTCAGAAGAAGACCGCACGATAGAAACCACAAACCATAACCGTCCACTAATGGTCACAGGAATAATCAGGGATACCAAGGTTAAGAGATGTATGCTAGACGACGGGTCGGCTGTAAATATCATGCCCTTGAGAACGTTGCAGACGCTAGGTTATATGCAATCGGCGTTGCGCCCGAGTTTTATGATGATTCAAGGTTTCAATCAAGACAGTCAGCGCACGCTCGGGTCAATTACGGTAATGTTAGAGATCGAAGGACTAACCACAAAAGTGACGTGTCAGGTAATCGATGCAGTGACAACATACAACCTCCTTCTAGGAAGGCCTTGGCTTCACCAAAATCGCATAATCCCCTCGACGTATCACCAGTTTTTTAAATACAACAGAGACAGAATTCAGTACAGGGTCACGGCGGATCCAAAACCATATACGTTAGCCGAATCGTTTTTAGCCGACGCAAAATACTACAGCTTGGCCGACGGCAGTGAAACCAGCGAAAGGACCAAGGTATCAGAGAAGGGGCAGATGGTAAAAACTCGAATAGAGAAGTTCGTGCAGGGAAGTGAGCCTCAAAATGCCACCCAAGGGGGATCCCGACATCCTATGGAGAGTCACTCTCGGCCAATCACGAAGAAATTTTATGTGATACCGCAACATTTACGTCAGCCAGGGCAGTCTGTGCTAAAGTTGATCTCAGATCAAGACATGAGCGTGCTCAAGTTCAGCTTCAACGTACCGATACCCAAGATGGGAAGGGCCAAACCCTTTCCAAAAGCCCCAAGCCAGTTCATCGTGCCGTCAAGAGATGTCACCCAGAAAGACATCAGATTTCACTCAGCGCCGAGCCGGCCGGCGCCATCAGAAGAAAGAGGGGAAGAAAGGGGGCTCGCCCAACCTCGACCAATAGAGGAGAAGAGATATAGTAGAGCCAGCCAAAAAATCATGAAGAATATGGGATTCCCTGACCGAAGCGCAGACACAGAGAGGAGGTTGCTGGCTCCATTTGAAGAACAGAGGCGAATCTACCGCAATGGAGAGGGCCTAGGGGCTAGGGCAGGTGTGAACATGGTAACCATCGGCCCGGCAGAAGAAACCCAGTCACAAGAGCCTGTCGATGTGGTCCAGCCAAGTATCGCGCCTGTGCAACTGGAAGATGGCGGACAGCCAACGATCGACGAACTCGAGGAGATAAACCTAGGCACCCCCGAAGAGCCCAGGAATACATACTTGAGTAAAAACGTCCCGGAAGGTGAGAAGGAGAGATACCTGCAGCTGCTAAAGGAAAATAAAGATATCTTTGCCTGGACGTATTCAGAAATGCCCGAGCTCAGCCCGACGATTGCCATGCACAAACTAAGTATCATGAAGGAGAAGAAGCCGGTAAAACAGCCACAACGACGGTTTCATCCGGACATTATTCCAAAGATTGAGGAAGAAGTCAAGAGACTGATTCAGGCTGGGTTCGTTCGAGAAGTGAAGTACCCCCGGTGGATTTCAAACATCGTGCCAGTCAAGAAGAAGAGCGGACAAATCCGAATATGTGTTGATTTTCGAAACTTGAATGAAGCCTGCCCTAAGGACAATTTTCCCCTCCCGATTCCTGAGATGTTGATTGACAGCACGACGGGGTACGCAGTGATGTCTTTCATGGACGGGTATTTGGGGTACAATCAAATCCGCATGGCCCCAGAAGATGAAGAAGCCACGGCCTTCCGCACAACTCTCGGCATCTACTGCTACCGCGTAATGCCCTTCGAATTAAAAAATGCAAGGGCAACCTACCAGCGCGCAATGCACATCATATTTCAGGACATGATGCATAAACACGTTGAATGCTATGTAGACGATTTAGTCGTCAGGTTGACCGATCACGAGCAGCACAGGGAGCACCTAAGGCAAGTGTTCCAACGATTGCGTAAGAAGAGTCTCCGCATGAATCTGCTAAAATGCGCCGTTCGGAGTTGCATCCGGCAAATTCTTGGGTTTCGTGGTCAGACACAGGGGCATAGAAATTGATCCCACAAAAATCAAGGCCATCATAGAAATGCCGCCTCCAAAGAACCTGAAGCAGCTGAAAAGCTTCCAGGGCCGCGTAGCATACCTGAGGAGATTCATTTCAAACCTAGCTGGTCGTTGTCAGCCGTTCTCCCGACTCAACAAGAAAAATGTCAAGTTCGAATAGGATGCCGCCTGCCAGAAAGCTTTTGATTCGCTAAAAGAAATGCTCGGGAATTCGCCGGTCCTTGCTGCCCCAATCAAGGGCAAACCGCTGATTCTATACATTGCAGCGGGTGATAACTCGCTAGGGGCGCTCCTGGCGCAGAAAAACGAAGAAGGCAAAGAGAACGCGCTGTATTATTTGAGCCGCACGTTAGTGGGGGCCGAGTTTAATTATTCAGTATCGAGAAGATATGCCTGGCCCTCATCTTCACCGTGAAGAAACTTAGGCATTAGTGCCTCTCACATCAAATAACGTTGATATCCAAGGCTGACCCGATTAAATTTCTCATGAACCGGCCCATGCTGTCCGGGCGCTTAGCAAAATGGGCCCTCCTCCTTTCAGAATTTGATATCACTTACGTCCCGGCCCGAGCTGTTAAAGGACAAGCGATTGCGGACTTCCTCGCCGCGCACCCCGTTCCAAGTAAGGAAGAAATGGAATGCGATCTCCTAGACGACCAGGTTATGATGATTGAAGAACCGCGACCATGGCAAATGTACTTCGACGGAGCCGCTAGGACCATAGGGGCGGGAGCAGGAATTATATTCATTAGCCCGCAGAGAGATCTACTGCCCTATGCATTCACGATCGTGCCGGCTTGTACCAACAACGAAGCAGAATACCAAGCCCTTATTATCGGACTACAGCTCGCCCTCGAGATGCGTATCAAGGCAATACAAATATACGGCGACTCCAGGCTAGTCATCAGACAGCTAACAACGGAATATGAGGTTCGCAAGCCCGAGTTGTCACCCTTCTGCCGCCAGGCGCAATCATTGTTCAATCAGTTTCGCAATGGCAGTATTTCACATATACCAAGGCAAGAAAACATACAGGCCGACGCGTTAGCCAGCCTGGCCGCTGTCCTGGCTAATCCTGGAGGCAGCCCTCTTCAAGTAACGATCGAAGAAAGAAGGATCTTGCCAACTACCTTACCGCCCAGCAACGAATCAAGCGTGAACCCTATTTGTTGCTTTGAAATCACAGAAGAAAACGACTGAAAAAGACCATTCGTCGACTACTTGAGGTACGAATTTTTACCAGAAGAGCCCAAAATGCGCACTCAGGTCAGGAGACGTGCCGGCTCGTTCATAATACAGAGTGACACCCTTTACAAGCGCTCGTACGAGGGAGTGTTGTTACGCTGCCTAGACCAGGACGAGGCATACGCCATGCTAAAAGAAGCACACGGAGGGGAGTGCGGTGCTCACCAAGGGGGTAGGAACTTGCATCACCGTGTCCGACATATGGGGTACTATTGGCCCACAGTGATGAAAGACGCAATAGACTACGTCAGAAAGTGTCATTAATGCCAGATACATGCAGATATAACACACTCACCACCAGAAGAGCTACATCAGTCAATGATATCTTGGCCTTTCGCCGCCTGGGGCATGGACGTGATAGGGCCGATCAATCCGCCATCCTCTCAAGGGCACCAGTACATTCTTGCTGCGACTGATTATTTCTCTAAGTGGGCTGAAGCCATTGCCTTGAGAAACGTGAAAGCCAGACACGTCGAAAGATTCATCCGCCATTCCATATTGTATCGTCATGGTATCCCCGAAAGAATCACCACCGACAATGGAACGCCCTTAAAAAATGTCACTATCGATAGGCTATGCGCAAAGTTCAAGATTAAGCATTGCTATTCATCGCCCTACTACCCTCCCGCAAATGGGTTGGCCGAGGCATTCAACAAGACTATTGTGAGAATCCTGAAGAAGACGGTGGCGGAGAATAAGAAAGACTGGGACAGACGGTTACCCGAAGCACTGTGGGCATATAGGACCACGTACCGCACAGCCACTCGAGCCACACCTTACTCATTGGTGTACGGTACGGAAGCCGTGATCCCGATGGAAATACAGGTGGAGTCATTACGGGTTGCGCTCCGACACTCCCTGACAACCGAATACAATGATAAAATCAGAATGATCGAGCTTGACGACCTGGATGAAAAGAGACTCGCCGCTCAGCAAAGGCTTGAAATGTATCAAAAGCGAATCTCGGCTTCGTACGATAAACGAGTCCGGGGAAGGTCATTTAAGAGGGGCGACTTGGTGCTGATGATGAAACGTCCGACGCCGATACAAGGCCCAAAAAGTAAATTCGATCCGAAGTGGGATCCAGTGTGCATAATTGATGAGGTATACTCTAATGGAGCCTATCGGGTAATAGATTGCAAAGGACAGGGCGTCAGTACGCTGGTGAACGGTCGGTTCTTGAAAAGATATTATACTTGAAAGAAGTCTGTCATCATATTTTGTAAACGCCCCATTAGAGGGATGATGTAATGTAGAAAATACCAAAAGAAATGATATCGCGTGAGGTTCGGGGCAAAATACTAACTATCTACCTTTCCTTCCACAGGTATCAGGGAGTCATCAAGGCCCAGAATACGTCAGAAATAACACCCCGCCCTGCAAGGCAACTAAGAAAGGGGGAAGCCCTTAATAAAGGCTCGATCGCGTCCCTGTTCATACAAGCACAGGTTTGGGTCCTAAACAGGGGGACGCTCTTCCCAAATGACTCACTCAATTCGCATTCAAAACTCTGAATTTGCAAAAGACCTAGCAATACAACATGCACCTAAAACTGCAGCAGTATACATATCGACACAATATTTGTTACAACGTGTTCTAAAATCAGTATTAAGTACAAATGGAGGTCACTACAGCTTAACCGTTTAAAGTTTTTAAACATTGGTCTAACAAGTCTGCTGCAGACTCCTCAACCGCCTTCCGTGCCGCCTCGGCCTCAGCTAGAACTAGAGCAGGGTCGGAAATGTCCCTGAGAGACTGCTCCAACTCCGCAACCTGGGCTTTAACGACGTCGCGCTCCGCCTCCTGCTGATTGAGGGAAGATTGCAAACGAGCCCTCTGACCGGTGAGCTTGGATAGTTTAAAGTGGACAATTGAGCGCTCAGCCTGCAGTCGAGCCACCTCGTTGTCTATCTCTGCCAAACGAACAGTGGCCGCCTGACACCCATCATCAACAGCCCGCCAGTCCTTCTTCACCGCAGCCACCCCTGCCTCGTATAATTCCAGTTTTGGGAGAAGGGACCGCAAGTGACCGCGCTTGTCCTCAGTAGAAGGGTCAGTTTGAAGGCCTTTCGCCTCGAGTTCTTGGGCCACCCGTTCTTTAAACAGAGTCACCTGACCGGTCACGGAGGACAAGTCAATCCCGAGCCAGGCAGCGTTAAGCCCTAGTGCCTGCAACGCCTCGTCTAAGACAGGCCATTCCTCCTCATGTCTTAAAGAGTCGGCGATGTCAGACAGAAGGCCCCTGAGAAGGTTTGCCTTGGTCTTCGATAGACCCCGAAGGGATGAGACGAATGACTCAGGCAACGCCGTAGGCGCTCAAGCACCGATGGAAGAGGCTGCTGGCACAGAGAGTGGAAAGTGTTAGTACAAGAAAATCATCGTCAGGAAGGAAGCAGTCAGGACAGTAAAAGCAGATGACATACCAGCAACGTCAGGAATGCCAATGGCGGCGACGCTGGATGAAGTGGTAGGCACAGGTGACATTGGGGCCGGTTCCGTTGTTCCCTCAGTCAATGGTTCGGGCAATTCCGGGGAGGATATCACCACGACCTCGGGAATATTTGCATCAGGCGCTGGCCCAGCAACAGGAGGAATTGCAGTGGCAGACTCGACTGGCAACGATGTGGCAACAGGCGGGACTTCAACAGCAGATTCGATCAACGACGGTTCAGCAGCAGGAGGGGCCCCCACAACAGGCTCAGGAGCGCTTAGCTCAATAATAGGGACCGCAACCTCTTCCACCACGGTGACGATCGCTTCCGGAACCCCGCCTTGAGTTTCAGCGTCCGCCACAGAAGGATTGGGGGGAAGGACGGACTCGGCAGGCGCCTCATCATCTAAATCCATGAAGATTGCCCCCACGTCCTCTTCAGGGATGGACCTATCGTAAACAGGCTCATTCTCGTTATGCCCCCGGGTAGGGCAGCCCTCGCCCGGGTTGGCTTGAGAGCTTAGCTCGCCCTCCTCCCTGGCTTCTCCCGTGCTAACAATCGGAGTGTCGCCAGCCTCCTTCGCAGACTGCTCCCGCAAGCGCACGGCGCAATTCCAATAAATCCTTTATTTTCTTGCCGCCGCAAACGACGGGAAGGCGAGGAGCAGTTTTCACTCGAGGACCGGCGCGCTCAACCCATACACCCTCACCACCATCATCACCCTCATCGCCCTCACCACCACCATCATCACCGCCATCACCAACAGAGCCTCCGCCTCCACTACCTCCCGCATCGTCATCACCTCCGTCAGCTCCGCCTATGGCATCATCGCCGTCCCTATCACCGTCATCGCCCTCCGTGGCAACATCATCTTCCTCATCCCTGGCCTCAGCCATGCTCTCGTCACCATCGTCGTCTTCTTCGCCATCATCACCGTCATTTCCCCCTCTCAGGACATCGCCCCCGGCAGGCAACTCATCGATAGGGCCGAGAGACGGGAACTCTGGCCCCACCACTGTCACAATCCTCTCCCCATAGGCGATCCAGCCTTCCAGGGTGTGCTCTGGCTTCTCATGGTCGATCACCACGTTCAGGGAGGTTTGCAATCTCTCCGTGCCTGGCACTGCGGGCTGATGAAGATTCTCCGATACATAGCCGAGCCCGTTGGCAGGAATAGGTGTAACGATGGGAGGCGTAATGAAGACGGGCTCGGTAACGAGCATTCTATTCCGCACCAGCGCGTATTGGTGGGCCCACCACCTCATCCACCCAAAGGTGGCCCCGGCAAAACACTGCGTCCCCGGGATCACGAAGGAACAGCCGGTTCCGGTCAGCAGAAGTTGTCGCCACATCCATTTCCAGTGAATAGGCCCAACACCGTACGCCCGCTGCTCGCGCGTCACCGATTCTAGGGTCGCTGGCACTCCCTGGTCATACCCAAATTGGCGGGCGAAACGATTTGGATTATAAGGCTCCCTCCAGAATTCCAGCCCTTCGCGGAGCAGCAGTGACGAAGGATGAATCGCGATCAGGAAGGAACGCTCGTAATAATCAATACTATCGTCGTCCGTGCACAGGACCGGGTCTTCGCTACGGGTACCAGAGAAATGATAGAAGTAGATGTCATCAAGCCCCGCGATTCTGTCCTCGATGGTGTTCAAGTTGTGGCTGATCATCTTCTTCTTCTGAAAAAAGTGTAACGGGAGCTTCCCCTCTCTGATATAATCCCCGTGCCTTACACCATAGACCCAAGGGAAGTATACCCCGAGCCAACCCAAGAAAAAGTGCCATCCGCAGTAAGCGGAGTTCATCCCGTAAGCAGCGCGCTCCTTGTTACTGATGACATAACCGAATGCTCGGTATATAGAACATAAGACCGCCGGAGCCAGCGCGTACCGGTGACCGTTCGCCAGGGCCCCTGCGACGGCAAAGCAAGACACTCTGACATTATCTGCCTGCTTGGAGCTCGGGAGCGCCACGCAACTGAGCCAATAGGCCAGGAAGCCGGCTAGCTCGCAGGAGGGGGATAGTTTGTTGGGGCGCGGGAAGTTCTCCCTCATTCGTTTCTCCAACATCGCCTTATCACCACGACCCTCGTCGAAGGCCGCATAGTCCAAGCTGAATAAGGGAAAAGGACGGAGCGTTAGCAGAAAGAAAAAGGCATGACAGAACAGTAAGGCCCAATCCATTACAGAGAACTTACTTCAAGCCGTGGCTGAAATAAACCAGCCAGTCCTCGAACAGAAGCTTATCTTTGAGACCCCAAAATTGGGGTAGTTCGGCAAACAGCTCGTAGCAGGCCTCGGAGAAGAAGCCTTCATTGACACCTTTCTTCTTCCGCGACAGCTCGTCGTCGCTCGGGACCCATTCATCATAGATCCTCCCGCGAATGGGGAGCCCCGCGATCCTGTTGAGATCCCAGAGCGAGATGCTCATCTCGCCGCATGGCATGTGGAAAGAATTGGTGATGGAGCACCAGTGGTTGAGGAAGCCCTTGTATACCCAGGGCTCTCGGCAAAAGTAGCTCGATGTCGCTTCGATCGCCTTGTACAGACCCACTGCCCGTAGGGTCGCCTTGTGTTGTTCCAAGATCCGGTTCGCCCATGCCTCGTAGCCCGGATGAAGAACCAGATGGCCGCGAGTTCGAAACGCCCCGGACAACCAGACCTCAGTATCCCCCAGATGGTGAAATCTCTGGCGCAGAGTCTCGAAATAATGTCTGGGAAAGGGCTGATGGGGATTGTGATTCGGCTCTAGGAAAATCATATCCTTCACACCCAGGACCGACTGCTGCTTCCCGTTCTTGGAGAGAGAACAGCTGAGGAATGACGCCGGGCCGAATGTCCAAACATCGACACCGTAGAAGGAGTCGCTCCTACAGATGTCGGATGGTTCAATGCTCGGGAGAGACCGCTGCCGTTGATAGCTCTTCGCATAACGGATATACTCCCGAGTGTAGGGATTCCTCACCACGAGTGGCGCAGTGACAAGCTTGGCGCTAGACCAGGCCACCTTCATCTTGTCCGATCGGGACTTGGTTTGATTCTCTAAGTATACTTGCTTGGCACCTTTGCCAGCCCTCTTAGGGCGACCGCACCTGGTAGACTGGGAAGGGATCGACGGGCTGGCCTCGCCCTCTTCAGAACCCGTTGCCCCGTCACTCCGGAACCCTCGGAGAGGAGCGTACCATGCATCCCATTGCTCCTGTGTGCCCCTGTCTGGGGGAGGCGGCACGATCCTATCACAAAGGATTTTCTTCTGTATATCCTTTGGCAAGGTGAGGATGCGTTCATAAAAGTTGAACGTCTCGGGAGGGAGAAACCATTGTGGATTTTCAGCGGACGGTCTGACTACCTGCTTGGCAGCAGCACGCTTACGCTTGGAAGGAGTCTGGGGAGGACCCGAAGGACCGGCCTGTGAAGGATCGCTAGCCATTGTAAACCTGCGAACGACATGCGACATTCAGGTACAAAGTAAAGAAGAAATGCTTGCACAAAGTTGGTCAAACCATTCATAAAAGACAGAGACACAAAAGCAGCAAATGAACAAAGCACAAGCGTCGACATGAGCCACCGTGGAACACACTCAAAATCAATGGAAGTAATGAAACGAACAACATTCACAACCGCAACATCATCGTCACAAAACATACAGGCAGGAAAAGACAGAAGTGAAGCGGAAAAGTATAAATTAGTATTCGTCAACCATAAGGGCCATTCCACATGGCTAAATTGATTAAATGACAATTGTTTAAATGACCAAGCAACAACAGTCAATGTAAGACAACTCCAAAATTGTGGGGACTCCTCCCCGAAGTCAGAGAGCAGGGGCCTCAGTCCTGCGTCAGTGGAAGAACCTGAGCCCTCAACTCATCGACCTTCGCTTGAATCTGGGCCTCCTTGAAAACCAAGTCCACCAAAATGGAAATGCACTGTTGCACGAGATCGAAGTTCAGGTGCTCAGCGTCGGCATAGTTCCTTATCGTAGACAAGTCAATCGCCAGGTCGTCGTGCTCCGGAATAGCCGCTCTGACCATTCTCCAAATGCCGGCACGACGATCCGGGTACTCGGCCTCCGCTAAGGGGATAAGCCAAGCCAGGAATCTCCTGCTCTCCCTCTTCTCCTCCTTTAGGAAGCTAAGACGCTTTGAGAGAGATAGGAAAGAAGCAGCCAAAGAAGGCTCCGCCGCCTCCAAGACCGCCAATTCCTCCAAAAGGGAAGAATCGCCGATGAAGCTAGAGACGGCCTCCTTGCGCTCGTCTGAGATGGAGGCCATTGCTGAGATATTCTGGATAGCTCGGAGAGTGGGGCGGGATTCGGCGCCAAGAAGAGTCAAGGCTTCGACCACCTCATCGCATTGACCAGCAAGAGATGACCAAGCCTCGGGGCGGTCTAAAGCACCTAGAAGTCGCCTCAGACAAACACGGGCCTCACGGAGGGAAGCGCAAGTTACGACCATCGTCTGCTAAGAAACAAGGCTGATGAACCGATACAGCAGTCCAACAAAAGAGAGAAAACAGGAAGCAGGAAAAGCTAAATCAAGTAAAGACAAAAAGGCAAGAAGACACGCTCAGGTACACTCGAAACATTACTTAAGGTCACCGTAGGTATTTCCTCTAAAAAACTGACTGATGCGATCTAGAAAAACTCGAAAGTCTATGAGACCCTATGCCTCTTCAAAAAATCTGAATATGTATGCCCAAATACGAGGCAGAGGTTAAGGGGCTCATACACTTCAACGTCCAGCTTCGCAGAAGATTACTTAGAACAAATTTTTACAAGACCTATAAACTGGGCGCGAAGGGCTCCACGCACCCCAAAAATTCAAGAGGATGATGACCACATTTCCAGGTGCGTAAGACCCCACGCACCCTTAAACTTATGCAGACCCTGATTTCCGGGTGCGTGAAGGGCAATATCTCAAGCAAAATCGACGAAGGGTGCATGAGGCCTCACACACCCAATAAATACATCCTTTTGGCCGTTCATCAGCTGGATGCGTGTGCGTCCAACGCACCCTTAGAAAGCGCAACCCAATTATATGGCGCGTAAGGCACCAAGGTCTGCCCAGTTCGACGAAGGGTGCGTAGGTCCCCACGCACCCAAAAAACCCGGGATGTCCATAAAATCCAAGAGATTTGCAGGTGCGTGCCACCTCACGCATCCAAAAAGGAATACTCAGTCCGAAGTTCAAAATTACAGGGTGCGTATGCATCCCACGCACCCCTAAAAATCACTTGTACCTCGAATAAGTGGATGCGTGCGGAATAAATGGACGCGTTGGAGACAATTATTGGATGCGTTGGAGAATAAAAAGGTGCGTGGGCTTGATGTGAGAGGTCTGGTAAAGAACAGTGAAATGACGAGAATGAGCCGACTCGTCTATTTATAGTGGGACCCAGGAAGTCCGGTGCGTCGCACCAACCGATCACGCGCCTGCCGCAACCCACCGGATGTGCATCTGTTGGGGTCCCAAATAGTGGACACTCTTAAAATAAGCCAAATAACCATATACCTCTGAAGGAATCGCGCAAAGAACGCCTTCTGGGCGCGCCAAAACGGAGGTGTACGTGACTTCCCCGGACTTGGCCAAATTCCTTAACAGACCCCGCTGATCACCGTGATCAGAACTGTCCGGAATCAGACCCGTGACCTCTTTATGATTTATGATGAACAGTGCAAGTGGTTGCGCAACGAAACGGGCCCCACAAACGCCCCAAAACTCAAAACCCAACCGATGGAGCCCACATTTACGTGTCTAACGCACCCTAAAATCCGGCACTTAACTTACAGGTGCGTTGAGCCCAACGCACCCTTAAATTAAGTCCCACGCACCCTGAAAAACATGCTGGCCCGCCATTTCACGAAAGGCCCACACATCCAACGCACCTTGAAAGCTGATCAACGCACCCCACAATCAACGGACGGATTAAAAGATGGGTTCCAGGTGCATGGAGCCTCACGCACCCGACAGATGAACCCCACGCACCCGTATGATCTTCGGATACTTGCAATGAGGTAAACAGGTGCGTTGGGAGCTTCCAGCAGGTGCGTGACACGTGGCGTCCTGCTATTGGTCGACTTCACCTATAAATACCCCTCGACCCGCTCATTTACGAGAGACGAAAAGAGAGAGAGAGAGAGAGAGAGCTCCTGCCGCCGGAAACCCAAAACTCCCCGGAACCCTCGCCGGAACACCCTTCCATCCATCGAGATCCCATTTTTGGGCACGGACGCGTCACTAAGGTCTGGATTCCATATATTTAAAACGCACCTGTAAAAGGACTTCACGCGTCTAAAAGGACATCACGCATCTGTCAATTCAGTCCCCACGCATCTGTAAATCCAGCCAAATCAAAGTTCGGCGAAAAGTTCCCAACGCACCCTGTATGTGCACCAACGCACCCTGAATACGCACCAACGCACCCTCAAAATCGTCTGGGAATCAGCTTTGAATTAACAGGTGCGTGGAGCCCAACGCATCCGTAAATCAGGTCTCACGCACCCTGGAATCAGCCAATTTACAGATCATGTTAGCAGGCGTACCGGGCCCAATTTTGAGTATTTTTGAGGATTACTGGAACCAGTCTTGGGTATTTCGAGCATTTCGGACGCAATGGAACGGCCAAGCGAACGTTTTGAGAACTCTAAATGAGCAGAATCGAGCATCTTCAAGATTCGACCCTATTCAACGCAATGAATGGGGTAACTTCCCGGAAAGGAGTCGCCAACATCCGGGGCTATGCAGATATGTTGGTATTTACGTTCACTACAAAGGCATGATCCGATTTGTGCTAAAAGCTAGCTCAGCCGGGCCTTGATTACCACAATAAACCGTGCTGAAGAGCTTCAATCCCTTACAAACCAATTACTCGACTGTCACGATGCAGCAGTCGATGCCCTACCCATTTAAACGGTACCCGCCGGTTAGACTGCGCAGGTACACACCACTGCAGAGCGGACTTCCCGAGGTCACCTGTCCCTACATTGACAGGCGCGGGCCCAGAGTCGTCCATCTCAGTAATAAACCCTGACAGTCCTAACCCGGATCTCCGGTCAAAATATGGGACATAGACATCTGACTAACGCAAAGTGGTTTAGTACAGTAAAACAAATATAGGCCCCATGGCCATAAACTCTAAAAAAAACCTAGTCCCGGCTGACTAGTCTTTTGCCTTTTAATCAAGGGTCATCGATTAGTCGATGTAATTAAGGGTCCGTGCCAGACCACGGCCTGGAATGTACAAGATCTCAGAATCTCTGGAATAAAATTCGCCTTGCGATATCTCTTCGTATGTACTCTTGTGGATGCTTATGATTGTCTATGAATGTTTCCATTACTCAGAAGCCTCCAGAGCAACAAAACACAACATTCCAGAGAATGTTCATTCTCTAGTTCTAACAATGATAATAAATTTTTCATCACTTAATACGTTGAAGTAAATACAATGATCATATTCAGTTCTAGTAAACTGCTGACTTACCATGAAAGAATTAAATTTCTTGTACTACTGGCTATGCGATTGTCTCAAGTCGTACAATGACATCCTTAACTTGTAAACTTTATTCTCAGCTCCCTATATCTTGAATCCTTCAGGTCGCTTCATGTAGGTCTGTTCTTCCAATTTTTTATGCGGAAAAACAATCTTCACATCCATTTATTCCATCTTAAGATTATATTAGGCAACCAGCACTAACATGAATTTGATAGATACTTGCTTCACTATGGGTGCGAAAATCTTGCTGAAGTCGACACCCTCTTTTTGCTTATAACCCTTCACTACTAGTATTGCCTTGTACCTATCTTGTTTCTTCCTGAGATCTACTTACACCCAGTTACTTTACACCTGTTGGGAAGCTCCACCAGCTCCCACGTCTCATTCTTATATAGAGAGTTCATCTCATCTTGCATTGTCACCTTCCACTTTTCAGCATCTAAATCATCAAGAGCCTTCTGAAAAGTTGACGGATCCCCGTCATCCGTAATAAGGGTGAATGCAACGTTTGAGTCATCTCTATATCAGGCCGGTAATCTACGATCTCTTGGTGGATTCCTTCTCATAGGTGACGGCTCCACCTGCTCTTGTACTTTTATCTGCATTTCATTTTTGGCCCGTATTTCACCTTTGTCTATTTCAACATTAACAATCGACTTTTTTGTTTCCCTGTGCTCCTTCTTACGAAATAAGGATCCTTCGTCAAATTTAACGTTACGATTAAGGATGATTTTTCGTGTGACCCAATCATACAGCCTGTATCCTTTCATACCATCACCGTAATAAAAAAATATACTTTTTAGGCCTTTGGTCCAGCTTATCTCTCTTAACTGATGGTACATGAGAGTAAGCATCACAACTAAATACTCACAGCCTTGAGTAGTCTACTGCATGACCACTCCACACTTCCTCTAAAATACTCGGAGTCTTAAAGTAAACATAATGATCACATTTACTTATGGTAAACCACCGACTCACCATGAAAGAATCAAATTTCTTGTACTACTGGTTAGGCGATTGTTTCAAGTCGTACAACGATATCCTCAACCAATAAACTTTATTCTCAGCTCCCTGTATCTCAAATCCTTCTGGTCACTTTATGTAGATCTGTCCTTCCAATTTTTCATGTGGAAAAGCAATATTCACATACATTTATTCAATCTTAAGATTGTATTGGGTAACTAGCGCCAACATGAATTTGATAGATACTTGCTTCACTATGGGTGCGAAAATCTCGCTGAAGTCAACACCCTCTTTCTGCGCATAACCTTTCACTACTAGTTTTACCTTATACCTATCTTGTTTCTTCCTGAGATCCACTTACATGCAATCGCTTTACGCCTAATAGGAAGATCCACCAGCTCCCATGTCTCATTCTTATATAGAGAGTCCATCTGATCTTGCATTGCCGCCTTCCACTTTTCAGAATCTAAATCATCAAGAGCCTCCTGAAAAGTTGATGGATCCCCTTCATCTATAATAAGGGTGAATGCATCGTTTGAGTCATCTATATATCTGGCAGGTAATCTACGATCTCTTAGTGGATTCCTTCTTATAGGTGATAGCTCTACCTGCTCCTGTACTTTTGTTTACGTTTTAGTTTTGACCTTTATTTCACATTTGTCTATTTCAGCATTAACAATCGACTTTTCTGTTTCCTTGTGCTCTTTCTCACCGAATAAGGATCCTTCGTCGAATTTGACGTCACGATTAAAGATGATTTTTCATGTGACCTGGTCATACAGCCTGTATCCCTTCACACCATCACCGTAACTGAAAAAATATACTTTTTAGCCCTTTGGTCCAGGTTATCTCTCTTAATTGATGGTACATAAGAGTAAGCATCATAACTAAATATTCATAGCCTTGAGTAGTCTACTACATGATCACTCCACACTTCCTCTAAAATTTTACAATTAATAGTCGTAGATAAAGACTGATTCACCAAGTAACAAGTCATGTTAACGGCCTCAGTCCATAGCTCATTGCCCAACCCAGCATTGTTCAACATACTTTAGGGCCCTCTCCAAGAGAGTCTGATTCATCCTTTCAGCCACATCATTCTACTCTGGTGCATGCCACACTGTATAGTGTTGTGCCTCACATTCTCTCCATCTTTACAAAATCGATAAACTCCACTAAAATGAATTTTCCACCTTTATCTGTCCTTAACACTTTCATGTTTCACCCCGATTGTTTTTTCTATTATTACCTTCTACTACTTTAAAGTGGCAAAAATGTCGAATTTATTTTTTATAAAATAAACCCACACTTTTCTAAAATAATTGTCAATGAATATAAAAAAATTACAATGATCCTCCACCAAAAACCACGGGCGATGGCCCTCATACATCCGAATGCATATAATTAAGCACTCCCTTACATACATGCTTTCCTGACTTAAAAGACAATCGTGATTGTTTACCATATATTAAATGCCCTCATATATTAAAATCAACACTTTTAAATACAGGAATTAAAGAATGATCAGAAACTACATTCATACCTTGCTCACTCATGTGGCCTAGGCATGTGTGCCACATACTATTGACGTGGAATCTACTACAGACGTTATAACTCCACCCAATAAAGTATTCCCAATCAACCTACAAAGGTTTTGGCTTCGCTGTGCTTTCATGACGACAAGTGTCCCATTTGAAACTTTTAACACACGATCAAATCCGGTGAATTTGCACCTAAATACCTCGAGAGCTCCTAGAGATATTAGAATCTTCCTTAACTCAAGAACGTATCTCACATTAGTTAAGATACTCTCCATGCCATCAAACATCTTAATGCACACTGATCCAACACCAGTCACTTTATAGGTATTATCATTACCCATAGACACCTGGCCACCATCACACTCTCTATAACTAGTGAATCAACTCCTATGAGGGGTCATATGGTACAAAACACCTGTATCCAAAATCCACTCATCGTTGAGATACAAAGATTTAGATGTGGTCAATACATTAGAACCACCTGCCTCTTCATTGGATTCCGTTGTGTTGGCGTCTCTTGAAGATCAATTTAATTTCTCTTCATAAAATTTACAGTCCTTCTTCATGTATCCCATCTTCCCACACTTCCATCACTTCATCTTGTTAGTGCGCCTTGCTTGTCAATCACGTATATCATTGTGTCTTAATGTCGGTTGAGCCTTGATAAGCTGAAGACTAAAGATTCAAGTAGATAAAAAGCATTAAGGAAGAAGAAACAGGTAAAAGGGGTGCCTTGGTGATCCTAACCTTAGAACCAAAACAACTCATAACCTCTAGATGACTTAGAATTAAATAGGTAAACTTTTAGTCATCTTACATTGACCTTAGGAATCCCAAAAGACCACCCATTGCAAGGCCTAAGAGGTTTATGAGCTGCTATAAAAACATACCCCAAATAACATAACTCATAATACTGTCAATCGAATATCGGACGGTCGACAGAAGTTTCGGCCGGCCAACCGACCGATCGAGTTGACAGGTCCAAAATCAGCTCAAACTAGACAACGATTGAATCATTTGTCCTGAGCTAATTCAGTCGATCGACGACTAAAATAGGTAGGCCGACGGGCCTTGTCTATAACGACCCCAAAAATTTCGGTAGGAAAATTTTCTTTTAGGAACAATATTAGGTTTAAGTAAATAAATTTAAGATAAAAAAAAAGCATGGGCTAATTGGTTAAGCTCTCTTAAGTGAGAGGTAAGACTAGGGATCAAGTCTTACTATTGACAAGAATATAATATTCCCTTTTGCTCTAAATACAAATTTTGAAATCCAAACTCATCTTATCTTATCTCAACCAACCCATCCTATCACCAACAAATTCCCTCTTTAAAAAGAGAGAGAACGAGAAGGTTATTGATCATAAAAGAAAGGAGAGAAAAGAAAGGAAAAAAAGGAGAGAAAGAAGGAGGAACAGAGGGATCTTGCGGCTAAATCATGTAGGTATTCATTTCCTTCTATTTCATTTAAGTACGCCAGATCCAACCAATGAACGGGTCGGATCGTTCGTCTGTTCATTGTACGGATTTAGGGACCCTATTTTTACCTTAACCTTTGAATATAAGATCTAGATTAGTGGGGACTATTTGGGTGGGCCGGAATCGATATGGATGAGTCATAATGACCATTAGGCCAAAATGTATATGGGCCACGAAATTCAGATCGATTGGACCTACAAATGGGCCACATCGATTGGATGAATGATAGCTTTTAAAATTCTTTTATTATTATTTTATTTAATTATTAAATTAATTGTGATAAATTTATTTTATTCCAAAACATTATTGGGCTCACAATGAGGTAGCCGACCCAATGGTCGGACCAAATCTCTTGTAAACTACCCCATTTAAGCCTAAAATAATAATAACAATAATAGAAATAAAAAAAAAAGAAAAAAGAAAAAAAAAAAGGTTGCTGGACGTCCAGCGTTAGTGACTTTTGAAGTTAACGTAGGGGCCCCACTCATGGGACCCACCTTGATGGATTTAGTATATCCACTTCGTCCATTTAATTCTCCAACTCATTTTAAGACTGGTGTCCAAATTTGGACCCAAACTGAGGCTCGAGTGGGCCACACCACCTGGAACAAATTAATGGTGAAAAAATTATAAAATAAAAACGAAAACAAAAAGATAGAAATTCTGGGCGTGGAAAGCGATCCACTCGTGGACCCCATTGTGATGAAATAGTAGATCCAAGCTGACCATATGTTGTATCATGATGTTTTACAGCTTGGGTCAAAAAATCAGGGTAAATTTGAATCTCAGGTGGCCCACACCACTTAAAACAGTAATGATAACAACACACATGGTTGAGACAGTCCGATTTTGGATTGCTGTCCACTTTTGGGACCCATTTGGAGACATTTTGAGAAATCTAATCCGTCCAATATCTTAATAAACAAGTTTTCTGGTTGATGACCAAAAATGGTCCGTATAGGATATTCCAGTGGGCCATACCAAGACAAACAGTGGAGACAATACATGTCCATTGGTTAGGAACTTGTGGAACCCCACTGTGTACTCATTGAAAAATCTGATCCACCTAATCTCTTGAGCAATGGGTTATTAGTTTTGTGACAAAAAATCAGCCCAATTAGAGTTCTAGGCAGGCCATGCCAAGCGAAATAGTGGGGAGGTACGGTATAGATTCTCATAAATGAATCATTTTAGGATATCCCACGACAAGATCCTTGCAAAATGTAATTAACCATCTTTACTAGTATATCATTGGGGAACTTGTGACCAAGTATAGGATAATCCACCAGTCAACTGGGCCGTACCATCAAAAAAATAGTTCCTTTTGGAAAAGTGGGTCACAATAATCGAATCTGGACCGTCCATTAAGGAACCAAACCTCAATAAAGTATAATTCAAATTGAAAATAAGTATATTTAAAGCTAAATTGGTGATGAATAAATATAAATTACATTTATTGTAGATTCAGGATCGATTCTACTCAGGACGTGACAGAATTAACAAAGTAACCACCACTATCAACAGGTGAGTACATCCCAACACGTTTCCTAGTTATTTTAATTAAGTTGTGTGATGGACAATAATATGTGATATTGATTGATTCATGCTTGATTAAATATTATTTAAATAATATCCATTTATAATAAATGTCATGAAATGTTGCTTCTCAAAAGGAGAGATGGAATGTATGGATGTGAATTATTGTATGGATGTGAATTATTGCATGCATTCATGAGTTATTGTGCCTGGAATTCGACTCTGTAAGACCGGTAGGTACTTAAGTACCTAGTTACCCAGGGACCATCCTGGAAGTCCACTAATATGTGGAAGTCCGCCTTACAAGGAAGGGGGAACCAATTGATGGGATCCAATCGAAGCAAGTGGAAGACTGAATATATGCCCACTTGATGCATCATTTCATATTAAACTCATTCTTGCATTAATTATGTATTATATGTGTTTGATGGCATTTGTTTATCCTGCTTAATTGAAATACATGTGAACCGTATTGGGTTACTCACTAGGCTTTTCAGCTGATGTTGTGGATTAAAAATATACAGATGATGTGGATGTTGAACCTTTAGAGAATGCCCATGATAATGAAATGGGACCACTAGAGGAATCGCAGGACTATTGGCCTAATTTAACCAAGGAAGAAGTGGTGGCCCTAAACCAAGACGTTTAGAGTATTTTTATTTTATTTTGTTATTTTTAATAATTAGTAGACATCTAATAAAGTCTCAAATGGGTGGACTTAGTTTATAGTTGAATATTTCATGAACAAATGGAACTTAGTATTTCATTATTTTATGCCTTTTAAAGTGGTTTAACATTATAAATGCATTTAGTGCACCAGTTATACCTAGTAAGCTGGGCCAGAGGGTGCACACTCTGAGTCCGAATTTCGGGGCGTGACAGAATGGTATCAGAGAGAGGCTTTTCTTAAAAACCTAGTTGACCTGTAAGTTATGACCACACTCTTATACATAAATGGTAGACCCCTGAAATTAGAAACCAAACTTACGACATTCCCTAAATGATTGTGGTAAATGTGGAGAACTTAGAAATCAAAATTAGAAATCCCTATAAAAAATAAAATGAAATGTTTACTGCTCATCTGAAGTTCAATATAGACTGAAAGTGCTTTATTGTTTTTGAAAATTGATTTATAGTTCATTTTATAGCAATTAGGTATTTTTAGATGATTTTATAACATAAAAATCCTGCTGGACAGCAATGTTCAACAAAATTATTGATTTTTGTAAAATTCATATCTATTAATATACAGCTCCGATCAGTGTGATTTAAATGCTTGAGTGTAGCTGAGTAAGTTTAGTTTAATATAAAATTAGTCAACAATACGAACCCATTAGTGACTACAATAAATTAGTAAATTCCTACAAACTAGTCAGAAATGTTCCAAATACCAGACAAATTATAATGTACGAATTTTATAAAAGTTTATGCTTCTTGGAACAGGTTGAGATTTTATGACAAATAAGTAAACCTATAAGGTAATGTACATAAATTTTTTTATGTAAAAATATATTTTATGAAGTAGTGGATCAGTATTAGAATTTTCCTAAACATTATTCTGCTGGACAGCAATGGACAGCAGAATTGGGGTTATTTATAAAATTCGTATCTATTAAAGTACAGCTCTGATCTAGGTGGTTCAAAATTTTATTTGTAGATGGACAAGTATAGTTTAGAGAAAAAATAGTTAAAAATTCAGAAACATCATATACTGTACAAATTTAGCAAATTTGTAAATACTGGTCAAAAAGTACCTATTTCTGGACATATTACACCATGAGAATTTTAGAAAATTCTGTAATTAGCAAAAAAATCTGAAATTTTACAATAATAAAGTGAACTCATCAAGAAAGTTACATAAAAATTTTAGTATAAAAATATAACCAATAAGATAACAAATTAATACTGAAACCGACCCTAAATGTACATCAAGTAAAATTTTCAGGTGTCTACCCTCACTGTTCTTTCTTATTTCAGTACAATAAACCCCTAGTGGCTCCTTGGCACTAAATTTCGTTATTCCTCCTTGGTGATTATGGCTCCTAGGAAATCTAAAAGCCTTCGTAATATAGGCCCATCAACAAGTGTAAATGTGGTCCAAGGACCGGTAGTGAATCCTACAATAGTAGTGGAAGAAAAGGCGTCAAATAGAGAACAAGATGAAAATGATATAGAAGAAAAAGAAAACTTCGAGGAACAACATAATCTTACACCACCCCCACTGGCGACAAATCAAATGAAGCAGGGCCCAGTACTCGATTACAATTGTCTCCTAGGACAACGCAGGTGAATCCTACGGGACCCAACATTCAACCCTTTGATGCAGCATTCGGATTACTTCACCAAATGGCGGCAATGATGAAACAACAACAGGAACAGTTTGTTGTACAGTGGGATGACATGACTCAAGCAGCACGTGAAAGTCGACAGACAGTGCCAATAAGATCGGAATAACCACGAGAAGTGGACTTGCTGGAGAAGTTCACCAAACTCAGGCCTCCGATATTTCAGGGTGCCACAAATCCAACTATAGCTGAGGATTGGTTGGTCCAAGTAGAGAAGGTACTAGAAGCAATGAATTGCCCTGACAATCAAAAGGTTCGATTGGCCTCATTCATCCCTCAAGGAGAATTAGATGTCTGGTGGCGTGCGGCAAAGCGGGTGGTGGAAGTTAATTATGAGTGGACATGGGCAGAGTTTGTGAAGAAATTTCGTGAGAAGTATTTTCCTAGGGCCTACAGAAATCAGAAAATGGCCGAGTTCACTAAGTTAGAATAAGACTCAATGACTGTGGCTCAGTATGAGGCTAAGTTCGCAGAATTATCCAGTTATGTTCCAAAAAGCTTGGAAGATGAAGAATACAAAATCTCTAAGTTTGATGAAGGACTTCGTCAGAATGTTCGAATAAAGTTCTGCACCGACACTATTAAAAGCTATGCTAAGATTGTGGACAAAGCGTTCAAGGCTGAAATGGATAATGAAAGGTTCCTGAAATCTCGCACTCATATAACTGGAAGTCAGTCTAGGTCTGCATCAAGTCAGCAGCAATCATTAGAGAAGAGGCAAAGGGTTAATGTGCCAACTTTTGTGGTGAACAATCAGGACCAGTTCTTTGCTGGAAACTGTGCTCACTGCAATAAGTATGGACACAAAGCAATACACTGTCGGACCCGACTTCGCGATGTTGAACCTCCAATTTATACATTACATTGCCCAGTACATGACATGGTTTGCATGATTTTCATGATTAAAAGGCCCATCTAATGCATGTTTTGTGATTGTAGGGATGAGAGTGGTCTTCACTCAAATGGAGACCAAAAAGGGGCCATTTAGAACCTTTGAAAGAAGGTCCAAGATGGACCAAAGAAGGAAGAAGAAAGAGGAAGAAAAGAGAATGAAGAAACAAAGAAAAAGAAGAAGAAAAACAAGTCCGACCGGTCGACCACATCTCTGGACAAATGGAAGAAGGACCGACCGGTCTTGACCGGTCGGCCATGCACGCTGGCCTAACTCTAAGACAAGCCCGACCGGTCATGACCGGTCGGCCAGGCCAGTCCGACCGGTCGGCTGCGCAGAAAAATCAGGAGTTTCTAAATCCGGTTCCGAACTTTGCTGCGCACTGCGTAACCTTACGCGGATTCTGGATGTTTCCGACGCAAGGGAGCTTTCCTACTATAAAAGGACACCTAGGGGCTCTTCCTAGGGCATCATAGAAGCTAAGGGACGTGGTTTTAGAGAGAGGAAGCTGTCGTGGAGCGTCTGCAACTCTTCAATTTCCGGTTTTTCTAGTTTTTATGCTTTTATTATGAGTTTTAGTTGTAGTATGACAATGCTCGGCTAGAATCTCTCAGCTAAGGCTAAGGGTGAAGCTTGTAGCTAATTTCATATTTGCTTCAAGTTAATTCAAGTAATTTTCAATTCAAGTTTGGATTTTTCATATTCTAGTTCTTAAAGTGGTAGTTTGAGATGTTTTATGAGAGTTCATGTGCCCCGGACATGAATTCCTTGCAATTCTCTGAGATTATCATATGATGTTTGTTTAGATTCGAATTATAGTAATTCTTGAGCAGGCCATAGTCCATAGGCATGGCTGTTACTCCGAAGGCTATGGTTTTGAATTCTACATTGATTGAATGGGACTAGAACTTGGAATTCAACTTGATTTGGATTGAATGTGTGTGAATGCTTTATTTTCCAACTAGATGAGAGATAGGACTTCAAATCTAGTTGTGTTCTCTACTTGGACTGATTGAATTGACATGGGATTGCTACAAGTGGATCCTTGAATGCCTTAGTACTTTAAATCACTGAATTTTCATTAAGTTACTGTTTTAATTTAATTACTCAATTAAATCTGTTTTTCTTGCAAAACTGAGTTGCTGGAATAGTTTGGAAGTTGTTTCTAATTCCCTGTGGATCGACCTCAGTCTTACCGAGTTTTATTACCACATCACAGCCTTACACTTGAGGCGAGCGAACAAGTTTTTGGCGCCGTTGTTGGGGAAGTTAGATAACGGTTTTCAAATTGTTTTAGTGGCTGTAGAAGTAGGAGTAGATAGGTTTTCTGATTTTCTTAAAACTAACAAATTGTTCTATTTTGTAAGAATTCTTCTCTAGTTCAAGCGCATCAGGTGATACCTTTCTAACTTAGCTTTTTGTAGATTTTTTTTTAGATTAAATTCAGATTTCAGATTTTTAGGATTTAGTTTTAGTCAGTTTTTGGTTGAGTGGTTTATGTCCCGTTGGGAACGTAACCGCTCAAATCGTCTCCAATCTGAAGGTGGTTTAGTTGGACCATTGTCAGTCCATAGACGAGTTTGAAATTACCAAGAGCATTGTGAAAGTTTGGGGAGTATGGAACAAACACCTTTAAGGAATCCTCCCCCCCTACTCCAACTACAAACGCAAATCAAGGAGTAGGAGAGAATGAGGTACATAATGTTCCTCCAATGAGATCACTACGGGACTACCTACAACCCGCCCGTGCAATTACACCCTCTTGCGTGGTTCTACCAGCAAACGGTGGAAACTTTGACATAAAACCGGGTGTAATTCAACTCTTACCAAAGTTCCATGGGCTAGACTCTGACCGCCCATACTTACACTTGAAAGAATTCGAAGAAGTGGTGGCTACCTTGCATTATGCCAATGTTTCCGAAGATACCAACAGACTTAAACTTTTTCCCTTTTCATTGAAAGAAAGAGCCAAAGATTGGCTTCACTCTCTTAGACCACATTCGATTGGGTCGTGAGTTGAGATGAACCGGGAATTCTTGAAAAAGTTCTTCTCGGCTCATAAAACAAACACCCTTCGAAGAGCCAGAATGAATTTTTCAGCTAAAGAGGGTGAATCTTTTTTTCAATGTTGGGAGAGATTTAAGGACCTCCTACTTACTTGTCCACATCATGGCTATGAGAGTTGGCGAATTATAAATTTTTTCAATGATGGATTAAGTTCCAATATGCGCCAATTTGTAGAGATGATGTACAATGGCAAGTTTATGAGCAAAAATCCAGATGAGGCTTGGAGTTATTTGGACATGTTAGCTGAAAATGCCCAATCTTGGGATACCTCGAATAAATCCAATAACCCCAAGCCCACTCAAGAGAAAGGAGGGATCTATGTCCTTAAGGAGGAAGACGACGTGAACGCAAGGATAGCCAACCTCACAAGGAAGGTTGAGGCCATGGAACTTAGTAAAAGTGGAGTTCCAAAGTCCAATGAAGCTGTTGAAACCATATGTGGTATTTGCCTCACTGATTTACACGCTACGCAAGATTGTCCCACAATTTCTGCATTTCAAGAGGTATTACATGAACATGCAAACGCCACATATAGGTATCAACGGCCTTTCAATGGACCGGTAGGTAATACGTACAATGAGAGTTGGAAGAACCACCCAAATTTTAGTTGGAAGAATGCTCCTACAGGCAATCCTCCCAACTCTCAAAGAGGGCCACCCATGCAAAATATGGCCCCACCTCAGTTCTCAATAGAGGATACCTTGAAAGCGTTTATACAAGTGCAAACGCAAATCAATCAAACGAATCAGTAAATGTTCCAAGAGCTTAAAATCTCGGTTGATGAGATTAAGGGACGCTTGAATGCTAGGGAATGGACCTTTTCGGCCCAACCTCAGCCCAATCCAAAGCAAGTACAAGAAGCAAGCATCCCTAATCCCTCCAACCAAAACATGGAGCAAGCCAAATCCATCACCACTCTTAGAAGTGGTAAACAAATTGACAAATCTATTCCGGTGAAGGCCGATGAGCCTAATGATCCGGTAAATTCTGAGGATGAGGATGGATCTAACTTGGCCCCACAAGAACCGGAACGCTTTTACAAGCCTGTAGCACCATTCCCTTCAAGATTGGTTGCCCCAAAATCTCTTCCAAACTCTCATGATATTCTAGAGATTTTCAAACAAGTCAAGATTAATATCCCTTTGCTTGATGCCATCAAACAAATCCCCTCTTATGCCAAGTTTCTAAAAGACTTATGCACAACAAAACGCAAATATAATGTGCAGCAAAAGGCCTTCTTAACTGAGCAAGTGAGTGACATCCTCACTCAAAAGACCCCCCAAAAATTCAAAGATCCCGGTAGTCCCATGTATCATTGGAGACTACCGGATTGAGCATGCCTTGTTAAATTTGGGGGCGAGTGTGAACTTGATCCTATACTCGGTATATGAGCAATTGGGTCTTGGTGAATTAAAACCCACCAAAACCACGTTGCAACTTGCTGATAGATCTATCCGTGTACCGAGGGGGATAGTTGAGGATGTTCTAGTCCAAGTTGACAAATTTTACTACCTAGTAGATTTTATCGTCTTGGACACACAACCGGTTTTGGATGCTAGCACCCAAATACCGGTAATATTAGGCCGCCCATCCCTTGCCACATCAAACGCAATCATCAATTGCCAGAATGGGGTGATGCAACTATCTTTTGGAAACATGACACTAGAGGTGAATGTGTTTCACTTGGGCAAAAGACATAAGGATGTCAATGATGATGAGTTCTTCGAGGTAAACATGCTTAAAACTTTTGAAGAAGAAGAACTCCTCCAACTTGAACCACTAGAAAGCTTGGAGACATGCTTAGCACATTCCATGGATTCTGAAGACCCCATCAATAGTGAAATTTTGCAAGCATTGAATATAGAAAGACCGGTAGTTGGTGTTAGCCGGTGGAGGCCCCATTTTGAAAAATTGCCACCAACCACATCAAGGCCTCTACCGTCTAACATTAAACCACCGAAGCTTGACCTTAAACCATTGCCATCTGAGTTTAAATATGTATATTTGGGTCAAGAGGAAACTTTCCCAGTTGTCATTGCCTCTCACCTAGAGAAAGACCAAGAGCTCAAGTTGATTGAGTTACTCAAAGAACATAGGGAAGCCATAGGTTGGACAATAGTGGATCTCAAAGGGATAGATCCTTCGGTTTGCACTCACCGTATACACCTTGAAGAAAATGCAAAAAGACTAGACAACTTCAAAGACGGCTAAATCCAAACATGATGGAGGTTGTCAAAGCCGAGGTGCTAAAGCTATTAGATGTGGGTATCATCTACCCCATCTCAGATAGCCAATGGGTGAGCCCTACCCAAGTTGTCCCCAAGAAATCCGGTATTACCATCATAGAAAACGCCAACAACGAGATTATACCGACTAGGGTGACCACCGGTTGGCGTATGTGCATTGATTATAGGAAGCTCAACACGGTTACTAGGAAAGACCACTTCCCTCTCCCATTTATGGATCAAATTTTGGAGAGGTTAGCAGGCCATTCCTATTATTGCTTCCTAGATGGCTATTCCGGATACAACCAAATTGAGATAGCTCCGGAGGACCAAGAGAAAACCACATTTACATGCCCATTCGGCACCTTCGCTTACCGAAGAATGCCATTCGGGTTATGTAATGCACCCGCCACATTCCAACGATGCATGTTGAGTATTTTCTCGGACATGATGGGTGAGTTTCTTGAGGTATTCATGGACGACTTTTCTATTTTTGGTTGTACGTTTGATGAGTGTCTCAAGCACTTGGAGTTGGTCTTGATGAGGTGTGAGGAGAAGAAACTCGTCTTAAATTGGAAAAAGTGCCACTTCATGGTACAAAGAGGAATAGTCCTTGGACATATCATCTCATCCAATGGAATAGAGGTAGACCGGGCAAAAATTGACATAATTTCCAATCTACCACCACCCAAAAGCATACGCGATGTGCGGTCCTTCCTTGGACACGCCGGTTTCTATAGAAGATTTATAAAGGATTTTAGTCATATCTCAAGGCCTTTATGTAACCTTCTACAAAAGGAGAATCAATTTGAGTGGAGTGCCGAATGTCAATTAGCTTTTTTAAAGCTAAAAGACACGTTGACAACCGCTCCTATCATGCAACCACCAGATTGGTCCATTCCTTTTGAGTTGATGTGCGATGCAAGTGATTTTGCTATTAGGGCGGTGTTAGGCCAAAAGAAGGATAAGAAGCCCCATGTTATCTATTACATAAGTAGGACCTTGAATCCCGCCCAAGTTAATTATTCGACTACGGAGAAAGAGCTCCTAGCTGTCATTTTTGCCTTGGACAAATTCAGGCCTTACTTGATAGGATCCAAAGTTATTGTTTACACAGATCATGCGGTGCTGAAACACCTTCTTTCTAAGAAGGATGCTAAGCCCCGTTTGCTTAGATGGATCCTACTCCTTTAAGAATTTGATTTAGAGATCAAAGACAAGAAGGGGGTAGAAAATGTGGTGGCGGATCATCTATCCCGCCTAGTCCTACCTAATTCCATTGACGAGTCACCTATTGAGGACTCATTCCCTGATGAGCAACTCTTTGTTGCTATGCATCGACCATGGTACGCTGATATAGCCAATTATCTTTCCACAGGTGCAATGCCGATTCATTAGACTGCGCAGGACAAACGAAAATTTCTAAGGGAAGTGCGCAGATTTTTCTGGGATGAACCTCTATTGTTTAAATATTGCCCAGAACAAATTATAAGGAGATGTGTCCCTGATGATGAACATAATTTCGTCATCTCCTTTTGTCATGATCAAGCATGTGGGGGTCATTTTTCAGCCAAGAAAACAACTGCAAAAATTCTGCAGTGTGGTTTTTATTGTCCCACGCTATTTAGGGACACCCACGAGTTCTGCAAAGCATGCGAGCGTTGCTAAAATTTAGGAGGATTATCCCGTCGAAATATGATGCCTCTCACCCCAATTCAACATCTTGAAGTCTTTGACTGTTGGGGCATCGATTTCATGGGACCATTTCCCTCATCTTTTGGACATGTCTATATTTTGCTTGCCGTAGACTATGTGTCTAAATGGATAGAGGCTATCCCATGTAGAACCAACGATCATCGTACGGTTCTCAAGTTCCTCAAAGAAAACATACTTTCTAGATTTGGGACACCTCGAGCCATTATTAGTGATGGTGGTTCTCACTTTTGCAATAGACCTTTTGAAGCTTTGATGAAGAAATATGGTATTAGGCATAAAGTGAGTACCCCATACCACTGTAGACACCCCACCTTCGGCTACACTGTTGGTAGAGATAGCTGGTTGAACGGAGGACCATACCCCCAAATCCCAAGTCCAAACTCAGCCAAACTCACCCTTGTAAGCCCCATTCCATAGCCCAGTTCAAGCCTGAACCCAGTCAACCCAGTCCTAAACACCACCCAGAAAACCCCCCCATAAAAAAGGCCAGTCAAAAAATCCCAAAAAAAAGTCAAACTCACTGAGTCAACTCGCTGAGTTAACCCGCTGAGTCAACCCGTCGAGTCAACCCGTCGAGTCAAAACACCGAGTCAACCCGTCGAGTCAACCCGTCGAGTCAAACCACCGAGTCGACCCACTGAGTCAACCCACTGAGTCGACCAGCGAGTCCAACAGCAGCCCCGAGGGAACGGCCGTACTCGCTGGAAACCGAGGAGCGGCCGTACGGGCGGCCCATGGCAGGCCGCCCGGACAAAATTATGACTTCTGCCACTCTCTGCTGCTATAAATACCCCCCTCCCCTTCTCATTTCAACAGACCACTCGGCCAGAGAGAGCCCGTCCGTCTGAGTCACCCTTCTTCATCCTTTAGCCCATTCCTTCACCAAGGAGAGCCCGAGTGAGGAGAGCCCATTCCTTGCGACACCTCCGTCCACCCAGCTACTCTTTTTCCAGCATCATCTCATTTGCATCTAGCATAAGTGCAACATTTACTTTTCTTCCAACCCCCCTGCTTCACTGCAAACACTTTGATTATTCAAACACACCGCATGCATCTCGCATAAAGCACCTGTCAGTTCGAGCGTATGCTCTGGGCTTGCCCGTTGTTGGAACCTGCCCATCAGAAACTCTTACTGTTCAGACCTGCATTCATGCTTCACCATAAAACACCTTGATTACTCAAGCACACATGCATATGTCTTTATATTAAGCACCTGTCAGTTCGAGCGTACGCTCTGGGCTTGCCCGTTGTTGGAACCTGCCCATCAGAAACTCTTATTGTTCAGACCCGCATTCATGCATCATGTCATACATGAGAATATACGAGGATTAAATTAGACTTTCAAGTATTCGATCGATTCTGTGAAGTAGAGACCGTACTTCGGTACGGGCAGTGTGTGGGGTGCTTAACCTCTTCCCACCCTGTAACCGTGATCCCTTACCTTGAATCTCTGACCGCAGATCAACAGGAGTCATTTTAGAGGAAGGAATCTTCGGATTCCCTTCTCTAACGTTTCTACGGGGTCTAGCCGACTGTAGATTCGAAGTAACTGGCTAGTGGCGACTCTGGTCTTATATAAACTCATTTAAACATATCCAGCTTAACACGACAACCAAACAAAGCCCTCGAGAACGAGGCAAACCAGTGGCACAAACGGCGATTTCACACGCACGCACCTCTTCTTCTTCTTCTTCCGAAAGGAAAGGGAGAACGACGTCGTGTGGGAGCGCGGAGAAATCGGCGAGGGTCCACAACCACCCACAAACAAGTGGGGAAGCCGAAATCTCCAATAGGGAAATCAAGCAGATTTTGGAAAAGACGGTGAGACCGGATCGCAAGGATTGGTCCCTAAGATTAGATGATGCACTTTGGGCTCACCGTACTGCCTACAAGACACCCATTGGAATGTCCTCTTATAGACTTGTTTATGGGAAAGCTTGCCACTTGCTTGTGGAGATAGAACACAAATCCTATTGAGCAATTCGGGCTTTAAATTTTGACATTGACAAGGCTAGCTTGCTTCGCAAACTTCAATTAAATGAGCTTGATGAGATCCGGAACGATGCGTATGAGAATTCGAAAATTTACAAGAGTAAGATGAAGGCCTTTAATGACAAGCACATCTTAAGAAAATCTCTCCATAAAGGACAGAAAGTGCTCTTGTACAATGCCCGACTTCATCTTTTTTTCGGAAAAATTACGCTCTCGATGGACCGGCCCATATATTATCAAAGAAGTTTTTCCTCATGGGGCTGTTGAGATTGAGAATGCAGCGAATGGTAACTGTTTTAAAGTTAATGGACAACGCCTTAAACCATTTGTTGAGAAATTTGATTCAGAGGACATGTCCATCACTCTGAATGATCCTGTGTATCAGGATGCTTGATCTCCTAGTCTGATGGAGGTATAGCATAGGTAGGTTTAGTTTTATTTAGTTTTACTATTTTAGTAGGTTTTAGTTGTTAGGTTGGAGACTTCCATGATTGCTCTCTCAGGTACTATTATTCTCACTCTCTCCTATTTTACCATTGCTTTCATGTTCATGCTAATTGCATATCTTTTTACATTGAGGACAATGCAAGATTTGGTTGGGGGGTGAGATGAGATTCCTCATCTAGCATGCTGCAACATTTCGAGCCTCACATGCAACATTTTGAGCCTCACATGCACTTTTTTTTTTTTCGAAATTTCTAAAATTTCAAAACTCTTTTAGAAAACTGTATTTCCATGCATTCGAGGTGATATGAGTATAAGAGGAGGAGATATGAAGTGCGTGATGTTGTAGTCTTAAATTTCTCCCAACATAATGGTTTTAGATGTTAGTCCCCCTATTGTTGTGATTGATAGAAAATTTGAACACCTTTACACCAAGTTCACATTACACGATTTTCATGAGTTGACAGGTTTATGTGATTTGTGGATTAGCTAGACTTTGATTTAAAGGTGTTGAGCAGCCAAGCCGGGGTATTTTGTCCATCCTTGTCCATGGGAAAATAATGAAAGATATGGATTTTTAAAAATCCTATCTAATTTAAAAGAAAAAGGAATGAAAGGATGAAATCGGGAATGAAGGAAAAATGGTGGAAAATTTCGAAAAGGGCTACCTATTACCAACCGGGGGATGGTCGAACTGTAACCAAAGTCGAAAATGGGATGTAGTGTGAAAGCCGTCGGAATGACGGTAAGGCAAATTCCTGTCATAGGCTTGTTGTTGCTCTATGCACCTTAAAATCCTTGGTTTACTTAATCTATGAAGAAGGTAATCCCAGAGACTCATGAGATGAACTTTCACTGTGCACACTGGGTTGAAGTTGTTCAAGTCCTTCTATTTATCAATCAATCAGCGGGAATTTCATGTAGACACTTCTTATGCTTTGAGAGTTTAAGTTTGCAATTTCTATCGCCTAGTTTCTCCAAATTTTATACGTATATGTCTTGGAATGGATAGAAACATGGTTTCTGAAAGAGAGTTGGGTTTGGAGGTTTGAAATTGTTTCACGCATGTTTTACTCGGGACTAGCAAAAAGCTGGTTGGGGGGTGTGTTGAACCTCCAATTTATACATTGCATTGCCCAGTACATAACATGGTATGCATGATTTTCATGATTAAAAGGCCCATCTAATGCATGTTTTGTGATTGTAGGGATGAGAGTGGACTTCACTCAAATGGAGACCAAAAAGGGGCCATTTAGAACCTTTGAAAGAAGGTCCAAGATGGACCAAAGAAGGAAGAAGAAAGAGGAAGAAAAGAGAATGAAGAAACAAAGAAAAAGAAGAAGAAAAACAAGTCCGACCGGTCGACCACATCTCTGGACAAATGGAAGAAGGACCAACCGGTATTGACCGGTCGGCCATGTACGCTGGACAAATGGAAGAAGGACCGACCGGTCTTGACCGGTCGGCCATGCACGCTGGACTAACTCTAAGACAAGCCCGACCGGTCATGACCGGTCGGCCAGGCCAGTCCGACCGGTCGGCTGCGCAGAAAAATCAGGAGTTTCTAAATCCGGTTCCGAACTTTGCTGCGCACTGCGTAACCTTACGCGGATTCTGGATGTTTCCGACGCAAGGGAGCTTTCCTACTATAAAAGGACACCTAGGGGCTCTTCCTAGGGCATCATAGAAGCTAAGGGACGTGGTTTTAGAGAGAGGAAACTGTCGTGGAGCGTCTGCAACTCTTCAATTTTCGGTTTTTCTAGTTTTTATGCTTTTATTATGAGTTCTAGTCGTAGTATGACAATGCTCGGCTAGAATCTCTTAGCTAAGGCTAAGAGGTGAAGCTTGTAGCTAATTTCATGTTTGATTCAAGTTAATTCAAGTAATTTTCAATTCAAGTTTGGATTTTTCATATTCTAGTTCTTAAAGTGGTAGTTTGAGATGTTTTATGAGAGTTCATGTGCCCCGGACATGAATTCCTTGCAATTCTCTGAGATTATCATATGATGTTTGTTTAGATTCGAATTATAGTAATCCTTGAGCAGGCCATAGTCCATAGGCATGGCTGTTACTCCGAAGGCTATGGTTTTGAATTCTACATTGATTGAATGGGACTAGAACTTGGAAGTTCAACTTGATTTGGATTGAATGTGTGTGAATGCTTTATTTTCCAACTAGATGAGAGATAGGACTTCAAATCTAGTTGTGTTCTCTACTTGGACTGATTGAATTGACATGGGATTGCTATAAGTGGATCCTTGAATGCCTTAGTACTTTAAATCACTGAATTTCCATTAAGTTACTGTTTTAATTTAATTACTCAATTAAATCTGATTTTCTTGCAAAACTGAGTTGCTGGAATAGTTTGGAAGTTGTTTCTAATTCCCTGTGGATCGACCTCGGTCTTACCGAGTTTTATTACTACATCGCAACCTTATACTTGAGGCGAGCGAACACGCGACATGAGTTTACTGCCTTCCCGTGCGCAGTTTCCTGCTACAACTCAACAGTCAGGCATCGCAGTCAGAAAATCCCTATCCCCAATCTTCAAAGTCATTACCTCCCAGGCCGCAACAGTTCCAACAAAATCGGCTTCAACAGCCAGCTCGACCTACGACTTCTCAGAATTGAGGAGGACAACAATTTAAACAACAACCTATGTAAGGAAAAGTATATGCGATTGCACCAACTGCTGAGCCAGAGGTGGACAACAATGTGGTGGAAGTTATGGCGAATGTTCGTGATAAATCTGTTACAATTCTTTTTTACTCTGGTGCTATCTTATCTTTCATATCAACTGCTGTAGTAAAACGATTAGGCCTTAAACTAGAACACCTTAGAAAAACAATCTCAGTTGAGAAACCTGTAGGAAAGGCAGTAGTCTTAAACCAAGTGTGTAGAGTCTGTCAACTCAATATTGGCGGTGTACTTATGCTAGCAGATTTTATTGTGATGGACATGCTAGTGTATGATGTAATCCTAGGTATGGACTGGCTTACCTCGAATCGAACTAAGATTAACTGTCATGATAAGTCAATTACTTTCTCTATTTCTGGTAAAGAACCATTTCAAATGAAAGTCATAGAGAAGGGTAAAGAATTTATACATATCATGGTGCTAAAGGAAGGTAAGTCACCAGAGCAGACCTTGGATCAAATTCCGGTGGCGAGTGAGTATCCCGAGGTTTTTCAGGACATTCCTGGATTACTACCTCGACGGGACGTCGATTTCAGTATCGATCTCTTACCAGGTATTGCACCAATCTCTATTCAGCTATACCGAATGTCGACAGTGGAATTAAAGGAGTTGAAAGATCAGCTGGGCGAATTAACAAAATAAGGTTTCATAAGACCTAGCACATCCCCATGGGGTGCACTGGTAATTTTTATAAAGAAGAAGGATGGTAGTATACAGTTATGTATTAACTACCGTCGGCTGAATGAGGTGACCATCAAGAACAAATACCCATTACCTCGTATCGACGATTTATTCGATCAGTTGAAGGATGCTTGCTATTTCTCTAAAATCGACTTAAGGTCGGGATATCATCAACTACGAATCAAGGAAGCAGATATATACAAAACAGCGTTCCGAACACGATATGGGCATTATGAATTTTTGGTTATGCCTTTTGTGTTGACCAATGCCCCAGCCGTGTTTATGGATTTAATGAACATAATATTTCAATCATATATGGATCAGTTCGTTATCGTATTTATCGATGATATATTGATTTACTCGAAGAATAGTAGGGAGCATGAAACGTATTTGAGAACAGCGTTGCAGGTTCTGAAGGATAACCAACTTTATGCAAAATTTTCAAAGTGTGAATTCTGGGAAGAGAAAGTTCAATTCCTCAGCCATGTTATTTTCAGAGAAGGAGTAGCAGTAGACCCGGCAAAGATTGAAGTAGTAGTGAAGTGGGAGCAACCCACTAATGTGTCAGAAATTAGAAGTTTCCTTGGTCTGGCTGGATATTACTGAAGATTCATCAAAGACTTCTCCAAAATTTCTGGCTCGTTAACCAACTTGACTCGGAAGGGCGTACCTTTTATATGGACTGAAAGATGTGAAGAAGCATTTCAGGAGTTGAAAAGACTTCTGACTACTGCCCCTGTTCTTACCCTTTTAGAGGAGGGTGTGAAATTTATACTATATACCGATGCATCTATCCTAGGCCTAGGTTGCGTATTAATGCAAGAAGGCAAGGTGATAGCATATGCGTCAAGGCAATTACAGAATCATGAACGTAATTATCCTACACATGATTTGGAACTAGCCACTATTGTGTTCGCCTTGAAGATTTGGAGGCATTATTTGTATGGCGAGCAGTTTGATTTATTCACCGATCATAAAAGCCTACGATATTTGTTCTCTCAGAAGGAGCTAAATATGAGACAGCGAAGGTGAGTGAAATTTCTGAAAGATTACGATTTTGAGTTATTATATCACCCTGAAAAGGCTAATTTAGTAGCAGACGCCCTTAGTAGGAAGCAACATAAGCAGCAAATCATGGCAAATCTCATGGTTCACGAATGGAAAATGCTTGATGATGTAAAGGAATTCGATGTAGAATTATTATTCCGTGATCACGTGTTCGGTTGGAAAATCTCAGGATAAGACCAACCTTAGCTGACAGGATTATAGAAGCCCAAGGAAGTAGTGAATGATTACAGCAAGTGATAATCAAGGGAAAGAAGCTTCAGAATGGAAGATATGAGAAGACAAAGGTATTCAGTATTGTGATCGTATAGGCGTACCGAATGTACCTGAATTAAAGGAAGAAATTACGAGGACAGCTCACCGAACAAAGTTCACAATTCACCCTAGGAGTACAAAGATGTACCAAAACGTGAAGCAGTTATATTGGTGGCCAAATATGAAGAAAGATATCGCCGAATACGTGTCACGGTGTTTTGTCTATCAGCAGGTGAAGGCTGATCATCAAAATCCGTCCGGACTTCTTTAGCCGTTAAAGATACCCGAATGGAAGTGGGATTGTATATCCATGGACTTTATAGTTGGGCTACCCGTGACTCAGAAGAAGCACGATTCGATTTGGGCAATTGTGGACCGGTTAACGAAATCGGCTCATTTCATTCCCATTTGAATAAATTATTCGAAGGATGCCTTAGCCAGGCTATACATCAAAGAAGTAGTGCGGTTACATAGTGTACCGAGTTCCATCGTCTCAGATCGTGACCCTTGATTCACATCACGGTTCTGGACAAGTTTACAAGAAGCTATGGGTACGACTTTGGACTTTAGTACGACTTATCATCCACAATCAAATGGACAGACAAAAAGGGTGAACCAGATACTTGAAGACTTGTTACGTGCATGTGCTCTCGATTTCAAAGGCAGTTGGGATGATAATCTGCATTTTACTGAGTTCGCCTACAACAACAGTTATCAAGCTAGTATTTGTATGGCACCGTACGAAACATTGTATAAGCGACCTTCTCGAGTTCCTAATTGCTGGACAAAAGTGGGTGAGAAGAGTTTGATTGGTCCTGACATTGTTAAGGAAGCTTCAGTAAAAATTGAACTCATTCGGAAGCATCTATTAGCAGCTCAAAGTCGTCAAAAGAGTTATGCGGACAATAGAAGACGAGACTTACATTTGTAGGAAGGAGATCACGTTTTCCTCAAAGTTTCACCGATGAAGGGATTAATGCGATTCAGAAAGAAAGGAAAACTAGCTCCGCGTTTATCGGTCCGTTCCAGATTATAAAGCGAATAGGAGCTGCAGCTTACAAACTTGTGTTACCACCTTAACTTGCAAGTGTTCACAATGTATTCCATGTGTCTATGCTACAAAAGTACGAAAGAGATGCTTCACATACTATAGATTGGTAAGACCTGAAACTTCAAGAAGATGTCTCTCATACAGAAAAGCCGACTCGTATCTTGGACCGAAAGGAGCATGTATTACGAAACAAGACTATGACTATGCTGTTAGTTAAAATACTGTGGAATCATCATGGAATAGAAGAATCATCATGGGAGCAAGAGTCGGAAATTCGTGAAAAATATCATCTTCTATTCGAATAAGAACCCAGGTAAATTTCGATGACGAAATTTTTATTAGGGGGGTAGAATGTAACGACCCCAAAAATTTCAGTAGGAAAATTTTCTTTTAGGAACAATAATGGGTTTAAGTAAATAAATTTAAGATAATAAACAAAAAAAAGCATGGGCTTAAGTGAGAGGTAAGACTAGGGATCACGTCTTACCACTGACAAGAATATAATTTTCTTTTTTGCTCTAAATACAAAATTTAAAATTCAAACTCATCTTATCTTATCTCAACCAACCCATCCATCGTAAAAGAAAGGAGAGAAAAGAAAGGGAAAAAAAGGAGAGAAAGAAGGAGGAACAGAGGGATCTTGCGGCTAAATCAAGTAGGTGTTCATTTCCTTTTATTTCAGTTAAGTAGGTCAGATCCAACCAATGAACGGGTCGGATTGTCTGTCCGTTCATTATACGGATCTAGGGACCCTATTTTTACCTTAACACTTGAATCTAAGATCTTGATTGTTGAGGACCATTTGGGTGGGCCGGAATTGATCTGGACGAGTCATAATGACTATAAGGCCAAAATGTACATGGGCCACAAAATTCAGATCGATTGGACCTACAGATGTGCCACATCAATTGGATGAATGATAGCCTTTAAAATTCTTTTATTATTATTTTATTTAATTATTAAATTAATTGTGATAAATATATTTTATTCCAAAACATTATTATGCCCACAATGAGGTGGCCGACCCAATGGTCGGACCAGATCTCTTGTAAACCACCCCATTTAAGCCTAAAATAATAATAACAATAGTAATAATAATAAAAAAAGAAAAAAAAAGTTGCTGGACGTCCAGCGTTAGAGACGCTGGAACGTCCAGTGCTAGTGACTTTTGAAGTTAATGCAGGGGCCTCACTCATGGGACCCACCTTGATGGATTTAGTATATCCACTTCGTCAATTTAATTCTCCAACTCATTTTAAGACTGGTGTCCAAATTTGGACCCAAACTGAGGTCTGAGTGGGCCACACCACCTGGAACAAATTAATGGTAAAAAAATTATAAAATAAAAATGAAAACAAAAAGATAGAAATTCTGGGCGTGGAAAGCGGTCCACTCGTGGACCCCATTGTGATGAAATCAGTAGATCCAAGCTGACCATATGTTGTATCATGATGTTTTACAGCTTGGGTCAAAAAATCAGGCAAATCTGAATCTTAGGTGGCCCACACCACTTAAAACAGTAATGATAACAACACACATGGTTGAAGCACTCCGATTTTGGATTGCTGTCCACTTTTGGGACCCATTTGGAGACATTTTGAGAAATCTAATCCGTCCAATATCTTAATAAACAAGTTTTCTGGTTGAGGACAAAAAATGGTCCATATAGGATATTCCAGTGGGCCATACCAAGACAAACAGTGGAGACAACACCTGTCCACTAGTTAGGAACTTGTGGGCCCCACTGTGTAGTCTTTGGAAAATCTGATCCACCCAATCTCTTGAGTAATGGGTTATTAATTTTGTGACAAAAAATCAACCTAATCAGAGTTCCAGGTGGGCCATGCCAAGTGAAATAGTGAGGAGGTATGGTATGAATTCTCATAAATGTATCATTTTAGGATATCCCACGACAAGATCCTTGCAAAATGAAATTAACCATCTTTGGTAGTGTACCATTGGGGAACTTGTGACCAAGTATAGGATGATCCACCAGTCAACTGGGCCGTACCATCAGAAAAATAGTTCCTTTTGGAAAAGTGGGTCACAATAATCGAACCTGGACCGTCCATTAAGGAACCAAACCTCAATAAAGTATAATTCAAATTGAAAATAAGTATATTTAAGGCTAGATTGGTGATGAATAAATATAAATTACATTTATTGTAGATTTAGGACCGATTCTACTCAGGACGTGACAGAATTAACAAAGTAATCGTCACTATCAACAGGTGAGTACATCCCAACACGCTTCCTAGTCATTTTAATTAAGTTGTGTGATGGAAAATAATATGTGATATTGATTGATTCATGCTTGGTTAAATATTATTTTAATAATATCCATTTATAATAAATGTCATGAAATGTTGCTTCTCAAAAGGAGAGATGAAATGTACGGATGTGAATTATTGTATGGATGTGAATTATTGCATGCATTCATGAGTTATTGTGCCCGGAGTTCGACTCTGGAAGACCGGTAGTACTTAAGTACCCGGTTACCCAGGGACCATCCTGGAAGCCCACTAATATGTGGAAGTCCGCCCTACAAGGAAGGGGAGCCGATTGATGGGATCCAATCGAAGCAAGTGGAAGACTGAATATATGCCCACTTGATGCATCATTTCATATTAAACTCATTATTACATTAATTATGTATTACATGTGTTTGATGGCATGTGTTTATCCTGTTTAATTGAAATACATGTGAACTGTATTGGGTTACTCACTAGGCTTTCCAGCTGACGTTGTGGATTAAAAATATACAGAAGATGTGGACGTTGAACCTTCAGAGAATGCCCATGATAATGAAATGGGACCACTAGAGGAATCGCAGGACTATTGGCCTAATTTAACAGAGGAAGAAGTGGCGTTCCTAAACCAAGACGTTTAGAGTATTTTTGTTTTATTTTGTTGTTTTCAATAATTAATAGACATCTAATAAAGTCCCAAATGGGTGGACTTAGTTTATAGTTGAATATTTCATGAACAAATGGTAACTTAGTATTTCATTAATTGATGCCTCTTAAAGTGGTTTAACATTATAAATGCATTTAGTGCACCAGTTATACCCCGTAAACTGGGCCGGAGGGTGCAAAGTCTGAGTCCGAATTTCAGGGCGTAACATTGTTGGCCAGGTGATGGACAGGCTGGGTTGACAGAATGATAGTGGCTGAATTTATACAGCAATATACCTTGAAGCCATATGGGAATCGACTGACCAACACCCAAATTCAGCCGGCCGACGGCCTATTTTCGTTGGCCGACAAGTCGGGTCAACAGGACGATAACTAGTCGTTTCTGCTCATTTTTAGTAATTGGAATTGTAACTCTATGTATGTGGCTTTCAAACTTTAGGCTAGATGATGGGTTTCTTGTGTATTAAAGACCATCACGGCTCTAATCTTAGGAGATTCAAGTCATATCCCTTGTGATTCATCACAAGCTTGAGCATTCAAAGCTCTAATGGAAATGAAATTAATCTCTCTCTCTTCCTCTAGTGAGTTAGAATCAAAGCTGATAGGCAAATAATTGTTTTAACTTGCTAGAGTGACCCATTACGTGAATTCCTATAGGTAATCAACTTTCCATTAGTTGTAGAGAATTTAACCAACCTCCTATCACCTTAGACACCTTAAAGGAGCATTAAATGCAAGGTGATTGATCTTAGAGCTGAAGCATTGTCAAAGCATCAGCATTAAAGATCAGGGGAGCATGAGAAGCTAATTCAAGCACGAGAGAGCTAGAAGAAAAGACTTAAGACAACACTACAAAAGGAGCTTAATCCGACACGTAAGTTGTCAGTTGTAAGAGTTTGTTTCATGTTATTTCCTTTTGTATGATTGAGTGTGAGAGTTTATGAACCAAAATTGAACTAGGTTTTTGTGTAGAACCTTAGCTCTTGTGTAGAGACTAAATGAAAGTCTCCAAGGGGAGCCTCCGACGGGAGTGCAAGTGAGTCTTTGATTAGGACCAAGGTTATTGGTTAACCTTAAAACCATTGTAGGTTCTTGTGTAGAGCCCAAATTCAAGTTTCCAAGGGGAGCGTTTGATGGGAGAATACATGGGTTTTTGTGTAGAACTAAGGTTATTGGTTAGCCTAGAAACCATTGTAGGTCTCTTATGTAGGACTGAAGGGTTGAGAGGTGAACCTAGTCAAAACCTCTATCGAGGTTAAGAGGTGATCCCTACTATAAAACCTCCGATAAAGGTTGTGTGAGGTAAACCTGATTTAAAACCTCTGTTTTAGTGAAATCCGATGCACTCACGGGTTGGGTACGACAACCGGGAGTGAAATAGGGAAACTGAACCACTATACATGCTCGTATTTGTGATTGTATTTAAGCACATTGTTATTCATCCATTGTTAGTTTAATTTTATTATATAAATGCTTAAATGGAATGTATGCTAGGCACTTGATAGGCATATTCACATTCACAACTTATAGTTTCACTTAATAGACTAGTTGCTTAATTGTTTTATATTTTGTAGTCTATGTGATTGGACCCACTTGGCTTGGAAGCCTAAGTGTTAATGCTTTAATTCAGTTTAATTATTTTTAATTTAGGCATGAATTTTAAAAGGTCTTAATCACCCCCTAGGACTTAGCCATAGTGCACACACCATAAGTGCGAGTTTATGTACAATTTCAATTGATATTAGAGCGGGTTACTCTGATAGAGCAAGTGTTAGTTGCTCTTAAAAGGATCTAATCGTCTGGAGTAGATCCTTAAGGAGCTTTGGAATGATGTTTACCCATAAGGGGAGTATTACCACTCGTCCACTATATTTTAATGGTTCAAATTTATGTATTAAAAGGCCCATATGTGAATTTTCTTAATGTCCATTGATCCTCTACTTTGGGACATGGTTGAACAAGGTTGGATCACTCTGGTGGAAATAGTGGAACGAGATAGAGTTTGTGTCACTCAACCAAAGGCAAGGTCTAGTTGGAGTGACCGAGAAAGGTCTCTTTGTAGCTATAATGCTAAGGGTTTCAATATAATCTTTTGTGCAATCTCACCTGATGATTCAAACATATATGTAATTGTGAGACTAGCAAATTAGCTTGGAAGATCCTAGAGATCACTCATGAATGAACGAGTATCGTCAAGCGTTCCAAATTGCAACTCCTCACCACACATTTTGAAAATATTAAAATGGAGGAGGATGAAACATTCATGGAGTTTTATAGTAAGTTGAACGATATTTACAACTCCACGTGGGGCTTATGAAAGAGGGTTCCAGATAAGCGAATAGGTAGAAAAATACTTAGATCCTTTTTGGAGAAATTTAGCTCCAAAGTTATCACCTTAAAAAAGTATAGAGACATAGACACAATGAAAGTAGAAGAACTCTTAGGTTCCATACAAACTCACGAACTATACTTTAAGACCCACTCTAGAAACAAATATAGTCTTAAAGACTTCACAGAAACACTCACATAGGAAAACAGAGAGTGAATCTGAAGAAGATAGTAATGAAGAAAAATTTAATAGACAATTTAAGAAATTCTTCAAGATGAATAAATGAAAGAGTTGTGACAAGAATAACAAGAAAGGTGAGAAATATAAAGAAAAATCATTCAAATTCAAGAATGTCTGATGTTACAATTGTGGAGAATATGGTCATGTTGTCACTGAGTGTCTAAGCAAACTTAAAGCCAAAGGGAAAAAGATTATGACAATAACATAGGATGATACAGAGGAGTCCAAATCTAAAAGTAGCGACTCTACTACTGATATGGACAAAAATATCATTATTTATGAAGTCGTTACCTCCTAGGCCTCCACTACTACATGTGTGATGAGCTGTAAAAAATGCTCAGGAGTTCTCGGAGTTCTCATGAGAACTTGCGCGCAAGTGAGCATTCCTCTCTATCTCTCTCTATTTTATCACGGATGGAGAGGGCAAAAATATTGTCATATTTGTATGCTTAAATTTTGCATTTCATCTCAGAAACTAACTCTCACTCCTGGGCTCTCTTTGGCAACAAGGCTGGCTGATACTAATGTGAAATTTTACTTTATTATCAAGTTATGAAACTTAGGGTTAAAAAAAAAAAAAACAAAAGTATAAGTGTGAACGCGTGAGTGGGCCACGTCCGTGTTCGTCCGTGGCCTACGTAACTTATCATTCAAACCAGCAACCGACGAAAACTTATTCCGAGAGGAATTCGCATTGTAACAAGAGCAAAATACAAGCTCCATATAGATATCAAATTGGCATGCTTATGTGAGATCAAGTCCGTTCATCAGATGGGCCCATAGATAAAATGTGGTATTGATCAAAATTATGGCCGTTAAATTCATTATACGTCGATATGTGTAAAAAATAAATGAGTAGACCGGCATTTTTATTGAATAAAAAGCACTGACCATGGGCCTCACCTGATTAACATCATGGATTACACACGTGTTTACCACTGTGCATGGTTGGGAACTTGTGCTTGGCGCTTGCAGATGCTCACCTGTAGGTAGCATTCCTTGCGTTTTAATCATGCAATTGCGGCTCGTTAGTCAAACGGTTAGGATGGTTCCATTAATGGGACTTTTATCTCATGAAGAGGACCAAGGAAAATGTACGGTTCTGATCGTCCTAAACGGCTGCGTATTGCGGGATTTGTTTGGTCCAAAAGCTAAGAATGAGAAATCAGATGGTCCAAAAGTGCGCTTTCCCTTTTCCAACGTGAAAATGAGTGGTATGATTCGGTACTAATACTTTGCACGTAATTTCGATGAGAATTTACACGTGGGGCCCTAGTGGGGCCCATCTAATATGAAGATCGACCGTTGATAGGATGGATCCACCTTGGATTACTGATGACCCTAACATCAGTCTGAACTGGAAATCACTGCCATTCAGATAAAGGACTGCAAAATGGATGGTAAGAAGGTTTCTGTTCTCACCGTCCATTTTTCATCTCATTATTTGTATGGTTGTGATCATCCAATCATGTTTATTTTTAGTTTATGTGCAATCTATGGTGGATGCTTCTTAAGAAGAGGTATGATTGATCGTAGGATGTCTAAGTTGGGCCCCACATAGGAATTTATATGATAATAATGTACAGAGAGTAAGTGCTCTCTCATGTACTTCTGGAGATGATACCGTGAAGAAAAATTCCCAGGACCTGTTTCAATGTTTTTCAAGAAATGCAAGGCCATTTGCGCGAGGAAAGATTAAAGATGCCGTATGAGAGTTAATCTTTCCCATATATGAAAGATCTGGACCGTTCATCATGTGGGTGTCACTAATAAAAGTCAATACCATAAGAATAAATCTTGTTTATTGATCACGTAAGCCACATGTGTTAGTGAAACATACTAACGGTGTTTTCCTAACCTTCCTTTTCGCTTGACCACGTGTCTTAATTGACAAGTGAACCAACCTGATTTTTGAACCAGAAAATGTCCCCTGAGGGGCCCACCTGATAAATGGCCCGGATTTTGTGCACACATGAGAAAAAAACCTGTTAGATCATCTACCGTTGATCAGAGCATTTCTCAGTCTTTTGAGCTTGAGAATTACAAGAAAGTGCTCATAACCATGGCTTGACTTGGAAACATGAAATAGCCACCGTTGGAACTTCAGAAACAAAAAAAAGGTCCAACTTCCCATCATTTATACGGTGGAAAATGCCGGTGTTATTGACTACGCTGCAAGAAAGTTGGGGATCTGATTGTGGATCTGAAGGTTGGAAGCGGATTGCGTACTGAGTAACTCCGCACGCTAAACGCTACGGGGCGCGCAGTGATTTATGTATTTTATCCACTCCGTCCATCCATCTTAACAGAAAATTTTAGGTATGTGGCCAAAAAATGAAGCATATCAAAATCTAAAATGGAACACACCACAAGAAAAGTGTGAACTGAATGTCTACCATTGAAAAATTCTCAGAGGATACAGAAGTTTTGGATCAAGCTGATATTTGTGTTTTCCCTTCATCCATATCCATGTGATCTTATGAACAGGTTGGATGACAAATAAATATCACTGTAGGGCTTGGGAAGGTTTCAACGGTGGAAATCATTATTCCCACTGTTTCCCGTGGCATGGTCCACTTGAGATTTGGATATCCTTCAAATTTTGGGCTCAACCACTAAAATGAGCTGAAAAAACATATGGACGGAATAGATAAAGCACATACATTCTAGGTGGGCCCAACTGAGTTTACTCCGCACGATAAGATAAAGCAATCCGATTCCCTGAAGAGCCAATATGGTGTCAGAGATCTTACGGTCAGTCTCGAGAGCGGATTAGGTGAGACCCCGGCCTAACCCAAGACCGTGCGGCCCTTACCGTGGGGCCACCTTGATGTATGTATTATGTATCCACGCCGTCCATCCTTTTTTGTAGATCATTTTAGGTTATTATCACTAAAATGAAGCAGATCCAATTATCAGGTGGACCACACTATAAGAAACAGTGGTGATTGACCATACTACCATTAAAAACCTTCTTAGGTCCCACCTTAATGTTTCCGTAGTGTTTATTTACCATGCTTGATCCAAAACTTTTGTGGTCCATTAATGGTCAATCAACCTGTTTCCTATGGTATGGTCCACTTGATAATTGGATTTGTTTCATTTTAGGGATAATGTAATAAAATGATATGAAAAAACAGATGGACGGAGTGGATACATAATACATACAACAAGGTAGGACCGCACCGTCTTGGGTGAAGCCGGGGTCTCCCCTAATCCGCTCTCGACAGTCTCACCTTTGAATGGACCCTGCCTTACAACTTTGAATTCAGCCGAATCCACTATTTTAAAGGCTTTTGGAGAATTTTATACTACAAGAAATGGTCAGATACAACGGTTGTGTCTGCACAGTCATTTCTTTTCCTGTGCATGATCTTTTCTTTTCTGACAACGGTGTCATGTATACAAAATCCGGTCCATGCAAAATAGACCATGAGTATACATTCATTGGTGGGCCACAGTAAAAATCCATGGACAGGCAATGGAATGACTCGGTGTATTAGTGGCCCACCAAATGAGTTGATCTTCCTGATTATCAAACCAAATGATCATGGAGGTGTAGACCACCAGTTGCATGGGTCGAATATTCTACAAGTGTGTATAAAATTCCGGTCCATGTAAAACAGACCATGGTGATTCATTCATTGGTGGGCCACCGTAAAAATCAATGGACAGGCAATGGAATGACTCAGTGTATTGGTGGCCCACCAAATGAGTTGATAAGCCTGATTATCAAACCAAATGATCGTGAAGGTGTAGACCATAGGCATGGAGGAAGCAAGGAACTGATGGATGGGAGACGGTGTGGGCCATATGATGGTGTGGTGAATGAAGACAAGACGGAAAGGTCCAGGCCATACTCATAAAAAAAATTAGAACGACAAAAATGTCTTGAGCTATAGAGATTTAAATTACCTAAATGTCACTTTCTATGTTTGAAATTTCTTCCAATATCCTGTTAAAACTCAAACGTCGACTGATTACTTGAGTGAAATTATCCAAGGCCGCTAGGGAAGATGATATGATAGAGGCTGATTAGATAGGAAAATGATAGGGCCATCTCATCATGCTACATGTATTGATCAGACCGATCTACCTACGAAATAGGTGTTGAGTGTGGAGACTACACGTGGTGTGTAAAACCACTCACATCAGAACATGGTCGGGCGCCCGAACGGTCTGTGGACCGGGCGCCCCAAATTCAGGCTGTTTCACCCAACAGCCACTGGACTGTTTTACAAACGGTCGGGCGCCCGACGGTCAAAGTGATCGGGCGCCCGAAATTGGTCTATTTCATGTTTTATTCACGCTGGACGTTTTTTGTATTGGCCGGGCGCCCGACCTAGTTACGACCGGGCACCCGACCAGCCACGGGCTTAAGACGCGGGTTTCCTATTTTGTGTTCTAATTGCGGGGTTTACTATATAAAGGGGTGTAAACCGGGATTAGGTATGGGGATTAGGGCTTCTATACGTCCAATGTAAGAAAAAGGAGAGAAGATAAGCAAAAGGGTCATCTCTGTGCATGGGAGCATAGGAGAAGGTAAGTGCAATGCTTGTAACTTCGTTTTTCTTCATAGTGAAGTTTGCACCCGTGGTTTTTTTACCGTTGTTGGGGTTTTTCCACATAAATCTCTGTCTTGTGGGTTGTTAGTTTGTGTAATTCCTTTTCTAGTTATTATTACTTCCTGTTTATCGTTTGTGGGTGAGACCGGAGATTGGATCTCGGTTCACCGGCGTTGTTGGCGTGCTGCGCAACAACTGGTACCAGAGCTATTGGTTTAGTTCAACTGGGAGCGATGGCGGAAGATGGGAAAACTAGAATTGAGAAGTTTGATGGTTCAAACTTTGCCTTCTGGAAGATGCAGATGGAGGATTATCTGTATCAGAAAGACCTCTACATTCCTCTAGGAGGAAAAGAGAAGAAACCAGAGAAGATGACAGATGATGAATGGGCTTTAATGGATCAGAAGGCTTTAAGAACGATCCGACTCTCTTTGTCTAAGAGCGTCACCTTCAACATATCCAAAGTAAAGACCACAAAGAATTAATGCAGGCTTTGGCTACGATGTATGAGAAATCATCGGCGTCCAACAAGGTTCATCTTATGAAACGACTATTCAACATGAAGATGTCAGATGGTGGGGGCGTGGCTGAACATCTAAACGAGTTCAATACAGTCACGAGCCAATTGGAATCCATTGGCATCACTTTTGATGACGAGGTTAGGGCCCTATTGATCTTGTCAAGTTTTTCAAACAGTTGGGATGGTTTGGTGATTGCCGTGAGCAATTCTTCTGGATCTACAAAGTTGAAATTCGATGATGTGGTCGGTCTAATTCTAAGCGAAGAATTTAGAAGGAAGGCATCAGGAACTTCAGGGGATTCAGGAAATGCTTCTAAACGTTGAAGGAAGAGGAAGATCTTCAAACAAAGGTAGCAATAAACATGGGCGTTCTAAGTCGAGGAATAAGTCCAATGGACCGAAAGACAAGGACGGGTGTTGGCATTGCGGGAAGAAGGGGCACATGAAGCGTGATTGTAGGGCGCTTAAGAAACAAGAAGGAAGCTCTCAAGGTGGGAAGAATTCAGTGAATCTATCTGAGGAGAGTGACACAGAGGCGTTGATCTTGTCTCTTGATGCCCGTAATGAGTCTTGGGTTATAGACTCAGGTGCTTCGTTTCATGCCACTTCATCAAAAGAAGTTCTTCGTGATTATGTCTCAGGTAACTTTGGAAAAGTCTACCTGGGTGATGATGAGCCATGCAGTATTGTTGGCAAATGAGATATTCATTTAAGTCAAAAAGACGGAACGGTCTTGAAGCTGAAGGATGTCAGGCATGTACCAAGTTTGAGACGGAATTTGATCTCAGTGGGGCAGTTGGCTGATACCAGATATGTGACAACATTCACGAGCGATGCATGGAAGGTCACAAAAGGTGCCTTGGTTATATCTCGAGGCAAGAAGGAAGGTACTTTGTATGTGACTTCCGGATCGTATAGTTCACTCACAGTTGCATCAACTGGAATGAACAGGCAGTTATGGCATCAGAGGTTGGGACATATGAGTGAGAAGGGGATGAAAATGCTATTGTCAAAGGGGAATCTACCAGGGTTGAAGGTAATCGATCTGGAATTCTGCGAGGACTGCGTGTATGGCAAGCAGAAGAAAGTTAGCTTTAAGAAGACAAGACGCGCTCCAAAGACGCATCTATTGGAGCTTGTACACACTGATGTGTGGGGACCGGCACAGGTATCATCTCTTGGTGGCTCACGTTACTTTGTTTCTTTTATTGATGATGCTAGTAGAAAAATGTGGGTCTACTTCTTAAAACATAAATCAGATGTATTCGATGTATTTAAGAAGTGGAAAGTTATGGTAGAAAATGAGACCGGTAAAACTGTGAAGTGTCTCAGATCATATAATGGGGGAGAATACTGTGACAAGAGATTTGAGGAGTATTGTGCAATAAATGGAATCAAACATCAGAAAACGATTCCAAGGACACCGCAGCGGAACGGTGTGGCCGAGCGCATTAACATGACCATCCTTGAGCGCGCTAGGAGCATGAGGCTACATGCAGGGTTGCCCAAGACCTTTTGGGCAGATGCTGTGAATACTGCCGTATATCTCATCATTAGAAGTCCCACAGCACCATTGGATTGTGGGCTACCAGAAGAAACGTGGACTGGGAAAGAGGTGAGCCTTGCACATCTCAGAGTGTTTGGTTGTACTTCTTATGTTCATATTGATGCAGAGCACATGAACAAGTTGGATGCGAAGTCCAGGAGGTGCACATTTATATGCTACGGGTAGAATGATTTTGGCTACAGGTTTTGGGATATTGAGAACCGAAAAATCATCAGAAGTAAGGATGTAGTCTTCAATGAAAAAGTGATGCATAAGGACAGTATGCAGCAAAAGCAGAACAAGGCCGATGAGAAGGAATTTGTAGAGTTGGAAGAGTTACCGGACACAGGTGTTACAGTACCACAGGATGGGCATGCACAGGAGCATGATGAGGCAGAGCCGCAGACACCGGTTGTGAGGAGGTCTACTCGGGAGAGGAGACCCAAGGTTCGATACTCACCCTCCTTACATTATCTACTGCTGACAGATAATGGTGAGCCAGAGTATTTTGAAGAGGCATTACGGTTAGATATGCAGGTTAAGTGGGAGCAAGCTATGGAAGATGAGATGGACTCTCTTGAGTCTAATCGTACGTGGGAGCTAGTCACTCTACCCAAGGGCAAGAAAGCTCTTCATAACAAGTGGGTTTACAGACTGGAGGAGGAGTACGATGGTTCGAAACGGTACAAGGCTAGACTGGTTGTGAAAGGGTTCCAACAAAAGACAGGTATCGATTTTGCAGAGATATTTTCACCTGTGGTGAAGATGTCTACGATTCACATGGTCTTGAGCATAGTGGCTATAGAGGACTTACATCTAGAGCAGCTAGATGTTAAGACAGCCTTTCTTCATGGAGACCTTGAAGAAGAAATATATATGCATCAGCCGACAGGATACGTGGCACCAGGAAAGGAGAACAAGGTGTGTAGACTGAAGAAGAGTCTATATGGTCTGAAGCAGGCCCCGAGGCAATGGTACAAGAAGTTCGACAGTTTCATGTCGGAAAACGGGTACAGGAGATGTCATGCAGACCACTGTTGTTACTTGAAGAAGTTTGATACGTCGTACATCATCCTTCTTCTGTATGTTGATAATATACTTGTGGCCGGATCAAGCATGAAGGACATCTCAGATCTCAAAAGACAACTGTCTAGAGAGTTTGCCATGAAGGATTTAGGAGCTGCAAAACAAATCCTAGGCATGAGGATAAAGCGTGACAGGAAAAACAAGAAGTTGGTTTTGTCACAGGAAGAGTACATAGCCAAGGTACTTGATCGATTCAGCATCAGAGGTGCTAAGCTGGTTAGCACTCCATTAGCCAAGCACTTCAAGCTTTCAAAGGAGCAAGGAGCTAAGACGCAGGAGGAACGGGACTACATGGCTAAAGTCCCTTATGCGTCAGCCATAGGGAGCCTCATGTATGCTATGGTTAGCACGAGGCCAGACATTGCTCAAGCAGTGGGAGTTGTTAGCAGGTACATGAACAACCCCGGGAAGGAACATTGGGAACCTGTGAAGTGGATCCTCAGATACCTGGTAGGTACTGTGGATGTAGGGCTGTGTTATGGAGGATCGAAAATCAAGCTACAAGGCTACGTCGATTCAGATTTGGCAGGAGATATCGACAGCAGAAGGAGCACTACAGGGTATGTCTTTATCCTGGGTAGTGCTGCAGTCAGTTGGATCTCTCAGTTACAGAAGATAGTATCCATCAGTACAACGGAAGCAGAATATGTTGCAGCTACAGAAGCGTGCAAGGAGATGGTGTGGATGCAAGGTTTTATGGAAGAGTTGGGGAAGAAGCAAGCAGATTGCAAGCTCTACAGTGACAGTCAGAGTGCAATACACTTGGCTAAGAATTCAGCCTTTCATTCGAGGACCAAGCATATTGACATCAGATATCACTTCATACGTTCGTTACTGGAAGATGGATCGATTGCTTTGGAGAAGATTCATACAAGTGAGAATCCTACAGATATGTTGACCAAGGCGGTCACACGAGAGAAGCTGAAGCTCTGTTCAGGTTTGGTTGGTCTTCAGGCTTGAAGACTGGGACGTGGTGCACTCCGGATGTAGAAGACGAAGGATCATGTGGTGATGTGTCTCCAAGTGAGAGATTGTTGAGTGTGGAGACTACACGTGGTGTGTAAAACCACTCACATCAGAACATGGTCGGGTGCCCGGACGGTCTGTGGACCGAGCACCCGAAATTCAGGCTGTTTCACCCAACAGCCATTGGACTATTTTACAAACGGTAGGGCGCCCGACGGTCAAAGTGACCGGGCGCCCGAAATTGGTCTATTTCATGTTTTATTCACGCTGGACGTTTTTTGTATTGGCCGGGCGCCCGACCCAGTTACGATCGGGCGCCGACCCAGTTACGATCGGGCGCCCGACTGGCCGCGGGCTTAAGACGCGGGTTTCCTATTTTGTGTTCTAATTGCGGGGTTTACTATATAAAGGCGTGTAAACAGGGATTAGGTATGGGGATTAGGGCTTCTATACGTCCAAGGTGAGAAAAAGGAGAGAAGATAAGCAAAAGGGCCATCTCTGTGCATGGGAGCATAGGAGAAGGTAAGTGCATTGCTTGTAACTTCATTTTTCTTCATAGTGAAGTTTGCACCCGTGGTTTTTTTTACCGTTGTTGGGGTTTTTCCATGTAAATCTCTGTCTTGTGGGTTGTTGGTTTGTGTAATTCCTTTTCTAGTTATTATTACTTCCTGTTTATCGTTTGTGGGTGAGACCGGAGATTGGATCTCGGTTCACCGGCATTGTTGGCGTGCTGCGCAACAATAGGAATGCATAGAAACCGGTCACTTTAATAGAGACCATAGAAAATGAAAATGATTAATGGTCATTCTAGGAAATAGCTTTCAATGAGAGTAAAAAATAAAAACTGATGAGATTGACTTGTAGCATGTGCCACGGATGTATTTTTAGCATGACTGGATTAAAAGAAACCCAAACAAAAAAGGAAGTAGTTTCTCAAAACCGGACTAGTCATATATAAGACATGTCGTAATTGGGTCTAGGGTGTGTTTGGTTTGGAGAGATTCATTTCGGATATGGAGAAATTGCCATTTGAAATGTAGATTGTAAATCAGCCGTAACTTTTGATTAGGATTGTGCACAGTTTAGTCAGTTTAGTTTTGGGGGGCGGTACCCAACCAAACCGACTCAATTGGTTTTGAATATTTAAGAACGGAACCGAACCGAACTGATGAAGCCTCGCTAATAGAACAGAGCCGAACCGGATAAATTCTGGTCGGTTCAGTTTTATCGATTTCATGACAAGGTTAAAAAAATTAAGAAGATCCAAGTCTCTAATGGACCAGACCAATGTAAAAACTAGTGAATGACCATTAAAACTTTTTATAATTATAGGCTACAAAAGTTTTAGATCAAGCTGAAAGTGAAATTTGACTTTTTCCTTCATTCAGGTGTGTTTGACCTTATCAACGAGTTGAATGGAAAATACGCATTTCAGATCTTCTTCAAGTGGGACGGGACATTTTTAATAGTGATGGCTCAATCAATAATGTTTCCTTTAGTGTGATCCACAGAGCTTTGGATTTGATTAGTTTTTGGGAACACATCCTAAAATGGGCTGAGAAAACAAATGGATGACGTAGATATATAAGATATTATCAAGGTGGGCCATACGGTAGCGGTAACATACACATAATAAATATAATTCAAATATATATATAGTTGGTTCGGTTCAGTTGAAAACGGTCTATAATTTTTACAAACTGACAACCGAATCGACATTCTCAGTTTTTAATATAAAAAATCAAACTGACCCAAAATAGAATGGAAAACTTGACCAAAACCGACTGGTTCGGTCCAGTTTGATTGGTTTCATCGGTTTGGTTAGTTTTTTGAACAACCCTATTTTTGACCTAGGCATCGTCACTAAATGTATGACTCATCAATTTTTATGTAGTAATATTTTTAGGGCTGGCTAGCCTCCTATGTCGTCTGAATTCATCCATTTCGTAGAAAACACACCCATTCGATTCAATACTATAATTTTAGGAAAAATCTATTGTTTGTAAAAAGAAATTATCTTCATCGTATTTCCTTATTCTACAATTTTAGGATTTCCTTTTTTTTTAACCAGTTGCTTACAATAATGTCGAGAATGTTTTGATAAGTTTTTGTGATGTTTATATTTTTGGAAAATTTATTATTTTGAGAGTTTTTTTCTTTCTATTTTGAATAGTTTTGAAATCGGGTTTGGGTTTTCCATACAAGTAATGTAATAAAATAATCTTAGATCATTATGTAATAAAATATTTAAGTTTTTTCTCTTATTATTCCTTGTGGATTTAAGGTTTTGATTAATTGAAAAAGATGACAATCCTTTCTCATTATTATGTCATGCTCTTCTGATGAGGCATCAATGGAACACCATTTAGGGTGGATTAGAGGAGGAGACGTCGTCGCCAAAGTTTTGGAGCAGATGACTTATAATACTCTTAAAATTCAGTACACGAGTAGGTACACAAGTGTTATAGTTCACACGTTAGAATTTAAATTTTAAGCCATGTCGTTCATACGCATACACACACGTCACACTTTTATACATATTCTGACATTTTTTTAAGTCTCTAAAAAACTTAGTGTACTTAGTTAAGTTAATGGACTGTCCGTTAAACAGATTTATCGTTGCTAGATTGAATGATCTAACCATCCACTTCGATTTCGAATTACGGGACCAATATAAAACCGCTGTACGATCTCCACATTGTCCTGTACACATGTTTATCCCTAAGTCTGATCCGTACACTTCGTCCATTACCACACATATGCTTAGATCATCTATTTCCCGGCTCTATGAACCTGTTCAGGTGTCTTTACAACACCCTAGGGTTTAGAATCATTTAAATTATAATTTAGTTAATTATTTAATAATTTAAATGACTTTTTATATTGATAAATTTATAATAAATCATCTGTAAGGAATTAGGATAGGGTTCTTTTATTAAAGTTGCTCAAAATAAACCTAGAATAGTATAAAAGTGTTAGATTTCACAAAACCTGCAAATTTACAATAATTACGAAAATGCCATTAGTTAAACTTAAGTTAAATTGACGATTTTAAATATGCCAGCTTCTGATGATCAGTTTCATGCAAAACTTCATATATTTGTTTAGGGGCATATTTTAGCCGTACACGTCGAATTCCAACCCTCCGACCATCCTACAAATACCCTAATCAGAAATATGGCCATAAGTGGGCCATTTAACCTCGGATCTGCTTCATTTTTGGTGTCAAGCCCTAAATTTATATGGCCTACCTGATGAATGGATTAGATGTTGCACATACATCATGGTGGGACCTACGTGTGTTGCTGTACACGTCGCGCACGGTCAAACCCGCGTGTGTTGCTGACCATGCGGACCAGTGAGGAGAGACAAAACCTCTCTTCCTCGTCCGCTGCTGCAACAGCGTTACACGCTGTCCGTCTTCACTGTCCTCACCGTCCATCAATCTAGTCCCCACTTTGTTAATCCAAGCCGTCCATCCATTTCCTTTCCCTCAGGCCTTCATTCATCTCAAGCTTTTCTCCCATCAGTCGAGTGTTCGATCCTCCTCAAACCACCGTCCAAATCAAAGAACCTTAAGATCCAAATGATTGCTTTGCATGGACGTCCAAGATTGAATGTGTTAGGGTCGTGTGGGCCCCACTTACCGTTCCAACGGTCCCAGTGGTCGTAGCTTGCCAGAAATTGGAAACCAAATCCAACTTGGATTCAGGAACTCGACCGATTCCATCAGATCGGAACCTACCTTGTTTGGCTATAAAGCCAACCGTTCGCTCCTCATTCTTCCAGAGAAACGTTATAGAGAGAGAGAGAGAGAGAGAGAGAGAGAGAGAGAGAGAGAGAGAGAGAGAGAGAGTGATGCTGCTGTTGATGCTAGGGCAGCGTCCCAGGCTAAAAGAAAGAAGAGAGAGAGAGAGAGAGAGAGAGAGAGAGAGAGAGAGAGAGAGAGACTCGTTGGCTTGCATAACTGCTGAGTTGGTTTGTTGGAGAGAATCCAGACCACTTTGTTGGACGTAGGATTGTCAACCTAAGAGGAAGAAGGAAAGAAATAGAAGAAAGAAAGGAGAAAGAGAAGAAGAAGAAGAAGAAGTCTTGTATTGATTTAACCCAACTCGCTGAGTCGACTCATGTCTGAATTTGGATTTGTTTGAAGCCTAAGAAACGTCATACGGGTGAGTGATTCATCGTAGAAATTTCTAGTTAATGCCTCTTCCATTTAAATTGTTTTCTTCCAAGTATGATTTCCAATTTTCATATTATCCTTCAATATGGTTCGTAGGTAATGATCTATCCCTCGATCTCTTTCCAACTTAGAGTCATATACTTGATCCTAGGTAATGGATCCAATTTTAGTTCCTATTTTTAAGAATCTCCCGCGGTATTTGCTTTCTTGTCAATTCTTTCTTAATTTTATTTCTTGTTGCACAAAATTGAGATCTTAAGAATACATTCGACTTAGATTTCCTATCTTTAATGTCAATGGCATACAACCCTAGGTAGATAAAGTATTATCCAAATTCTACGTAGTATTGACATTACACTTCTTAGTAGACACTTACTTAGGGTTTAGATAAAAAGGCACCCTAATAAAGTTAATGCATGCATGGTGCGATTTGATTGAATGTTGAATTGCATTATGTGCTTCCTGAATGCTTCCATAACTCATGTCATACACATACATTTATATACTGCAACAGAACAGGAGCATGGTTGATTTGACTCCTGGTGTGCATGGTTGATTTGTCGCCTAGCTGTATCGGTTAGGTGAGCATGATTGATTTGCGACAGGTTCCTAATGTTCAGTGGCAGCGAGTTCTGGTCGTTTCACTTATTGAGCATGGTTGATTTGCTCGGTTGGATCAGTGGTGTATGGTTGATTTGCCCACTGGCGTACATGGTTGATTTGTCAGTCTCGCTGTACTAGTTAGGTGAGCATGGTTGATTTGCGACAAGTTCCTAATGTTCAGTGGCAGCGAGTTCCTAGACGTTTATTGCTCTCACACGTATCATAACATACATGACATCATGGTAATCATGTTTCATTGATAATAAATTATAAAATGTATTAATCATCACGTCATCCTTGTATATTTCATAAAATTTTATCCGTTAATGATTCGTATCCTATCTCTTATTAACTGAAATATTACCTATGATGGAAATGACCCTACTGGGCTTTTAGCTCACCAAAATCACCACAGTTCTTGCAGGTTTTTAGGAAGAGCAAGACATAAGCAAAGGAGAGTATTCAGGGGGTCTCATTCTTCTCAAGGGTCAATTGTGTCGGATTTATTTTAGTTTTGTAAAATTCAATGTAATAAGACATTAGTGGAAAAGAAATTTTATATTTAGAGATTTATTTTAGATATATGATGTGTGGGATGGAATCTCAAGGAATCTATGCTCGAATTTTTAATTCACACCCTGGAACTTCGGGTTTTGGGTTGTTGTACTCGAGTCTCAAATTTCGGGGCGTGCCATGACTTGATGTGGATAGACACTGGACCCACCAAGTCTATTTTCTGACGAACTACGCGACTCCACGCATGTGCACATTCTTATTTGGATGCCCATCAGTGACATGTGTGTGCGAGTTAACGACAAGATGCGGTCTCTAATGCTTACTTTTATGAAATTTTCTTCTCCCCTTTGGGAGAGAGAGAGCTAGGGTTTTAGGATTGGCTCGAGAGTGTTAATGATTCCGCTCAGATTTTGAAATTTGTCTCTTTTTTTATTTTCAAGGTGTTAAATGAAGGTAAAGTTCTTCCCCTTTTGATTTTCCTTCTTCTTCTTCTCTTTAGAAAACCTTTTTTTCTCTCAATTTTATTCTTTTTTTCTCTTTTGCCCATCAAACCTTTCACCCTACCATGATCGGTTGTTTAGATCTAATTGATATGATGTTTGTGGAGTGGTTTATGCTAGAAGTGAGGATATTCTTATATCCTTAGATAATTTTTTTCACTTTTACTTGGACTTTATGTTTTTGGATATGGCTTTATTGAACCATTCAAATTTCTTGTATTGAATATCTCTAAATTTCATTGTTTATAAGTGGATAATTGATTAATGTTTATTACTTGATTATCCAAACTCTTATCTCATTACATATAACATTAAGGCATCACATACCTTGCATCATCTTCCCTACATCTAGATTTCACTGGGACTTGAAAAAAGTTTGATTTAATTTCATTTGGTCAAAATGCGACTTTGTTAAAAAATTAGCAAACCTTCATGGATTTGTCCCGGGAACCTATAAATACCCCATTGCGGTCCTCATTTGTGCATTTACTTTCGAAGTTCAGAGTTATTGAGCTCATTCAGAAGACTCCAGAGGTATGGAGAGTGGCCTTGTGCATCTCCTTCTTCTCGGGTTAAACGCACAGGTTGCAGACCTCGATAATTGAAGAAGAAGGACGATGAAACTCTGCCAAAATGAAGATTGAAGGGCGAAAGAAGAAGATTGTGCTGAGCAAAATGTTTACGTGACCCGCGTAAACACCCCAGGCTTTTATGCGGGTCGTATAAAAGATCTCTGAAGGCAATTTTAGCACAAAGTTTTGATCTTTTGTGAAAAATATCGGGAGTACGTCTTTATGATTTTGCTCTTATTCCCCTTTCAAAAGCTAAAACTCTTGAAGATTGAAAAATGATGGAGCTATAAATGTCCTAGAGGGGGGGTGAATAGGACAACTCAATTCAATTCTGCTTCTTGTAATCTTAAAAATAAATAAGAGAATCAATCATAAGACTAGCAAGAATATGCAATTAATCAATTTGAAAGCAAATAGAGATCAATATGAAAACCTTGGATTAAATCGTATGACAAATTTCTACTTAGAGATTAAGTAGTACAACCTTCCACTTAACAAACTAAGTACGACAACCTTATATCACGATTTAAGGATTCATAAATAATCAAGCACATAAACAGATAAATAATAAAGCAATCACTATAACACAAAGAGTTGTAGTGGTTCAGGTGTTAAAAATAACTCGCACCTACTCCACTCCCAAAATTACTTTTCCTTATAATTTTGGCTTTCCACTATGTAAATGTTTTCACAAGTTCACCTTTAAAACCCGATACAGTGATTGTGATTTTTACAAGCTTATCACAATAAAACCTCAAATGATTTTCACAGGCTAATCAATAACCTTAAGTGATTTTCACATGCTAATCACTAACAACCTGATTTGAGATTTTCACGGGCTACCTCAAACAAAAACCTAAAAGTAATAGAAAGGTATTATCGTTCTTCTTATAGAAGGAGATGAAGCTTTAATAATGCAGTGATCCGATCGTTGCAAAAGATAAACCAATATAGCTCGAACAAGATGGATATAGAAATTTCTAAAAAGAGTTTTTCTAAAACTGCAATTTCAATTCTCTTTTCTCTAATATGAGAATGATCTTCTCTTTACACAATTAAATTAAATGAGAAGAGAACTGGGATAACTATAAAATAAAATAGGAATTTAAAACAAATAACTAGACTATAATGGAGAGCTTTATCACCAGAAAGATAGTAATTTTCGTGCTTTTGATTGATGAAAAATAGAGTGAAGAAAGCTCTATTTATAGTAAAAAAAGTTAGGTCTTCGGTTGACCTAAGATTTTCTTTGGCTAACCTAAGAATCAACCGTTTTATCCCAATGACTATCAGATTTCATGGGATAAGATTTTGTTCAAACTTCCGCTGACCCGAGTGTCGGTTCGGCTAGCCCAAGACAGGGTCAGGCTGACCCGAGATCCAAGTTCAAAAATATATTTTGCATCTGAAAACTTGATCGAAGTTTCTTCAGCTAGCCGAAGCCTGTTCAGCTGGCCGAACACAGAGCTGGGCTGGTCGAACATCTCAAAAAATTATCAATCAAGCTTGTTGGAAACTTGACCGAAGATTCTTGGACTGACCGAAATCTTGGGCTGACCGAACACAAGGTTAGGCTAGACGAATTTCCTGAAATATGACTTTATAAAAAAAATTAGAGTTATTAACTAAAAGTCATACGAAAACACCTAGCCTAGGGTCATCCCTATGGTCAATATTACCTTGGCATATATGGTTTATCTTTATAGCTTTGCCGCATCTTGTTGTAGAGTCGATAGACTTGATCTTGATGTATTTATTGAGGTAGAGACTTGTCTTTTCAAAGAACTTGGCTTGCACACACAACCTCATACACTAAACTAGTGTCTACGAAATATGACAACTATACTGTGCTTAGCACTCACTTTTTTTGCTTAGCACTTACAAAGATTCAAGCTGAATCAAAGCAATAGTGAAAAAGAAGAAAAGAGAGCGGCCTTAACTTGGCTCTCCTAAACTTATTCTTCTGTCATTTCGACAGAATGAAAGAAGAAAGAAGGGGCGAAAGCTTTGCCGAAATCTATGAGCAAAAATAAACTTGCATTGTATTTATATTTAAAATATTCTATTCTAGAATTAATAGATGTATTAATGGAATGTAAAAGAATCCAATTACAATGAATAAAGTGAATGCAATGATGAATGCGTCTTTTTTACTTGTTTAATATTAGAATGTTACTCTTGTTTTCCTTATATTCACAAAGGCAATTTTATTGTGTAAACAATCTCATCCCACTAAGAAGTCTTGGTCAGGACATGCCGTTCATCAATCATCTGTCATAGTTTAAAAACTTGTTGGCTCAACTCAAAACTTAAACGAGTTCAACTTTTGAGTGAGTCACTAGGAAACTCACTCTTAATAATGATTTGGTAGTGAATTAGGAAGACCCAATGAGGACACTTGCACATTGAATTAGCTCAAGGCGACTAGAGTCGAGTCACTCACTCATAAAACGTCTTTAATTAGCACACTGCTGACCATGTTATCATTTAGTTGATATATGTTATTGAAAATATGAATTTTTACTGTAAAATTCTGATTTTACCAAATAATGCCTTCACAAGTTGAATTTATGAGGGTAGTGATTCTTGGAAAATGAAATCATGAAAATTACTTATTTTTCTTTACGAAGTAATTAAGTTGAGAATTATAATGCCCACGTGGTAGGTGTTTGACATCAACACCATCAACATATGCACCCTACCATGAAGATCACTCAAAAAAAAAAAAAAAAACCTAATCCATTGGATCATCACATGGGTTGTACGTAAATTTGGATGACTCTAAGATATGTCACGTCACTCGCCAAGAGGATCTAACGTATGCACCCCCTCGTACGTGATGATCTTTGTGACAGGATTCAATGTGGCCCCACAATTCTTGACTTTATCATTTGGAAAAAACAAGATGAAGGTAATTTTGTAATTTACCCATGGAAAGGCACTCAACAGTGAGTGAGTGAGTGTGTGTACATTTTAAGTTCTTGGAGGCAGTATTTCTTGAAATTTGAATTCAAAGGAATGTTGTGGTAAAAATCCCTTTTAAATAAGATTTTGCTAATGTCCCAAAGCTTTTAAGTGGCACGTGGGATGCCAATTATTAATTTGGACCGTCCATTCTTTCATACAATTAGGAACAAGCTATGGTATTAACATCTCCAGTCATTAGATCGTAAACCATTCATTTGATAGATCCCACTTTATATTTCCTGTGATTCTAAAGTAGAATTGTGATATATGGCTTATAAAAATAGCGGTTAGAACAAATTGTCTTCATTCATAGGGTTAAGATCATTCAACTAGTGTGATTCTTGCACCATAGCTTACTCCCAATGGTACTATTAAACGAATGGTCTGGATTGATGACTGAGCATCCTCCATGTAAATTAAAAGATTTGGGGATGTTGTGGGACTTTAACAAAACCCTTTAAATATTGATTTTAACCTAATTTTCTTTATCTAATTATAAAATATTGGGTCAATTCAAGTAATCATCTGGCTGGATTGTGGGTCACCTTCCAGGCTTGAAATGTCACTCGAAATTAATTTATATCAGCTGGGGTACATTGGTTTCGGTGCCCAGCGGCGAGTCATACCAAGGACCTTACGATCAAGGTTTAAAATTGGCGTATCAAGTATCATAGTAGTTTTCAGGTTGTTTCAGACAGATGAGGGCTAAATATAACTGTATCATTCATGGACGATAATGATGGGTGATACCTTTCTCAAATTAGACTATAAACCTTGCTCCTAACTCATAGATCTTAAGTCGTTATTTGAGGGAGACAAGCATTTAAGTTGTTTCTAACATATTTTACTGAATCTTATAGGGCTTTGGATTTTTTTTTATTGGACATTGGTCGATTTACTATTCCAATACAAACAAAGCAAAACCACAAAAGAAAATAACAAAAGAGTAATAAGAAATAAGAGGTTAGAGATTTACTAGGTTAATTTAATTTTTTTTCTATGTGCATGGGACAGTATATATTACTTTTTTTCCACTAAAATAAAAATAAATAAATTAAAGAATACAAAGTTATCTCACTCCCTCTCTATCATCATCTGCAAAAGAATTTTATGTCAACTGACAACAATAGAAAATAACAAAAGAATAACAAGAAAAAAAAGATTCATAGATTTACTATGTTCTCTCTTTTATAGACAACATGTCCCATAAGAAGTCTTGCACTCGAACATTACTAAAACCAGACTGCCATTTTAAAAACAATGGACACATTTTTAAACTAAAAACAAAATGCGGAGTTTCTAATATTTAAGACTAATTCTATAGTATGTGAAAGATAAACACAAATCCACCTACCAACCTCACAAGATATAAATACCATTTATTTACATACTATATCGTAGATGGTGTTGGATGCAAATTCCATGCCACATTAATTTGTTGGGAGGATAAGAACTTTAGAAAAGTGCCCCCACATGTAGTACCACCACCTTAAGAGATGCATATTGAGTATTGTTCATGGACGATATGGTTCTGACACACCCATTTTAGTGGATGACACAGTAACTTGTAAGTTCGAAATTTGGTCCATTTGAGTTAGGGGGCGATCAATAATGTCAACATCAAATGGGAGATTAAAAAAAAAAAAAAAGGTTCAACCATCAATTACTCATTGGACAAATAAACTACAACTAGGGATATTAATGGGTTGGGTAGTCAGTATGACTCGACCCATTTTGAACCCTCGGTCTGGGCCCATAGGAGCAGTCCATTTAAAAAACTTGATTTTGAATAGGCCTGGGGTCCAGCCAGTTCAGAGACCATTTTTTTTTTTTAGCCAGTTGATAGACCAAATCATAACTAAGAACGTCCAACTTGTATGATTTTGGGTGCATGGCCCATCCACGCCTCTCCAAGAGTTAATGGGCTGTAGATCTCTTACCACGGATAGGGCGTAACCCCAATATCACGTTTGTAGGGTGATTTTAGAAACTGATTGGATGAACCGAGATCACAAATGGGTGGCCAAGAAAAAGGTCTGGATACCAACGGTTGAAAAGCCTCTAAATCACGCCAATCAGTTGGTCAGACATCTGTGGTGGTCACATGCAATCCGGGAAGTCTCTATACAGTTGTGCAGCATGATCGCAGGATGGACCCACTTGGGTCCCATGGGGAGATTTGGTTCTGCTTCGTCCATTATTAGGACAATGAATTGGATGGTCTGGATCATGCAACAACTATGACATGTGTATAATTTAGGGACAACATATGTATAGACCATCACACTCAATCAAACGCCTACATATATACCCTTTTATCATTGTTTACGGACACTACGGCTGTCGTGACTTACGGCCATTGAAGTGGGGTAATGACTTATGAGGTGAAGAACCTGATGGACGGTGTGGATCAAATGCATGTTTCCTCGCAAGTATGTTCTTATCAAAATAGCTAGATTTCAACTTTTTTTTTTTTTTTTTTTCTTCTTGAAATTCGGCTATCGACATAGTGCGGCATTTAACACCATAACTAAAAAAAAAGGGAAGCGGATTGCGTACCGAGTAACTCCGCACGCTAGCGTGCGGAGTAAACTCTGTGGGGCCCACAGTGATTTAGGTATTTTATCCACTCCGTCTATCCATCTTAACAGAAAATTTTAGGTATGGTGACAGAAAATGAAGCATATCAAAATCTAAAGTGGACCACACCACAAGAAATGTGTGAACTGAATGTCTACCATTGAAAAATTCTCAGAGGAGACAGAAGTTTTGGATCAAGCTGATATTTTTGTTTTCCCTTCATCCATATCCATGTGACCTTATGAACAGGTTGGATGACAAATAAACATCACTGTAGGGCCTGGAAAGGTTTCAACGGTGGAAATCATTATTTCCACTGTTTCCCGTGGCATGGTCCACTTGAGATTTGGGTATGCTTAAATTTTGGGCTCAACCACTAAAATGAGCTGGAAAAACATATGGACGGAATAGATAAAGCACATACATTCTAGGTGGGCCCAACTGAGCTTACTCCGCACGATAAGAGCAATTCCGAGAAAAAGGTGCCAAATGAAGTTATTGTGATAGCTACGCTATCTATCAGCATATTCAATTGAAGTGCCAAAAATAGATGGCTGTGATGTTTAACCACATACACCTCCACATGGTCCCACATGCCGAGCTGCTACATTCAGGCCATGTCCCACCTTTTAAATCATCTAGCCAAAAGTTCTATCTGGTTCACTCAATCAGGAGGTTACAGGTGGTTAGGATGATGATAGCTGGCAGCTTTCTCTAATCCATGCATTGTTTTCATAAATTTGTGGCCCACTTGATGAGTGGACGGTCCCTGGACATTAGCCCAGGTCATCTACGTGGTAGGTCAGATCTGATACACAAGTTGGATGTACTTCAAGTATGCCAACTAGACAGATGTGTGCACCTGAATAGAAAGAAAGCATTTGGATGGGTGGGGCCCATGTTTCAAGGTGAGTTATATGAACACCAGTTTTTAAATTGGATTGGAGAAATGCTCCAGTGCTCCTAGTTGGATCGGCTCACTTTGATGGCCCAGTTGGTCGATCTAAACCGTTCATCAAGTAGAAAACAATTTCATGGGCTATCATGAAAAAGGAACGGTGATCGAATCATCCAATCCATCCTTGATTTGGACTTATTAATTGTAGCCATCCTTTTTCCAAGTCGTGGATGGGATGGTCAGGATTGTCCGAAAAAAGTAATTATTTAGAATCATAGGCAATCCACCATGAGATAGATCAAACTGCTGACTGAACCTATTCTTGTGTAAATGTTCTTGACCGCAATTGATCAGATGGTTAAGATTGTCAAACCAGTACAGTGTTCGCATGGTAGCCCATGAAATGTAGTGTGGATCTAATGAATATCATATGGTAGTATACTTGGACCATTGGTTTGTATGGGTGGGGCCCATGGTTCACTGATCTAGACCACTGTTTTATTGTGACCAACCATTGAAGGACCATGACAAAAAAATCTTCCGGATTGGAAGATCCCAGCCACCAATCTTCCACTTTTTTGTACGATATTTGTCTTCTTGACCGTCTATTTGCAGCCCGCAATATGAAAGCGTAAGATCGCCGCATTAAAGAAATTTTTGGCGAACAGTCGATCCACCATGGATTAAAACAGCTGAACGGTCAGGATCCATGAACCATGTGCTCCACTTGTACAAACTGAAAAGCCAAACTATAGCTTGATATCATGTTAGCTTACACACAGCTTTCATATTTCAAAGCCATGTTCCCTTGTATTGAATGAATTAATCAAGGCTATTGAATAGTCTAATCCCAACTTGTCAATAGAAAATGTCTAATAAAGTCAATCAACCAACGTTGCTTATAGCTCAAGTCATAAGAAACAAACAAACCATGTCCCACTTCTGTAATTTGATTGGTGGAAAATGGCCACTTTCTCTAATTTATGAGGAAAAATCAATAAGGGGTGTGGCCCACTTACCCATTCTTCCTAGAATGTATACTATTCTACCACGGCATGATATCATGTTACTGTTTTCTATTGTAAATAGACACCAACACGTGGAAGTTACAGCTCTTTCTACTCCTACATGTATATCTACTGCTACGCATGAAAAATGAAATAAGAGGAACTATTTGATAATACACATGCGTAGAACTATTGTACACGTGATGTACATTTATCTTGTCAACCCCTCAGTAGATGGGTTTAGGCCAACAACAGAGTGAAGGTTGATCCTAGCTGTTTGATTGGTGGCTGCCAAATGGATGGTTGTGATGGAAATTAGACAACCATATAAAATAGAAAAGAAATTCATTGAAGGGGCATTTGGGAGCTTGCATTTGGCATGCATTATGATTAGAAGAGAATTCATGTCACAATTGTACTGAAATCAAGGTGATTTTGAATTTTTAATGGTGCTTGGCTGCTTGTAATTGAAATGCATTATATACCTACATGCACTCACACACCCCACATATAGGTACCCCACACTCACACCACAATGGGTGCTTGACCCTATGACCTCGTGTTGAAATTCACAGTAGTCTATGACCGAGCCATTGGGCTGTAGGATCTTTTTTTTTTTTTTTTTTGAGTGATTAAATTAGCTTTAATATCCCAATATATATATATATATATATATATATATATATATATATATATATATATATATATATATATATATATATATATATATATATAATAGGATGATTGTAACAAGCGTATTAAAATATATACTACACAAAAAAGGAGGAAATTTAGAGCCTTGAACGGGCCACAAGTATAAGGACCACAAATAAGAGACTCATTAATGCTTTCTAACTACTCATTTAGGTGGCAGTGGGCCACAAATATAAGGACCACACATAAGTGACTCACTAACATTTTCTAACTGCTTATTTAGGCTGCCAGCAGCTCATAATTGAATCGTTTTGAGTATCAAAGTGCCACATGTACCGTGGATAACTAGTCAAGGACGTATTTATTACATGTGTTACTCTACTACCTTTAAAGAAGGAGCCCAAAGGTCATTTTACTACGAAAAATCAAAATCAGGGTAAAAAACAGGAGATTTCAAAGCACACCAAATGAGTGTACTTCAAATACCTCTTGCTCTATTTCTTACTCTATTTGCCTCTTAAGTACAGGTGTCAAACAATAGATTTGGACAAAATTCCCTAAATTCTCTCAAATCCCTTCAAACACATTCAAGTATAAGTTGCTAAACGGCAAATCAATCCCACTATGGAGATATGATTCATGTCCACTGGGGCCCATGATTTTTTTTTTTTTTAATTTTATTTTATAGCAGCTGTTTACTCCTCTGTCCTCAGCCCATGAATCAAACAACTCCTCCAATATTAATACATCTCAGCATCATTGCTCCACCGCTCATATACGCAAACCACCACAGAAGACCATCTGTCAAGTCCATTACATGTGAATGGGTGGGCCCCACATTACAACCACATTTAAGCAACTGTTGGAAGCTTCTGGTGCAATGATTGGTAACTTAAAACTCATATGGTGAGCATACATCTCCATCACAATCATATGGGTCAGCTCATCACATGTTACTATTTAGAGCCGGGTTCTTGGATATATAAGGCACACATGTCAGAAATCCAGGCCATTCATCAGGTACTGTACATTGTGAACATGCTTTGGATAAAAGAATAATACTGATAATAGTTAGAAAAAGGTTCAACTATCCAAATTCAACATACATGTGTGGCCCACTAGATAAGCATGGATGTTCAGTGTTCACTAGTTAATGAATGAGCCAGGTCTATCACATGTATGCCATCCAACCTTGGGAACTAGGCCCCGCATGGTAGCTGTGATGGGGCTTGATTCTATCAAAACCAGATTCGTACAAGTTTTCGTCCATTTCAAGCCTAAAGATACACAAATTAAGTTACCTCTTAAGAGACATTAACAATACATGCATGGGACGTAAGTGTGCAACGTAGACAAGTTGGGCTTTGTTGAGGGTCAACCCAAGCCCAACACAACCTCAGGAGGAGTGGCCCAAGGCCCAACCCAACTCCAGTACCAATCCAAGGTATTCAATACTTAATTCTCACAAAATTCAAGTTGGGTTGAGTTGAGTTGGGTTAACACCTGCAATTAGTAAACTAATATATTAAGGAAATCATTTAATCATCAAGTAATACTATTAAAGTAATTACACATATAATTGCCAACACAACACCCATGAAATAACGTCTATAATCTTAACCTTTGATTTTTAGATTAAGAGACATTGAAATATTTCTCTTTATTGTTCTAAATTCATCTATTGCTAGTGATGGTCACAATTATCCACTCAGTGTAAGTTCTTATGGGGTCTCATCCAGCACAGAGTCCACAATATGAATAGTTCTAATAATCAAACCACTCAGCGTCTGAGCCCCTGTGGGAGGCCAACATACCTTAGATTGTGAGTTGTGCCACAGGAAAAACAAACTCTTCTACTAGGGTTGTAAGTAGTGACTTGTGAATATATATTCATTGAAGAGCTCCTCATGTGAAGGGGTGGGCAGATCCATGCCATTAATAAAGATATAACATGAACATGCTATGGACAAAAAATAATGATGGTTCATTGATTAGGTCAACCTTACATAAACCCTACTTTATATATAGGCCACGATTTTATGTTTACATTATATTAATCATTACTCATATGTATGTGTATAGCATATGAGGAGGAATTTGGGTTTAGTTGGGTTGGTCAAGGCTTCTACATCGAACTAAGGATTTTCAAAACAAGACCAACCTGACCTCAACCCAACGCGCGATCCAAAGTTTGACCCAAATCGAGTTTGGTATGACCCAACCCAAGTTTAATCCCTAATTGGAGGAGAGTTATTTGATTCTATGGCTGATGGTTCATATCATGCTCTTATATACATTGCTGGAGGACAGATCATAAGGGCATGTGTAGATGTGGTGGATTTATGAACTTCTTTCATGGTATGTTACACAAAAGTTTGTAGAGAGGTGGAGAGGCAGAACCACAAAAAGCCCTGGTCATCCCAACCCCCTTGAGACGTGCAGAAAGAGAGAGAGAGAGAGAGAGAGAGAGTGTTTAGAGAGAAAGGAGATCTACTCCATCTTCTTCATTATCTCTTTCTCCATCTATGTGTGGTCCACCTTGTGAACGGTGTGTGTTGACCTTAGCACTTACCAGAAGATTTGATATAATGTGATCTCAATTCTCCATACTAGGATATATAAATTAGGGAGAGACCTATTAAGCTGAAGGATCGGCATTGACATCCAGTTCTACACCATCAGATCATTGATGCATGAATTATGTAAACTCTTCTAATTTACATTTTAAAAACCTGATATGATCATTTATGGGTGGCCTTAAGAGACAGGTTTTGGTTTTAGTTTCGTAAAGTGGAGAAAAGTTGTATTCCACAGTGATTTTCACAGAAAACCCATCAGTGTGCTATAAGAGTAGTCCAATAAGACGAACATTATTGCTGTCTATTTTTTTCCACTTATCTGTTGATGTCCATTCATGATAATATCTAAATAGATCATAGCCCTTGAATGAGTAACGTGCAGAAACTGATTTCGCGTTGATCAAATTCTTGAATTGAGAGATCCGACCTGTTTACATTGACTTGTTTTCCATACTCAACATAGATCAAATTAAACCCCGATTCATAGCTCAACTGGGAGACTGAGTGAAGATAACCTCGTTTCAACATTGAGGTCTTGGTATCGACTTCCAAGTGGGGCCCAAGTGGGGTTGGCTAACATTGTGGTGTGACTAACAGGAGTGGGTAGGTGTACTAACATGGGGTGTGTACTAACCAAAAAAAAAAAAAAAAACATATATCAAATTTAACACTGGTTGATTGGACATGATTTAAGGGGTTGATCAATATGTATTTGATGTATATTGAATATTGTTTATTGCCTTGTTGTTTGTTGGGTTTGGATCATGTGAATGGGGTGTGGGTGAATAGTGATAGTGGGTTTTACATCATATATGGCATTGGTTGGTTGAGATGGACCATAAATCTTCAATCTTTTGATGTAAAATTAATATCATGTGTCCTAGATCTCACGAAGACCATCATGGAAGGCCCAGATTCACAGACAGGTTATCACAAATATGAGATCCAAGATGATCCATGTGGAACATAATGGACAGAGTGGATCATCCTCACTTGGGTCAGAGTGGGGCCCATCGAACGTTTGGGAAGGCGATCGGTGCCGTACGACACCCTCTCTTCTATCAATTCATGTTTGGGAAACGTGACTTTCTTTCTCTCTTCTTCTTTCCTCACTCCTTTTTATTTAATTTGTTTCTAGCAATAAAAAGAGTTTAAAGTGCCGAAGTAGCTTCTTGCATCTTATGGGTCAGTTAAATTTCCAAATGGAGGAAGTGGGTCCCAGGGTTTAATGATCTAGATCAATGGCCTATTGGACCCATCATGGGCCACAAAATTTCCCGCATTGGGATCATGGGGCCTTTTTCAGTTGAATGGGACCAATATTCTATCTCTTCTCAACTGTATTTGTCGGGCACAACTGAAAGGACAGGGTTGTCCAGTCAAAGACACTTATGAGGCATGGACCATCATCCCTTGTGGCCCCAAAGACGGAAAGCGGATTGCTTGGTGTACCTTACACCAGCGATGTGGCTAGTGTATTGATGTAAGCAAGTTTTGTAGGCCTCACAAAGAGGTATGTGTTATATCTAAACCGTCTGCTCATTGTGTGAGATTATTTTAAGGCTTTATACAAAAAATGAGATGGATCCAAAGCTCAAGTGGATCACACTGAAGAAAGCAGTGGAGATTGAAGGTATACCATTGAAACCTTCTTGGAGGTCATAGAAGTTTTGGATCAATCCGATATTTGTTTTTACCCTCCGAACCTTCTTGAAGGTCATAGAAGTTTTGGATCAATCCGATATTTGATTTTACCGTTTATATAGGTCTGAGTGACCTTGTGAACTATTTGGACGGACAATAAACATCATGATGGGCCCTAGGAATGTTTTAACGGTGAAAATTATTGTCCACACTGCCTTTTGTGGTGTGGTCCACTTGAGATTTGGATATCACTCAATTTTTGGATCATGCCCTAAAATGATCTCGTCAAATGGATGGACGGTGTGGATGTATTAAATACATCATTGTGGGCTCCATAGAACCTTGATCTTTTTTGGAACATTCGTTACATTCACAGCCAGCCAATGGGCTTCCACGGTTGCCTGGATAACCAGGCCATGGGTCTTACTTATACCAACTAAGAGGGTTTTCGGTCAAAATAGCATTAACATTTTATGAAATGACAAAAATAACCCTTGCCCTTAATTTCAATAATTGTAACTCTCAATACCTTTTTAGATTTTCTTCAAACCATTTTACCCTGGCCATATATGCCAACAAGTTTCTCAAAATTTCATAAGTCATGTGTCTCATCGACGAGCTATGACTTCCAAGTCAGCGAGCCATGTGTCTCATCACTGATCCATGATTTCCAAGTAGGAACCTTGTGTTCCAAGTTAAAACAATGTGTTTCATTGACAAGCTACAAAGGCCATCGGCGAGCCATGTATTTCATTGAAATTTATGTGTCATTGGTGAGCTATAGAAGCCATCGGTGATCCATGACTTTCAGGTGGAAGCCTTGTGCTCTAGGTTGGAACAATGTTTCTAATCAGCGAGCCAGAGAGGCTATCGGCGAGCCATGTGTCTCATCGGCAAATCAAGAGGGCTCTTTATTTTTCGGAAACTCATTGGTCATACATGGTTAGGGGCAAAATGGTTTGAAAAAAAAAATCTAAAAATGTGTCAAGAGGCTACAATTGTTGAGAATAAGGGAAGGGGCTAATTTTACTATTTCAGAAACGTCAGTGCTATTTTGACCAAAAACCCCCAGAGGTAGTGGATTCGGTGTGGCACCGGCCACCCAAGATAGTGCGACCCCTACCGTGGGCCCACCTTGAGGTATGTATTCTATATCCACTCTGTCCACCTGTTTTGCCAGATCATTTTAGTGCACGATCCAAAAAGTGAAGCAGATCCATCTCTCAGGTGACCATACCATAGGAAACAGTAGTGATTGAATGCCCTACCATTAAAAACATCCTAGGGCCCACTTGAATGTTTCTGTAATGTTAAGTTCTGTTGATAAGGTCACATAAACCTGGATGAATAAAAAAAAAATCAGCTCGATTCAAAACTTTTGTGGCCCATTAATGGCCAATCAGCACTGTTTCCTATATTATGGCCCACGTGATAATTGGATCTGCTTCATTTTTAGGCTCATCCCCAAAAATGATCTGGAAAAATGGATGGACGGTGTGGATATAAAATACATACATCAAGGTGGGCCCCACGGTAAGGGCCGCACCTAATCGGCTCCCCAACTAAGAAGTCCTATGATCTCTCTCCATCTAAGTTTTCTGTCACCTAGTGATACTCGGGTAATTGAGTCTCATACGTAAGATGTAAGAAGATTCTGGATCTTGACGTTGATGCAGGATTTCGAAAGTTCCAGGTGGCGTTGTTATATAGTGACACGTGTTACTTGAATCCATCATTGGGGTGCCCCTATGTATAGATGCCCTGGCCCACTAATCAGATCAGTCAACTATTTATATTAGCAACTGTACGGCTGAAAAATTAGGCTGAAGTTTTCTTTCCCGACCACTTTGGGCTACAGCTTGGGTCCAGCTAAATCCAAACCAAAGTAGCCTCACCCGGAATCTAGATCAGGTCGGGTCATGTTGGGTTGGGCTGGGTTCACTTTGATCCCAACTGGTCTAGTCAGATCAAATCAATGCATTGACCTTTGTATCGAGTGGGGTGTCCACAGTACTTATTGTAGGGTTTGGTTTACGTTGGGTTGCTTGAAGCCTCAACCTAAGTCTAGTTCAATTTGGGGTTGGGCCGAGGGTTTTCAGCCCAAGCCCAACCCAACCCAACCCTACCCAACCCAAACCAAACCATTCTAAAATTGAGGTTGGGCTGCATCCTGCAGTAGATTCCACTTGAGCTTTGGATTTGCCCCTTCGGTGGGCTCCGCCCCACATGCTGTCCTCACATCTTATGCGTCAGTTTCATTCCAAATTGAGCAAGTGGGGCCCATGGTTTAATGATCTAGACCAATGGTCTATTGGCCATGCCTCAAAATCTTCCAAATTGGAAGATTGTATCCACCCATCGTGGGCCTGTTTCAGTTGAATGGTGACCATTAATGTTTTATTTCTCTTCTCAACTGTCTATTTGAAGGGCACAAACTGAAAGGACAGGGTTACTCTGTCAAACAGACTTTTTGAGTCATGGACCATCCATTGTGGGGCCCAAAAGGTGATTGACTAGATAACTCAGCCATGGGCCATACTTACACCGACTAAGAAGCTCTTAATAATGTTCATATCATTGCCTTAAAGGATCTTATGATTTCTCTCCAAGTATTCTGTCATCTAGTTGTACTTGGATAATTGAGTCTCTGACGTAAGATATATGATTCTGGATCTTCACGTTGATGCAGGATTTTGACAGCTCTACGTGGTGTTATTATGTAGTGGCCCATGTAGATGCCCTGGCCCACCAATCAGGACTGTCCACTATTCATATTGGCAAGAGTACGCCCAAAAAACTCAGGCTGAAGTTTCTTGTCTGATCCCTTAGGGCTACAGCTTGGGTCCGGTTCAATACGAACCAAATTGGCCAACCTGGAATCTAGACTAGGTTGGGTTCAATTATGAACCCAACCGGTCCAGTCGGATCAAATGGAGGCGACCTTTGTGCCGGTGGGGCGTCTACAATACTTTGTGTAAGTTGGGGTTCAGGTTGGTTTGCCTAAGTCTCAACTTAAGTCCTGTTCAATTGGGGTTGGGTCAAGGATTTTCAGCCCTCACCCAACTCAACTCGTTTTGAAGTCCAGGTCAGGCTAATTGGGTTCGAATTCAGGCCAGGCCAATTGGGTTGGAACTGATCCAACCCAAGTTTCGCCTCTAATATAAACATTATTTTCCTAATTACTTTGAAAAATTACATGTTTTCTTAATTTTAGCAAGATGTGTGGTAACAGGAATATTTGTGCATTGATGTACAGTTCAAATGAAGTGCATCTTTTGTATTTCTCAATTAAAATTTCATGCAGATCTTGCTCTTGATCTTTGCTTGTGTATGTGTTTTTTGGGCTTACTCTATTGTAATTTGAATTTGAATTTTGAAATCTTAACATTTGGTATCAGAGCTTGGTTAAAGTTTCTCTATATTGACTAATGGAGCTACACGCACTTTTGGAACAGTGGTAGGCTGAGTGAAGATAACATCGTCTCAACATTGAGGTCAAGGTAGCAGTGAGGTACCGTGTACAAATAGTGGGATGTGCATACTAACCTCTTAAAAAAAAAGAGTAAATAAATGGTTTTGAGGGTATTAGAGCTTTGAATATTCAATTATTAACAGAGGATGTGGATAGACAACGTGGTTAAAACACATGCATCAATGTGGGGCTTACAAATGTAGTGGATTTAGAAATCCACAAGAAATCCTATGCATCTCTTTTTGGGACTGGATGAGATGATACTTTAGACTAATCCAATCCTTCCCATCTCTTCCAAATGCTGGATGGAATTTAATTGGACCACATGCGATGTGATTCCATACCACCTAATCCCCCTAAGGTTACAAAGGAACCACAATATTTCCAAGCTTTTGGAAAAGGTAAAATAGGAATCTATTTCTGACTACTACATGCTAACGTTGGCCTTTGTGAATCAAATGATGGCCAACGGGAAAAAGATCAAAGATATTAAGATTATTGAAAACAAAATCCTCCAAACCTTAATAACATGGTTCTGAGTATGAAGGTAATGGCTATTAAGGAGTTGAAAGATCTTACTAGGGTAGGCATAGCCATAGATAGGGCAAGACCAGTCACATTTCGAAATATGATAATGTTTATTCCCATCATGTTTGGTATTTTTCCTTTTTATTAATCTTTTTTTCATTTGAATTTGAATTTCTAGAGAAGATAGTTGTTAAAGTGATATCCAACTAAGAAGACTCTGAGTGTTAATTGTGAGGGACCAACCCACTAGTAGTTATCCACAGGTGGGCATAGTTATAGGAAGGTGTGATTTGATCTACGAGTTCTACATGAGAGGAAGATGTATCATATCCAGCCCATCCATGAAGTGCGCTGCTATATTTTCACCCTTAATCTTAAGAATTAGTCCAACCAAAGAATTAAGTGGACCACACCACAAGGAGAAGTGTAAAATCATGCCTAAAATCTCTAAAATCACGCACTAGGGCCCACACAACTGGTGGAATTTCCTAGGTTTTGGGGATCCATTTATCCTTGCATGACCTATCAGTCGAGTAGATTGGATGGCAAATGCACACCTAGGTCGAACCCACACACAATTTAGACTATTTGAATGGTGGGACTCCCATCTCAACTGTTCTCCATGGTGTACATGGTGTAGCCCACCTGAGATATAAATCGGCCAGCTTCTAGGTCCTGGTCCAAACAAACACAAGATGGAACACCAGAGGGACTGGGTGGATCTCATCCACACGAAGTTATTACCTCTTAATCAGCGGAAGCATCCACCAGTGCCTAGTCAAGTCACACCTGCATTTTCGATCTAACATATGGGCCCACGAGTTACATTTTTTAGTTTGAATTATGAGTGTGGCGGGTGAACAAGAACCGTCTGCATGCATGCATGCAAACCAGTGTCAAGTGCCAAAGCAGTTTCATTGCATCTTCCGCATCAGTTTAATTTCCAAATTCAGCAAGTGGGGCCCATGGTTTATGTAGCTGGCAATTCAATTAAACGAGGCCCTACATGTGATCGTGATTTGCGGAAGCATGCTAAAGTCTACTTGATTCGGTGTTTGATTGAATGCTAACTCTCGTATTTGGTCTGACTGATTTGAAACTAGGCGTAGGATCTAACTATTCTCTTAACTATGGGTTGTAATAAATGATACTGCGATTTGCGAAAAGAAAAGGGTCAGTCCTTTTTGATGGATTCCTTTTGCCTTGTGTCTAAGAACTTCTTCTCTCACCACTAATTACAATTTAATTTTCTTAAAAGAATAAAGATTAGTAAGTAAATGAAAAGAAAGTTAAACAATGTTGATTTAATTAATATTTGAATGTATGATCTATTCCAATTGATAAAGCATAAAAAATAAACTACATAAATAAAGAAACAAGAGAAATACCTAACCTGTTTGTAAGAACAGATAATCAAGGCGAATGGTCGGCAAGATGTGACTAGAGATTTGATTGCCTAAGTAAGAACTTAGTTGATCGGGATACGATAACTTAGGGTTGTGGACATTTAATCTAACCCTATGATACTGTAGTGGTACGTTGGACAATAGCGATCTATGTTAAGACTAGTCTAAGTTATGCTACATATGCTATGCTAAGATAAACGAAAAGATAAATGTAATGTAAAAAAGATAAATTTGTGTTTGGTGTGGAGCCTCGAGCTCTGTTTCGCGTGGTCCTTTTATAGATTGTTGAGGCGGTTAAACCTTGTTGATCCTGAATACTCTGTGTGTTTGTCAGCATAAATTCTGGATAAGGACTCCAAATAGATTCGAAACTATTGGCTTCTTGGATCTTCTTCTCGTTGTTGATTCTCTTTAGGCAACTGCATCTAGATTCGGGATTAATTAGGAGAACCTCTACCACTGATCTTAGACTTGAAATCAATCATGGTCATACACCTGTATGACTCAATCAAACCACCACCCGCATCTACCTTAAAGTCTCTCTTTTACTTTTGACCGTGATCCTGTAGGGGTTGGACGGGTTGAATCCACCAAATCCTGACCCATGTTCGTGGATCTTTTATCGTGCTCTTTTTTTTTCTTAATTCTGATTATTGTTTGGAGAGAGACTCGATTTGGCCAGTGTCCATCATCTCTTGATTTAGATCCGAATAGCAATCGGATTTGCTTTGACATCAATTTGTTCTTCGGATAATTGAATTTTTTATGATTTTCACACATCTTTTGAATGTCTTTGGAAATATCTTTTATTTTAAAAGGACGGTGAGAGATGAACTTACCGTATCTATCATAACTAGATTCATGATAGGATTTGTCATCTCGGTGGATTTTTATAAATTCAGTGGGCATGCTGCCTCATTAATTGGCACGTTAATCATTGCTATATGGCATACACAAAGGTATGTGCCACTGCATTAATAGTGAAATGTGTATCCCGAATGAAGATTCATCGAACATATTTTCGAACGTGAGTAGGATTTCCGCCAATACTAATCCCATAGTGTCTACATATAGTAGCTTTTCATTATTCAACATCAGCTGCCCAAAATGGGTATGCATAGTTTACATCTCAACCATTGGTCTGTCAGACCCATCATGGGCATGCCTCAAAATCTCCCAGATTAGAAGATCCTATCCAATGGGCCTTTTTCAATTGAATGGGGACCAATGTTGTATTTCTCTTCTCGACTGTCTATTTGCAGGGCACAGATGAAACGACAGGGTTGTCCCGTCAAAAAGACTTTTGAGGCATGGACGTTCCCTTGTGGGGCCCAAGAGACGATTCTCTGCATAACTAGGCCATGTCCCTACTTAAATAAACTAAGAAGCCCTTAATAATGTGCATATCATTGCCTAAAGGATCACATTCTCTCCAAGTACTCTGTCACCTTAGCTGTACTTGGATAATTGAGTCTATGACGTAAGATATAAGATTCTGGATCTGCAGGTTGATGCCGGATTTTGAAATTTCTATGGTGGTGCTATTATATAGTGGCACATGTTATTTGAATCCATCGTAGGGGTGCCACCATGCAGATGTCCTGGCCCACCAGCTATTAGGTCAGTCCACTATTCATATTGGCAACTGTACGGCCGTAAACATAGGCTGAAATTTTCTTTTCTGATCACCTAGGGCTACAGTTTGGGTCCCAGCTCAGTCCGAACCCAGCTGACCCAACCTGGAATCTAAATTAGGTCGGGTTGGGTTCAATTGGAACCCAACTGGTCCCGTTCAATCAATTGGATAACCTTTGTGTTAAGTGGGGGTGTCTACAGTACTTTGTGTAGAGTCGGGGTCAGGTTTGAGTTGATTGAAGCCTCCCATCAAGTCTAGTTCAATTTGGGTTTGGGTTGAGGATTTTCAGCCCAAACCCAACTCAACCTCAGCCCAACCCGTTCCTAGTTCAGGCCAGACCAATTGGGTTTGAATTCACCCAACCCAAATTTCACCCCTAATATAAACATTTTCTATACTTTGAACAAGTTACATGTTTCCTTACCTTTAGCAAGATGTGTGGTAACATGAACAGTATACAAAGGGTATGTTTTGGTCTAATAAAAGCATGGAGTTATGCCCAGTTCACTCAGTTGCAAATTACACCCCATTACGGTCCTTACTCATGCCTTGGTGGTAGACTCACAAGAGTTTCAACAAGAGGTCATGGGTTCGAGTACCCATTGTGGTGAAATCCTACTGTACATGGCCTAAGTGCATGTGTAAAAAAAAAAGAGAAAAAGTTACACCCCATTACATGCAGATAGGGCTGGTCATGAGCCGAGTCAGCTCGAGAAACTCGATCGACTCGACTCGAAAAAACGCGCCTTGACTTAGTGGGAAGCCAAGCTTCATTTAGGAGCTTGAGTTAGAAATCGAGTCAAGTTCGAGCACTGGGTCACTCAACTCGACTCGATTCAAGCTCGATCTCGACCTAGACTCGACTCATTTCATATAAATATTTGTTAAAAAAATATTATAATCTTCTTATTTCTTGGCTCTCTCTCTCTCTCTCTCTCTCTCTCTCTCTCCCCCCCTCTCACGCACGCGCGCGCGCACACACACACTGGGGTCCAAGCTTAGGACATATAAAACTCTCACACATTGGGGGGTTTCTTAATCCTACTATTTTGTTCCAGTAAGAACATTCATTGTTGAACATACCTAATGGATTGAGTAATTTCAAGTAGAAAATATGGTGAACACACAATGGTTGTGTGTTTTACACACTGCACAAAATAGGTGCTACTACGGTGAGACCACACACCATACACATCTACAAAACAAGGGCTATGGTAAGACCAAACACCATATGCAGCTATTGATTGCAATTTTACGAGGGAGGTGGTACATCTGATCAATGAATCAGCTAGGCCTCATCATGAAGATGGTCCGCACAATAATCAGGGTAGTCCATTAATGTGGTGAGCTATGCATGTACTGTGTTAATCTATGGTTCAGAAAATGTTACTAGTGGTTTGCATTCAATGAGTGTGTGACTTGGCCAATGAAAAAATCGATCAGAGCTAGCCCATTTAAATGGTGGGGTCCCACTTGTAGAAATACTATTCTCCCCTAATGTATGTGTGACTTCTTAAACTTATTGTTGTTGACTTTTAATTTGTATTTTGTAGCAAAAAATATAATAAATTGAGGTGGGAGCAAGCTCGACTCGACTCGAGGTAAGTTCACCTCGACTTGATCCACTAGCTCGCCTCGAAAGGTTTAGCAAACAAGGCAAGCTCCAATAGTAAACTCGAGGGTGAGCTCAAGCTCGAGCTCGAACTCAAGGAGAACACGGACAAGTCAAGCCAAGCTTAGCCCACCTCAACTCGGCTCGGCTCGATGTACAGCCCTACATGCAGATACACCTAGTCAGACCTAGCTTGTGATTCCTAGATACACCAAGTCACATCCGGTCACTAAGTTACCCCAAGTTATACCCAGCTACACTCAATTACACTGTTAATACACCCATTAACACCAAGTTGCACTAAGTTACACCCCATTTTACCCAATAATTATAGCCAATTACATGTAGATTCACCAAGTTACACCCAAATACACCCTAACTGTACCCCAATTATACCAATTTACACCTACTTAACTCTCATACACCAAGATAATAACCCTGATGATCTAGTTACACTATACACCCAATTACACATACTTACAAAAAGTTACACCCAATTGTACCAAGACATGCAATTACACTAGTTTAGAAGATGAGCCATCCAATTTAACTCATCAAATATCAAATTTAACTCATTTTGAAGATTAGTAGTTTCATTAGTCTGATTTAGAAGATCCATGGTCAGATTGGACCGATCTTGGAGATAAATAGCTTGATTTAATCTATTTCAAAGATGAGCGCTCTTGCAAGCCTAATTTCAATGATAATGGTATAAATGATTGATTTTGAAGATCAACGATCTGACTAGATTGATTTTGAAGACGAGCAGTTCGATGAGGCTGATTTCAAAGTTCAAAGGTCTAGTTGGACAGATTGACACCTAGATACACCTAGTTACATAATGGTATAATGATTTGAATGCTAAGGAGGCAAACTAACTATACTGGTGGGTGCATCGTGTGACTCACAGGGTGGGTGCATGGCATGACTAACAAAAAAAAGTCAAAATAACAAGTTTGAACATCAAATTTGGGTTTATCAGACTGCTCATCTTTGTAATTAGTCACAATCAGATGATAGATTTTCAAAATCACTTAAAGCAAACCGTAACTTGGTTAAATCAGACTATTCGTCATTGAAATCAAGCTTATCAAACCGTTCATCTTTGAAATCACTTAAATCAGACTTTCAAGATTGGTCCAATCAAACATCAATCCTTGAAATTGGGCTAATGAGACTGATAATCATCAAAATAAGCTAAATTCAATTGTTGATCAGTTAAATTGGACCACCCATCTTCAATATAGGTGTTGCTGTGTGTCTAGGTGTAACTTGGTGTATCTAGGTGTAACATGGTGTATCTAGGTGTAACATGGTGTATTAAGATACAATTGGGTGTATTAGGGTAGCTGAGTGTAACTGGGGTGTATCAAGGTGTAATTGGGTGCAAGAGGGTTATCTGGGTGGTCCTGGGTGTACAACTGTACAAAGTTAGCTGGGTGTAATTTGCTGTAACCAGATGCAACTGTGCATGATAGGGTTGTATTGGGTGCAACAGGGTATGACTTGGTGTAACTTCATGTATCTGGGTGTAAGTGGTAGGTTTAACTGGGGGTAACCAACATAGTTGGGTGTAACTTGGTGATTGGGAGGACTTGGGTGTATCTTACTATTGCTAGGTTTAACTGGCTGTCAACATTAGGGTGGGTCCTATGCGTCACTTTGTAGGGTAAGGCCTACAAAGCTTTGTAGTGGATCTAATATATATATATATATATATATATATATATATATATATATATATATATATATGTGTGTGTGTGTGTGTGTGTGTGTGTGTGTGTGTGTGTGTGTGACGCAGCTAGTGAGGTTATAACCGAGGTGCGTCTATTGCTGGTTGAAAACTATTTCCGAACCCCCTCTTTGGCCTGGGTCCAGCCCTGTGTTACTGAGAATTTCTGGAAGGGCTGCCACTAATCATGGGTAAGGCCCTACGGAAAGAAATATATAAAAAAAAGAGGTGGGAGCACACCACCTGCTATGCATTTCTAATGGGAGAAAATATATAAGATATTCAATGAGGAAGGGGTTACTGAAGGACTGAATGGGTTGTCCTACATGATCGAATGGTATTTACATTATTTGGATTGACCTTTATTCAAAGATGGATGACCCTTGTCCAGTGATTGGCCGAATCACCATGGGAGTGAGAGAGCTTATCAACAACCCCTCTAATTCATGTTTAGGTTGGCCACAAGATGTGGTTAAGTGTTCAAATTGTATGATGAAAGCTTTATGGGCAATCAGAATCTCTCATTTCCTCTATATTTTCTCTCCCATGTTATTGTATGAGTACATGTTCCACTGAGAGAGGAACTGGAGAGTATCCTGAGGACTAATTGAGATGAAGAGCAATTGAAATACATCAATCTCTATTCCTCTGAGTGGTTTCTAATTTGAAGAGGGAAGGGTGCCTTTACAGAGAAAAGGGATATCCAACTGTGGAGATAATCTAAGGTAAAATCATGTGGGACCCACACACCAATGTCCATATCCAACAGTTACAATCTCCATTCCTCTTTCCACCTCTATCCATAGCTATGTGCCCCCTCGCTTCTATAGGAAAATCTGAGGCATTCGAAAATAATCTATTTCCTCCATGCTCACTCCCATAACATGCCAGACAGGCCACTGCATTGCATTCTCTGTAAATATGGTAGAGTGTATTGCTCATTGTCGATAGTAATGTGGAGTAGATACTTATGAAGAAGAGCACCAAGCTAGATCTCTATTGCTATGAAAACTTTTGAAATAAAAAAAGGATACTCATCTCACTTATTCATTTCATTAAAAATACCACATGTGCATCTTTCTATATCACGTTTTAAGTTGTTTGGGTGTGTCGAAAGGTAGCTCCTATGGAAATAACATCCATTAGTAAATGCAAATTCTTGCATCTAAGCCCCTAAAAATACTTGAAATTGGTTTCTTGAAATTTGGAAATCTAGCCTGCAAATTTCAGGGTAATGAATACCCTGCCAATGGTCATATTTTTTAATTTCCTTTCCTGTGAACATGCACATTATACTTCTTGAAATTCTTTCCCAAAACCAAACACAGTTTCTGAATTCCATAGAATTCCATTCCCACTACACGAACATGGCGAACATATATATTCTCATTCTCAGGGTTTTTGTTTCCAGGAAACAAATTCTCTAGGCCCTTAAATTCCTTACATCCAAATAACAATAAATGAGACTGAACATTTTCAACACTATCCCATCCATAATCTGTTATGAAATTAAAAATTACACGCCTCTTCCCATTATCCTCACTCATTGACTCATTCTGATCTTGACGCGATTTCTGCTCTAGCATTTTTTTTAATACAGAAAATGGAAATGCTTATGACCCATTGATTGAGATTCTGTAACTCATTCTCAAAGATTAGCAAACAGGATCTGTCCCTGTTTGAGAACTCTAAATTTCGACGTAACTCATTTCATTCTTATCACACCAAATGTGATTAAAAAGATCATTGTGATTTAGTTTCTGAACTGCTATACTCAAGTTTTGCGATTGCTGCCTTGCATCTTCATTTTTAAGCAGACGTTTTCACTTTGTTTCAACTCCATAAATCATACAAGCAACCCATTCCCTTATGAGAATGGCTCAATGCAAGATTTCTAATTTGAGTTTGTCCATCACATTATAAGTAAACCTCTATGGATAAAAATTCACCACTCTCTCAATAAGTTCTTCACAATGCTCTCTTGTTTCTAAAAAGATTTCTGTTGCCACTTTGAAGCATTTGATAAGACTTCTGGATGACTGTATCTTCTCACCTAGTTGCTCATGTCAACATAACTTGTAAGTATTGGATGAAAGAGCGGCGAGGAGGAACTAGAGATGCGACAAATGATAATTCTTTCGAGAAAAAAATACAACATAAAAGAAAAGAAAAGAAAATTAATCTAAAAAAGAACAATGATTTCTAGTATGAACAATTTCCACGTTGTATTGTTGCAGCACCCATTTTCAAATATATGAGAAGGACAAGTATAAATATTTGTATGAGAGGAGAGATGATAAATAGTAGTGTTCCCTTCTGTATTGAAAAGAGAAAATTCAAAAGATCGAATCATTATCTCTAATCATTATGGTCATGTCCAAAACAGCTATCTTTAGTTGTATATTTTGGCATAAAATCTAGCGAAATCTTCATCCTTAATTATAAATAGCTTGTCATTATCTCTAATCACTTCAATCGAGTCAACCTCTGCCCCTTCCTCATTCACCACAACTGTATTGCTTGCGTCGAATCCAAACTTTTCCCCTATAAAAAAGAAAAAGAAAAAAGAATGAAGTTATGCCTCAAAAACCTTTGTATTCTAATCAATCAGAACAGTTAGTGTTAGTCAAATACCAGCCAATTCAGTAAAGTAAATATTGGAAAACTACGACTACATGGTATCGGCCAATAAATTTCTACTTGTTTTTGTTGGAAAGATTCTTCCAAGCCTTGTAAGTTTGAAAAAAGTCATATCATCAATTTTCAAACTAGCAACAATGAAGCCTAAAGGTGTGTTTGGATGCTCAGTTCAATTGAATTGCAGTTCATTCTAGTATAATAAAGGAAATAGAAAAAAAAAGTGGAGATGTCACCATTTTAATTTATAACGGCTACCAAACCCATAATTGTATTGCTTTCTATTTGAACTTGCACTTGAAACAATAGTATTTTCAATTCTTGAGGACTTCTCCTCATTAAGAATGGAGTTGGGCTAAGCCACTTTGCTTATTTATTCTTTATTGCATTGGATGAATGAAATTCAACTCAATCGAGATTAAAAAACGGCATGAATATTTTTACCACCGTTTTTTACACGAATGCATGGTAGATAAAAGGAAAGCATACCTGCTATTTTCTTAAGCTCTTCGATGGAGCTTGGTAACCTTATCAACTTGCCAGCTTCTGCGAAAGGGTCCCTTAGCAAGGGATGGTTTCTATATAAGCTCACTCTCGTACACAACCCACCATTTTTCCCACTGTTGGATGCTTGTTCTTGCTTTGAGGACACTCGTAGCTGCTCTCCAGGAGTTTCTACAACTGTAATTCGATGACCCACTTCGCGTTTTTGCACAATTTCTTCAAGAACATCAAGTGGAAGTCCTCCATCTGTATCACTCACTGTCTTCACACTTACATTTATGTAGTCTATGCTGGCACCATTCATGATCAAGAAGTTCACCATATCTACATGATTTTCGGCCACTGCAATTTGCAGAGCAGTTAATCCTTGGGAATTCTTTGAGTCAATGTCTAGTCCATGTTTAAGAAGCTCTTTCATTGTAGAATGATCGTTTCTCTGTGCCACAAGGCAGAGAAGATCACCACTGATGTTGGGATTTGAGACGGACACGTGATGATACAAGACTCTAAAGACAGAGTGGTGTTTCGCAGAGATGGCATACCATAAGGGAGTGTTTCCATTCATATCTGCATTTAGTAGAAAGATTAAGAGAAATAGAAAGCAAGACTGGCAAGCAAAATGTGTTTGATCAAGTACTTTCTCACCAATCCAAGGAACATGTGGGGCCTGACTTTTACTTACCATTTAATGTGCATCATTGGCCATAGTTGTCCATTTTCATGGGATGATTAGGATCATCTGATAAGGGAGAGATATAATGGAATGGCCATCCCATGATGTGGCCTACCATATTAACGACGGACCCACTTGTTCCATTGCTGGGTCAAGAAAATGTCATTTCTTTTGTTCAAGGAACATTTAATACCGCTTTAAATAAGATTACCTTGTATATTTATGTCACAGTCATGCTCCAGTAGAATCAAAACACATTCTTTGTACCCTTTGGATGCTGCAATGTGCTGATGGCCAGAAGATTGCACTAGTTAGTTACAGAAAATCTGCGTTTCTTTGAAGTTGATGAAAAGAGGAATGCTACTAGGATGTGCATTTGCAATCACCAAACCGCAGAAGTCACCCACAGGACAATGGGGCACATAAGTGCGGGATCTGGGCTGTTCATCAGATGCCTCAGTTGTACCCTGGCCCAAAAATCAATCCACTTTGCTCTTCAGGTGAGCTACTTGTCTATATTGAAAGTGGACTACCAACTCACTCCTTTTAGCTGTCCATTTTCTAGAAAACATTTGGGCTCATGGGTTTAGCCATCTGATATTTTGGGCCATGGCACATTAACGGTGGGGACCAATGGATTTGCAGTAATGCTCCAGGTAATGAAAAATTCTTCTCTCTTTCTTCTCATTTAAATAACTGGAAACATACCAATGGTGTTCTTCCTTCGGAGTCCCCAATATTAGGATCCATGCCTGCTCTAAGAAGCTCTTCTAGAAAAGCACTGTTACCGGTAGCAGCGACGGTCAAGAGATTATGTGGTATGATCAGGTCATCATGTTCTCCACTCTCCACTAACAAATCCTCAATGCTTAGATCCTTCAGCTCTCCGTAGTGCTGCAAAATATAAAACTGCTAAAGATATCTGCTTCCATCGTTGCATTATTCGATTGACTCATAAGAACGATGATACAGATGATGGAGGAATTATCTGGTTGTTGACTTTGGATAGTATCCACACTTCATTAATTTGTACAAGCGAAGCCCAGGGATTGTCCATCTACATGTGGGCCACATGGTGGATGGACCATCCTTCCATCAGCAGCACAATCAACAATCTGTCAGTGGCATAATCCACACGGTGGACGGACCATCCATCAGTGGCCCACATCCAACACATGTAAGTTCTCCGAATGATGTACAACATTCCTTACCTGAAGGAAATTCTTGAGAATGACTATGTTGTCCTTTTCATTTGCCTGCATTGCCTCTATAAGAGTGCTTCTCTTCAACCTCAGGAGCTGAGACAAGGTCTTCGTTCTGTATGTAAAGCACTGAGGCTTGCTACAGAGAGCGCTGATCTCTCCGAAGATATCTCTGCTTCTTAAGGTTCCCACTACTCTTTCTCCCTCTAAGTCACAGGCAATGATTTCTACTTCGCCCGACACTATGATGTAAACATTTTCTGGCATCTCGGTATGCATTAAAACGTCCTCCCGAGGTGGGATATACTCTGCTTTCATCTCTGTAACCTGCTCCAAATCAATGTAAATATCAAGATTAGGATTACACCACATTGTGCACGATTGCGAGAATTTACTAAATTGTCGTAGCTCATCAGCCACACTCATGGACCATACACGAATCTTATTTCAAACTGTTTGAATTGTGGGTCCAATTGTGGACTACCTTAATCATCTGATTTAAACTTTCGAATTTGAGTCCACCATGGTTGCCAGTGATTGAACAATTAGTCCCACATTTGGATGGTCTTGATTGACTTGGATGTATGCCACATGTATGGTGATCAATTTGCCACAATTCAGTAATTTGGGCTGAGTGTAGTCCAAGCGAGGAATTGATGTCGTTTTTAGTATCATTGTTGATTGGGATTTGGAGATAAATTCCATTGGAAGAGAGCGAAAATTCTCACCAGAAGCAAGATATTTTCCCTTGAGACGCCTTTGAACAGATAAACCTGGTCGACGATCGGTTGGAAGAGATGCTCACAAATGCTTTTACAGATTGATTTTGGCAGCTGCTGCATCAAATGTTGCTGGTTCAAGCTCTCTGCTCGGAACCTCAGACACATATAAGCCAATATCTGATCTTTCAACCTTGGCGGGAGATGATTCCGACATACGAAATTCGAAGCTTCCTGTATGCTGTTCCTCTGCAATGCAAGCCACATGATCCAATGAAAGCATGAGTTCCATGAATCATGTGCACCAAAGCATCTCTATTGTCTGTGGCACTGGTGGGCCACCATTGAGCTGCGATAGCCATTTGATCAGTTGCACGAAAGTGGATTGTTAATCACCAATGATCCACATTCATCAAACAAATATGGTTCTTTACAGAACATCATAAGAACTTCAATGATAGTTGTTCATGTTATGTGATTATAGGATTGGAAACTTACAAATTCCATAGTGCGGCGGGTCCCTTCAACAACCAGATTCGTCATGTTTCCAATGAGATAAGCAGTGAGGCCTAGATTGAAAAGCATGTAGACTATGTTGAAGATCATCTCCCTAGTGTTCACGGCATGGAGGTCACCGTAACCAACGGTTGTCATTGTTGTGATGGACCAGTAAAGGGAGGAAATGTAACGGATCCGAAGGTCCGCTTCTCTGAAGTTTGGAATCACAGAGCCAATCCATGTCCGCCCTTGATGTGGATACCGATCTGCAAGCAAGTAGTACAGGCACCCAGCACAGTGCACTAGAAATAATGTGACCTACATTGACAGCTCTCAAGTTTAAGAAATGAGAAGGTCTACTTGAAAATCAGGAGTCCCAATCCTAATATGGCAACCTTTTTAAGAGATTTGTGCCGTTGATTAGTGGAACCATCATGTATGCTCTGAGGGACACCAGGCTGGTCAAGTCATCAGGTGGGCCACATAGGTACGGAGAAAAGGAAGAAAGTGGTTCGACTGTCCCCGTTTGACAGATGTGCTGATCAGATCAGCCTGAAAAAGATGAGACTCGCAGCAGCGCATGCAGCGATGCACAACACATGTTCTAGATCTGGGCCATTCGTCAGGTGCGGCTCGCCATGATCATTCCCTGGCCCAAAACCAGGCCGGTCCACTCATCGAGTGGAAAGTGGAATAAAGAAAGACCAATGGTCTATATTAATGTTCACTCAGTGGCCACATGATAAGTAAATCAACTCAATTTTCGGGTGATGGTATGTCCCCATAGAGCCCCACCTGAAAAAGGCCCAGCTTCCTCACAAATTCGCCATGTCTGCATGTGTGATGCAAATCAACCCTTCAATCTCTCCTCAGGAAGGACCACATCAGGACTTCCCACATAAAATTTCATGCTCACATCAGTCGAAAAAATCATTAAGATGTTGGTCCACTTACAGACAATAATCTAGCACATCTTACGAAAAAATAGCTGTATCTGATGTCCTTTTCAACTCTGCAATAATACATTAAAAATAATAATAATAATAATGTTATGACTGATGAAATAACTTTCCTTTCTTCCACAGAGTAATCAAATGACTTGAAAGGCAAAATCACCTTGTAAACAGCTGTTTAACCTTCCTCAAACGCCAGAGTCTTAACATACCCAACAGACTGTAAGATAGACCTGATTTGTTCTTCCCAGTAATCAAGTATCCTAGAGATTCAAATGGAATTGTTGAAGCCACATCCATGATGAACCATGTGGACAGATACCTGAAGTGAATATCATAAAAAACCTATCATCAACATCATCATCAACATTTGGAGTCCGCTTTACAAATCTTGTTTCACCAAAAATTCCTATCTTAGGCACTACTAAGGTATGTTTGGTTGCACCAAATATCATGAATTAATTTTTTATGATTTTTCCTGTCTAAGATCATAAAAAACCAATGTGGATTCTGTTAATATGACTGTTTGGGAAGGACGAAAACTTTGAAAAAGAAATTTATTTCCATGAATATTTACTCATCTCTTGGTTGAGAAAAAAAACACACACACACACCGTGGTACCCACGCATACACACTCATAATGGTGGGTAGCAGTGATGATGTTTGAAGATGGATTTCTCCATTGTCGGAGGGAATGACCATAGTGCCGGAGGTTCGAATTGAAGTAGAACGATCAAGAGAGCCGATCAACAGCTGAGATGGGCATTGGGAAGGTAGGTGCTTTGGATTATTGCCACATTGCTTTGATACCGTGTTGATCAATACAGACTACATTATGGAAATTGTACCCTATCTACCCTATTGAGAATGAAGTGAATATATAAAAAAGGTAAGGGATATGTAGAGATTTAAATAGATATACATGTTGGGTGCGTTGCACAAAACCTTAGGATCTCCCTCCCCCAAACTCCGTGAATTATGTGATATGATAATGCAATAAACAAAACCAAATCATCAACTGCACGACACAAGAGATTTTGACGTAGAAAACCCTCAAAGAGGTAAAAACCACGGGACCTCGTCCAGATAAACAATCCACTATCAAGAGAACCGTTTCAAACCTGATCACAAGCACAATCCGCTTGGATCTAACCTTTTTCACTCACGCAGGAGTGGATAAACAATAAAAGAAATAGAAAACCGAGAGATCTCACTGAGCACGAGGAGAGCCGAGATGTCCATTGCGCAATAGATCACCTCCAACAAGTAAAAATATCCCTCCTACAAGCTTCCTCTCTCTCTTTCTCTTCCTCCTTTTTTTTTTCCCCTCTCAACTTGGACATGTAAAACACCTGATTAGAATACCTAATCTCGAATTGGAAGCCCTCTTATAGCCCCATGCAAGAGATAGAGCCAGAAAACTGCATATAGCAGTCTACGCGCACCGTCGACTGATCGGAAATGTCAAAAACAGTCCAGAGAGTTTGAAGAGAAAAAACTGATTTTTGGACCTATCTATCGACAGGTCGGAGATGGTCCCAGACCGGTCGACGACGGATCTGAATGGACAGAAAACTGTCCAGCATGCAAGGCCTCCTCCAACCGATTTTCAGACAGGTCAACCAGGGGCGTCGACCAGTCGGAGGACTAAAACTGCACAATCTCTCCTCTTGTACTGGGGAGGAAAACTCCATCAATACATGTATCCAACCATCTAGCTACCCATCGTATGTACAATCGTACATGTACAGCTACACATACATATCCTTCACTCTAACAACTCAATTGGGTGGGCCACCGAATGCTTCCCACTTGATCAATGCGCAGATGAGGAAGTCATCGAAAAGGACCTTTACTTCCAATTAATCATTTTGGTGTACTACACTGGCCTGGGACACCATGTCCATGTATTATTTAAGAAACCCCACTTTATATTTTCATATTTTTTTTATGTTATCCTTTCAAGAGCAATTATCATGTTTATAAAGTATGCACTGCAATTTGGTCAGGATCATATTTAATCAATTTGATGGTCAGGTTATAGTCTTCTGAAGAAGTCATTGATTGTACGGTTTAGGATGAATGATTATGTGGACCACACAGTCCTATGCACTGAGTTTCAATGTAACAACAGCATAATAATGTTCTAACAATAAATTATGTGAATTTGTTATTGGTTTTTTAGTAATCAGAGGCAAATGTAAAGGATTAGAGAAACCAACCTAACTGCAATTTTCCTTGAATCGCGTACTAGAAGTTGAGTTCTTGAGTCGATGTAAGCCACGAAGAATGTTAGAACAATGTCGATAGCGAAAAACAGGTCGATGATAGTGTCTGCAATGTAGAGACCTCCTTTGGGTGCAGCGTTCATGAAGGCAACCTCAAACGGGTAAACCCATGCTGAATAGGCCACCAAAATCACCATGAATGTTTCCCAGCACCTGAAAGAAATTAAAAAAAAAAAAAAAAAAAAAAAAAACATTGACACATACATTATGCAGGTCTCTCTTCGATATTAAGCACAAAATAAATAAATAAAAGCACAAAGTCCAGATGATTTGTTTGATCATTTTGTTAAAATCATTTACACACCCCTTTTTCTTTCTTTCTTTTTTTTTTTTTTTTTTTTTTTTCTTTTTTTATATATCTAAGAGATTCGCAAAATTTTACAAGAAGGCTGGAAAACTCTGGAGCACTTGTTTTGATCCATTTCTTTTGGACGCGAGTTTCCTGGAACACCTGTTACATGTGTTCGTGGAACCCAGTGCCTTGTAGGCCCCACTGTGATGTTTGTGTGAAATCCGTGTCGCCCACGAGTTTCGTTGAGTCATTTTAGGATGGAGCCCAAAATTTGAAGGAGGTACAAGAGTCAAATGGACCACGCGACAGAAAACAGTACGGAAGGAAACACCCACCATTGAAACCTTATTGGGATTCACCATGATGTGTATATGGCATCCAACCCGTTCATGATGTGATTCCCATTGAGATGAAAGGAAATAACAAATATCAGCCTGATATAAAACTTCTATAGGCCCTAAACATTCATCATTGGTTCTTGTGGTGTGGCCCATTTGACAATTGGGTCTGCCTCATTTTAAGGTTCAAATCCTACTATAATCTGAAAAAACTGATGGACGGAGTGGATTTCACACAGACATCACGGTGGACCCTATAGAGCTTTGGGTTACAGGAACCCTCACGTGAAGCTCTATCTAAGCAATCTATCAACACCCAACCTTGTGAGTCAGCTCATTAACTCTCATGGTCGAGTAAAACCGTGACTACCCAGATGTATATGAACGCCCACGTACAAACCCATGCATTCAAACACACATACACACATGCACAAAGACACTTCCACACAATCATTCTCTTCACATAAACGTACAAACATACTCCCAAGCATATGCTTCACACATACGAAATACATACGTATATACATGCATACATAGCCAAATTACCTGTATCTTGAATCCATGGGGGTGATGATTTTCCCAGCGGAGTTGATCTGGGTCTGGTTGAAGCTCGATGCACCCAACGGCGGCAGGATGAGCTTTGACAGGTTACGGAGATTAAGCGAGGCCGAGTTCTCATCATCTCGCTTGAGGACCGGCTTGCGCTGGCCCTGCTGGGAGCTCTTCTTCTTGAATCCACTCCCAGAGTCTGAGTCAAGGTACCCGTCTCGTTCGAGTCCCGACTCGCCATGGCCCCCGTCGAAGCTCTTCGTCTTCGGGGCACCTACACAATCCCAATCATGGTACAGTGCAGACATCAGTAGAGACGTTTCTTGATGTTCTTTCAGAATTCTCTAACTTTCTCAGCTGCTAGATGAATGAAAGGAATGGGGAAGAAAGGCCCTGAAATAATGTTGGCTGGCCCACTACATGAAGGTGGTCCTTACTTGAGGTGGAAAGGAAGAGAAAGGAACTAGCCAGATGATTGCATCAATACATTGATTGGAGGTTGGGATAAGGCCACAAACAGAATGGTTGGGTGGTGCATGCTGTGTGTTTTGTGGTTGAGATCCTTTGCCTTGTTTTATGGGTAGTTATTTGATACTCTGGCTGAGTCTGATGCTTGATACGCAGGCACTTAGCTATTGTGCATGCAACACACTTATTAACTAAAACTAAACCAATGGTCCCTATATCACAGTTCCAAAACAAGATTGATTGAGCAATCCTAAGCTTTGATTTGTGGACATTCGTCTATCCAGATTAGACCATTGGTTTTTTTTTTTTTTAACCGTTGAATGAATGGCCCATGATCATGTAATTACATGAGCATTACTTTTTGTTTTCTGATAGACCTACTCAGGACCCATAATTTAGATAGTTGAATTGGAATTTCTTTATGACACGTATGCAAGTATTTTTTAAGTGCCTGCGTATCATCCATCAGATCCTACCAGAGTATAAAAAAAAATTCTCTTATTTTTCTTATGACATTTCTTTATATCATTTCTATCGTGTCAGTGGTTGCTGGTCTTTTGTTGTTCAGCAATGCCCAGTGCTCAAGCGGGCGAGCGGAGCTTTTATGAACGCGTGGAACATAGGTGCTAATGTGGCACACGTACTATGTTAGATCATTGACCCAAACAGCACTTTGGTTTGATAATGCAGACCGGACGTGTACAAAAAAAGTAGACTGGCCACACGTGGTGTGCATGTGCAGAAAACAAGATGAGTAAACGATCCTGATGTTTCAATAAGGCATCAAAATGGTATGCCGCACTTGATGAGCAGCTTGGGTATTGCCAGTCCAGATCCTCGGTTGGCTGCCAAACAGGAAACCGGTTTGTAGCCTTTTTTTAATTGGTTCATATCACACTTCACGTCAATGTGATCAGGTTGCACGGAGGATGTGGTATTAAACAGAAGTTCACTGTTGGATTCCTCTGCTCATACCGATTCAAATTTGAGGACGTGACATAATTGGAGACCTATTTACACATAGACAAATAAAAAGACTCAAAATAGGATTATTTTGTTTAGCAGCCAACAGAGAATCTAACTTCAAGTATTGCACGTGCGCTCTGTTGGTACGCGGGAATTGCCAGCACTAGAAAAGACATTGTTTTCAGTTTGCTGTTACTATTGCATTATCTTGAGTGGAAGCGTGCCAGGCGATGCTGTACTTTCTCACCGTTCAGTTGTCAGCCATTTATTTCCGGTACACACATGCTTTCATTAGTGGGGTCCACCTTTGTATGGCTCATATCTCAAAAGAAAAAAACTGATCTGATAATACAAACTTCTGCATAATGGAAAAAGTGACCTAAGGTTAAAATGATCCTCCACCTCTTTCCAAGAAGAATTGTACAATCCAACCGCTAGAAATCTCCAATCGATGTAACTTTCGTACGTGAACCGACATACTTTCTCACCGTCCAGTTGTCAGCCATTTGTTTCTGGTACACATGCTTTCGTTGGTGGGGTCCACCTTTGTATGGTCCATATCTCAAAAATAAACTTATCAGATAATCCAAACTTCTACATTATGGAAAAGATCACCCAAGGTTCATATGTTCCTCCATCTCTAATTTCCAAGAAGAACTTCAATCCAACGGTTAGAAATCTCCAATCATGTAAATTTGGAATATGATCCTGATGGAGTTTTCCTCCTCAGACAGAGGAGAGAGAAAATTGAAACAGGGTGAGGTCAGACGCCCGGGCCATTTAGTGGCCGGGCGACCGAAATTCGTGTTTCGGGCAGCAATGCTGCTAAACAGGTTTGGCTTCAGCTGGGCGCCCGACGGTCAAAGTGACCAGGCGCCCGATGACTTGGCCGGGCGCCCGACCATGTTGGTCCGGGCGCCCGAAATTCAGTTTTTCTTCAAGCTTTCACGCTGGACAGTTTTTGAGTTGGCCGGGCACCCGACGGTCTGGTGACCGGGCGCCCGACCCTGCGCGGACTGCTTGTAGCAGTTTCCTATTTGGCCTCTAATTCTTCCGTTTTCGTAATTAAGGAGTTCCAAAACAGGATTAGGGCATCCCATTGTGTGGTACACACGTCCAAGGTGAGAAAGAGAGAAAAAGAGGAAGAGAGAAAGAGAAAGAGGAAGCTTGTAGAAGGGAGAAGTTGCTTGAAGAGGGATTCTTCTACGCAACCGTTGTCTCAGCCCTTCTACGTCCTCGGGATCGGTGAGATCGCTCCTCTCCTTTGTTATTCTCTTATTGTTTATCCATCCCAAGTGGGTGAAGAAGGTTTGATCCAAGCGGTGTGTGCTTGAGATCGGTTGTAACAGTTCCCTGAGATAGTGGATTGTTGATCTGGACTAGGTCCCGTGGTTTTTACCTCTTTTGAGGGTTTTCCACGTAAAAACTCCTTATGTCGTGTGGTTGATGTTTATTCTTGATTATTGCATTAGCATAGTCCATAATTCTAGTGTATTGGGGGGCGAGATCCGAAGGTTTGTGTGAAACGCACCCAACAAAGTGGTATCAGAGAGTTCAGGTTGTTTGAACGGTGTGGGATCGATTCTGAATTATGGAAGGTGGCTCATAAAGGATGATCAGCCTCAATGGTTCTAACTGGACCATATGGAAGGCTAAGATGGAGGACTTGCTTTATTGCAAGGACTTGTATGCTCCAATTCTAGGTATATCGGCGAAGACAGAGGATATGTCAGATATGTTTGGAAGAAATTAGACCGGAAGGCGGTGGGGTTCATTAGACAATGGTTGGATGATTTGGTTTTCCACCATGTGTCTACAGATACCTCAGCCGCTAGCCTATGGCTGAAATTGCAAGGGCTGTATGAGAGGAAGACAGCCGGCAATAAGATATTCCTGATAAGATGACTTGTGAATCTCAAGTTCAAAGATGGTGGTTCTGTGGCTGAACACATGAATGAGGTCAGCAACATTGTGAACGAACTCTCTGCCATGAAGATGGTCCTGGATGATGAACTTCAGGCTTTGCTATTGCTTAGCTCATTGCCTGACAGTTGGGAGACATTGGTGGTTTCTCTGAGTAACTTCGCGCCAGACGGAAAGGTATCCATGGATCAGGTAACAAGCTGTCTCTTCAATGAGAAGACAAGGAGGAAGTCTCTAGGGCCTGCTCAACAAGAGGCCCTTGTGACACAAGATAGGGGAGAGGAAAGAACAGAAAGGGCGGCAAGGCCCGAGATAAATCAAGAGGCAAGTCAGTTACCAGGAAAGATGTTGAATGTTGGAATTGTGGCAAGAAGGGCCACTATAAGCATGAATGTCACAAGAAGAAGAGTGACAAGAAGGGTAAAGGAAAGGAGAAGGAAGATGAATTAGATTCTACTGCGGTCGTCTCAGATGGTGACGTTGTTGTTATTCTTTCGGCAAATCATGATATTTGTCTCACGGCTTCGAGTCAGGACACCGACTGGGTGATAGACTTGGGAGCCTCGTTTCATGCGACTCTACGCAGAGATTTCTTCACAAGCTACAAGTCAGGTGACTATGGGACAGTGAAGATGAAAAATTCTGGTGTTTCGAAGATCGTAGAGGTCGGTGATATTTATCTAAAGACCGATGTGGGCTGCACATTGGTTCTTAGGGATGTGAGACACATTCCAGACCTTCGCCTCAACTTGATGTCGACGGGAAGGCTAGATGATGATGGTTATGAAAGCCGGTTTGTTGGTGAACGCTGGAAGCTCATCAAGGGTTCGTTGATTGCTGCAAGAGGAAAGAAGTGTTTCACCCTTTACAGGGCAAGTGTCGGTGTGTGCAAGGGTGGATTGAACGCAGCGGAAGATTCAGCTACTGACGTGTGGCATAGGCGTCTAGGCCACATGAGTGAAAAAGGGCTTCAGCTACTAGCGAAGAAGCAGCTCCTTCCAGACGTGACAGGTAAACCTCTCAAAACTTGTATTGACTGTTTATCTGGGAAACAGCATAGAGTTTCTTTTGTTAAAACTGCTTCTCATACTAATAAAGTACATGCATTGGATTTGGTTTATTCTGATGTTTGTGGTCTTATGAGGACAAAAACCTTAGGTGGGGCATTGTATTTTGTCACCTTTATAGATGATGTATCTAGGAGGGTTTGGGTGTATGCTTTGAAATCCAAGGACGAGGTCTTTGGTGTGTTTAAACTGTTTCATGCTATGGTCGAGAGGGAGACAGGCAGATCATTGAAGTGCATCCGCACTGACAATGGTGGTGAATACATAGGTGACTTCCACGAGTATTGCAAGTCACTTGGTATACGGTATGAACAGTCAGTTTCCAAGACCTCCCAACATAATGGTGTGGCTGAGCGAATGAATTGCACCATTGTAGAGAGAATCAGATGCATGTTATCCCATGCAAAGTTGCCCAAGATGTTTTGGGGAGAAGCAATGCACACGGCGGTGTATTTGATAAAAAGATCTCCATCAGCCCCGTTGAATGGAGAAGCACCTGAGGAGGTGTGGACTGGACGTGATCCATTGTACAGTCATCTCAAGGTGTTTGGATGCAGGGCATCTGTTCATGTACCAAAGGACGAGAGGTCTAAGCTCGATATGAAGATCAGGCAGTGTGTGTTCTTAGGGTACGGTAATGAGAAGTTCGGTTACAAGTTGTGGGATCCGACTGAGAAGAAGCTCGTCAGGAGCAGAGATGTGGTTTTCATTGAAGATCAGTGTATAGAAGACATTGAAAAGCTAGAGAAGACCCAACCCAGTTCAGGTGAACTGGAGGACATGGATCCGGTTACTCCTCCCGTGGTGCCTGATGACGGGGGAGTACAGCAAGGTGTAGAGGATGAGGGAGTCCCTACAGAAGATGGACAGGGGGAGCAGCCCCAACTTGATCCACCTGTTGAGCCACAGGTGAGGAGGACATCAAGGGACAGATATCCATCCAAGAAGTACTCGCCGCATGAGTACATTATGCTCACAGATGGGGGAGAGCCAGAAGACTATTTTGATGCCCTAGCCGACGAGCATAAAGGGGAGTGGTTGAAAGCTATGCAAGAGGAGATGGAATCCTTGCATAAGAACCACACCTACGATATGGTGAAATTGCCTAAGGGCAAGAAAGCTCTGAGCAACAAGTGGGTGTTCAGAAAGAAGAATGAGCAGAAGAATTCACAAACAAGGTTCAAGGCCAGACTTGTGGTGAAAGGGTTTGGTCAGAGGAAAGGAATAGACTTCGAAGAGATATTCTCACCAGTGGTGAAGATGACATCCATACGGGTGTTGCTTGGGTTGGCGGCTAGCATAGATCTGGAGATAGAGTAGTTAGATGTCAAAACTGCCTTCTTCCATGGTAACCTGGAAGAAGAGATCTACATGCGCCAACCAGAAAGGTTCGAAGTTAAGGGCAAAGAGCATATGGTGTGCAGGCTTAGGAAGAGCTTGTATGGGCTGAAGCAAGCTCCTAGGCAATGGTACAAGAAGTTCGACTCATTCATGTTAAAGCATGGATATGACAGGACTGAGTCGGACCACTGTGTGTTCACTCGCGGGTTCTCAGATAGTGATTTCTTAGTTCTGCTATTGTACGTTAATGACATGCTCATCATGGGAAAAGATATCAAGAAGATTGACAGGCTGAAACAGGAGTTGGGCAAGTCGTTTGCGATGAAAGACTTGGGTCCGGCAAAACAGATCCTAGGAATGGAGATAACCCGTGACAGAAGCAGCATGAAGCTTTAGCTGTCACAAGAGCGGTATATTGAGAAAGTCTTAGAGCGGTTCAACATGAATGCAGCGAAGCCGGTCAGTACTTCACTGGATGGTCACTTCAAATTGAGCGACAAGCAGTGTCCTACGACGAAAACGGAAGTGGAAGAGATGCGGAAAATACCCTACGCGTCAGCGGTAGGAAGTTTGATGTATGCTATGGTGTGTATGCACCCAGACATAGCATATGCGGTTGGGGTTGTTAGCGGGTATCTTGCCAATCCTGGCAAGGAACATTGGGCAGCGGTGAAGTGGATACTGCGGTATCTGAGAGGCTCATCCAGGTTGAGCCTATGCTATGGTGACGGAAAACCTGTGTCAGAAGGCTACACAGATGCAGATATGGCAGGTGACATAGACTCCAGGAAGTCTACATCGGGGTTCATGTTCACGTTGGCAGGGAGAGCGGTCTCTTGCAGAGCAAGCTACAGAAGGTCGTAACATTGTCGACGACAGAGGCCGAGTACATCGCGGTCACAGAAGCATGCAATGAGATGCTTTGGATGAAAAGGTTCCTATAGGAACTTAGCCTGAAGCAGGATGAGCACGTGGTCTATTGCGATAGCCAAAGTGCTATACACTTGAGCAAGAATTCAAGTCAGCATTCCAAGTCGAAGCACATAGAGATTCGGTATCACTGGATCGGGGATACTTTAGAACAGAAGGTGTTACAGCTTGAGAAGGTCCATACAGATGATAATGGGTCAGACATGATGACCAAGGCTTTGCTTAAGGGCAAGTTTGAGGTTTGTAGAAACCTGGCTGGCTTGAAGAAGGCGAATTTCTCCTAAGTCGGAAAGGGAGAGATTTGATGGAGTTTTCCTTCTCAGACAGAGGAGAGAGAAAATTGAAACAGGGTGAGGTTGGGCGCTCGGGCCATTTAGTGGCCGGGCCACCGAAATTCGTGTTTCTAGGCAGCAATGCTGCTGGACAGGTTTGGCTTCAGTCGGGCGCCCGACGGTCAAAGTGACCGGGCGCCCGGCGCCCGATGACTTGGCCGGGCGCCCGACCATGTTGGTCCGGGCGCCCGAAATTCAGTTTTTCTTCAAGCTTCCACGCTGGACAGTTTTTGAGTTGGCCGGGCGCCCGACGGTCTGGTGACCGGGAGCCCGACCCTGCGCCGACTGCTTGTACATAGTTTCCTATTTGGGCTCTAATTCTTTCGTTTTCGTACTTAAGGAGTTCCAAAACGGGTTTAGGGCATCCCATTGTATGGTACACACGTCCAAGGTGAGAAAGAGAGAAAAAGAGGAAGAGAGAAAGAGAAGAGAGAGAAAGAGGAAGCTTGTAGAAGGGAGAAGTTGCTTGAAGAGGGATTCTTCTGCGCAACCGTCGTCTCAGCGCTTCTACGTCCTCGGGATCGGTGAGATCGCTCCTCTCCTTTGTTATTCTCTTATTGTTTATCCATCCCAAGTGGGTGAAGAAGGTTTGATCCAAGCGGTGTGTGCTTGAGATCGGTTGTAACAGTTCCCTGAGATAGTGGATTGTTGATCTGGACTAGGTCCCGTGGTTTTTACCTCTTTTGAGAGTTTTCCACGTAAAAACTCCTTATGTCGTGTGGTTGATGTTTATTCTTGATTATTGCATTAGCATAGTCCATAATTCTAGTGTATTGGGGGGTGAGATCCGAAGGTTTGTGTGAAACGCACCCAACAGATCCGCCGTACTTTCTCGTTGTCGAGTTGTCAGCCATTTGTTTTCGATACACACATGCTTTCGTTGGTGGGGTCCACCTTTGTATGGTCCATATCTCAAAAATAAACTGATCTGATAATCCAAACTTCCACATAATGGAAAAGGTCACCCAAGGTTCATATGATCCTCCACCTCTTTCCAAGAAGAATTGTCCAATCCAACAGTTAGAAATCTCCAATCGATGTAAATTTAGGATATGATCCAAGGGTAGGACCTACATAATGGTCGGTTTAGATCTTCTACATGATGATAAACTATTAGAATGACACTGACAAACGACCTATTATAGAAGGGCTGTGATGCATGTGAATTGTGTCCGTCGACTTCAACTATCACTACAATCACGTGATTTTAGTTGATAAAGCCCTTGAGTTATGAACTCATCATGAGGTTAGCTCCCTTATCATAATCTTTTTTTTAGGTAGCCTTACGGTCACTGTTGGCCTTTTTAACAAACAAAAATGTTCCTTTGAACAGCTGTAACTTGTACGGCGGCAACAGAATGCAAAAGTTGAGGGGTACTTCTGCACATGAGGTGTGGCCCCCTTAATCAACATTTTAGGCCACTTCATGGTCGATCTGACCTATTCACTTTATTTGGATAGACGCGAACCCACGGGAAGGTCATTGTAGAAAAAAAATTGGACTTGTCTGTGGCCCACAATTGTGTGTTAATTAGGATTGTTCCCACCACTGTGGTACATTCATGATAAGTTATGCCCTCAAATTTCGTTCGATGCCTTGAAATTATAACCCATTCCATGTGGATGGCTTAGATACCCTCCGACACTGTCCAGCCCTTGAGTTATGAACTCATCATGAGGTTAGCTCCCTTATCATGAGCTTTTTTTTTTTTTTTTTTATGTAGCCTTTCGGGCACTGTTGGCCTTTTTAACAAACAAAATTGTTCCTTTGAACAACTGTAACTTGTACGGCAGCAGCAGAACGCAAAAGTTGAGGGGTACTTTTGCACATGAGGTGTGGCCCCCTTAATCAACATTTGGGGCCACTTCACGGTCGATCTGACCTATTCACTTTATTTGGATAGACGCGAACCCACGGGAAGGTCATTTTGGAAAAAAAAATTGGACTTGTCTGTGGCCCACAATTGTGTGTTAATTAGGACTGTTCCCACCACTGTGGTACATCCATGATAAGTTATGCCCTCAAATTTCGTTCAATGCCTTGAAATTATAACCCATTCCATGTGGATGGCTTGGATACCCTCCGACACTGTCTAGCCCTTGAGTTATGAACTCATCATGAGGTTAGCTCCCTTATCATAAGCTTTTTTTTTTTATGTAGCCTTACGGGCACTGTTGGCCTTTTCCTTTGAACAACTGGAACTTGTACGGCGGCGATAGAATGCAAAAGTTGAGGGGTACTTTTGCACATGAGGTGTGGCCCCCTTAATCAACATTTGGGGCCACTTCACGGTCGATCTGACCTATTCACTTTATTTGGATAGACGCGAACCCACGGGAAGGTCATTTTGGAAAAAAATTGGACCTGTCTGTGGCCCACAATTGTGCGTTAATTAGGACTGTTCCCACCACTGTGGTCCATCCATGATAAGTTATGCCCTCAAATTTCGTTCGATGCCTTGAAATTATAACCCATTCCATGTGGATGGCTTGGATACCCTCCGACACTGTCCAGTGAGCCCCACAGAACACGATGGGTGGGTTAGAACACATGGGTTGAATTCCCTAAGTGGGTTTAATGGGCGAGAAATGCCTTTTTTTCCTCTTTCTTATCTCTCTCTCTTTCTTCGTTGTTTTCAATAGCTTATATATAGACGAAGTTGAAGGGGACCACACTAAGAGGAGGGGACTACACGAAGTCTTCTTCGACAATTGGTAGTTGTACGGGCGATTTCCTACTCCTCAATGAAGACGACAATCTCTACACAAACTCCAGCGAATTTTCGGTTAAAAAATGGTTTTTTCTTTTTAATTCTCCGGCCACTATGCTAAACCTGCATGCTAAAGATAGGTTATAGCTATAGGCACCCCACCCCTGGACTTAGACAGACCGTCGCCCCCCCCCCCCCCCCCCCTGAGCTGATGGACAAGTGGCACCCTTTGAGTGGGCTCGAATCCCTTAACAGATCTTGCATGGATTATTTTCGACACCTGTCTGTCAGCCTCTTTTAAAACGATGGTTCTCAAGCTCTATATAAATAACACTCGGGTCCCCTGTCATAGAGAGGCAGAGTTCGATAGAAAGAATGTTCTTATAGTTTTCAGTCTTTTATCCCATTGTTACTAGAAGACTCTGCCACATGGGATACCTTATAACAATTTGATCTAATCCTCAGGGATCTGCTTCAGTCAAATTAGGAGGTCAACTCTTTCAAGCTAGCCAAATCATTGCACGAATAGTCATGATTATGGGCATTTGACTATCCCTTTTCTGGATCTAAAAAGGGTGTTTGACTCCCCTTTTTCTCTTTCTCACATTTCAATCAAAGCTTAGAACGTGGTTCATTCTGCACATTCCCTCTTTGGAAAATATTAATCTCTTTTATTTTATTTACATTTACTATCATTTACCTTTTTCTGTTTGCCTATCCGGGGTATCGTCCCTGCGAAATAAAGCTACCACTGCCTATATTTCCTCCATTCTTTACTTTATTTTGTTCGCCTGTCCAGTCCTCTCGTAGGGTTATGCATAGCATGGCTATTTGACTAACCTCTCTTGCAGATACATGATTTCCTTGAAAATTGCACGTCCTTTAGAGTAGAGACCGTATAACAGTACTGGTGAGAGAATGTATCCAACCCCTTCTTCTCTCGTAACCCAGACCTTTACCTTGATCTCCAAGATCACAGGCCGATCACAAGAGTTATTAAGGTCGAAGGATCTTCGTGATTCTTTAGCCTCATCAAGTAAGCTTATGGCTTTGGCCGACTGTAAGCCAAAACTGTCAAATCGGCTAGTGGCGACTCCGGTCATTTCAAACGTACCATTTTGACCATCTTGGAAAGGTATTGCACAATCAAGGCGGCCAACCTAGACTAAATGAATTGTATACATCAGGCCCTCGTTGCCCCACAGAAATCAAACCGCACACATATAATGGAATCATCCATCCGGTGAAAACCAACCTATTGAACCGCGCCACATTAATTTAGCTTCGTGCGCGTCCGTCGGGAGGAGGGCGTTCATAGAATGGCGACTTCGCTGGGAATGACTTGGTAGTGCATACTAGCCTAAGGTCTGACTTGAAATAAGGAACGTACAATTTTCAGGAAAATCATGATATTTGCAACTCTAACATCTAGTGCATATCAGTCCTCTACTAACTAACTAACTTGCTAACGTCCAGTGCATACTGGTCCTGTACTAACCAAGCTAACCCACTAACTTTCCATTTTCGTACTGGTCCCTTTTACTTTCTACGAGCATTCTGCATTTTAGTTCCGTACTAGTTGTTGGGCTCACAAATGTTCTAAACACTGGAAAATACACAAAACAACAAAAAATAACATAAAAATGATGAATTAAATCGGAAGAACATGAAGAAAATTACATTTTTGGCTGCTTGCACATACTACCCAAGCATGCGCAAGGGCCATAAGCATGCGCATGCTCCTCAAAGGCATGCGCATCCATCTTTCGGACACGAACGAGACGAAGGGTTTTTCCCTATTATCTTTCGAACAATGGACGCCTTGCGCATACATGAGAATGCTTCCGCATAAATCAATGCTTCTTGCTCATACTTGAAAATTGCTTGCGCATACCCAGAATCAGCTTGCGCATACCCTCAATGCATGCACATGCTATGTTAGCATGCGCATGACAGCTGGACGAGTGATTTCACCTATAAATTCCCCGATACGCCCATACGACAGGAGAGAGAATTCTAATTTTGGAGTCCGTGTCAGAGTGTCTCAAGCATTCATAAGCATCCTTGCCGGAACCCTCTTTGGAATCCAAAACTCATCACCGGAGTCCTCGCCGGAGCTACGTCATTCTGACGTACTAGGTGAAGACTCTTGCGCATGTCGAATTGGGCTAATTTTCATCATCTAAGTCTGAAAATGTCCTTACGCATGCCTCAGATAGCCTTGTGCATACCTCAGATAGCCTTGCGCATACCTCGGACAGCCTTGCGCATACCCCGAAACCTTTGTGTGTATCTTGAGCACTCAGAAGATGTATTCTTAAGAACAAATGTCCTTGCGCATGCCTCGGATAACCTTGCACATACTTCGGATGCCTTGTGCATACCTCGAACAGCTTTACGCATGCCTGGAATGCTTGCGCATACTCAGAAAATATGTATATCCTGGAAGAAGCAGGCGCAAGACCTGTTTAAGCCTATTTTGGGTATTTCGAGTGTTCCGGACGCAACAGAATGATCAATAATCATTCTGGAATCTCTAAACGAGGGGAATGAACACCTTCAAAATTCAATCGGGTCCAATGTAATAAGTGGAATAACTTCTTGGAGAGAAGTTGTCAAAGTCCAGAACTGTACAAATGCATCATTATTCATATGTAATGCAAAACATGACTTGATTAAGGTAAAAAACTAGACAAATGAGATTATGGTTCTCATAATAAACCATGTCAAAGAGTTCCAATCCTTTGTAAAGTAATTGTTATAAACTGCCACAACACAACAGTCGATGCCCTACCCTATTCAAACAACATTCGTCGATTGGGCTATTCAGGTATATACAACTGCAGATCGGATTTCCCGAGGTCACCTGTCCAAATATGACAGGCGCGGGTCCAGAGTTGTCCCTCTCAGTTAGAAACCCTGATAGTCTCAGCCCGAATCTCGGGTCAAAACATGGGACAGACTTCTGACCAATACAAAGATGGTTCAATCCATAACAAAATAAATACAGGTCTCTACGACTAAAAAACTCTAAGACCATGGTCCCTGCTGACTAGTCTTTTACCTTTTAATCAAGGGTCATCGATCATTCGATGTAATTAAGGGCTCATGCCAGATCACGGCTGGAATGTACAAGATCTCAGAATCTTTGGAATAAAATTCGCCTTGCGATATCTCTTCTTGTGCACCTTTTGTGAATGCTTGTGATTGTTTATGAATGTTTCCATTACTCAGAATCCCTGAGCAACAATACCCAGAAAATGTAATTCGTAACATTTTCTAGTTCTAACACTAGTTCCTTTACTTTCCTGCGAGCATCTTACATTACGTTCTATACTGGTCCCTTTACTTTCTGTAAGCATTTTGCATTCTAGTTCCATACTGGTCCCTTTACTTTCCTACGACCATACTACATTTCAGTTCCATACTAGTCCATTTACTTTCTTACAAGCATTCTGCATTCCAGTTCCGTACTCGTCCATTTACTTTCCTGCAAACATTTTGCATTCCAGTTCCTTCACTTTCTTACGAGCATTCTGCATCCCAATCCTGCACTAGTCCCCTTATTCACTAACTCGTGCATTTCATGTCATATTCCTATTGATTAGTAAAGCAATGGACAGAAAGGAAGGCCGACGAGAGAAAAAGGGGCAAACTGAGCAGTTAACATTGCGCCCAAATATAACCTACAGGTCCACAAACCTTCAAAGTCAACCCCAACATACCGAATCATCATTCGCACTCGTGCCCAAGCCACCATGTTAGCACAAGAAGAGCACCAGGCCCCTCAGCCAGAATCACCAAAGCCACAAGCCTTGTTGCTTGCTACCTGCCCCACCCTTAGTAGACCTAGCCTAAAACATGAACAAGACAGAAGAACTCGTAAACCGCCTCCGACAGGCCAGGGACCCTCGTTCCATTCACAGTGCACAACCACCCACGATCCATCTAGGAGCCTTCATATAACTAACGTCAGCCATGAACTCTATGCTCATTTCGTGTTGTATATCAATTGGCTTGCATGTTAAACCCTTCCTTGGGAGGGTGAAATTGTTGATGAGTCATGGATGTCAACACCATCCTGTGGATGGAAATCCGTGCAATCATTGTTGTCAATCACTCTACAAGTTGGTGCATCGATACTGTCAATCCTTGGATCTTTCATATATGCATTGCTTGATGGGTGAGGGGTGTCTTTACGATTCTATCAAGGGAAGTACATGTAGTCTCGGCTATCAATCAGTCTTGGCTAGTACAATTAATTACTCCTCTCCTAACACATGCTTATTAATAAAATCCTATCACTTACCCCCTTAACATCTATAACTTTATCCTTTAAATCTTTATATATCACTATTCATACCCCATTTCTATTATTGTCCTTGCTCATTTACCAAAACTTACATCCATCAATTTCTCTAGTTTTGGCCTCTTTCCACTTTGTTTCTTGAACCAAGCTATTCTAACTCTTCTTCATTCATCATATCTACCAATTCCATACTCTTACTTGTCAATACTCCTATATTCCATGTGTCAAGACAAACCCTACTCTCCTAAACTAGCTTCTTTACCCACACACATTAGAATGACGCAAGAACCCTTACAGCCTTGCCTATCACATAGTAACCTGGCGTTGTTGTGGTGTGTCACTTCTGGGAGATTCCCTAGCCAACCCTTGCCTCGCTACATGCGGGTTTCAATGCAGCACATCACTTACTAGGAATGCTTTAACATGAGTTTGGAATAGCATATTACTTCAAATTCACTTTCGAAGTAATGTCATGAGTTTAACACCAACTACCAACCTGACGCAATACTCCTTTATTCAGGCTAGGGATTAACAATGAGTTCATAAAACTCCCACAGGCTTAATGTAATAGATTATTACATAGGTTGATTACAATTAAGCACCATCCAATAGTCTATTATATAGGTTGATTACAATCAACAATTTGGAGAATTGATCAACCACAACCGATAAAAAAAACTTGACTTATTAGAACTATCAATCATTGAATTTGCCGTTCGTGCATTGGTTGATAGGCAAGAGATGTGTGTGCGATCTTGTGTATGAAAGTCCGTGCTACTTCAATCTCTCTAGAAATTGCCGCATCTGAACCCTTGATCTACGGATGTTTAAGACGTGCATTGGTTGATGGGACAGGGAAGTCCGTGCAAGCTTCTCTATGTGCGTTGGTTGATGGGCCAAGGAAGCCTGTGCAAGCTTGTCTATGTACAAGGTTATGTACAGTTGTTAGTGGCGAATTCAGAATTCAGATATGCCGCCACGAGCACTTTTGTCCACCTAAAACTCTCCATAAAGACAGGTGTCTGAATTTTCAGGTCCTGGTCGGAGATAAACATAGAAGCGTTTACATCATTGTCGTTTATCATAATTTACAGACGAATTGGTACTATACCATTCGACACGTACATAACCTTCATTCTAATATCGTATTCCTTGGGTGTTGTGTTCATAATCTTGTGCATAGTAGATAGTAGCTCCTCATATCTAATTTCGTTGCTCATCATGACCATCTTGCTCCTGCCATCCTTGTAATCCCATTTTCCTTGTTCACATACCAGCTCCCCACCATAATAAAACCATATGGGCTAGTTAGCCATGCTATGAAAGTTTTGTTTATTATACATATAGGGAAAATGGCTTCCTCTATTAGCCCTAAATATCATACACACTGTCAATCGTTGGTACATACTACTGATTGTCGATATGCACTGCTGATTGTCGATAATAATAGCGATCGACGATTGAAAAATATTATCAGCGATCGGCATTGTGTACCGCGTTGTGTCCGCAATATCAGTTTTGCAAATGTAGTTGCATCACCCTGGCTAGATCTGTGTATATAAAAAAAACATAACATGCACATTACCCAACTCCCGCAAAAAAACTAGTTAACTACTCACTGGAATCTCACCGAAATGGATGTAATGATGCCGAATGCACGCGTTGGTTCACTGGAGGAGTGGGTAACAGAGGGTGGCAGTGATGGTCCTAACCACCTTCTAAGGTAGTAGTCTCCTCTCTCCAAAATAACTTCCGCAGTAACTCAGATGGGCCCTTGTTGTCTTACGTGCACCTTTTCGGATCGTTTTTGTAGGGCATACGGTGCATCTCTATTGAAATCGGCACTGACCATTATCTTGTGGAAATAATTTCAGGGCATGGCCTAAAGATTGAGGAAAGAAGGCACCAGGGTTGTACCACGGCAGAGGAAACAATACTGAATGCTAGTCCACCAATATTTATATTTCAAGGTCACCGACGGCTCAAATGAACACGAAATCAACACCTGCCGATGTTTGTCCCATGATTCCCGGAATAGATTAATGGATCAGATCAAGCATGGAGTGGATGGCTTTGAGGGACCCACAATCACCTCTTCCCTTCGACTTCGTCTGCAAGCTACTGAAGACAACGAAGAAAGAGAGAAGAAAAAGGTTAAAAAAGACCTTTCCAGCCCATGAGACCCACCTGGGGAACCCAACCCACATGTTCTAACCCACTCCTCGTGTTTTGTGGGGCTCACTGGATAGTCTTGGAGGGGATTTAAGCTGTCCACATGGAATGAGTTATAATTTCAAGCGTCAGATGAAATTTGAGGGTAGAAACTCATCACCTATGGACTACAGCAGTGGGAACAGTCTGAAATAATGCACGGTTGTGGGCCACACATAAGTCCAATTTTTTTTTTTAAATGACCCTCTTGTGGGTTCAGGGCTGTTTGAATAGAGTAAATGGGTCAATCGGCCGTGGGTGGCCCTAAACGTTGATTAGGTGGGGCCCACATCCCATACGCATAAGGACCCTTGACTTCTACACTCTGATGCCATCGTACGAGTGGGTGGCTGTGCAGTGGCCAGAAGTCTACATAAAATAAAGTTCTAACGAGGGGCTAAGGTCATAATGACTTAATAACTCAAGGGCTTTATTAACTAATGTCCTCACATTCACATTGCCATGTGTAAACATGGTCTAGTGATCCAAACCGTCGGTTCTCGGAACTATGCTGAAGTACGAATGAACCCAAGTCCCGCCAATTAATATACATGGCTGAATGTGGACCCTTGGGAAGAAACTTTTCAATGGCTCGCATTCAACTCCACAAATCAAAGGTCAGAAATCAGGATCATCATTTTGAGGGTTATGATCATCCGACATCTTTGCATGTGGGACAAAGGGGTGCTGATCATCCTGAGTGGAGAAATGTAGGTGAGACATTCTTTATTATGATACACGTGGCACCGTATTTTCCTGCCACGATGGTCTTGCGTTTGGGGTCGAGATCAACGGTTATTACACTTCCTAAAAATGTTAAAACGTGCCGTCCAACGCGGATCCGATTTTTTAAGTAAAGATTCTATATGACCTCACCATACGTTGCCGACATCAGTCCAAACTCCATTGACCAGAAAGGACGTGCCTAAGGTCACGACTCCGGTGATAGTTTACCACCGTTTAAAAATTGTAGCGACTCATCTGTGGCTATCCTCACCATCCGATTTGTTGGGGCATACCTCAATATCACAGTGATCAAGACCACCTAAGCATCCAATGGGTGGAAATTAAAATGGATGGTTAAAAGTAAACAATGAAGGTCCAGACTCAATGCATAGAATCAAATGGTTAAAATCAGTTGCTCAGTATAACTTTCATTATAGGATCAACAAAGTCCGACAGTAATGGGCCCCAGTTTCTAAAGGAACCCATTAAATCAACGGATTAGATCTCACTGAAACAAGGACTCAACAAATCGGACGGTGAGGATAGCCACAGAAGTCTCAGTAAGATCTATCTCCGGTGATAGTTTACCATCGTTTAAAAGTGGAGAGTATTGAGCTTAATTTACTGAGCTGGGTAAAAAGCCAAGTCGCCCAACTTTATCACAAGGTGGGCCACGCGTTGCACGGTCCACATCTCTTGATGGGATAGCGATGGAACCGTCGTGGCCGGTGACACCTTATCAGGCTGCTACGACTCGGATTTACATTAATGCCAGAGACTCATATGATAGTTTCTCACTATTTTAAAATGGTGGTGACTCATCTTCTTACACTCACGCATGGCTATCCAGACGATCCAAAATAGTGGGCCACATTGTGGGGTGAAGATTTCTCTAAAATCACACTGATCAAACAATCCTAACCATCTAATTCATGGCTTTCAAAATGGATGGTTGAACATAAAACAGAGCGTAGTCCCAATTCTAAGTGACAGATCATATGGTTATTATCTTATTTTGTGTAAATCGTGGTTTGGATGGATTTCGGTAGAATAGATTCTGTGCAATATGCCACGTGTACGATTGAAGAGTCACTACCATTTTACAACGGTAACAAACTATCATAGGAATGTAGGCAATTCTGTTGATGGAGGGTATTTTTGAAGATCTTTGAAACTCTAGGGGCATTGACGAAGATCGTACATAGTCATGATTAAAATTTCATGATTGAAGACAAATAAATAAATACTCCTGCACGAATGACATCGCGCTATAAATACTCGGTACGGTTAATATATCGTGATAAATTGAATTATCGTCACGTGATTAGGTGTTGCAAAACGACAGAATCAGTAATCCAAACGTGGGTCGGTCGGCGGAGAGATCTGGTGAAGTAGGCATCTCGTGAGAAAATACCAAATTATCGTCACTAATATCCATTTTCAAGTATGTTAATCGAGATTTGGTCGAATGCATCGCGAAATAATACAATAAGGTACATCGTGACTGGAACACGTTGGATCTGGGGTTATTAAGTGACAGTAACCGTTGATTTGATAGAGCTCCTCTTAGATGAGGCATGCCAAAGAAAATCTGGGATAATATTTGTTATCTTTCCACCGTAGAAAGTGAGACTTCTTGTATAAACGGTTCGGATTATTAAAAGATGGCTCAGATTGGAGGGAGCGGATTAGGTGAAACCCCGATCCGCTCAGGTGGGTGGGACCCCTGACCATGGGTCTCTCAATGATGTATGTGCCTTAAATCCACACCGTCCAACTACTTTGAATGCTCATTTTAGGTCATGATCCCAAAAAAGTGAAGATGACTCAAATTTTAGGTGGACCACACCACAGGAAATAGCGTGATTGAATCCTCACCATTAAAAACTTCATGGATACGACCGGAATGTTTATTTACCATCCAACCTGTTGATAAGGTCACAAGCATCTAGACGAAGAGACCACACAAATATCATCTTGATCCAAAGCTTTTGTGGCCCACAATGATCATTCAACACTGTTTCCGGTTCTATGGTACATCTGGGATTCGGAACTTCTTCATTTTTTTTGGATCATGGCCCCAAAATGAGCATTCAATACGGATGGATGGCGTGGATGTAATCACATACATCACAGTGGGCCCCACAGTCAGGGGTCCCACCCACCACGGTGGATCCGGGATCTCACCTAATGTCACCCACCCACCCCACGGCGTACCTTAGTTGTACGGACAGTTGTGTGCATTTCATGTCATGGTACACGAGGGAAACACGTATAGCGACCGTGAGTGTTGATCCGGTGGGCCACTGTGTGAGTGTACTAGACCGATCACAATTTTAATGATTAGACAACACTAGCGGTCATTCTTCTTTTTCGAAGGGACACTAAAGGCCAGCCCTGCCCATTGACATGACATGATTATAGTAGGTCTCATCTGACCACCCGCTCTCCACCAATAATACGAGGTGTGCCACGTACTATTCTATCCCATGCTCTCCAGTTGACGGGGTAGTACCTAATCCGATCTCCCTTTCTAAAGAGATCCGGTTTAAGTATCCAAGGCTAGTCCTGGTTTGAGTTGGGTTCATCAGAACTTGAACCGGATCCACGTTCATGTCCAACTGGCTAGGACAAGTTGATACACATGATGGGGCCAACCCATTGGAAAAGTTGAATGGTACATCGATGACATGTTGGAAGTTGTCTGCTGGGTGGGAGAGAGGGTTAGGTGCCGTGGGGTTACCATGGCCCACCTTGATGCATGTATTATGTACCCACACCATCCATTTGTTTTTTGAGATTGTTTTATGGCATTATCCTAAAAATGAAATAGGTCTAATTATCAGGTGGTTCATACCATAGGAAACAGTATTGATTGACAATTAATAGGCCATAAAAGTTTTGAATCAAGCTGATATTTGTTTTTTTTTTGCCTTCATCTAGGCTCATATGGCCCTATCAACAAATTGGATGGTAAATAAACACTATGAAAATATTAAGGTGCGCCCTAAGAAGCTTTTAATGGCAGGATGATCAATCACCACTCTTTCTTATGACATGGTCCACCCGATAATTGCATCTACTTCATTTTTGGGATAATGCCCTAAAATGGCCTGGAAAAATGGATGGACGATGTGGATACATAATACATATATCAAGGTGGGCATCATCATAAGGGCCGCACTATCTAGCTGAGGCCGGGGTCTCACCTAATTTGCTCTTGATCATTGGGTGGATGGTAGCTTATTGTACAACTGATTGGATGTGAGCATTTCTCCGTATATTTAAAATTTATATTATTTATTTGAGTAATGGAAAAAAGTTTCCTAAGCCACATGCATGTAAGAAAGCTCATTTATAAACCTTTCATGCATCAAAGTGGCACATGTGTATGATATCCAGTCCATCTACCATCTATCAGGTGGGCTCAGCCATGTAAATGCTCTTATTTAACCCAACCCAACCCAACCCAACCCAACCCAACCCAACCTAGATCCAAAGACTATATGAGTATTTGAACTTAATCAAATTTGAGTATATTTAAGAAGCACACTCGGACCTTAGGTCTGCAAAACCTGAATCCAATTGTCTTGGGTTAGGGTACTATAGACTCGACCCAAACTCGAGTCATTGATAACCCTGCCAAAACCCTTTTCCCTTCCATTGGATAGATGGGGCTTTTGTTTTCTTCCATGTTGTCCAATAGCTGAAAAATGAAAGTTGATGGTGACTGCTTGATTGAAGTGATTGGTTCATGGAGGAACGAGGTTCAAATATCTTGATACGTGAAGATGCCTCAACTGCATACATCACTCCACTTCTACTTACACTCATCATACTGATGGATATTCACCTCATCATGACCTTATCTTTGATTTCAAGACCTTTGTTGCTTTATCTCATTGCCTTTACTCCACGTCTATTACCTATTACTACGGAGAATACGGTGTGGGCTTACTATGAAGATTCTTCCACCAGTTGTCCTTTCTGCACTAAGCTACCCAATGTCTGCTCATACGCACAACAATAACTAAGTGTATTAAAGGTGCATCCTTCTTAAGGCTGGACACGAACTGAGTTAGCTCGATTAACTCGTTCATCTTAGCTTAGATGATTGGAAGTTGGGTTCAGGCCGAGTTAAGTGCTATTTTATTGAGTTCAAAATAATTTCGAGCTGGAATTGACTTAGCTCGAAGCTTGATTCGAACTTGACTCAGTTCGACTCGGCTTGATTTTAAATACCTTAAATTAATATATTATATATATAAAATATAAATATCGATTGAGCAACGCCCTAAAATCTCTCACTTTTTTTTATTCATTCGAATCGAAAGTTTGAACTTAAACTCAACTCGAAAGCTCGAGCTCAAACTTGGCTAGAGCTATCCCGAGCTACTAACCAAATTGAGCTGAGATGGCCAGTCAAGCTCGAAGACCGAGTAGAGCCGAACTCGAGTTGGGATAGGCTGTTGGCTGAACCTGTTGAGGTGTGGACCCAAACACACCATTAGATTTGCTAGCCTGCAGTGGTTGGGCGCTCGGACGGTCAGTGATCGGGCGTCTGAAATACACCAAGAGAGACTAAAAGTCTCTGGACTGTTTTTGACATAGTCGGGCGCCTGATGGTACGTTGACCGGGCGCCCGGTGTCCAGGGCAGGCGCCCAACCATGTTGGGTTGGACGTCCGAAATTAGGTAGTTTCTCTCGATAACTCTCTAGACAGATTTTGTATTTAGGTGGGCGCCTGCCCTTGCGCAGACTGTTTACGCACAGTTTCCTATTTTGTCTCCGATTTACGTTTCATGCTATATAAAGGGCTGTAATTCAGGATTATGGTATGTTAATAGGGTTTACATATGTCCAAGGAGAGAGAGAGAGAGAGAGAGAGAGAGAGAGAGAGAGAGAGAGAGAGAAGATTTTAGCAAAAAAAAAGGTCATCTCTGTGCATGGGAGCATAGGAGAAGGTGAGTTTATTATTGTAACTTCGTAATTGCTTATAGTGGAGATTGCATCCGTGGTTTTTTTTACCCTTGTTGGGATTTTTCCAAGTAAAATTTTGTCTTATGGTTGTTGGTTTGTTTGGATTCTGCTTGTAGTGATTATTTCTTCATGTTTATCATTTGTGGGTGATATTGGAGATTCGATCTCGGTTCATCGACGTTGTTGGCTTGCTGCGCAATAGAACCGAGCCGAGCTATGCTAAGCTTAACTCAGTTCAACTCATGTCCAGCTTGAATCCTTCTCAATGCTCTCCTATTAGGGAATGATCTTTCTGTTAGAAGTCTAAAATAAATAGAACTTTCTAAAGTCCATTGGTTATACAATAGCTAACAGGGTCATTTAGAGTTTAGAACTGTTTTCTGTAAAAGATATAGTTTCATTATTTAAGTTGAATAGGAGTACATGTATGTGTTTAGCAATTTTTCAATTCAGGAGTTCTATGCAGAGCACAATATGATTTGTCATTGGGTCATGAGTATGTATAAATTGACATGTGATGATATGTAAAAGTGAGTATTAGTACTGATACACAGTTCTTGTTTTTAATAACACATTTTGTTAGTTTATTGTTATCCATGCTCAACCTTTAAATGTAGATCTTTGAGATGTATTTAACGAGTCATTAAGCTGGCCATCAAGTGCTATTAGAGATTTATCAAGTGGATCTAAGAATTAGGCCCCTTTGGGCCTACATGTGGTATAAAAGCCATGGTGATGATTTCATAGTGAAAATGCTAAGGTGAAAGGAATCCTTCCGCGGGAATTTGGCATGCATACATGGTGGTATATATGGTATGTATTCATGATAATTTTAACATAGTATTTTCATGATCATTCTTAATATGCTTAGACCCATAGATATGTAGATTGAGAACTTGAAAGCTCAAAATTAATAGTGAGTGCTACAAAAGAGATATTCGATATTATTTTGAAAGTGTTAAACATGTTTATTATTGTAGTCATAGAGAACCTACCACTAGCTAATTATGAGATGCTAAAGAATTATCAATAAAAGACGAAAGTAGTAGTGCTTTTAAGAAAGTATGTCGGGATGTTTGGACATATGCAAAGAATTTAATTTATCCATCTCATATTTGGAATAAACTTGAAAATTTTTCTTTGAAAGAAGTGTTCACAAGTGCTAATAGGCTATCAGATGGGAAATATTAAAGAAAATGAGTTATGTAAAGATAAAATTCAAACTCGATTTTAATGGTAATATTGGTGAACTGAATAGGGTTGAAAGTAATGAATCTTATTACAGTTTTAATGTTATGGGAGAAAAAAAAAATAACGTGAAATACAATTGATGATTTTAAAATACCAAAGAGTGCAATCAGGATTTTGATATCGAAAATTCTCTTTTCCTTCTTAAAGATGAAAATAGTGGAGGATCCTGAAGAATTAATAAAGCTGATCAAAGGAATTTTTGAAGAAAAAAAAGCTGCATTACATGATCATGACATCTTAAAAGTGTCTAGTCCTAATATAAAATTAGTAGACTTGCATTACATGATATGAAGGCATTCCAATTTCCACAGAAACAATGGCCTCAGCACCGAAGGCAAGTGAGAATGAAGTTTCACCCATAGTGGTTCGAGCCGTCATCCTAAAAGCCCATAGGACTTCTGGTAAGCTCTCAGCCAAGCGCCCATTGTGCTCTTCTAACTTCATCTTCAGATTGTGTTTGATAATCTTGTTGACTTCTTCAACTTGGCCATTGGCTTGAGGATGGTATGGGGAGGTGAATGCATTTTGTACCTTCAGCTTTTGGCAAAATTTCTTGAATTTTGCATTATTAAATTGTTGTCCATTATCGGTGACAATTGTATGTGGGACTCCATATTAGTAGATGAATTTCAGATGAATTTAGTCAGTTTGCTGTTCAGTGATGGTTGTAAGGGCTTCAGCTTCAACCCATTTGGTGAAGTAATCAACTGCTACTATCGTGAACTTTGTTTGTCCTTTTCCCTTTAGCAGGGGACCAATGATGTTAATCCCCCATTGAGCAAAAGGCCAAGGGCCTATCATGAGAGTGATTTCCTTAGGTGATTATTCAGGAACGGGGGTGAATCGCTGACACTTATCAGAATTTTCTACAAATTTTATCGCATCTGCCTTCATGCTGGGCCAGTAGTAATGGAGCAAGGTTTTCTAAGCCACATGCATGTAAGAAAGCTCATTAATACACCATGCATGCATCAAAGTGGCACATGTGTATGAGATCAAGTCCATCTATCAGGTGGGCTCAGCTATGTAAATGCTCTTATTTAACCCAACCCAACCAAACCTAGATCCAAAGACTAGATGGGTACTTGAACTTAATAAAATTTGAGTATATCTAAGAAGTACACCCGAACCTTGGGCTTACAAGACCTGAATCCAACTGTCTCAAGTTAGGGTACTATAGACCCAACCCAAACCCGAGTCATTGATAACCTTGCTAAAACCCTTTTCCCTTCCATTGGATAGATGGGGCTTTTATTATTATTTTTTTTCCATGTTATCCAATAGTTGAAAAATGAAAGTTGATGGTGATTGCTTGATTGAAGTGATTAGCTTATGGAGGAATGAGGTTTCAATATCTTGATACGTGAAGATGCCTCAACTGCATACATCACTCCACTTCTACTTACATTCATCATACTGATGAATATTCACCTCATCATGACCTTATCTTTGATTTCAAGAACCTTTGTTGCTTCATCTCATTGCCTTTACTCCACGTCTGTTACCCATTACTACGGAGAATACGATGTGGGCTTACTATGTAGATTCTTCCACCAGTTGTCCTTTCTGCTCTAAGCTACCCAATGTCTGCTCATAGGCACAACAATGACTAAGTGCATTAAAGGTGCATCCTTCTTAGGGCTGGACACGAACCGAGCTAGCTCGGTTAACTCGTTCATCTTGGCTTAGATGATTGGAAGTTGGGTTCAGGCCGAGTTGAGTGCTATTTTATTGAGTTCGAAATAATTTCAAGCTGGAATTGACTTAGCTCGAAGCTTGATTCAAACTTGACTCAGTTCGACTAGGCTCAAGTTCGACTAGGCCTGATATATATATATATATATATATATATCGATTGAGCGGTGCCCTAAAACCCTAAAATCTCTCACTTTTTTTAATTCATCCGAATTGAAAGTTTGAACTTAAACTCGACTCGAAAGCTCGAGCTCGAGCTCAAACTTGGCTAAAGCTAGCCCGAGCTGTTGACCAAACTGAGTTGAGATAACTAGTTAGGCTCGAGGATAGAGTAGTGCTGAACTTGAGTTGGGTAGGCTGTTGGCTGAACCGAGCCGAGCTGTGCCAAGCTCAACTCAGTTCGGCTCATGTCCAGCTCTAATCCGTCTCAATGCTCTCCTACTAGGGAATGATCTTTCTGTTAGAGGTCTAAAATAAATAGAACTTTTTAAAGTCCATTGGTTATACAATAGCTAATGAGGTCGTTTTGGAGTTTAGTACTGTTTTCTGTAAAAGATATAGTTTCATTATTTAAGTTGAATATGAGTACGTGTATGTGTTTAATAGTTTTTCAATTTAGTAGTTCAACATGGAGCACAACATAATTTGTCATTAGGTCATGAGATAAATTGGTATGTGATGATATGTAGAAGTGAGTATTAGTACTGATACATAGTTTTTATTCTTAATAACGTGTTTGGTTGGTTTATTGTTATCCATGAATTAAGTTCCACTCAACCTTCAAATGTAGATCTTTGAGATGTATTTAACGGGTCATTAAGTTGGCCATCAAGTGCTATTAGAGATTCATGAAGTGGATCTAAGAATTAGGCCCAAAGAGGCCTACATGTGGTGTCAAAGCCATGGTGATGATTTCATAGTGAAAATGCTAAGGTGAAAGGAAGTCTTCCATGAGAATTTAGCATGCATACATGGTGGTATGGTATGTATTCATGATAATTTTAACCTAGTATTTTTATGATCATTATTGATATGCTTAGCTAGACCCCATAGATCTGTAGATCAGGACTTAAATTTAATAGTGAGTGCTACAAAAGAGATATTTGATATTGTTTTAAAAGTGTTAAACATATTTATTAATGTCGTCATAGAGAACCTACCACTAGCTAATTATACAGCTAACCAAAGTACTTGTGTATCTTCAAGGGTATAGCTTTTGGAAAGTTATTGATGGAAACGAGGTCGAGATGCTAAAGAATGATAAATTAAAGACAAAAGTAGTAGTGCTTTTAAGAAAGTGTGTTGGGATGTTTGGACATATGTAAAGAATTTGATTTATTTATCTCATATTTGGAATAAACTTGAAAAACTTTCTTTGAAAGAAGTGTTCATAAGTGCTAATAGGCTATCAGTTGGGAAATGTTGAAGTAGATGAGTTATGTGAAGATAAAATTCCAAACTCGATTTTAATGGTAATATTGGTGAACTGATTAGGGTTGAAAGTAATGAATCCTATTACAGTTTTAATGTTATGGGAGAAAAAGAAACAATAATGTGAAATATAACTGATGATTTTGAGACTACCAAAGAGTGCAACAGGATTTTGATATTGAAAATTCTCTTTTCCTTCTTAAAGATGAAAATAATGGAGGATCCTAAAAAATTAATAAAGTTGATCAAAGAAATTTTTAAAGAAAAAAAAGCTGCATTATATGATCATTGGTCACTCGCCTCAAGTGCAAGGCTGCGATGTAGTAATAATTCTCGGTAAGACCGAGGTTGATCCTCAAGGATTATCGTAATAATTTTAAACGTTATAACTATGATGAAGTAAATTTGAATTTGTATTGATGGATAGAAATTAAGAACATAAAACTATTTACTTTAGAAATAAATGAGGGAAATAAACACTAGAGCGCCAAGGATCTACTATAATCATTCACAATGCCAATTCAAACCATTCAAGCCAATAACTCAATTGGAATCGAAGTTTTATCCCTATCCAGTTGGAATATAGAGCAATCAAATCATCACAATATGTCTAACATAGATGGATCATTCACTGATATGGTTCTTTCATATTCAACTAAGGCATTCGACGTATTCAATCACACAACCCAATCCTTCATAAAACAATTAAGATCACATTCATGATTTTTCTTCAAGCCTTGTCACTAGACTTGATGTAGAAGTATGAATTGAATTTCTATTGAACCAAAATCAATACATAAACAACTATCTCTAATCCAATCAAAAGATAAGAACTTATTCTAGTTTAGTTCTAGATATGCACTTAGAAAATTTAGTTTGTAAGATCCCCTAGCATTCAACCTATCATGATGAATCTAGGATCTTTACAACCTAAAATCCTATCAATCAACACCCTATTAAGCAATCTCAGTAATAAAAACATCCCATGTAAGAGAAATCACAAGAGATAAAAGATTAACTAAAAATACTAACCTTATATAAAAATAGAACTAGAAGTATTTTTCATAAAATAAAAAAGTACTTGAACTAATTCGAATTAAACATTGTAAACAACTAAAAGCTTCACCTCTTAGCTCTAGCTAAGAGTTTAGCCAACCATCAATAGGTTAAACTAAAACTTAAAGGAAAAACTGCTAAAAACATAAAAAAAACCCGATTCAGAGGAGTTGCAAACGCTCCACAGTGATCCTCTCTACCTCCCACGACTTTCTGAGCCTTCTATGATGCCTTTAGATCCACCCCTAGGTGTTCTTTTATAGCTTTGGAGCTCCACCGCGTGAGAAAATCGTGAAATAGTGTGTCCTACCTGCACTAAGAAACCCAGAAAATCGCGTGCAGAAAATCTACACTTGCTGTTGTAGATGGAGCCAACTGGTCTTAACTGGTCGAACCTGCTCTGGCATTGGTCCAGCAAGATGAGGAGGGGGCTGCCACATGGCCATCTGGTCTTAACCGGTCAGACCCTTTTTCTGCTTTTTCTTTCTTTCTTTTTCTCTCTCTTCTCCTTGCTTTTTGTTCCTTTCTTTGGCCCACCTTCTATTATTATCAAGTAGCTTCACAAAGTGGCCTTTTAGTCTTCAAATACGTGAAGTCTCTCTTTCATTCTTACAATTACAAAACATGCATTAGTTAGGTGCTTTAAACATGCAAACCATGTATAGTGAGTGATGAAATGAGGTTCGAATATGGACAATTCAGAGCTCAACAATCATGACATCTTAAAAGTGTCTAGTCCAAAGCTGAAATTAGTAGACTTTCATTACATGATATGAAGGCATTCCAATTTCCACAAAATAATGTCCTCAACACTGAAGGCAAGCGAGAATGGAGTTTCACTCGTAGTAGTCCGAGCCATCATCCTAAAAGCCCATAGGACTTCTGGCAAGCTCTCAGTCAAGTGCCCTTGTGTTCTTCTAACTTCATCTTCAAATGGCGTTTGTTAATCTTGTTGACTGCTTCAACTTGGCCATTGTCTTGAGGATGGTATAAGGAGGTGAGTGCATTTTGTATCTTCAGCTCTTAGCAAAATTTCTTGAATTTCGCATTATTAAAATGTCGTCCATTGTCGGTGAAAATTGTATGTGGGACTCCATATCGGTAGATGATTAACTTTCAAAAGAATTTGGTCGTTTGTTGTTTAATGATGATTGTAATTAGGGCTTCAGCTTCGACCCATTTAGTGAAGTAATCAATTGCCACTATCACGAACTCTGTCTGTCTTTTTCCCTTTGGTAAGGGACCAATGATGTTAATCCCCCATTGAGAAAAAGGTCAAGGGCCTGTCATGAGAGTCATTTCCTCAGGTGCTTACTGAGGATCGGGGGCGAATCGTTGGCACTCATCATAATTTTTTGCAAATTTTATCGCATCTGCCTTCATGGTGGGCTAGTAGTAACCTTACCTGATTGCTTTATAGGCCATTGCTCGCCCTCCGTAATCCACTTTCTCTGAACGGAGACACCTCAAGTACGACATGGAGTAGCTTCACTTGAATAGGACTCCCTCTTACAAGAAGTACCTTGGTGCCTGATACTTGAGTTTTCGTGCTTCTTTTTTATCCTCGGACAGATGCCCAGTTTGAAGAAATTGGATAATGGGATCCATCCAGCATGGGGTCAGAACCATGAGAAACATTTTTACTGACTTGTTCTAAGAAATACTAGGCTCAACCAAGTATTCAATGGAAATGGTTCGGACGAGGTCGTTATCTAACACTGACACCAGCCTAGCCAAAGAATTGACCAGCTTATTCTTAGCTCTAGGAACCTGCACAGGCTCATATTTCTCAAACTCTTTAAGTAATTCGAGTACCCTGGCTGTGTATGTTGCCATCCTTTCTCCTCTTGCTTCAAACTCATCCGTGACTTGATTTACCACCAATTGTGAGTCGCTGTGTACCTTCAAATTACGGATTCCCATCGTCCTAGCTAGTCAGAGACCAGTTATGAGGGCTTCATATTCTGCTTCGTTATTGGAGGTTGAGAACCCAAAATGAAGCGCATATTAATACTTAGAGTCATCAGGAGCGATAAAGATCAACCTAGCCCCACTTCCATGGGAACTAGAAGAACCATCCACGTAAAGCGTCCATGACAGCAAGCTCGGAACAGGAGGGCTCTTCCTGTTGGACAGGAGAAGGATTTATGAATTCTATAATGGAATCGGCCGCTGCTTGCTCTTTTATTACTATACGAGGGTAGAACTTTATATTATGCTTGCTTAGCTCGATGACCCACTTGGCCAATCTTTTGGAGGCTTCAGGTTTCTGCAACACTTGCATTAATGACTGATAGGTTGGAACCATGATCGTGTGTGCTTGAACGTATGGTTGAAGCTTCCTGGCTAAGACCACCAAAGTTAATGCCAATTTTTCTATCTCAAGATACCTTGTTTCGGCGTCAACCATTGCTTAACTAATGTAATACATTGGCCTCTGCGTACCTTTGTCATCTCATATCAGAGTGAGGCTAATGGCCGTGGGAGATACCGCCAGATATAATATAACCGTTGAACCTCCTTTGTCGTTCTCGTAGAGCTCATCTCAAGAAGGGATCTGATTCTTTTCAGGATTGACCTCAATTCCTTGCTGACCTGACCATGAAGCCAAGGAATTTTCCTAAGGCCACACCAAATGCGCACTAAGCTGGGTTCAACTTCATTTGATATCGGCATAAAATTTTAAACATCTCTAGAAGATCGAATAAGTGGTCTTTAACCTTGATGCTCTTGACGAGCATATCATTTACATACACCTCTATAGTTTTATCAATCTGGTCGGCGAACATCTTGTTCACCAAGCGTTGATATGTAGCAGCCATCATTCTTTAGGTCAAAATGCATAACCTTATAGTAGTAGAGGCCTTGGTCAGTGACAAAGGATGTCTTTTCTCTGTTAGGGGATATATACTGATTTGATTGTAGCCAGAATATGCATCCATAAAGTTGAGTAATCCATATTCGGCTGTTGCGTCAACTAGCTGATCGATCATTGGCATTGGAAAGCTGTCTTTCGAACACGCTTTGTTGAGATTAGTATAATTGACGCACATTTACCATTTTTCATTGCCCTTTTTTACCAGCACCACATTGGCCACTCATTCTGGGTAGTCAATCTCTTTAATGAGATTGGCCTGGAGAAGCTTTTTGACTTCATCTTTTATTGCCTCTTGTCTCTCTAGGTTGAATGGTCGTTGCTTCTGCTGAATGGGTTTGAAACAGGGGTCCACCTTTAGATGATGGACAATGACGCTGGGATCAATGCCGGGCGTGTCTTCATGTGACCAGGCGAAGACATCTTGGTGTTGGACAAGAAACTCTATGAACTGAACTTGTATATCGTGGTAAACGACAGACCTTATCCCCACACTTCTTATTGGGTCCTCAACGGATATCTAGACCAAGATTAAGTCTCTGCCGGGGACCCACTTCGGATGTTATCATCCCAAGGATCCAAGGAGAAAATTGCCTCGAATTCTGGTTCCTGATGAGGGGCCGTTAAGGCTACGATAGGCGCTCTTGCTTTCCTTTGTCTTCTCAAAGCACAAGCTTCTAACTGATTCCCCTGACTACTCCGACTTCAGTTGGAGTGGGGAACTTGACGCAGAGATAATAAGGGGACAAAGTAGCTTTTAACTTCATTAGGGATGGACACCCGAGGATCGCATTATATGCCGACTTGCTGATCCACTACAAAAAAACTGATCATGAGGATAATTTTGTTAAGAGCCTCGCCAAAGGTAACCGAAAGGTCAATGCTCCCTTCAGGAATAACTTCTCCTCCAAATCCAACCAGCGGAGTTTTCATCCGAATGTAGGAGATTTCTCGCCAAACTCATCCGGTCATAAGCAACAGCATATAGGATATCTGTCGAACTTCCAGTGTCTAGCATTATCCTGTAAGTCTTGTAGTTTGCCATCTTAACATTACAACGATGGCATCGTCATGAGGGAGGTGAAATCCCTTTGTATCTTCTTCAGAAATGTGATGACTTGGTGTTCCGGTCTAGGCTGTTTTCCAGGTCTTTTTGTCGAATATACTGGTTGGAGCTCAGATTATGCCTTTCTTAGGTGGGCCTTCCGGGCATTTTGTGAATCTTCACCTCCAGCTAGCTGGCCAAAGATGGTTCCTATTTCGCCAGCAGGCTCGGGCTCCTCTTATGCTTGTTAGTCTGGCCGTTGAAGCGATCGATCCCATTGTGGTCGGTCTTGTCGACATGGAGATCTGTCGTTTCCTCTCGGAGAGCGATCCTCGCCACACTATGTAATCACGGAGATAGCCTTTCCTGATGAGTGTCTTAATATCGTCCTTGAGGGTGATACAATTTTCAGTATCGTGGCCATGATCCCGATGAAATTGGCAATATTTTCTTTTATCTCTTCTCAGGATCGGCCCTCATCCTAGGTGGCTACGTCACGTACTTTTGGTCCATAATTTGCATGAGTACTTTGTTAGGCATAGTGCTTAGAGGGGTATAATTTGTATACCCCCTCTAGGGGACCTGTTCTCCGTGGGGATCGGTCTTGTTGATCCTCATTTTTCTTCTTTTTATTTAAGGATGAGGCCTCCTCAGTTTTTCTCTTCTTGTCATCAGGTTTGGCTTCAGACTCTCACTTGACTCTTGCCAACTCCTAAGCATTTATGTACTTTTAGGCCTTGGCTTGAAGTTCCGCCATTGTCTTGTGAGTGGACTTGTCGATGGCGAATTAAAACTCTTTATTCTTGACTCCGCTAAGGCGGTCAGACCCACGTCATCCGTGTAACCCCCTGTCTATACAGATTCGGACATGAAACTAACCATGTAGTCTTTTAAAGACTCATCTGGCCACTGTCTAATCGTCGTTAGGTGGGTCGCCGGTTTTTTCATCTTTTCGCTTTTAAGAAAGTGTGACACGAACAACGTACACAATTGAGAGAAGAAATTAATAGAATATGGTTTAAGATTCCTAAACCACGTTTGGGCTACATCCTTGAGAGTGAGAGAGAATGTTCGACATATAATCTTTAGACTTGACATAATCAAGCTCTATGTGAGATCTGAAAGTCTCGATGTGCTCCATAGGGGTCTCCTAACCTAGAATAATGTGGAATATTGGGCACTCAGAACTTCTTTGGTCACGATGCTTACATAATATTCTTTACGAATGGTGGCTCAGTTTGTTCCAGCATTGCTTGTATTGTTGCAGGCGTGTTGGCTTGATACTGCTGCTCCATATGGGCGAATTTATCTGCAAGGATTTTGAGCGATGCTTCACATAATAATATATGATTAGCCACAGAGACATTAGCATCTTTGCCTTGATGCTGACATCTAGCATCAAGTGTATGGTGCATGTCTCCTTCGGGAAGATTTCCTCCGTGTCAAGTTGGGGTTGGAACAAGCGGTCCAGCCTGGCTCACAGTTGGGTGGTTTTGTCCCTACTGTTCTTGAGGTTGGCGTGAGTGCACAGAAATCATTGGTGCGATAGGTTGCAAGGGAGCCATCGGGGGAACCCATTGCCCCATCATTCTGGTGAATTGGGCTGCCCGAAGTGCCAACATGCTATCTTCAAGGAAATGGATCCTGTTAGCATCATTTATAAGAATTTGAGCTGGCAGTGGAAGATGCGGCGGAGCCTGTTTCCCTTCGATAGGAGGAACATCCTCCGCCAGAGGTTGCTGCCATCCCGGAAGTGGATCCGACTGCAGGGCGCTTGGACTTTGCCATTAAAAAAATGGGGTGGAGAAGATATTTGAACGACGAAAAGAGAAGATAAGGGAGAACGATCTAGTCGTTCCCATAGACGACATCAATCTGTTAGCGTTTGTAAATGGTCAATAGATAATGATCAAAGATCAATGACGGATCTTTGTCGTTCGATGGACACGCGATGATGGACGATGTTGATTGATTGACCTGCGATCACAAAAGGAGATCATGAGGGGTTGCCGGTTGTGTTAGTTAAGAACCCTCCGATGCTTAAGTCAGTATGAGAGATGATTTAAGTTAAGAATTTTGGTTGTGTCTAGGATTACATACCTTGAGATGAACTGGAGGTATCCTTTTATGGATGATGAATATAGTCGATGGCAATGGATTCGTAGATCTCATTTACGGATACAATTCCGGATCAATCGGGATCATCCTTATCATGTCTAGTGGGATGATCTTTATCACATTCGGATCCCGCATACTTCAGTTGCTAGTTGTTATCTCCGTGTGGCGGTGCAAAATTTGCTCAGATCTGAGGACGTCTGGTGCGGATAATACTCATCATCCTCAGTTGAATTTTCAGGATGGAGTGATTATCATATAGCAGGTGTTAGTACCTAGGATTGAGGCCTCAGTATTATGTCCGTTACCCGAAGATGAAGCCGAGGCCTCAGGACCATGTGCACTATCTGAGGCTGAAGTTGAAGCTTCAAGACTCCATATGTTGAGCTTATGAGCTCTTCGCTTTGGCAAGCTTGGATCTTGCTCTAACATGCATAATGAGCTGGCCCTTGTAGGAGATATATTGACAGTTGCGTATCTTTTAGGCCATGATCGGGGCCATGATCGGATTTACCCATAACACACGTCTATGTATCTGTTGCATCTCCATGCTGTATCTATTTTGCTAGATCATTTAATTACGTGGTCAAAAAAATGAAGCAGATTCAAATCTCAGGTGGACCATACTACAAAAAAAAAATGAAGCAGATTCAAATCTCAAGTGGACCATACTACAAGAAACCGTGGTGAATGACCATTAAAAACTTTTTGTGAGCCACAAGTTTTGGGTCAAGCTGATATTTGAATTTCCGCCCCTTCATCCAGGTATATGTGACCTTATCAACAGGTTCGATGGCAAATAAACATTATGGTGAACTCTAAGAAGTTTTAATGGTGGGCATTCAATGACCACTGTATTCTATGGTGTGGTCCACCTGAGATTTGTATCTGCTTCATTTTCAATTTGCACTTAAGAACCATGGTACATTAAGGCCAAGCCCTTGATATGTGGGACGTGGTTTGGTTGGTAACCACTATACTCGCCAGTTACTTGGTGTCCAAGCTCTGTGGGCGCCCTACCTACATGTATGTGTTTTATCCATGCCGTTTGTTCATTTTGCCAGCTTATTTTAAGGCATGAGCCCAAAATTGAGGAAGCTCAAATGGACCACACCAAAGGAAACAATAAGGATAATGATGCTATCTTTGAAATTTCCTAGTGCCAACCATGAACCTTATTTGTCATCCAACCTATTCACAAGATCACACATACCTAGATGAATGGTAAACAAAAATATCAGCTTGATCCAAAACTTCCGTGGCTCCAAGAAGTTTTCAATATTAAGCGTTTAATCCCCACAATTTCGTGTAGTGTAGTGTAGTGTAGTGTAGTGTAGTGTAGTCAGAAAAAGAATGGAAAGTGTTTAACTTTGGACCGGAAATAAAAAACGCATGGTGACTCGATCGAAATCGGTAGTGACCTCTCGAGTACTGAACGTGGGTCCAGGTCGGTGCTGTGTGGGCCTCACCATGATGTGTCTGTATTATCCATGCCGTCCATCCATTTTTGCAGCTCATTTTGAGGTACATCATAGTGTAGCCCACAGAGCTTTTCCAGCACCGACGCGGTACAGGAGGGGTCACTGCCGAATCCGAGTCACTGTTGAGTCCGGCTATTTGGCACACAACGTGCAGCACGTGAATGGTGGGCAGCAGCTAATGGTTGACTGATTGGTGATTCATGGGAGCGGATTAGGTGTTACCTACCCTCGCCGTGGGGCCCACCTTGATGATGTGTTGTATATCCACTCCGTCCACCCGTTTTTACAGACAATTTTAGTTGTGTAAACTAAAAATTAAGCAGACAAAAATCTCAGGTGTACCACAGGAAACAGTGGTGATTGAGTGCCACACCATAAAAAAATTCAAAGGCCCTATTGTAAGTTTCCGAAATATTTATTTGAAATCCAACCTGTTGATAATGTCAATGAGATCTGAATGAAGGGAAAAATACAAAGATAAGCTTTATATAAAGGTTTTGTGGCCCATAACAAGTTTTTAATGGTTATTCATCACTGTTTCTAGTGGTATGGTCTACTTGAGAGTTGTATCTTCTTAAGGTTTGCTATATAGTCTTTAAATGAGATGAAAAACAGATGAACGGCGTGGATATACAAAAAATACATCTAAGCGGGCCCCACACCGTTAGCAGGTAACAACCAATCTGCTCCGTCATTCAAACGCATGCACTCAACAAGTATACACGTGGGGCACATTCCGGTGTTTTAGACATGACTGGGTCATTGACCCGAGCGACTTAGCTGCGGCTGCGATGTGGGTGGGACCCTGATCTTGGGGCCACGTCATTGTATGTTGCATCTCTAGTACATATCCGTTTTGCCAGATCATTTAATTGCATGGTCCAAAAACGAAGCAGGTCCAAATCTCAGGTGGACCACACCACAAGAAACAGTGGTGAATGACCATTGAAAACTTTTTGTGGGTTTCAAAAGCTTTGGATCAAGCTGATATTTCCCACCCTTCATCCAAGTCCGTGTGACCGTATCAACAAGATGGATGGAAAATAAACATTACGGTGGACCTTAGAAAGTTTTAATGGTGGGCATTCAATGACCACTGTTTCCTGTGGTGTGGTGGTCCACCTGAGATTTGTATCTACTTCATTTTTGGCACTATGCTATAAAATGATCTGCTGAAACAGATAGAGGGCATAGATATACAAAGCAAGCATTGAGGTGGGCCCCACGTCCCACCCATATCGCTGGTGGAGGGTCGCAGCTAAGTCGCGTCCCGTGAAGCTACGGTCAGATCTATTGGACAATCCTAGTCACTGGTTCTCTCTCTCTCTCTCTCTCTCTCTCTCTCTCTGTTGAAATTAGATTATTTACTTGTTTTTTTATTAACTGTCCATTATTAGGCATTCTGTGTAATTTCTTGTTTTAGTCACCTATATAATTTGGGGCCAAGGAGGTCTAATTTGAGGCACATGATTTGCCCGTGCACAAGTTGTGACTGCATGTGTATGAACCATCAGGGACGAGTATCAAACTTTTTCTCCGTCGCTAAAGTTGATTTTTGTATGCGGCCCACCACTATGGGGTCTGTACGATGGATGGTTAGGATCTGTGCAATCACAGGTATTGTAGCGAGCCGGTGGTGGACATAATGACCCATGGTTTCAGCACTGACGGTCGGGATTCAAAGAAAAATGTATGGTCTGGATTTGAGTAAAAATACATAAAAAATAAAAGCACGCCCGGTGGGACTCGAACCCACAATCGCCTGATTAGAAGTCAGACGCCTTATCCATTAGGCCACGGGCGCCTCTTGTTGTTGTCTTTCCAAAGACTTTATAGTCAAGTCTCTTTACCTACAGCTGTTTCCTTGAGTCCCAAAGTATCATTTTGTAACATCTCATCCGTACAAAATCTAGGCCACATCATCAACATCACCTGTAATGAGAAAGAAGATGGTCCACTTATTAGGCCTTCTACACCATTGAAATCAATGTGCATCTAGATTCCCGCTACAATCAATGGATGATAGAAGTTATTTGGTACATACTACAAATAATCCCTTCCCACTAGTTTAACAGGTGGGGCCCATAGTTCTTGTGCTCTTTAGTTGAATGTGGACCATGTTTGTTCATCGGGCTATTTTGGCCATCAATCGAGGGATTTGGATTCGGACCCATCAAAAGGTGGGTTGAGATTAGTTTATAATTACTCCAACAAACATTAAAAATGAAGAGAATGTGAAAAATTAGAGAGCCCATTTACACCACTTGCGTGCCAAAGTGGCCCATGAATGTGTGATCTAGCCCCTCCATCAAGGGCCCAACCTGACCCGAGCCCAATGGGATCTGAGGCCAAGGATCTGAAACTGGCAAGACCCAGAGCCAATCAAACTGGGTATGGGTACCCTAGGACCCAATCTTATCAAGCCGGGTATGGGTACTCTAGGATCTGATGCGAACCCGATCCTTACAACTCTAGCCCTGCTGGGCCCATGTTTGTTACTTATTGAGGCCAGGCCTGAGTTATTTTCTGGTTGTCATTTGCCATCCCTGGACTCTCCTGAGCCTGGGCCTTTAGCCCATTTATGAAAGTTAAGGGCAGGCTATATAGGAATGAAAGTTAGGCCCAAGAAGTAAATGGCCCGGATTGGTCTGACCTCAACCTAGCTCCAATCTGGCTTGCTGCCACACTTCAGGTTTCAGGTAAGTCTTCTCTCCCAATCAGACCAAGTCAAGCTTTGGAATCTTGTAATCCTATTTGCTTCAATATTAAGTAGTTTTTGAATTACATAATGACAGTTTATCTAATGGAAGCTAACATTAATAAACAGATGCATTCATGCTTGTGCATCAAAAGTGTGCTTATGAACATGTGTTTTATATTTTTGCCACTAAGACACTCTCACATATAACAACTTTGAAAGTCAGCGCTGAAGAGTGGGCCTGCAGGATCCCACGGTCTACATGACATGGAACCTTCGCAAAGTCAAAGATGAATGGCGCATGTTCAGTGGTCTGCCTAATAACTATAGGAGCAGATGGGTCTAATCACCCCTTTGAATGTACAGTATAGATAGCCTTGGATTACAATCTACGGCTTAGATCATTTAAGGAACGGACCAGATGGATATCTAAAGGATGAATGTTTTCTCTCTATTTTCTGTCTAAGCTCTCGTGATTTTAGATTATTTCACGAGAGAATCTTCTTATTTAAATGAGAGGTTTGAAGAGTTTGTATGAGGCTAAAGATTATTTGGTCTCATCCTATCTCCTTATTCACATTAAAAGTTGAATTTGAAATTCTACATCTAATAACATAGAGAACAACCGATTAAGAAATCAGGGAGAAAACCTCAGTGGGACCCATCCGCTTTTGATTGCCCACAAGTGGGCCCCACAGGCCCATGTCCAACAAGGCTTTAGAACACCCCATCAATTTGAAGTGATAATGTAGAAAATGGATATATATACAAAATCAATTATTAAACTCCTAGCAGTGATGGGTTAATTGGGTCCTAGCCTAGGTTACAAAGTGTTGATGTCAAGTGTTCAGCTGGTTGGATGGTTTAAAACAAAAAAATCATCCGATGCGACCCGCCGTCGTTTGAGTTGTATCAATTTCAGTCTGAAATGAAATGAGTTACCAAATTAAAACAGAATGGAAATGGACCGATACGGGTGAGTCATGCTGTTTTTAAATCTCAGTTTGGTCGTGAAACTTCTGTCAAGCAACCATGAAAATTCTTGTTTAGAATGTAGATTAAGGCGGGGGCATTTCCTATAACTGACACCCAAAAATTTGTAGACCTGTTCGTCGCAGGAATTGACTGAGGAGAGGCCTTTAGATAGGAAGAAAATCAAGATTTGAAAAGCTGGCCCCAGATAGCTGGGACCTATATGATCCTTTGAAAAATTGGAGTACTCGAGTCGGACAGTCGGATACTCTGATACTCAAAAAAACTGGAGTACCCAACATTGGAAAACCAGATTTATTGGAATTTTGAACTCTAAAGAGTAATTGTTTATGCATATGATTCTTTATGAATGTGTGAAAGAAAAAATGTATGAATGCATTGAAGATTGCGAGGACTGAAGATCAGAGATTGGAGAAAAAGGAGTGTTGTTAGGCTCTGGATCACCAGTAGAAGGATTTTGCACGCCAAAACCATGTATTTTTCTCTTTGTTGTATTTCTCTGCCTCTACCATAGCTGGTCATGAAAGCCTCGATTTGTAGAGGTTGGAAACCTACCCGTTTTGGGTTCCATGGTCATTTCTACTGGAGAATCCATTTATTTTCGTCCATTGTAAGAGGAGAATATGGGAGGTTCATCCATTACAAGAGAGGATCTTCATCAGTTACAGAATGAGGCCATTGAAGGCCATGTGTTCCAACACGCGTTTGTGTTGGCGTGTATTGCAAAATGCATGCATCCATGTCTAAGAGTGAACAACTGAATGCTGACTTCGATTTTCTGCTTTGTAGCTTCTTTCTATACAGAAGTTAAGAGAAGACAATCCCCATCTACTTCTGTCATTGTCATTGGTGGTGGCTTTTCTGGCATTGCAGCTGCTCGTGCTCTTGTTGCCTGTTTTCAGGTAACTCAGTGTCCTTTTCTAGAACTATGTCATTCATCTCTTGGTGAAATTGGTTCTTGTCAGTATACAATGCGCTCCCATTATCTTGTTGTTCATGTTGTCCTTCACCTGATATGATGTGTCACCCTCGGGTTGTTCTGTTAGGGGTCAATTGGGAGTGTGAATTTGGTTGTAATTGGTGTGAATTGGTAAAGTTAGTGCATTTGGGATAGTGTATTTGGTGTGAATTGGAATCCAATTCATGCCAAATACACCAAAGCCTCTTGTTTTGAAAACACACCAAGAACCTATGATCCCAATTCACATAAATTCCAATTCGCATGGATTCCAATGCTTATCAAATAGACAGACTTTGTGGCCTAGTGTAGACTGATTACTCATTTGGCTTTTCCATTGACGCGGGCGCATCATAGTATGCCTCTTGTTATTTTTCTCTGACTTTCTTCTAGGTTCAATTACTCTTTCCCATTAACTGTGGTCGATTACTCTTTTATGGTAATATGTGAGGCCACTCAACAGCATGTTTAAATGTGTTGTATTCATCAACCATGCTTAGGATTGGCATGGGTTCTGTAAGGAGAATCCTTTGGTCAGTATCATGGATTCTACATTTTCTATATTGGTTGTGTTGATAATTGCTAAATGGTTGCAAATTGATGATTCCAGAGGGAGAAAGTAAGGCTGGAATATAGTGAAGACGTGTCTATACTTCACGCTATCTATATCGTTCTGGAGAGGCATCCAGATTTAAGGTTCTATAGATACTATACCTTCATTCCTTACCTATGGCAGTTGCTGGTTTTCTTGAAGGTACTGTATTTTGATGAAAATGGGTTTGTTTGCAGGCAGGAAGGACTTGCTGGAGGGCTGGTTTGCTGCAGGTGCGGATACCATCTCACTGAAATGCTGGGATCAGACGTCATTCCTACTTATCAAAATATTTTTATCTGGAAAAAAAAACCTCAATGCATCTTTTTTCTTGATTTTGGGATTTTCCAATACCACACTTGATGTGGAATGATCCCATTTGACCAGTTTGTTCCAAATGAGCAGTATTAGACATCTGGAAAGTCTAATCCTGGATTTGGATGGTTCATCCAATCCGACATGCTCTCTATGGGACATCTGGAAAAAACAAGAGTGGACGACTCATTTAAGTTATTACAAAAGATGGTCAATCACCAAAGTAGATTGTCTGCCTGTTGGATTCTGCCATGCATTGCTTCTTTGCATCCTACTGTATAACAGATTGTCAATCATCAAAGAACTGCTCTCTGGTGGTCATGGGCTAATGATCTGGGGTTATCGCCCTGTTATAAATACTTTGGCCAAAGGGCTTAACATCCATCTTGGTCACATGTACAGATTTTTATTCATCAACCATTACAGTCTTCTGGTGCAGAGCATGTCTTGTATGTACCATGTATGAGTACTCTCTTATCTTGATAATGGAGTCTAAGTAATGGTCGAGAATGGGAAGACATTCACAGCAGATGCAGCCATGGTCAGTCCCTATCGGGTTTCTGAAGTCCCAACTCTGTAAAGTTTAAGCCCTGACTTCTGGAGTGGAAGGTGATAACTTGAGGAGATTTGGAGAACTCTCGAGTTTTCTTATGTATTGCTTTACCCCAGTCGGTTTTATATAGAAATGTACAATATGTATACAAAGAAAGAAATTAATAGAAATCAATAGACATACATGGAAGGAAAATCAATCAGGATAATCAGGAATTTCTATCAGAAATCAATCAGGGTAATCAGGAATCTCTATCAGAAGGAAGCAGCAATTGCAGACGTGATGTTGGAACTGAGAACAAGATCACACTGCACTTTCGCAGGTTCTTCTGGCCCAATGTTGAGTTTCTGAGAGTATTTGTCACCACTTCTTACTGTTGCGGCTATTTCCTGAACTTTCACTGGGTGTCTTGCCCATGATATCGAGAAGATGTCTGATAAAATAGCTGTTAATTTTTCTTTCTCCTTTCTGGCATTCTTGTCTGGCTTTGTACAACTTGGGAAATTTTCATATAGTTTTTGTCATAGTGTGAGGCAGTTCTATCTTTGCCTTTATTTATATATTATGTTTTGCATCAACTCTATAAAATATGCTTGTATATATAGAGGCATTGTATTGGGGAATTGGTATTTACAACCTTGTTTGGTAGATGTAGTGTTTGCTATCAAGAGGGTGGGATGTCAACAGTGTGTGGGGGGTGTGAGTGCGTGTAAAAATAAAATAAATTGGTAGTGTCTCTACATATACTCTAACCTTGTCTATTTGAGAAAAAAATGGGTTTGCTGAATTTAATCGTGTTTCTTCATTTGGTAGTAGTGTTTGCTTGGTTGGAAGTAATATTTTAACTTTCTGTTAACCATTGGGCGTTAAGTGTCTTGTATAGCTGTGGTTGGCATCATGGATTGACAATGAGAGGTAACGACATCAAATGGCCGATTAGCCAATGAGACATGAGAAATGAATAATTCGTAATACAAGGGTTCCATTGTTTCTTCATTGCATTGAGGAGTTGCTGCTGTCCTTGGGCAATTTTAGCGTGTTTCGAAGCTCATCTGCTTGCGAATGTGAATTCTTACATGTTACACACCCAAGAATGTAAAGTAGCTTTCGTTAATGTTTGCGATGTTTACATTCTAGGAAGTAATATTTTAACTTTCTGTTAAACATTGGGCGTTGGGTGTCTTGTATAGTTGTGGTTGGCGTCATGGATTGACAATGAAAGGTAATGACATCAAATGGCCGATTAGCCAATGAGACGTGAGAAATGAATAATTCATAATACAAGGGTTCCATTGTTTCTTCATTGCATTGAGGAGTTGCTGCTGTCCTTAGGCAATTGTAGCTTGTTTCGAAGCTAGTCTGTTTGCGAATGTCAATTCTTACATGTTAAACACCCAGGAATGTAATGTAGCTTTTGTTAATGTTTGGGATGTTTACATACTAGGCCGTTTGCATACCCGAAAGAAGTTAGGTTGGTTGTAAAATTGCTTTGTGAATCCTATCATAATATATGTATTTTTATCAACGTGGTGGGTTCATTTTGTCAGCTTATTTTAGGGAATGATTTAAAAATTGAGGCAGAATCAATTCTCAAGGGGACCAGATTTCAGGAAACAGTGGTGATTGAATGCCTACCATTAATATTAGAAATTCCAGCCTCTATATATTAAAAATTCCAACTTGCATATGCATGTACATTGTATTCTTTCCTTCTTTGCATGTCAGATTTAATTAGGATTCTATTATAGATTTCGATTTTTTACATTCTCTATATATTATTTATTTATTCATCTCATTCTATGAAATTTGTTATGGTACCAGAGTTACGACTCTTGATTGTCCAACAGCCCACATACCCTGTCCGCACTCGAACTTGGCATCTTCTTCCAAACCCAAACACAGTCCACGCACTCCAATCCCTCAACGAAATCAACTTCCAATCCGCTATTGCTGAACCTCGCCGCCGCCTGACTGTTGCGTCCTGTCTCTTTCCAAACCAAAATCCTGTTGCATCATCATCTCCCATCGCCCAATCCAGCACCATTGCAAACCCTCCCTGTTACAGCCATCCCGCCGAATCCAGCACCATTGCAATCCCGAATCCCTAATCCCATCTCCGATTGCAGCCCTTGCCATAACCAATCTTTTGCTCTGCCGTGATGTGAATCACCTGTTGACATCATCGCCAATCAGAACTCGAACATTGGCCGGTTATTACGTCTCCTCCGGCACCCTACTTAGAGGTGGCAATGCCTCGGGTCGGGTCAAGCTCGGGGCGGGTCGGGTCCACCTCAATGTTTACCCAACCCAAATTAAACTGGGTCCGAATTTTAATGATCAACTAACTAATTTGTAGATTAAACTGAAATCATATCTTATTTCAAGTCCCAATTTAAATTAAAATATTAAGAATATACAAGAAAGACTCGCTTAATGGTGGAATTTTACTAAATCAATTCACAACTAGGCTCAAATCTTTAACTACCAATGCCTGCCCAACATTGTCATGAATCTTACATAAATAGTCATGAATTAGACTTCACCTCAAATTAGACTTAGTGAGTTTTGTTGAGTCAACTCAGCACATGTTACAATTAATTTCAACCAGATTGAACTTCAAGAGCAAGGATATATGATCATGATCAATCCTAATTAAATAACTAAACTAAATCAGACATTCCTCGGATCATGAACAACTTCTATCAACTAATGTGAACTAAGCATAGAATGAGTTCAACTCGGTTTACCACTTGGTAGCAAACCGGGTTAATCATAATGTAATAGAAAGATGAAATGGTTGATTATCTCACCCTATACCACAGCAGTAAGAACTCTATGAATGCATCCTAGCAATGACTTCAACAGCAACAATACCACTGAAGAAGAAGACCAGGCCTCCAATGGTGAAACGCCAATCATCGATTTTCATTCAATCCGACAACTATGGATAGAGTACAATCATTTCAAAGAGCTTAGAGATTTCAGCTCCAACACCTTCTAGCGGACGTGTTTATATGGTTAGTATGGGATTTAAGGTTTCTAGATGCAAGAAGGGAGAAAAACGGCAGAAAAATCCTATTTATATGATGACATTCTCAACCCTAATCTGGGTGAACATCAATGGACGACTATGATAGTTTCCAACTAAGGGTTATAAATAGCTTAGATTTGCTCGAATGCGTTGTCACAGATCGAGGTCAATAGAGAAAGAAACGGAGGTGAGAGAAAGGAAAATGAAATATTTTCATTTTCGGACCCGCCACCCACACAACACAACTTATATGTGAAACAGTGGTTACATACATGAGCGTCCACATTTGATATTAATTGAATTCTAGTTAAGAATGATGCTAGAAACTGATAGACGGTTTGGATCGAGCCAAGGTGGGCCACATTGGTCTCAGTGGTCAAGTTTTGAAGGGCCTAGAAATACAAAATCAGTTACCCACTGCTATCTTTGACTTCTAACTGTGTACACCATACAACAATACCTTTAATGAAACACTTGGGGTTTGCTAGACTCCCATGTTTGAACTATATGAATAGATTAGATCAGCCGGACTATTGTTTGAAAGTAGGCCGCACGATCTTAAAAACAAACAGTATTCATTTGAGACGTTTCGACGAAAATTGAGGGAGAGAATATTTTCTCTCGGTTTTGGGTTTTGATCGGGTCAACAGATGTTGACCGATCCACCCAATTCAGTGTACAACATGTGCACAAATTGTTAGTGCACACTAATAAAAATAGGGCCCACTTTCATCAGAAGTGAAATCTACTTCGTTCATCATCCAGCAATGTGTGTGAGAAAAAAAAACAATGCATTATTTAACTAATAAGAAAATCAATATATAATAGTTTACTTAACCCCTATATGATTCGGGTCGGGTCGGGTCACCTTTAACCCTAACTCGACCCATAAAAATTCGGGTTGGGTCGGGTCAACCCAAAAATTAAATTCGGGTCAAACTTTCCAACCCTAAATTGGAAAAAATCGGGTCGGGTCGGGTTGAATTTTGCTAGGTCTAAGCCTACTCTTAGTGTTGTGCTCTCTTATTTTTCTTGTGTTTGCTCTCTAATGTGCGGGTCTGATGGGATACTTAGACCTGACCTGACTTGACCAGTTTGTTAAATGGTATGGTATGGTTCCAAGAACAGAACCAATTGCTAAACGGGTCTGAATATGGTCTCCTTTATATTAGGTCTGACTCGACCTGGTGCGAATCGAATCCATTTAGTAAATGGGCGGGTCTGGTTTATGTTGTCAGGTACCCATTTAGACCCAGTAAAAATGTTTCCATACCTTGACAAGTAACATGAGCAAACAAGAAATCCACCCCAAGTTTAGATAATCATCTCTATGATTATGATATTTACTTGTGTCATTATTTCTATTTTTGTTATTATGAGAAGTTGTTAAATTTAACTTTTATTATTAATTGACATTGAATAATTTTGATATAAAATCAAGATGAACTAGACCTGTTAGACCTGACCAAACCCGTTAGGCCCGTTATAAGAGGACCTGGTTTAGGATTTAGATATCCCTTAACCAGACTTGTTAGACCCGACCTATTTATAAATGGGTCTGGGTAGATCTCCCTCTACCAGACCCTAATGTTTTAAATATTGACGATATTGGCCAATATATCCCATGATATATCTTGTATCCCACTTGTGCGATACGAAATGCACAAGTAATGTTGATATATCCCACATATTTGATTTGGTGAGCATTTTCAATTTTCAATCCCTTTTTTTGTTGAAATTATGTTAAATCAGTGTCAATTGGTTCTTCATGTTTTGCATGAAAAATTAATGAGTTGGAGCTTTGATTTCGATATCCATTAGTTCTTCATGTTCTCTAATTTTTTTTTTTTTAAATTTTCCCTCAACTAGCTGTCAATTGAGACTAATTTTGAAGTATTTAGGAGTATTTAATGAAATGATCATCACATACACTCTAATTTCAAAATTTTACTATAGGTGGTCCAATTTAGAAAAAATTAGGAAAAATACGAAATTTTCCCAATTTCTCCCAAATTGCTTACAATGTTGCACTCCAAATATGAAATCAAGCATGTGTAAGAGCTGGTCTACTGATTTGTAATTAAGGCCTTGTCAATTTTTGAAAAATAAAAATAATTTTTAATTAAAAATTAATAAAAAAATTTATTAAAATATTAATTTTTTTGTTGAAATTTTCCTTCAACCAGTTTTCAATTGAGACTAATTTTAAAGTATTTTGAAGTGTTTGATGAAATGATAATCACATACACTCTAAATGTTATGCATTCAATTTGAATATATTTACATTAGTTCAATCAGACAGCGCATAGCTTAGGACCCTATACAAAGAAAACATATTATGTACACTTCTTTTTTGAGATGTTATGATTTAAAAGTGTATATTAAAGTCTTTGTTAACAATCTCTAAAGTTCATTGAAAAATTCAACCATTTCCCCAATGATTCCCATGTTTATCAAAAAGTGCGATAAATTACCTGATACAAATAATATATCCCGTGCGATAACCGATACATATCTGTATCCCAAGGGTGCAATATATAATGCGATATCGATATTTCGAATACTGCTAGACCCAAACCCATTTATAAATGGGTCTGATGGAGTTGATTCAAACCCGACCTAAACCTAACCATTTAGTAAAAGAGTTTGGGTCTAAAATTTGGACCCAGGCCCATTTAGTAAATGGGTGGGTTTGGTTTTGGCAAAAACCTCCCCAAAACCTGACCATTTACAACCTACACGCCAACCCACATTATTCCTTCTTTGGTGAGTCATCAGTCGATGTTCTCCCCTCATCATGTATAGTGTCTTGTTTAGCGATTCTATACTGGTTTGACCTTTGGACCATAATCTTGCTACTTGTTAATGGCTACATCATCTAACATGTCGGGATTAATCAACAATGTATCATCTCCATATTTCTTACATTCTTCTGATCACTCGAGTGCAATTCTTGTTTCTTCTCCTCTCATAATGTAGACACCCCACCTTCGGCTACACTGTTGGTAGAGATAGCTGGTTGAACGGAGGACCATACCCCCAAATCCCAAGTCCAAACTCAGCCAAACTCACCCTTGTAAGCCTCATTCCATAGCCCAGTTCAAGCCTGAACCCAGTCAACCCAGTCCTAAAAACCACCCTGAAAAAAACCCATAAAAAAGTCCAGTAAAAAAATCCCAAAAAAGTCAAACTCACTGAGTCAACTCGCTGAGTTAACCCGCTGAGTTAACCCGCTGAGTCAACCCGTCGAGTCAACCCGTCGAGTCAAAACACCGAGTCAACCCGTCGAGTCAACCCGTCGAGTCAAACCACCGAGTCGACCCGCTGAGTCAACTCACTGAGTCAACCAGCGAGTCCAACAGCAGCCCCGAGGGAACGGCCGTACTCGCTAGAAACCGAGGAGCGGCCGTACGGGCGGCCCATGGCAGGCCGCCCGGAAAAAATTACGAGAATGCCCCTCTCGCTGCTATAAATACCCCCCTCCCCTTCTCATTTCAACAAGCCACTCGAGTCCATTTCAGCCCGAGAGCTCTGAGTCCATCTCTCCACCCTTTAGCCCATTTTTCCACCAAGGAGAGCCCGAGTGAGGAGAGTCTAACCCTGGTCCAGCCCAGTCTGACCACTGGTCCAAGCCTCCCAAGCCATCCAAGTCTTGATCCAGCCACTCGAAGCCAATCCTTGCGACACCTCCGTCCACCCAGCTACTCATTTTCCAGCATCATCTCATTTGCATCTAGCATAAGTGCAACATTTACTTTTCTTCCAACCCCCCTGCTTCACTACAAGCACCTTGATTACTCAAACACACATGCATATGTCTTTATATTAAGCACCTGTCAGTTCGAGCGTATGCTCTGGGCTTGCCCGTTGTTGGAACCTGCCCATCAGAAACTCTTACTGTTCAGACCTGCATTCACGCTTCACCATAAAACACCTTGATCATTCAAGCACACTGCATACGTCTTATATTAAGCACCTGTCAGTTCGAGCGTACGCTCTGGGCTTGCCCGTTGTTGGAACCTGCCCATCAGAAACTCTTACTGTTCAGACCCGCATTCATGCATCATGTCATCCATGAGAATATACGAGGATTAAACTAGACTTTCAAGTATTCGATCGATTCTGTGAAGTAGAGACCGTACTTCGGTACGGGCAGTGTGTGGGGTGCTTAACCTCTTCCCACCCTGTAACCGTGATCCCTTACCTTGAATCTCTGACCGCAGATCAACAAGAGTCATTTTAGAGGAAGGAATCTTCGGATTCCCTTCTCTAACGTTTCTACGGGGTCTAGCCGACTGTAGATTCGAAGTAACTGGCTAGTGGCGACTCTGGTCTTATATAAATTCATTTAAGCACATCCAGCTCAATACGACAACCAAACGAAGCCCTCGAGAACGAGGCAAGCCAGTGGCACAAACGGCGATTTCGCACGCACGCACCTCTTCTTCTTCTTCTTCCGAAAGGAAAGGGAGAACGACGTCGTGTGGGAGCACGGAGAAATCGGCGAGGGTCCACAGAATGGCGACTCCACTGGGGATAAGCTAGTCCCACTAGTCGTGATCCGACTTGAAAAACAGAATCCTTCCCGTACTTGAAAGTCACTAATCCTCATACAATCTCATCTGCATAGCATTCTACCCAAACCCAAACACAAAAAAAAAATAGAAAATTCCAAAACCCAAAAAAAATAGAAAATCCCAAAACCCAAAAAGAGTAGAATACAGTCCTCACCATTGCGCCTCCTCGGGCTCAACGTACGCGGAGACAACTTCCCTTCCGCAGCATAATCCGCACTCGGGCTCAGCAAGCCATGTCCGACCACGAAGAAGAAACTCATCACTTCCCTGCTCTCGAAATGACCGAAGCGCAACCTCCAGCGCAACAGCCCGTTGACAATACCCCAATCATACAAGAATTGGCACAAGGAATGAGAGCAATGCAAGAAATGCTCTTGCAATTCATGCAAGCACAAACCACCGCAGCAGCCAACAATCAGGTTGGCCCAGTTCAGCAAGCTCAGCAGCCATGCCGGGTCCTCCCGGCCTCCAGTTCAAATCAAGCACAACCATCGGAGTCTGCCCAAGACTACCGACAGCAGCCATCTCAGCCCTTCGCTGTGGGGCATCCTTCTCAATATCTTCCTGCGACGACAAGGCCATCTCAGAGCACCTCCGTTGCAGGAACATCCAGTCAGCTTCCAGTCAATCTTGCAAACAACAATCTCAGTAGATCTCAGCACGTCCCCGCCGATGGGACACCTTTTCAATTTCAGCACATCCCCGCCGATGGGATTTCAATTCAATTTCCAGCAACAGGGACAGCACTGGCGAATGCCCACAATGGGGGTCAGTGTCAAGCCCACATCAGTCAGCAGACAGTGGCGAATACCCAACAAGGGGGTCACTTCCCAGCATCTCAGCCTCCTGCAAACAGGAGCACTTTTCAATTCCAGCACATCCCCGCCAATGGGATTCCAGTTAATTTTCAGCAATCTTCAATTCAGCAAAATCCAGTTAATTTTCAGCAATCTTCAGTTCAGCAATTTCCAGTTAATTTCCAACAAGTTCCAGTTCAACCTTCAGTACAGTCTCCAGTTCAGTTACCATCATTTCAAGCACAAGTTCATCAGAATCCAGTTCAATCATCAAACCAAGTTCAACAACACGCGGTTGCTTTTCAGCAAGCCCATAGGGTCGAAGACATCGACCACTATGCCGAAGAAGAACGTGCCTTATTCCAGGAGACACCAGTCGCTCGAGCAGATCACTCAGGACTGGACGAGTTGCGGGAGCAGTTCCAGATCTTGCAAAATCAGCTTCAGCGACAGCAAGGAATCGACCTACCTTCGACCAAGTTCAGAGACTTGTGTCCTTTCCCAGATGCTCAGGTACCTCAAAACTTTGAGGTTCCGAAATTCAAAAGATACGATGGCAGCGGTTGTCCCACAGCACATCTCAAGGCCTTCTGTGGAGAGCTGAGTGCAATCTCAGGAAACGAAGGGGCCCTCATTCGATTGTTCCAAAAATCTCTGAAGGGCGATGCCCTAGATTGGTACACTTCATTGGACTGCCACCGCATCAGAACATGGGAACAGCTCTCCCAGGCTTTTGTCGACAGATTCGCATATAATCTCAACATGGCACCCAGAAGAGCCGACCTCGCAGCACTCAGGCAAAGGAGTGATGAAACACTATCAGCTTATGTGGGACGTTGGCGAGCTATGGCAGCCAGAATGCGGACACCCATCGACGATGAAGAACAAATCTCCATGATTGTTCATTCAACATACCCAGGCATATCTGGGTATCTCATCTCGCATCCGTACGCGAACTTCTCGCAGCTAATCCGTGCTGGAGAGCAAGTTGAAGCAGGAATCCGGGCCGGGACGATCTCCCCATGGCCTCATCAAGCCACTCCAGTCAAGAGGAACAGAGTGGAAGGAAGACCTATCGGGCACGGGAATGGAAACCGCAATGGTTCTCCTCCCCGCCCAACAGAGGTAAACAACATCAACACCGCTGCTCAAGGAAATCAACGTGCTCCCCCACAAGGACGCCAACAGTATCAGCAGAATCAAGTTCAGCATCAGCCTCAGCGATATCAGCCACAACCGAATCCTCAGCCACAGCCACCTCGACAACAGCAGCAGTTCAGGGGAAATGGCCAATACTCATACCAGAACAGGCAGAATTACAGGGAGTTCAGGAAGTTCACTCCACTCAGTCAGCCACTTAGTCAAATCATGACTACGCTGGTACAAAAGCAGTTACTCACTCTGATGACACCTAGGCCTCCGCCTCATCCTCTGCCTCCAAATTACCGAGAAAATGAGTACTGTGCCTACCATCAAGGACGTGGCCACGCCACTGATCGATGCTATACTTTGAAAAATGCCATACAAGACCTGATTGATGACCGCAAGATCGTCATCTCGGTCCCTGGAACTTCTCCAGCAGCTTCCACCAACATCCTACAGAATCCTCTGCCTCAGCATCCAACGGACCCCAGTTCGTCTCGTGGCCCTGCCGTCAATAGTATAGAAGAAGGGGATCATATCGATCGCTTCTTCTCCCCTATTCAGTCCATTCATGCCTACACCTATGAGCCAACAAATCCTCCTCCAGTCTTGCAAGGGGCAAGTCCCTTTCTTCCTTCAATCTCCGAGCCAGTAGTGCTTGAAGGAGCACCTCCATACGATATACCAGTTGTTCAAGGGGCACCTTACAACCATTCAAGATGGGAACCAGTCGTCCTGGAAGGAGCACAATCATACATTGAGCCCACATACGAACCTGTCATCTTGCAAGGGGCAACTCCAGAACAATCCAATCCGCAATGGAAGGATTACACTCATCAGCAGCAAGAGCCCGTTGTCTTGGAAGGATCTCTTCCAGTCAAGCCTGTCATATTGCAAGGGGCAAGTCCCGGAGGCATATCAATCACGCTACAGCAGCTCGGACGAACAGAGAAACCTCCTGCCATATCAAGAGGACCAGTATTCATTCCATGGGAGCCTCCTGCCCCAGGAACAGTCAAGCCAGGACCACAACCTTATGTGGTCTATGAAGACAAGCCTCGATACTACCCCTTCAGCACAGGCAACAATGTAGTTCTTAAGGCAAAAGCTCTATACGAGGAAGATCTGGTACCCACACCAGCACCGTTGCAAGAACCAGTGGTCCTAGAAGGCAAAAGGGAGGAAAACTACAAAGAGGTTCCATGGCACTATCCAGAATGTGCGGAAGTGGGAAACATGAATCCCAACGGGCGTTGCATCCGAAGAGATAATCAAAACAGAGGAGATCCCAAAGGCGTCCTCTCAGGCCTCGGCAACAAAAATGAAGCCGCATACGATGTAGCAACTCAGCTCAAGTCAATCCCTGCACAAATCTCAGTATGGGAGCTACTCTGCACATCTCGCATACACCGAGAAATGTTTGCCAAGACCTTGAATGATGCTCATGTCTCCTCCGATACGGCACCAGAGATGATTGCATTGATGATTGGACAGCTACTGGCTCCGCGCGCCATCACCTTCACCGATAATGAGTTGCCACCAGAGGGACGTGATCATGGGCGATCCCTCAACATAGCCTTACGATACAAAGACCTCTGTGTTCCGCTGGTCCTTATCGATAATGGCTCAAGCTTAAACGTCTGCCCACTCAAGACCGCGGAACGCCTGGGAATCAGTCCTTCTTCATTCCGACCCAGCACAATATGCGTCAGAGCATTTGACAACACCCGCCGATCAGTGGAAGGGGAAGTCGACATAGAGGTACAGATAGGTCCAGAAGTTTCTACCATCACATTCCAAATCCTGGATATATCAGCCTCTTTCAACATGCTGCTCGGACGACCATGGCTGCACAAGGTTGGAGCTGTGCCATCAACCTTACATCAACGGGTGAAGTACATCTGTGGAAATCAAGTGATCTCTATCCATGCAGAGAAGGAGCTCATCATTCCTTCCAATGCTACTGCCACCGAACCAGACATCCCGGTCATCGATATCCAGCACTCTGAAGAAGATATCCCGTTTCACAGTTTCGAATTTGAGACTGTGAACTCTATCGCCAATCCAGAACCGATAAGGGTGGACCGTGTCTTTTCACCGGCAGAGCGTCTGAGCCTCAAATACCGAATGAAGAATCACTTCAAGTCCAGAAAGGTATCGCTAGTATATAACCAACGCAAGTGGGGACTCGGATACAGGTCAACCTTCATGGACAAGAGAAGGAAGAAATTTCGGTGCTCACCCATCCAATTCGTCAAGCCAGGAGAACCTTGCAAAGATCCAGGAGGGAATCAACCGACTGCACTACACAAAGGCCTCCCGATGAGCCTAGTTTGGGCTACGTGGCCCCCCATTCGATGGGATCAGATTCTCGAACCCTCTAAGCCTCCAGAAGAAGAAGAAAATGATAAAGACGAAGAAGGAAGACAAATACAGCAGCTTCAGGACCAGGTTACTCTGACACTTGCTCCCAACCAGGGGCACAACCTGCCCACTTCAAACAGCCAGGGGCACAACCTGCCCACTTCAATCAGCAAGGGGCACGACTCGCCCATCTCATCACCAATTAGCAAGGGGCACGACTTGCCCATCTCTGCAAAGTCAACATCATCAATCATCAGCCAGGGGCAGAAGCAGCCCATCCATTGGACCAAGAAAGGGAAGTGGCCAGCCCTAGATTGGTCTGATGTCCAGGTTCCAAACTTGTGTCTAGCTGTGGAACCAGACGAACTGCAATGCGAGGTAAGTGATCCGGGAGGGACTGAGTACGACTCAGATCTCGAACCTGACCAGCAAGAAGTCATGGTCATTGGGCCAGATCGTGACTCTTCGCCCAAATCATCAACCCCCACCTCTTCAGGGGAGGAAGTGTGGGGTCCTGAATGGTCATCTGTTCCCCTCACTTTCGAATCAGCCAAAGAGCCATCTGAGGGCTCTGGCTTCCAAAAAAAAAAACGCCTGTTTAGGCAGCAACCGGAACTTTGGAACAAGTTGGGATCAATCATGGTCTGCAATGCCCGGTTGTTCAAAGTCCCATGAATTTCAAAAATCCAAAAAAATAAAAAACTTTCAAAAACCAAAAACATCTATCATTTCAATTTCAGAAAATTCTCAAAAACCAAAAAACATTTCTTTTCCTGCATTCAATAGTGTGCCAAGTTCGTCTAAAGAGTCGCATGAGTTCGAAGTCGAATCATATGATTTCGACATCGAATTAGACTTTGAACTCATGGGTCTGGACGAAGCTCGGGACGAGGAAGATGATGATCCAGCTCCCGAACTAGAGGATTTCCTCAAAAAGTTTGAATCTAAAGCCAATGTTGTAGCCGATGATTTCGAGATAGTAAACTTGGGGACGCCTGAGATCCCTAGGGAAGTACGCATTGGAAAATCGTTGCCACCTGAGATGAAACAGAAAATGATAGAGTTCCTAGCTCCAAGATTGTCCAACTTCGCGTTCTCATATGAAGACATGCCGGGGCTCGATGAAGAGCTCGTTGTACACCATCTGCCAACCAAGGCAGATATGAAGCCCGTGAAGCAAAAACTTCGAAGAATGAAGCCAGAATGGGCTCTGAAAGTCCGAGATGAAGTCATCAAGCAATACAACGCGGGATTCTTGGTAGTCTCCAACTACCCTGAATGGCTCGCCAACATCGTGCCAGTACCAAAGAAGGACGACAAGGTTCGAATGTGCATCGACTTCCGAGATCTCAACAAAGTCAGTCCAAAAGATGACTTCCCGTTGCCACATATCGACACTCTAGTCGACAACACTGCAGGATACAAGATCTTCTCATTCATGGACGGGTTCTCAGGTTACAATCAGATCAAGATGGCCGTCGAAGATCGCGAGAAGACATCGTTCATCACTCCCTGGGGAACCTTCTGTTACAGGGTAATGCCGTTCGGTCTGAAGAACGCAGGAGCAACATATCAGCGAGCAATGACAGCACTATTCCACGACATGATGAACAAAGAGCTCGAAGTATATGTGGACGACATGATCGTCAAATCTCGCACAATGGAAGGACACTTTGAAGATCTGAAGAAGTTATTCAACAGATTAGAAAAGTACAAGCTCCGTCTCAACCCTCAGAAATGTGTCTTCGGTGCAATGGGAGGCAAACTCCTCGGTTTTATGGTGAGCGAGGATGGCATCAGGGTCGACGAGACCAAAACCAGAGCAATCATCGAGATGCCCCCTCCTAGAACAGAGAAAGAAATTCGTGGCTTCCTCGGCAGAATTCAATACATCAGTCGCTTCATCGCACAGCTCACACCCATCTGTGAGCCCATATTCAAGCTCCTTCGGAAGAACGTCCCAAAAGAATGGAATGACGATTGCCAAGTCGCCTTCAACCGCATCAAGAAATATCTCATGAATCCTCCAGTCCTAGTGCCTCCCACTCCTGGACGACCACTATTGTTATACATCTCGGTAGCAGCAGAAGCCATTGGCTGTGTCCTCGGCCAACACGACGAAACTGGGAAGAAAGAACAAGCAATATACTATTTGAGTCGAAAGTTCACCGACTACGAGACCAGGTATTCCCCGATCGAGAAGACTTGCCTCGCCCTAGTCTGGGCAACTCAGCGACTCCGTCAATACATGATTGCATTCCCTATTCTCCTTCTCGCTCACATGGATCCGCTCAAGTACCTGTTCGAGAAACCGGCACTCACTGGAAGGATAGCTAAATGGCAGCTACTCTTGTCTGAGTTCGACATCACCTATGTCACTCAAAAGGCAATCAAGGGACAGGCCCTCGCCGATCATCTTGCGGCTCACTCTCTCCTGGACTATCAGCCGCTCAAGACATTCTTCCCTGATGAAGATCTCTTGCTCATTGAAGATGAAGAAAAGAAGAAAAAAGATGAATGGACGTTATTCTTCGACGGCGCAGCAAATTCTAAAGGGAGTGGTATTGGAGCAATCCTCTACTCTCCAGATGATGTCCCTATTCCTATCTCAAGGCGCATAGCATTCGAGTGCACCAACAACATGGCAGAGTACGAAGCATGCATCGCTGGCTTAAGAGAAGCCATAATCTTGGGCGTCAAGAAGCTGCGAGTATTTGGAGACTCACAGCTTATCATCAATCAGACCAATGGCGAATGGAAAACCAAGGACGAGAAGTTGATACCATATCATGTGTATCTTGACAATCTGATCGAAGAATTCAAGGAAATCACCTTCTCATACATGCCCAGAGCCAAGAACCAGTTTGCAGATGCTCTCGCCACACTTGCATCAATGCTCGAGATACCAAAAGGAGCTTCAGAATGGGAGCTCACAGTCGAAATTCAAGAAGAACCTGCTTTTTGCCTGCAAATAGAAGAAGCTGAAGCTGTCCCTGACAAACCCTGGTATGCTGACATCAAGCAATATCTCGAAACCCAGGAGTATCCAGAGTCAGCAAAAGCAACAGATCGCCGAACCATTCAGCGTTTGGCCGGCCAATTCACCATCAGTGGCGAAGTTCTTTACAAGCGATCCTATAATCACATCCTCCTCCGATGCGTCGATGAAACAGAAGCTGCAAAGATCATGAAAGAAATACACGAAGGAATCGGTGGCCCGCACATGAATGGGCACATGATGGCAAAGAAGATTCTACGACTCGGCTACTACTGGCTCACCATGGAGACAGACTGTTGCAAGCACGTCAGAAAATGCTTCAAGTGTCAGGAGCATGCGAATCAAATCCATGCCCCATCATCAGAGTTATACAATCTGACCACCCCCTGGCCCTTCTCCATGTGGGGGCTCGACATCATCGGCAAGATCAGTCCCAAAGCATCAAATGGTCACGAGTACATACTTGTGGCAGTCGACTACTTCACCAAGTGGGTAGAGGCAGCCTCATACACCACGATTGCAGCATCTCAGGTGATCAAATTCATGAAGAACAACATCATATGCCGGTACGGAATCCCCAATGCTATCATCACAGATAATGGAACCCCGTTCGTCAACAAGAAGATGGATGACTTCCTCAGCAAGTTTAAGATCCAACGTCATCGATCAAGCCCCTACCGTCCCCAGATGAATGGTGGGGTAGAAGCCGCAAACAAGACAATCGTCAGGATACTCGAGAAGATGGTCGTGACCTATCGAGATTGCTCAGATATGCTCCCATATGCACTTTGGGCCTATCGAACGTCTGTACGGTCTGCTACGGGCGTTACTCCTTTCGAGCTTACTTACGGAATGGAAGCAGTCCTACCAGTCGAGGTGGAAATACCATCACTACGAGTGTTACTCGAAAGCGGAATTGAAGAAGGAGAATGGCAACGGGCCAGATTCGATCAGTTGCAGCTGGCAGATGAAAAACGCATGCGTGCACTAAGTCATTCACAGTGCTATCAGAAAAGGATCGCTCGGGCTTACAACAAGAGAGTCCGAAAAAGGAGCTTCAAGGTAGGCGACATGGTCATGAAGAAGATTCTACCGTCGCACCTTTCAGATCCCAGAGGAAAGTTCAAACCCTCGTGGGACGGGCCACTAATCGTCAGAGAAGTACTTCCTGGAGGCGCCCTCAGACTCACCAGCATGAGAGGGGTGGATCTTCCTGAGCCAACCAACGCCGACAACGTGAAGATCTTTCACGGGTAAGTCATTCTGACCTTATCAAGAGTTACTTTAATAAAGCTGAAGTCAAGAGGTTGAAGCTAAGACCTCTGAGAAATCATTCCCGTCCACCAACAAGTGTTTCAAAAAAAAGGATTCAAAAAGAAAAGACAAAAAAAAAAAGAGAAAAAGAATACAGAAGAAAAAGAATACAAAAAAAAGAAGAAAAAAAAAGAGAAAGAAAAAAGGAAGCCAAAGAAAGGCACTCAAGAAAAAAAATCAATCCAAGAAACACAGTCATCCATCCATCCATCTCAGAGGGGTCTTTAGCAAAGACCGACAGCTCCATTATCGTAACTCAGGATAAGGGCTGAAGGACTGCCATCGGCCGGCAACGACGGATTCCCGACCTCTAGCCGCCGCAGTTATCCAGAGATCCAGAAAAGAAAAAGAAAAAAAAAAGAAAAAAGAAAATGTGTGCCTAAACAAAGAGGGCGGAGTGAAAACCCAAAAGGGCGCTCCGAGTAAAAACAGTGGGCATACAGCGGACTTGGTGAAAACCTGAAAGGGCGCCAAGGGTAAAAACAGCACAGCTGCCAAGGGGCAGGCAAGACCAAATACCAGGGACGTGGTGAAAACCCGAAAGGGCGCCACGGGCAAAAATGACGGGAAAAAGCCGGCTGTGGTGAAAACTCGAAAGAGCGCTGCAGGCAAAAAATGGCTCAAATGAAAAAAAAAAATAAAAGTGCAGGTACCAAGAAATCAGACAGTCCAGATCGGTTCAAGCAGTGAAAGTGCAAGAACAAGAGGAAGTACAGTCAGGAGCAAAGAACTCTACAAACTTTGACAACCTCAGGAAACGAGAGTTCCGTTGCCTACATCTCTAGGGAACCAAAGGATCAAGCAAGTCAAATCTCGAGACATCGGTCAAAGCATTGGCCGAGCCCCAGTTCTGATTCCTATATCCCGACACAAAATCCAGACACACTCACAAGACAACTCATGGCACAGTAGATTTTCAAACAGTTTTTTCTCTTTTCAATTAAATGCATTATATTTCTCTTACACATATCACCTTTTTCAAAAAAAATACAAAAATGCATCATCATCAATCATATATGCAAAAAAAGAATGTGCAGGTGGCCAACACAATCAATCTCTACCCTCCTCCTCGGCCACATCAGGTGAGTCCTCTGACTCATAAAAAGATAGTCTCGCTCTCAACCTGCTCACCTCCATACGCAGGTAATGCACCTCATCGCGCTCAAGGGTACGGATCGCTGTCTCCTCATCAGACAATCTCCGATCGGCAGCCAATCTCCTCGACATCATCTCAAAATGATACCGAAGTGCAGAGATCTCAGACAGCAGATGACCATGAGTGGCCAAGAGGAAGCCAGGATCGACAAAAGGGCGCTCCTCAAAAGGTTCATATGAACCAGATGAAGAGCCAGCATCTCCAAGAATATCCTGCTCATCCTCATCAGCAGTCTGGTGCCAACAAGGGATACGTCGATACAAAGACTGCTCAGCAACCCAATACTGATATGGGGCGGTCGTCATCGGAAAAGTCCGCAGCTCGAATCCCAACAAATCAGCTGTCAAATAACTCGCCCAGGAACAATCAATCCGGGTCCTGAAGTCAGAAGATCTAGAGGGGAGTACTCGACGCCCGATACCCGTGAAAGCGAAATGAGGAACATCCTGCTCATACCCAAACTGCAGCAGGAACCGGATGGGATGGTAAGAGAAGTATGATCGAAAGCCTACCAACATCAGAGGATGGCGGTGTGCATCGCAAAGCACTGGAGTAAGTGAAAGCCAAGATGACTCCCAACGAACGTTCCAGTCACGAAGTTCAGCGAACATCCTGCGATACAGGGGCTCGCTCATCCTGGCTGTATGAGGAAGGAACTCGATGATATAACGCATAATGTCAGAGCCCGGGATGCCAGGAAGAGGTACAGGAACGGTCAAAGAAAGACGCTCCCATAGCCATACCTGATCACAGAAAGCAAAAGAAGTTCAGCTAGAGCAAAATAATTCCTAGCAAAGCAAGAAGAAAAAAGGTGCAGAAAAGATACCTGAAGGAAAGCACAACAGCCGCGAAGGACACGAGTGCAGCCCAGGGCACAGTCGGTCAGCCCATCAAACAGCTCGGCCAAGATGAGAGAAATGATCCCCTGCCGACGGACAGCTCGGCTCATCACCTCAAAAAGCAAAGGAGTCTGGGACCTGCGCCATCCCGAGAACAGCACCTCAGCAATCAAGCAAAACATCAGTGCGTTCCGAGCAAAGGTAGAACCAGCCGTACTCTGGGGACCCGAAAAAAGATCATACAGCAGGTCCAAAGAGAACACTACAGCATCCTGGCCACTAGCTGCAGGCCGAACAAGATAGGGGATCCCAAACCAGTTCTGCGGTGTAGCAGTCTTCGGCGATGTCTTCGGCGAGAAGTACTGAGTGTAATCCAAGGGTAAGCCAGTCAAGCGTGCAAGCTCCTCCAAAGAAGGCCCCATCTCCATATCATTGAACGCAAACAAGTTCAACGAAGGGACCCAGTCAATCACGGCAGCTCCGAGCATTCTCCAGTCAATGTCAACTCTAGCCATATGAATCAGACTGCCAAAGCCATAAGACTCCAAATCTCGAATCTCATAAGCTGACAAGCTGTCAAGCCAAGCAAGCAGTCGTGGCGAGCAAGAAGAACGAGGAAGCAGCTGACAAGTCCTCACCGGTATCCCCTCCAGCACAAAAGGCCCAGAAATCGAGGACAACTCATCAAAGATCGGAAGGTCAACAGGCGAAGGAGAAGGAAAAGCTGGAACCTCTGCAGACTCGACAGCCCCTGACCTGTCCCCAGTAACGGCTATGTCTGATATAGCCGCATCACTGTCGGAAACTGTCACAACCTCAGCCGCATGAGAAGACTCGCCCACCTCGTGAACAGAGTGCGCAAAGGGCCGATGACCAAAGGAAGGACAATGCTCTCCATCAAAAGGACTATCAGTGAAGATCACATCGCACATCGTGACATCCTGGCTAATCTGACCTTCAAAGAATACATCTGAACCATCCAAAAGGGTCTCGGTTACCCCGATCGAAAAATCAACTGCCAGATCCGGACCTGCGGCCCTCTCCAGTAGGAGATCATGAATCCAATCATCATCCTGACCGATCAAAGGGATCATCGAGGCATCCACACCGTCCATCATCAGGGGGACATCATCAATGATCACATCAAGTCCACCCAAAGAAGTATACCGTACATCCTGGCCCTCATCCAGAGCATCCAAACCGTCAAAGGTACCATCTGAGCCATCCATACCATCCAGACATGAGATCAGCCCATCTATGTCCCTCATAGTCCCATCATCACCGTCCATCACATCATCCATGGGACCCACACTCAAGGGATGCATAGCCTCACCTATGTCCCATCCCATCATCTCATCCATACCATCCATTCCTCCCATAATGAGGGACCCATTCAAATCAGAAAATCCAGCCATCCCACCATTAATGGAGCCATTCAAAGCTCCACCAACCACCATCCCTAGCCCCTCATCAATGCCCCCTCTTAATGCCCCATCTACCCCATCCATTAAAGGCATTTCCCCATTATCAAAGCTCAGTTGAAGATCTGAAGTGTGGGACCCATCTTGGACAGCCCCCACAGCCCATAAATCTCCACCATCCATTGCCCAAGAAAGGATCAACAAAGAACAAGACAAAAAGAGAAGGAAAGAAGGGACAAAATGTAGATTCATGGCTGGAATCGAAGGATCCAGTGCAGAGGGATAGGGGACAAGAGAAAAGGACAGCAGGGAATGTCCGAGCACGAACCAGCCCAGGCCGCTCAAGAGACGAGCTCTGGGCGGCCTGCCCTGGGCCGCCCGTACGGACACAGATCCCCTCTCTCCGCGGGATTGGCTCCGGGGCTTTTGGTAGGTGAGGCTGACAGTCCACGTCAGCAGATGGCGCTCCGTGGGCCGCCCAAGGCTCCGGTCCACTCCAGATTTCGACTGAAGATGATCAAGATCATACAAAAGGTGCCCCACTGGTCCAATCATGAAGCAATGTGACCGGAATAGGGCTGATCAAGCCAAAGAGAAGGAAAGGTGATCAAGTGGGGGCTACAAGCAATCCAAGCCATTCAAAGACTAGATCATCACGATCTAAACCATTGAAGAACCTACATGAGCCGTCAAACAACAAGATCAAAGGTTTGATCATCACAAGAAGGGCCAGAATCCAAGATCTAATCATCAAGTGGGCCCACAAAGCCAAATCAAGCGATCAGAGACGTTCAAACCATCATCCACACCATGAGAAGCATTCCTAACCTCACAAATCATCAAAAGAAGTGCCCCAAAGTAAAGCTAAGGTCTCAAGTGGGCCCACAGGGCCAAATCCATCAGTCTGAACCATTCAAGGGCCAAATCATCAAGATCCGAACCATTGGAAAGCTTATACAAGTCATGGAGTGGCGAGATCAAAAGACCAATCATCAAAAGAAGGGCTAAAATCCAAGATCCAATCATCAAGTGGGCCCGCAGGGCCTAAACAAGTGATCTGAACCATTCAAGTCATCACCCATGCAACTAAGCAGTCTCAAATCATGAAGGAATGAGTCAAGAGTCAAAGCATCCAGACATCACCAAGGAATTTGGGAGAAATCGAAGCCTGTATATTCATCCAAAAGGGCTTGATACAAAAGGGGACAAAAACAAAAGTACAAAGCCATACAAAGCAGAGCCAGCTACAAGTCACCAACATAATCATCATCGCCCCTCCTCGCGTCCCGCTCCCGACGATAAAGATCCATCAAAGGAGCAGTCACTGAACCTCCAGCATACCTGCGACGGCCACCTGGAACGTAAAGCGAAGGAAACAAAGGCCCCTGGCCAAATAGCAGATACCACTCGTCATAATCACGATCCGGGATCGTGAAACGGAAGCCAGGCTGGCCCACCAGATCCTCAACTCTCTCATCAGCTGGCATCCGAGCAGCTGGAGGAGGTGCAGAACAGGGGACCCGAGCTACCCCAGTGACTTGCCGAAGCAATCTCTCTCCCAAGTACCATTGGAAGGACTCAGCGTCAGAAAGCATAATACGGAGACATGAAGCATCATATGCCTCCACGCGCTGGGGTGTGTAGTAGAGAGGGAAACTAGCGTACGGCATCCGGGCAAACTGCAGCAGAAGAGGTTACCACGATCAGTTACAAGTACAGTACAAGGACAAAGACAAGCAAGATACTTACGTCCTCAACGGTCAGCCCGTCTATATCAGCACGCCAATTGTCCCCGGGAACTCGGGAGTTCCGCTGACGATTCTGCTGATGCCAGTACATGTGGCGATACTGAGCGGGTTCAATGTCATCTCGCATCCTCGACGCAAGATGCGAAAAATGGTCATAAAAGCAGGTCTGGATGAAAGTACATTTAATGATCAGAGAGAGAAAGGAGGCAAACGGCTCCAAAGAGGATGAAAGAAGAGGTACCTCAACAACAGGCCAGAAGCCTGTGAAGGACCGGCTATGCCGACAGGTCTTGTCCAGACCTTGAAAGAGACGGGTCAGGATGGCCCCATTCCAGTTATAGGGGTGATGAAGATCCTCGACTAAACGAAGAAATTTAGGATCAACTCTCTCATTCGCATGGCAAAAAAGAAAGGATCCAAAAGCATAAGTGATCATGGCCCGCGCCTTGTGGAGGGCCTCTCGCTCGGTGGTAGGGACGACGGAAGCAAAATTGTTGTAAAACCATCGCATCTTCACTTGATGGCCTTGGAATTCACCCTCAGGAGGGACGTCACCGACAAGCCGCAGCCAATCAGTGGAAGAGAGAGGAGCTAAAGAGCTAACTTGAGGGACAATTGCCCCATGAAATGGGAAACCTATCTGCATGTAAATGTCCAAAGGGGTTATCCCCCATTCTCCACAAGGGAGTTGAAAGGTGTGGGTCTCATCCTGCCACCTCTCACAAAGGGCCGCAAGCATCATGCGGTTAGCGTCGTTATTATGGAAGCGTAGGGTGAGGAGGCCAGCAAAAGGAGTACCATCTAGTACTCGCTCAAGCAAGGGCTGTGGCTCCTTCATCCAATTGTCCCAGCGATCCCTGGTACCTCGACCCTTGATGGCAGGAAGAGGTTGATGCTCCATAGCTAGGGAACACATGTGGTCCCCCCGGCGGACAATGAAAGCAGGATCATCCTCGTCAACTACTTGGTGGCCCCTGGTACCATCCGCCATGGAATCCTACAAGCTTGGCAAGGTAAGTCCCTATCCTTTACCCATTAACATCCAAATTCTCATCCAAGAAACCCATGGGATTGGACTCACATTCAAATGCAAAATCTAAAGTCCAACTCCATGTGTCACTTAGGATATGTGTTGGACCCATTGGAAAAAGTAAGGCCTGCCTTAAAGAAGGTGGCATGGCATGCCTCAGGTAAGAAAAGTCCATCATCCAAGGACACATTTTGGACAACAAATGCACTCAAGTGCCATGAAATCAACTAAGGATGAGAGTCCTACTGCACATGAGAAGTTCCTCTTCAAAGTCCACATGTGGCCAAGGATTGACTCACTTTTATGCCAAGGTCATGATTCTCACTTAGGATGTCTCCATCTTTTTACACATATGCATGGACAAGTGGGGAGTAGAAAGGAAACGGGTCTCCAAGAGTAACCCAAATGCCTCATCTCAATGGATTGGAGAGAGCACATAGCCCACTTGAAGAACATGAGGACCCATTCATGGGTTAACCATGGGCAACCTTATGTGCCTCATCTTGATGAAAATTTTGACCACGAAAATGCAACAAGGAGGTCTACCCACAAACATATGAATCAAAGAAGCTAAGGGTAGAAAGTCGATGCACATAGCCCACATGAAGAATCAAAGTTGAAAATGCCCATGAAAAGGCAAGTTTGGGCAACTTATGTGCACCAACTTTTTCACCAAAAGGGAGACCATTTGAGCACAAAAGAGCATGGCTTGATGAGTCACCCAACCATCATGAAAATGGATAAGAATGGTACACATAGCCCACTTGAATATCAAAATCCAAAATGTCCCAAGGCATGGGACAAAAATGGGCAACCTATGGGTATCATTCTTTCCCACAAATGGAAGGAAAAACCACTCATACTTGAGAATGATAGTGGAAGACCCACCAAGTCCCCAAAGAAAAGATCAAGGACCCATGGTGGTATGGGTAGCTCACTTGAGAATCATCCATTTGAGGTTGATAACATCTAAGGGAAACTCTTGAAAACCACAATCCTACCACAAAGAAAACCATTTGAACTTAGTAAGATTGAGGGAACAACTCACTCATGGGACTTGTAGATGGTCAAGTAACTCAAGTCCTCCATCCATCAAGAAAAGAGCATGAAAAGAAAAAAATCCACATGGACAAAGTATAGTGGGGCACACATGGTTCAAAAAAAAAAGTGTCCAAGTTTCAATGAAGGCCCAAAAGCCCATCCACATGAAAAACTTCAAGGAACCCACTACACCTTGTACAAGGATGTACATCATAATCAAGAAATGATGGAAGACTTGGGTCACTTGTCCATAAAGGCCCAATTAGAAAATCTAGCCCATTTGAGATCCAAATGAAGAATGGGCTAGTCATCTTGGTCCATACATATGCGAAGAAAGATGGGGTCACCCAAAGTGAGCCCCATGAGCCCAAAACTTGAGATGGGCCCTACCATGCCCATGGGCCCAAGTCTTGGAAAGAAGATGGGAAAGAAAAAGAAAGCTCCAAAAGAAATGATAAGAACAAGAAAGCATGAGGGAGCACAAAATGAAGCATTGGGCCCATCAAATACACCAAGGGCCATGACTTCACTTTGAGCCCATTTGATACACATGAAAAGAGGCCCAACTCCCATGAAAAAAGATAGAGCATTTTGCCATGCACACTTGATGACATGGCAAAATCACTCTTTACATGCACATGAAGGGAGTGTGAAAAAGGAAAAATGATGAAGTGGAGAGCTTGCAATGTCCTTCTCCATGCACCACCTTTGAAAGAGACTTGAGATCTGGAAAAAGGCCAAGAATGCTTGGGCCCACCTTCACACCTCTTTGGATAGCTACATGAAAAAAGAAAAAGGATCATGAGAAGAAACAATGAAGATGGAAAAGGACAAGAAAGAGAAAGGAAGTGGTCCATACATTTACCACTCACCAAAGAAGGACCACCTTGCTGTCCCAAGATTTCTCTAAGGCCCACCACTTGAAAAGAGCAAAGGACCACCAAAGAAGAGAGAGGAAACTTGAAGAAAGAAAGAGTATGAGAAAGAGAAGAGAGAGATTGCACGTTTGAAGGGGGGAGGGTGCCCCATGTTATATAGAAAAGGGGAGGGCACCCTTTTACCCAGCCCCCTGAAGAGACCAGGAGGCACAGACCGGTCGGGCGGCCCATGGGAGGCCGTCCTAGCCTCTACCTAGGTGAAACGACCTCCCTCTCCCTCTCCTTGGGAAGAACTCCTCCTTGGGAAGGGTGGTTGCAAGTGAATCTTGTACCTTCATGTAAGAATGAAGTGATGGAAGAGAATGGTGAGAAAAAGAGGAAATCTCACCAAAATCTCATCTCATGAGAAATGGGTGAGAAATTGGGTGGATGATGTGGAAAAGTTCCATGGAATTTTCAAGAAAAAGAAAGAAGAATTTGACTTGGTCAAACAATGATCTCAACCATCCAAAGGCATGACCAGATGATCCAAACCATTCCAAGAAGAATCCCAAGAATCTCCGCCCTTGATTACTATTCACATGTACAATTTCTGGTCCGAAGACCTTAAACTACGTCGGGATCAACATCCCGAGAGATTTTCAATAAAAGCCGGCGTCGGTCTTGTTTGCTCACATCAAGATCAATGACTCCGGACATTTTCAAAAATCATAAAAATATATTACTAGCCCCGCTTTTAAAGATGTGGTCCGAAGACCTTAAACTACGTCGGGATCGACATCCCGAGAGATTTTCAATAAAACCGGCATCAGTCTTCTTCAAGATCTGGTGGCTCCGGACATTTTCAGAAAACCAAAAAAATATATACATCACTTGTACAGTTTCTGGTCCGAAGACCTTAAACTACGTCGGGATCAAGATCCCGAGGGATTTTTAATAAAAATGGGTATCGATCTCGACCATCAAAATCAGAATCGATGACCCAGAATTTTTTCCAAAAAAAGAAAACAAAAAAATGTCTTTCCTCTTTTAAAGTTTTGGGTCCGAAGACCTTAAACTACGTCGGGATCAACGTCCCGAGAGATTTTTAATAAAAACCAACATCGATCCCAGCCTTTCAGGCCAAGATCTGATGATCTGGATCATTTCGAAAAAACAAAAAAATGTGTTTGCCCCCCCCTTTTTACTAAGTCTGGGTCCGAAGACCTTAAACTACGTCGGGATCGACATCCCGAGAGATTTTCAATAAAAGCCGGCGCCGGTCTTGTTTGCTCAAGATCAATGACTCCGGACATTTTCAAAAATCATAAAAATATATTACCAGCCCCGCTTTTAAAGTTTTGGTCCGAAGACCTTAAACTACGTCGGGATCGACATCCCGAGAGATTTTCAATAAAAACCGGCATCAGTCTGGATTGTCCATCCGCTGACACCGGACATTTTTCTAAAAACAAAAAAACATGTTTGCCCCTCTTTTGTACAGTTTCATGGTCCGAAGACCTTAAACTACACTGGGATTAATTTCTCGGGTGACCTTTCTCACTTTCAACTAAAAACCGGCATCGGCCTCGACCGTTGGGATCATGGTTCGATAACCCGGATCATCTCAAAAATAACAAAAATATTTTAAAGCTTTCCATAAAAACCAGTGTCAATCTCGATTACTCGAGTTGAAGTCTGGAACTTTTTCAAAACAAAAAATATATACAATATAAAACAAAAAAAAAGTTTTCATCACCAGTTTTGATCCACCAATTTATCCCCAGTGGTCCGAAGACCTAAAACTACTCTGGGATTAACTTCTCGGGGGCTTTCTTTCCTAACCTGTTCCAGACATGGCTGACACTTGATCGTACGGGTGTCTGGAATCTTTTAAACAGGTAAAGGCTGAGGCGGGCAGAACTCCGCAATCCTGTTCGTGTTGAACGCACCGTGATAGACAACCTTGAGTTGGAAGTCGCTGTTGAAGCTGACGGATGTTCCCTGTTCCTAGAACTCATGAAGGGGATTAAGGCTGTTGGGAGGTGGATCTCACCCTCACGGAATTGTGAGCAACGTAAGACCCCAAACTGGATTGACTAAGGGAAATGTGAGGATGTGGCTCATTTTGTGGCCGAAGGAGTCCGTCGGACGATACGTGGTCTATGTGCATTACACATGAGGAACAGGCAACTTTGTGGGTGTGTTGACTGAAAACCCTCAAAATTCCCTCATCCGAAGATGTAAAACTACGGCACTTAACTGTGTGAGACCCGTCTTGCTCGCTGACGTAAAATGGATCGGGTGCCTTACCAGCAGTAGAAGCTGGAAGTGGATGGAAATTCCATACCTTTTCCCTGCATTTCAGAAAAATCACAAAATACAAAAACATTGCAAAATCATCTCTTCAAAAATCACAAAAATATTTCCATCAAATATCTGCAAAAATCACAAAAATATTTCCCTTGCTTTCAATCAAAATATTTCAAAAATCACAAAAATATTTCCTGTGTTTTCAATAACCAATCTCTATCCTGATCGCTCAGGTAAAGATTCGGACCACATATCTACAAAAAAATCACAAAAATTAGCATCCCCAGCACTACAATTCAGGAGTCTTGAACTCCGCTCACTTCACAGTATGGGATGACGGATCCAATCGCCCGCAAATTGGAATCTTGACCAAAACGGGCAACCAAACACCATCTCAATCACATGTATGCCCAGAAGAACATCTTGAAGCCGAATGATATCCTCGTACATTCTCATTAGCAAAGAAACAGCATCTTGGGACGATGGACCTGATCGACCACGGGTCGGGATCTTGACCAATCCGCTGTCCAAATCTCCGTATCAAAAAGAAAAATCCCCAAGGGAAGCACAACCCTACAAGCAATAAGCTCAAAGTTCTCTACACCCATAGCAAAAGCAAAATCATCAAACTGAAAGAGAATGAGCCAAAGCCATGCATTCATCATGCATCTCCATGCATCAGCATCCATCGCATCAATCATCATGTTTACCTGCTTTCAAAATAAAAGTCGGTTAGCTAAAGACCCCACAGGCATCCCTAGTGGAGGCACATGCGAACCAGATTTTCATTTCAAAAAGACAAAAAATATTTCTATTTGCAAATAAAAACCCCACGGAGTATCACTCCCCAGAGTGGGTATCTTTTCAAAAATCCAAAAATATTTTCTCAGTAGAGCGTTCTGCCTCCAACACACCAGGAGATCTTCCATATCTCTGGGTAGGAGCCAACGCAAAAATCAAATAAGATCCAATGTCTCGCGGTTTCCCCGGAGATCATCGGATCCAATGCACTCAAAGTACGATCGAACTGAACTCCAGTGTCAGTGCGGTCGTACCACATGCCAAGATACAAAAAAGATGAAAGCCAAAGGGCTCGGTCACAGAAACCATTTGAACAGGTGGAAACGATGAATTGTAATCCAAGTATCCAAATCAGCAGATTGGGTGGAAAGAGTTCACCCGCACATACCTAGGCGTGGATGCCTGAAGTACCTTGACTGAGTCCAAGTCGGCGTAGTAGAATCCCGTAAGACTATCGGACGCAGGGCGTCTAACCACTTTGACAGTCAAGCGAAACAAGTACTCCTGGAGTGATCTGGGAAAACATCAAACATCACACAATCAGTCTCAGGGTCAGCATCCTCGTAAGACTGTCGACGCAGAGGCTCTGCTGTACCTTTCCGATGTTAGTACCGATCGGGAATGGAAGGGTTGCGATTGGGTACCCAGGTTGCAGCAAACTGCAGGGACAATCGCAACGTTTTCTCCAAACTCTCGCGGTATGTGCGAGTTATCAATTTTCAGACAATCAACTGACTCAGATACAAAGGACAACAAAGATTCCAGACCACAATCAAGGAAAGAATGAATTGCAAACCAAGCATCAAAACCAGCAGATCGGGTGGAAAAGCCCACCCGCACATACCTAGGCGTGGATGCCTGAAGTACCTTGACTGAGTCCAAGTCGGCGTAGTAGAATCCCGTAAGACTATCGGACGCAGGGCGTCTAACCACTTTGACAGTCAAGCGAAACAAGTACTCCTGGAGTGATCTGGGAAAACATCAAACATACAATTAATCACAGGGTCAGTAACCTCGTAAGACTGTCGACGCAGAGACTCTGCTGTACCTTTCCGATGCTAGTACCGGTCGGGAATGGAAGGGTTGCGATTGGGTACCCAGGTTGCAGCAAACTGCAGGGACAATCGCAACGTTTTCTCCAAACTCTCGCGGTATGTGCAAGTGAGCGATCTCCAAACGATCAACTGGCACAGATGCAAAAGCAAGCAAAGATTTCAGACCATGATCTATGAATGACCGGGTCAGAAGTGGGGTGTCCACTCGCTTTGGCATTCGGTTGCATGCAACCTCTGCCAAAGAGGGGCATCTGTAGACACCCCACCTTCGGCTACACTGTTGGTAGAGATAGCTGGTTGAACGGAGGACCATACCCCCAAATCCCAAGTCCAAACTCAGCCAAACTCACCCTTGTAAGCCTCATTCCATAGCCCAGTTCAAGCCTGAACCCAGTCAACCCAGTCCTAAAAACCACCCTGAAAAAAACCCATAAAAAAGTCCAGTAAAAAAATCCCAAAAAAGTCAAACTCACTGAGTCAACTCGCTGAGTTAACCCGCTGAGTTAACCCGCTGAGTCAACCCGTCGAGTCAACCCGTCGAGTCAAAACACCGAGTCAACCCGTCGAGTCAACCCGTCGAGTCAAACCACCGAGTCGACCCGCTGAGTCAACTCACTGAGTCAACCAGCGAGTCCAACAGCAGCCCCGAGGGAACGGCCGTACTCGCTGGAAATCGAGGAGCGGCCGTACGGGCGGCCCATGGCAGGCCGCCCGGAAAAAATTACGAGAATGCCCCTCTCGCTGCTATAAATACCCCCCTCCCCTTCTCATTTCAACAAGCCATTCGAGTCCATTTCAGCCCGAGAGCTCTGAGTCCATCTCTCCACCCTTTAGCCCATTTTTCCACCAAGGAGAGCCCGAGTGAGGAGAGTCTAACCCTGGTCCAGCCCAGTCTGACCACTGGTCCAAGCCTCCCAAGCCATCCAAGTCTTGATCCAGCCACTCGAAGCCAATCCTTGCGACACCTCCGTCCACCCAGCTACTCATTTTCCAGCATCATCTCATTTGCATCTAGCATAAGTGCAACATTTACTTTTCTTCCAACCCCCCTGCTTCACTACAAGCACCTTGATTACTCAAACACACATGCATATGTCTTTATATTAAGCACCTGTCAGTTCGAGCGTATGCTCTGGGCTTGCCCGTTGTTGGAACCTGCCCATCAGAAACTCTTACTGTTCAGACCTGCATTCACGCTTCACCATAAAACACCTTGATCATTCAAGCACACTGCATACGTCTTATATTAAGCACCTGTCAGTTCGAGCGTACGCTCTGGGCTTGCCCGTTGTTGGAACCTGCCCATCAGAAACTCTTACTGTTCAGACCCGCATTCATGCATCATGTCATCCATGAGAATATACGAGGATTAAACTAGACTTTCAAGTATTCGATCGATTCTGTGAAGTAGAGACCGTACTTCGGTACGGGCAGTGTGTGGGGTGCTTAACCTCTTCCCACCCTGTAACCGTGATCCCTTACCTTGAATCTCTGACCGCAGATCAACAAGAGTCATTTTAGAGGAAGGAATCTTCGGATTCCCTTCTCTAACGTTTCTACGGGGTCTAGCCGACTGTAGATTCGAAGTAACTGGCTAGTGGCGACTCTGGTCTTATATAAATTCATTTAAGCACATCCAGCTCAATACGACAACCAAACGAAGCCCTCGAGAACGAGGCAAGCCAGTGGCACAAACGGCGATTTCGCACGCACGCACCTCTTCTTCTTCTTCTTCCGAAAGGAAAGGGAGAACGACGTCGTGTGGGAGCACGGAGAAATCGGCGAGGGTCCACACATAAGAGATAATTATCCCACCAGAAAAAGGGTTATGAAAATGTACTTAAATGCAAAAAAATAAATTGAGATTTGTTGATGGAACTTTAAGCAAACCATTTTCAAATTCATCGAAACTTTATGCGTGGAAAATGTGTAATGATATGGTTTGCTCTTAGATTGTTAATGCTATTGACAAAAGTTTCACAAATAACATTACATACGACAGAATCTCTCACAAAATATAGTTGGATCTCGAGGAACATTTTACACAGAGCAACAATCCTCGAATATTTCAACTTAAACGGGCAATTTGCATTCTTCAGCAAGATTAACAAACTCTTGTCAATGACTACAATACACTAAAATCATATTAGGATGAATTGAATACTTATGTTTATTGTTCTTAAATGTACGTATGGAGCTTTCAATGAACTAAAATATTTTCTAGAAAAGAAATGCATTTATCAAAATTTTATGGGTCAAAATGAAACATTTCCATTTGAAGCCAAATTTTGGCAATAGATCCTCTTCCAAGTGTCGGCAAAGCCTATGCCATCATCAATCAGGAAGAAAAACAAAGGCTCATTCTTTAACCGTCACGGAATGATTATGTTGCAATGGAAGTTAATGCACCTTATGTGAGTCAATTCTCCTGTGGATCGGGACGTGGACATAGTCGTCCCTATTGTGATCATAGCAAACAATTTGGTCACGTATGGAAAAATGCTATGCTTTAGTGGGTTATCCACTTAATTGGAGCGAAGGAAAAATCAACTCGTAAAGAACTTTTGCTAGTTCATCATCTAATGTCGTGATCTAATCACCATATAACAACGAACAAGACAAGCATATGGACATGATGGTTCCTCTGCCTACTCTTACAATTGGTCAATATAATCAGCTGTTACCATTGTTGAATGCCACATGAAATTCTACTACTGCCAATCTTGCTGGTAAATCATTATTTTCTTCTTCTTTTACTACATAAATTATAGATAGTGGAGTCTCTGATCATATGAAACCCACTTTATCTTCATTCACAAATCCTACTTCAACCCCTAATGTTAAACCTGTCAAATTACCCAATGGTGACTTCACTCCCATTTCGCATATTGGCACCATTACTTTATCTCAAAATTTGGCCTTGCATGATATTCTTTTTGTTCCCAATTTTCATTTCAACCTTTATCTATTAGCAAACTAACACAGAGTTAACCGTGTTGCTATATTCTTTCCAACCTTTTGCGTCTTTCAGGACCTGTCATCGAGGAAGTTGATTAGGGGGTGAAGTACGAGACAACCTTTACCACTATGTTCCATTTGCAACCCTAGCACCTTTAGCCATGACGGTCACCCAATCACCAGGATCCAACATTTAGCACATGCACCTTGGACATCCATCCAACCCCCATCTCTCTCTCCATTATCTTCAACTTTGAATAGTATGTTTTCTTTTCATTTTCCTTGTGATATTTATCAACTTGTTAAAAAACCTATGATCTTTTTTTTATCCAAGTTGTAGTAGAAGTGATATTCATTTTGCTTTAATTCAGTGTGACATTTGGAGTGGTTATCTAATACCTTCTCATATCGGTGCATATTATTTTCTTACTATTGTTGATGATTATTTTCGTCGTACTTAGGTTTACCTTATGTTCTTTAAGTTCGAAATATAATTTCTACTCGAAAACTTTTGTGTAATGGTTTGAACTGAATTTCTCTCTTAGGTTTGCAAAATACGCATTGACAATGGAACTGGGTTTCTTTCCAATTCAATGCAAACATTTTTCATTACAACAAAATTATTCATCAACGTACTTATGTTAAGACTCCTCAACAGAATGGGGCCGCTGAGAGTAAGTGTCGACATCTCCTTGAGGTTACTTGTGCTTTATGTTTTCAACCATATTTACCTCTCTCATTTTGAAGAGAATGTGTCCTTAATACTATTTACCTAATAAACCGAATACCAATTCCCAACCTGGATAACAAAATTCCATACAATATGTTTTTCAAATGTAAACTATCATACGATGATTTATGAGTTTTTGGTTATCTATGCTATGCTTGCACAATTAGTACCCTCCGACACAAATTTTCTCCTCGTGCTTCTAAGTGTATTTCTGTTGGGTATCCCTTTCGACAACATGGATATGATGTTTATGATCTTGGAAAAAGGTGCATCTTTATCTCCTGCAATGTCACCTTTGGTGAAGCAACATTTCCATTAACAACTACCTCCACACCATCTAACACATCGCCTCTTGTCATATCGGTCCCAATTCCTAAAAAATTCTCTCCAGATGAGCCATCTCCACCAACCAACATTTCGTTATTAGGCCCTCATCACTCCCAATGGGTCACTTCCCGGCCTTCACACCTCAAAGATTATGTTTGTCCTACCCTACCCATTGTCTCATTTTGTACTTCACCACCTTCACAATCTTCTGCAGGTACACCATATCCCTTATCTAATTTTCTCTCCCACAATTATTTTTCTTCTAAGCATCTTACATTTTTCTCTGCTATCTCTTCTAATGATGAGCCCACTTCCTTTTCACAAGCTATTAATTAAATTTTTTCATTGGTGTGATGCAATGACCGCAAAGATTTAGGCATTAGAATATAATCATACTTGTTGCAAATGAGTATACAAGGTTAAACACGACGTTGATGGTACTAATGAATGTTTCAAAGCCCATCTGGTAGTTAAAGGCTACAATCAGATTCAATGGCGGTTCTAGTCTAGGTTGATGATAAAATTCTGACAATGTGGATTGTTCCAAGGCAAAATGACTTGTGATACTTCAATTTCAAATAAATATTTGAAAAATCTTACTTTTTTCTTTGCTAACTGATCCTATAAGGCATGATGAGCTTCATAGCACATGCATACAATTTTTCTCATAGGCTTTTGAACATCTTTATTTTTTTTTTTAATTGTGGGTGGGGGACCCAAATGATCTAACAGACACAATCTTAGAGACCTTCACACAAAGTCGAAGATGGATGATCCACATCCAACAATATGCTTAACTACTATGGGATTGAAAATTAGTTAATAAACCCTCTAATCCCACAATTAGGATGGTAACTAGACACGATCAATGGTTTAAATTGTCCATAGTAGTCCAATGGATAATGGATATTCTCTCTTTATTTCTGTTGATTATCTATTTGGGGAATTACTCGGATTCATGTCTTTATTAGAGAATGTCTCCCTTTAAAAGGGAGGAACTATGAGGAGTTTGGATATATAGATCTTATCCCTATTACATTAGAACTCTTTCCCTTATCACTATTTTTTTTTTTTATGAATTTGAATTCAAATTTAAACTTTAAAAGAAAATGAAAAAAGAAATATCCACCTAGAGATATTTTGTGAAAAAAATTGTGTGACCCCCCCACTAGTAGTTGCCCATAACTGAGTCTCACAGGCCCATATCTAACATCTCTCACTAAATCACATTATAAGAGTGTCACAATTTAAATTGTTCATCTAACTTGTCTCATAACAACCAAAATTAGAAGATCGTAATAAAATACATTAGAGGCATGGGACTAATTGGAACACCATTGCTTTCTCACAAGTGTTTGAATACTAAGTAACTTTTTGACTAGCACTCAATAACCCAAGCTTTATTATGCCTATCCTAGTCTACATGATCACACTAGATGGAGTTTACTCTCGATCTTGAGTACTCAGCTAACATAAACACCCATCTTACTTATTAAGTATATTTAGATAACTTAGTTTTTCGTAAACATTGGTTTAAAACCCTTTTTAAATATATACTCATATACCTTTCGGAAAAATATTGTTTAGAAAATCTTATGAAAACCTGATACTACCACGCAGATAAATCTTCGTGTGTGTATTAATAGTTTTAGAAACTTGATGTAGCTGTCTCAGAATCTTTTCCACACAAATGTTTAATTTAGAATCGATTAAGCTACTTTCCTCGAGTAACTAAGTTTGCCAATTCAAGGGCTTTTGTCATCATGCACTATGGTATCAATACTCAATCTCATCCTCCTATACACAAGATAATGGAAGATAAGGAAATAAAAAGTCACCTATGAGACTAACTACTCATATGATGTAATGATTGGATCGAATCAAAATATTTTATAGGTAATAGGTCTGGGCATGTAGCTATACAATATCTACACCATAAAGTAGACAATACTGAGCATATGTTAGGATTACAATACGTAGGTCATCACAATGAGGTTAGACTCATCTCATATCCTCACAATCTCACTCTTTAATTAGGCATAAAATTAATTACACAGAAGAGTAGTGGAGCGATTAAGTTATTTTCATTTTGTTTAGTTTCATCTTTAGTTTTTTTAAGACCAAGGGTAGAAACTATGTCCCATTACTCATATCATCATCCTATATTCTTTACAATAGATGGTAGTCTACACCTCAATGTATCAACAGAACCTCTATTGTACCTCTTTTGTATATTCAGGGTTTGCCTACTCATGTAAGTGGGTGGCTGACCTATTGACAAAGATATAAATATTAATGATCTATACACCTAGTTAAAAAAAATACACAATATAAGACGAAAAGAAATTATTATTTATTAATGAGAAATAAAAGGTACATTTAAAAGATAGGGGTACCAAACTACATCACTTAATCCGTTCTCAATCCCATCTATTCACTGATTGCCACTACCCTTGATGTATATATGGAAAAATAAAGAGCACTAAAATAAATAAAATTCATATTAGGAAAAAGGCACTTACCTCCATATTTATTCACGCAAATTGGAGATTCATTGTAGTCACTACAATACCACATTAAAAGGCCCAGATGAAAAGGCTTATGGGATCTAATAGTTTTTACATGATCTTAGGGATCTTCGCACAAAGTTGATAGCCTAGATTCAGTGATTTTCCTAACTACTACAGGAGAAATAATGAGCTAATTACCCCTCTGATCTTACGGTTAGGTTGCCTACTGGATACGATCAATTATTTAGATCGTCTAGAGGAAACCTAATAGGCATATATATTTTTTCATTATTCCTCTTGATTCTTTTTAGGAATTACTTGAATGTGTGTCTTTACTAAGAGAATACCTCCTTGTTTATAAATGGAGAGAATTAGAAGAGGTTCCGATACAATATGACTTAACCCTATCACATCTGAATTCGTTTCATGAACATCATCCTTTATTAATTTGAATTTGAATTCAAATTTGAATTTTCAGAGAAAGTGGAAAAGAGGGATATCCACATGGAGATATTCTAAGAAAAACCATGTGAAACCCACCCACTAGTAGTTATCACATTGGCTTCACAAGCCCATATCCAAACTCACTAGATGGACCATTTGTATGCACTGGGCAACCTACTCATGTCCAGAACTGAGCAATCCATGTCCCATGCCAATCCAACTTGTTAGATAGTTAGGGTGTTTATAAGCTCTGCAAAGATGAGGATTTAGAGTTGGATATATGGTAAGAAGTATATTAATAGATTAAGATTAAGGTCATTCAAAGGAGCATGGGACTAGTTCCAATGAAGAGAAAATGATGAACAGAAAATCAAGATGGTTCGTTCCTGTACAAAGAAGATCAGATACATCCTAGCAAGAAGGTGAATGTTGATTAGGTTGAGGGGCCTTAAAAGCAAGTGGGAGAGATCAAAAGAGAACTTGGACCAAGGCTAGGAGAGGGGATATAAAAGTTTTTTTGCTTAATAAGATCAGAGCCTCATATAGGAACGATTAATGAAACAAGATACATAAAGCCAACCCCAACTAACTCTGGCAAGGCTATGACAACGATTAAAAGAACTTGGATTGAGCTTGTTTGCTTAATTAGAATAGGGGGCTTAACCCCAACCAACTTCGACAAGGTTTTTTTTTTTTTTTTTGTTAGTTAGTCATGCAACGCACCCACCCTGTTAGGGGGGCAACACACCCACATGGTTAGTCACACAATGCACCCACCCACCGATGGGATTAGTGTGTCTCCTTGGCATTTCGAACTTGAGACCTGATGTTGAAATGCCTAGGCGTCTTCCAGCGTGAGAGACAACTTTGACAAGGTTAAAATGAAAATGAATACAAGTAATGAATAAATGTATACAAGCTTAGAGAACTAACAATATTCATTGAACCATGAGCAAGGTGTTTAGGGTCACGAGCAAATAGCTAAAACCAAACAAAATAACATCTCTAATGTGGACCATTAAATCCCTCAAGGCATGATTGTTCTCACCAAATTTCACAAAATATCATGAAATTTTACACCAAACCAAACGAATTAATAACGAAATTTTATGATATTTGGTGCAACCAAATGCACCCTAACTAACAGCAATCCATCTTAGAATCTCTTGATCACGACCACAATGTAGACAATGCGCACCCCTCTAGTCTAGAGATTCGGCCCTAAGATGTCTTTTTCCACTGTTACTCCATAGCCATGAAATAGTGCACTTCCCACTCGTGGCTTTTGACCCTTTGATTCCTTGGCTAGAAGCATCCATCTTCAATCATGACTAGAAAAGAAAAGGGAAAGCTTAAAGAAGGAGAAAGAAAAAAAAAAAAAGCAAGAAAAGTGCCATGGCTTTTATACGGTTACTCACTCAACTCCCTTTTAAAGATTTGGTAGCACTTTGGAAGGCTTTCAACCCACACCACAAACATCCTCGTGGACACTTAAAAAACTATAATTCATGGGCCCGATTCTTTTTCAGGCTTTCTTTTCTTAGAAATGGTTAGGCCACTTGAGCCAGGAGATATCAACTAGGCAATTCACTGCACGCATGTGAGGTCAGCACATTTCATCAAGTGGGTCTTGGCATGACGTGTCTCATCGAGTGGGCCACACACACATCAAATATTAGACTGTTCATCATATTAAATTTTCTTTTAACTGTCCATTTTTTCATACATGGGGTCCCACTTGATTGGACCAACTTGATTTTTAGCCACAGGCATGTTTGTGGTGGGAACCACTAGTTGAATGGCCATGGATACTATACATGTGTGCCACATTACCCCACGTGTGATGCAGTTTACTTCTTTATTCTCTACTCGCGTAGAGTGTTAGCATTTCTCTCATTGTTTTCATCCCACTAGAGCATCTCTTCAAATAGAAAGTTGCCAAAAAAGCCATCTCTTCAGCAACATAGCCTAAAATAAAACCCAAAGCCTATAAGCCTAGTTATAGCCCTTCTTAGACTTTTTAAAGCTTCTTTGGTCATTGTTCTCTCAACACTAACACTTAGCTAGGGCCCATTTGGTTTCCATCAAAGTTGAGTTTGGATGACGATGAAGTAAAAATAGTCAAGGGTTTTGATAGGATGAGGATCCCACATGACAATTTCCATGCGTGGCCTAGTTCCCACTTTAGATGCCACATGTATTAAAGATCAGACTCCATTAGGTAGTGCCTACTTTGAATATGTCATATACCAAAAATCAGTTAGGACACAGATCAAGTGTCTCTTTCGTTTCCTTCTTTTTTTTTTTGACTGCCCATTTTTCTTGTACAATTTTCACCTGCTTGATCAATGAACTAATGTTATTTTTGGTCCATGGCATGCTCGGTGTACCCTACCTGATTAATGGCCTGGTTCTCAAGACATTTGTGATGTCAAAACGGTTTGAGGGGTTGATTTAGGACAGGTCATGGTCATGTTAATGGAGGGCTAGTATCAAAAGAAATCATGTGGAGATGGGCCAACATGCACCATAGCTTCCAATGGCCATACCCTTGGGATTGGTTGGAATCTCCCATATGATATGTCACGTAGAGCTGTACACGAGCCAAGCCGAGTTGAGCTTGGATCGGTTTGTCAAGCAACCAATCCAAGCTCGAGTTCAGCTCAGCTCAGTCCTCAAGCCTGACTAGTGAGCTCGGCTCGTTTCTGTCCGCAACTTGAGCCAAATTCAAGTCAAGTACGAGTTCAAGCTTTCAAGTCGAGTTCAGGTCGGCTAGGGTGAAAAAACAAAAAAAGAAGGGCACGGACAGTTTTTTTTTTTCCAAATTCGATCGATATTATATGTATATTATATATATTTTAGGTATTTAAAACTGGGCTAAGATGAGCCGAGTAAAACTGAGTCAAGTTCAAGCTGAGCTTCGAACTGAGTTGAGTCGAGCTCAGGTCATCTTGTACTCGGCTCGAAATTATTTCGAGCTCAAAAAAATAGCTTGAATTGGCTCGAACCGAGCTTTCAATCCGAGCCAAATCGAGCTTATTCAAGCCGAGTCGAGCAAGTTAACTGAGCTAGCTTGGCTCGTGTTCAGCTCTAATGTAACTAGAAAGCCATAGAAAATCTTTACGTCTAGGCCAATGCCAAAAGCAATTTGTCCCTACACAAATTCGCTAAATTCCATTCATTTATGGATTGATTTTGAGTTTAAAGTTAAAAAATACTAATTTTAATAATTACAATTTTACTATTTTTAATAATTAAAATTTTCGTTGAGACTTTGACGTGAATTTGGGTAGGATTAGATGCCTTTTACCATTTTAAGAAGCTTACTATTTTCGGGAAGTTTATTATTTCCTGGAAATTGTTTCTTTTGAGCCGAATTAAGAGTCTAGGGTCTCTTTACTTATATAAGGTTGTCATGTACATTGTAACCAACACTTCCATTCATTAATATAAAAAAAAAAAATCTCATTTTTAGAGATTCTCTCCTTGTGAATTCAATTATTATCTTAGAGGAAGAAGATGGTGATCTCCTCCACTTTTCCTCCTAGCATCTGCTACATTTGTTGGTATATATTAGAGCACAGTCTTTCCTTAGGTTAATGGGTTTTCGTAATGGATTGGGCAGCAACAACCCTACGGACAATATTGCAAAGAATTCATGGCCTTTCATCAGGAAATCAAACATTCATGAAGGAAATGCAAATCAGGATTGCTTAGTGTAATGAGGTCATGGATTGTGAAGGGGATCCTGGTCAGTCACTTGGTGGTCCCCGACTGCAATACCCATGTCCTATGCTGAATCATAGGCCTTAATCTCATGGTGATGAATATTTGACTGCTCTACATTTACATAGATATACAATATTACACTAAGAGGAATCCATCGTTAGATTCCTTGATGGATCCACAGATAAATCAACTGCTCAAGACATGCATAAACGTATAGCATCACACCAAGAGGAATCAACCGCTGGATTGCTTGGTGGATTCATAGATGGAGCAGCTAATGAATTAACGGTTGATGAGAAAAAGTTTCAATTGAATTAGAACATAATTTGATCACTTGTCTAATAAAAATGACCAATAGATCGATGGTTACAGATGACTTGATGGCCAAGGAGATGAACTCACGCTTTCAAGATCATCACGGCAAACTCACAAAGATCTTAACCTTTTAGCTTTTAAGTGACAACCACAGTGCACAGATGGAAAACCAATACTTATGACAACAATACCGTCACCAATAAACATAGATCAAGAACGCCTAATGAAGCCTTAATAGATGTTTTGGTAGTCCACGGTTGAAAATTGATTGCTGCAAAAGAGGTGTGGAAGTCAACATCTCCAAAATGCAAAGGGCAAAGAAATGAAAAATGAGATTGTGTTTTTTAAAGTGTCATCCTATGAATAAAATTACCATCCGAGATATAAGCTATAACAATCAGTTGCTATTAAAAAGATGTACTACAAAAGTTGGTCATCTTGATGGACTATTAACATCCTAACTCAAGAATAAGTTCTTTTCAAGTGGGTTTGATGTATGATAGTTCATTAACATCTTGATAGAAAGCCAAGATCAAAAGAAATCATGTCGAGATGGGACAACATGCATTATAACATCCGACAACCATAACTTTGCAACTACTTATCAAAATCATGCATATGATACACCGTTAGAACTGTATTGGCGAGCTCTACCTCTTCACCAATGCCAAAGGCAATTGAATCTTATGCCATCGTAGCTCCTACATTCTCTAATGTATGAATAGATTTCTACTACAACTACTATATGCTTTCCGCCAACAAACTTTTGCATCGATGCGACCTTGCTTTAATCATGGTCATGTGGTGTGAACACCCAGAATCAATCAACCAATCATTTGCATATTCTGTAGCACCTTTTGTAGAAGATCTATCGATACATGCATCAACCTAATCATCGAGATGCTTCAACACTAGAATTTGAAGCCAAAGTAGGTGATCACTCCCCCTCTTAAAAGTTTCATAAGTTTGACAAAATTTGTGCGAATGATGCTTGGACATTTCACTTGCCTTCATCGGTTTCACCTTTTCTATACTCTCTTTAGTAACATCGTTGCTAATTTCATCTTTTAATATTTTCTTGGGGGAAGATAAGAACAATTTTATTAATCCCAAAGAGCCAACAATCTAAAAATACAAGAAAGAGCTTACATCCCGGGCCAGAAAAGGAAAGACAAAAGAAAAAAAAGAACCCACATCTTAGGCTAAGAAAGAACTCACATTTTAGATAAAACTAGAGCTAGAGCCCACACTTTAGGTCAGGAAATAAGCACGAAGCCTACACCAGCGAGCAGAGCTCACCTACACTAGCAACGAAGTGGTCATCTTTTTATATTACTCTATAGTACTTTCTCACAATGTGATGTGGTTTTTGGTGACAAATATGCTTTGATCGATTATGATCTTTATCTTGCAACCAACTATCACATGCATTATGGTCATCCTTCTTATGTAACTCACCATTCCTTTTGGATTCTTTTAACTGTTTAGATTTTTTTACCCTAGCTCTTGTTAGTCATCGCAAGCACTTTGTCATCATCCTTCAATAAGATTCTAGTCATCTAATTGGCTAGCATCTCCTAATGTATCATTCGGCAATTCAAAGAGTGTAGATTGCATGTGTAATCCTCTTATTATTGTAACAAATACACTAAGCGCTGGTCATATGCTGTGCCCAACCAACCTACACATCCGACTTGCACAAATTTTCAACTAAGTCAATTGGGAAATCTCATTACACAAAGAATTGAACTTTCATAAACTACTAAGACATTTAAATTGCATTGGGTTAGTACTCATCTTGTTATCTGGCATATGCGACCATGCATCAATGAACTGTGAGAATAACACCTCATGGCCCCACTAGGATAGCTAGTGAGAAAGGGAAGGAAAAGAAACCAAAAACTATATATATTATCTAATGGCCATTTTCAAGTTTTGCATGAGCACCAATTGGTGTAAATTCCATTTTAAGGATCTTGTTCGGATAACAAGTGGATATTAAGATAAAGATCTAATAGAAGTCACCTTATTTTTCGTGTATGAGAATTTGACTATAATGTTTGGATGATGATTTCATTTTCCCATCCAATGCTTCCTTTGCCATTCAAACATGATGAAGAGTCCCGCCACGGGAAAAGTCATCCATTTTTGGTTGTTTTCTTTTGTTTTCCCACCAGCCGAACAGTCCCCAAATGTCTTCCACACGACTTTGGATTGCTTCACGAATATACTTCTTCCAGTTCTAATTGAGATATCTAGCACCTTTTCTGATAGTACTTATCTTCCACGTTTGCAAGGTATTACATTCTCTAAGGAAGTCTTTGGTGCTTTGGTATCATTATTGTAACATATCTCTTATAGATCTTGGCGCGTATTCTTTGGTGCTTTGGTATCATTATTCTAACATATCTCTTATAGATCTTAGCCCTAAAGATACGATTCTATGAATGATGTCCAATAAGTGTAGTATCTGTTGTTGGTTTTTTTCACCGTACAACAACCCACTATTTCCAACCATCTCAAACACCTTTTTAGTTGCTGTGCCTTGACTCATTCTCCAAACATGAATAACTACCCCTCAAGCATTACTTCACATACGCCTGGGGTCATTGCCTGCTCTTATAGTACTTGTGGAGTTAATTTCTTCCACCGAGAGAGAGAGCAAGCACTATCCCTTAAAACTGAAAGATTTTAAATGAAAGCAAAAAGAACCCAATGCCAAAAGGAAAAAAAAATATATTATTAATATTCCAAGTTGCATACCTCTATTGCTATTAGAATGTATACATATGCACATATAATTGCTATTAAAATGTATACAAAAACATATATAAAGGCATCCCTAATCCTAATCAAATTTGAATTCTCAAACTACTAAGCTCATCGGCTAATGAAGAAAAAGCGTACAAAAAAAAATCCTACTCTATTATTATCATGATGTAGGGAAGGACGTGATGAGGTCTATCATTGTCTTCTTCAAGGGGATAATTACCTTGAATCTACAAGGCCATCTAGAATCCATCATAGCTTTCTCAAATTCATGAGAGAAGAAAATGGCAAAAGTCAAAGTTGTATTGAATAATATCAAGGCTAAAGCTCTGGTATGAGTTTAACAACCTTAAATACCATGGAGAAAAGCCTAAGAATGAATTAAAAAGAGTCCTAAATGAAAAATGAAAGAAAACAAAAAAATGTTAACATGCAAGTTCACACAAATCCACGTCGATCCTCGATCATGGTCGGGCGGTTGACCCGAGATTTTGGGCAATCGGTCGGTCAACCAATGGAGCTTGGTCAGGTGACCAAAGAGCTCCAAAAGTGTTCCTAGACTAAACTGGGATTTTCGAGGTAATTTTGAATGACCAATATCGAGTTAGTCGGTCAACCGAAAAGGATGAAAAGTGTCTAAGAAGCTTTTGGACTTCCAAATGCAATATCGGGCGACCGACTAGATTAGTTCGGTCGACCAAATTATGTTGACTTCTGTGGTCTTCTCTTGGGCTCCTTCTTCTAGTCCATACGAGCCATGAATGTGTCCATAACCCATTCCATATCAGTCTTCTCTACTTCAAAAGAACTCGTCCTTACGTTATCTTTAGGAGTTGGCTCGTGATACTTGAATAGGTCCGCCACGTTGAATGTACACGAGATCTCCATGTCATTCAGAAGATTAACAATGCATGCGTTGTCATTGATCTTGCGAAGGATAGGCACCAATCTAATCTTCTTGTTCTTCATCTCAATGTACGTCCCGGTAGGAAATCTCTCCTTGCGTAGATGAACCATAACGTTGTCGCTCACTTCGACACTTTTGGCTACCGATGTTTGTCAGCTTGCTCATTGTATCTGTCATTTGAAGCTTGCAACTTGGCTTGAAAATATGCATGAATGGCCATAATTCGATCTGCCATGTGCTCTACAACAACACTCACGCCTAAGAGCTTGGGCAATGGAACTAAATCAAGTACATGCCTAGGCACTCGTCCATAAACGATCTCGAACAGAGATTTACCAGTGGAATGGTTTGGCATGTTGTTGAATGAAAATTCTGCTTGTGCTAATGCGAAATCCCACTGCTTCAATTTGTCGCTAGAGAGACACTGAATGAGATTTCCCAATGTTTAGTTCACCACTTCAATTTGCTCATCTCTCTACAAATAGTATGCATTGTTGAACTGAAGTTGAGTGTCAAATGGAATCCACAAAGTTCTCCAAAAGTGGCTAAGAAAGTTCATGTCACAATTAGATGTAATGGACTTGGGAACATCGTGCAACTGAAAAAATAGATTTTCCACGTGCGTTGCGTCAAGAGTCTTCTTGCATGGGATGACGTGTTCCATCTTCAAAAATTTATCCACCATGACAAGTATAGAATCCATGCCACATTGAGTTCATGGAAGGCCAAGTATGAAGTCCATAGATAAATCTTCCCAAGGGTTGTCAGGTACGTGCAATGGAATGTGGAGACCCATGTTCTAAGATTGCCCCTTTGAAGGCTGACACGTACGACATTGTTGCACCGCTTTCTCGACGTCTTGCTTCTGCTGCGGCCAATAAGATCACTCCATAAGAGTGACGGTCTTGTCTCACCCTAGGTGGCCACTGATGCCACCTCCACGCAACTCTTAGATAATCTACTCCCTCAACGAACTCTATGGAATGCACAACTGATTTTCTTCAAAGAGAACCATTTTGGATATGTAGGTCACTAGGATGACCCTCCTGGCATCTAGACAATGCCTCCTTGAAGTCCTCATATTCAACGTCTAACTTTTTGAGGCAATCGAATCTAATTACCTCATTGCTCATTGTGACTAGCATGTTGCAAGATGACTCAGTGATCAACCACCTTATATTGTTGCCCTGCTTTATGCTTCAAAACAAACGTGAATTCCTACAAAAATGAGATTCATCCAACATGCACATGATTCACGTTAGTTTGGCTATTAATAAATTTCAAGGCTTGATAGTTATTGTAGAGAATAAACTCCTACTAAATCGAATAGTGCCACCAATATCGTAGCGCCTAAGCCACTGTGTACAACTCAAACCATATGTTGACCATTTCTTTCATGCATCACTGAACTTTTCACTGTAAAAGGCTAACGGCCTACCTACTTATGATAAAACTCCCCTTATTCCGACGTACAAGGGTCACAGTCTACCTCGAACAATTTGTCGAAGATGGAAAGTGCCAAAACTAGAGTCTTGGAAATCGATGTTTGATCTCTACAAAGCTCCTATCAGCTTCCTTTGTCCACTAAAATGGCCCCTTCTTCATACAGTCTATAATTTGTGCCACGATAGTGCTAAAATTATGCATGAATCGATGATAAAATGTCGCCAACCTATGAAAACTACGCACCTTATGAATATTCATTAGGACCAACCATTCCCTGATGGCTCACACCTCGTCGTCTACACAGATGCCTGTGGACGTCACTATGAATTCCAAGAACAATAGGCTCTCGATTAGGAAGTTACGCTTTTTCATATTTAAGAACAACTTGTTGTCTGCTCAGACCTATAGAACTTGTCTGATCCCCTGTGGTCTGCTTCATTCTGACTATAAATCAATATATCATCGAAGTAAACCACCATGAACCGCCCTATGAACGGTTTCAGAACTTGGTTCATCAACTGCATGAATGTGCTTGGCACGTTCGAAAGACTGAATGGCATAACTAACTATTCATACAACCCCTCCTTGGTCTTAAAGGTCGTCTTCCGCTCATCACCCGACCGTATTTGAACCCGATGGTACCCGCTTCTCAAGTCTAAGTTAGAAAACAATTTAGCACCCTCAAGCATATCCATTATGTCATCCAACCGCGGTATCGAAAATCAGTATTTTATGATGATTTTGTTAATTGTCGGGTTGTCGACACACATGCGCCAACTCCCATCTTTCTTAGGGGTTAACAACACTGGAACTGCGCATGGACTTATGCTCTCTTGCACCAGACCCTTATGGATTAATTCCTCCACTTGTCCCTAAAGAATCTTGCACTCCTTCGGAGTCATCCATTTGTTAAGGCGGTTAGGCAAGCTACCCCTAGGACAAAGTACATGTGGTGCTGAATTTTCGGCATGGGGGGGCAAGTCTTCGAGTAAGTCCTCATGTTAAATTTCCTTAAAATAATTTAACAACGGCTTCAAGCTTGTAGGAATGTTCAAGGGCTTTACACTTTCGCCTTCATAACTAAGGCATACACCTCTCTAGTTTCCTTAGACTCCTCAACAAACCCGAATGGCTAGGAGAGAACGTCCCTCTACTTTAGAAGCTTCAGAGTGTGCTTTCGGTTCCATATGGGCGAGGATGTCTTATGACCATCTTTGATGAAAAAATAAATGTTGTCTCATCCTCGGTGGGTGGTATCACGATCCGATTTACATGGTCGACCAAGCAACATGTGGCAAGCCTCCATGTCGACTACATCATAAACTACTTGATCTTTATAGTATTTTTCAATTGAAAATAAGATGGTGCACTGCTCAATTACCTTAGTCTCATTCACATTCTTAATACAGTCGATCAAGTATAGGGTAGGGTGTTTCTTTGTCTTCAAGTGCAACTTCTCCACCATAACTCTCGAGATAATGTTCTTACTACTGTTGCTATCTATGATTACATCATAGACTTTTTCGTTCATGGTACACCGTATGCAGAATATGTTGTGTTGCTGCGGGTGCACCTCTTTTCTTGGAGTATACAGGAGTGACCAATGACTCATCGTGATCTTCTTCCACCTAATTCCCTCCGTCTGCTTCTTCATCAGCAACTAGTTCCACTTCAACAACTTTTGGATCCTCTTCTACATCTTCAGCGCCCCCTTCATTGATGGCTAAGTGGGCTGCAAGACGTTGAGGACATGAGTTAGAGAAGTGACCTGGCTAGACACATAAAAAAGAATGGTCCAACCTTGGTTGATCATAAGAGTTCAGAATTTTGTTCGGGCCCTAAGTCATTGTCGCTATCCATTGGGGCCTCAATGGACTGCTCCCTGTTTCACAGTTTGCAACTGTAGGTGGTTGAATACGCCCCCTACTGGATCCTTCTCCTTAGCCAGTGAAGTGTTCTGCGAGGGACCCATAGTGTGGGAGCTTACGTTGCAAGGTAGGTTCAAACATTGGCCTTCCATAGTTGAGTTTCATCCGTGGCAGTCAACTTGACCACTTCATCAATCGTCCAAACCGGATACATCTGAACTTGATCCTGGATTGGTAATCGCAAGCCACCAATGAAAAAAGAGACATGTTGCGACTCAGTTTCTGCTAAGTCATTCCGTGCCGCCAAATGTTGGAACTCTTCGGTGTACTCTCACACCGACTGGTTCCCTTCTCAACAATTATGGTATTATTGAAACAATACCTGATCATAGTTGCTGGGGAGGAATCGCGCGCGTAGTCGACGCTTTATCTATGGCCATGAACGGATGGGCGCCTTCAATTGTCGAGTTCACACGAGTTACAATTGATCTCACAATTGAAACACCACCTTTAAGCTTATAGGTGACGAGCTTCACCTTTTTCTCTTTCGGTACTTCCATGTAGTTGAAAAATGCTCGACTTTCGCCAGCTAATTAAAGAATTCTTCAATATGTAATTGGTCGTTAAAACTTGGTAGGTCAACCTTGATCCTCAAATCCCGATCTGCTCGGTCTCCCCGATCATCTTCACGTACTGGCTGATGGAAGATCATATCTCCAACTTTTTCATTGCTAAAACTTGCTTCGTCAGGTGTAGGCCTGCGATTCCTAGCTAGAAGCACTTTGTGAATTGCATGATTGTGTGGCCCAACAATCATGAGAGGTTGATTATTGCCTCAAGCACAGGGTGGTACAAGTGCCTTAATGATACGGTCGAGGGTTGCCTACAACCCTTGCATGGCTAATCGACTCTCCCATTAGAAAGCTTTTATCCTTTTAACTAGATAAAGGATCCTTGGATCATTCTTCATAATTAGATAAACGAAACAGAAAAGAAAATAGAACAAACGCGCAAATTCACACAAATCCACTTTAACCAGCCGTCGATCATGGTCGGGTGACCAACCCAAGCTTTCGGGTGATTGGTCAGTTGACCAATGAAGCTTGGTCGAGTGACCAAAGAGCTCAAAAAGTGTTCGGAGACCAAACTAGAATTTTCGGGGTAATTTTGGGTGACCGATATCGAGTCACTCAGTCGACCCAAAAGGACCAAAAGTGTCAAGCAAGTTTCTAGTTTTCTTAGCGCAATGTTGAGCTATCAAATGGATTTGAACGATTGATTGAACTATGCTAACTTATGTGGTCTTCTCTTAGGCTCCTTCCTTCGGTCCATACGAGTCATGAATGTGGCTGCGACCCGTTCAACATCATATCATCACTTGTTAATCATAATTTAATGTTGTGAGTGTGTAAATAAAAGAGGAGATTATCGTCTTCTTCTTAAGAATAGCCCGTAAATCTGCGAGGAAAAATCTTTAAAAATAAGAAATATAATTAAGATTATTGAATGAAGTTTTGCTTATAATATATCTAATGGCCTTATACATGCAAAGACACCCTAAACCCTGATTTGACTCGAAATAGACCACTTCTCAAAATAGTAAAAAGACATTTACTCATACCAAAATTCATGAACAACCCTTGCATGACTAAAATAAGGACTCTTGACCATAACTTGACTCTTAAAACTCTAAAAAAAAGAGTCAAATTTACTAAAAATAATTAGTTTTAACTTAAAATCCTAATTTGACTTCCGAAACATTAAGTTTTGTGAAGCCTTTTTTTTAGGCCAACAAACCTTGGGTACTTGACCAGGTTGTATGTTCAAAACCCCAAGTGTTGTGTCATGATGTAGTAATAACCTCGATGAGACCGAGGTCGATCAACGGGGAAGGAATATATGTTCAAACACTCTAAGGCTATCTAGGATCTATAACTAAACTAACTAAACTAAATTGAAATTGGTTTTAAGTAGATGAGTTAAGATTTAAAGGAAAAATAATGAAAACAAGCACTAGAGCATCAACGATCCACTTCTAGTTATTAACAATGACTGATTCAATTGATTCGATTAGCTACTCAATGAAATCGAAGTTTCATACTATCCAGTCGAAATATTGTGGAGCTGTTAAATCATAATTACACATTTCAGATAGATAGCTCATTCATTGATATAGTTCCCTCAATAAGGCTCAGGTATTGGGCTCACTCAACTGTATAGGCCAATCCTTTAACAAAATAAGTTAAGATCATAATCATAATCTTCCTTAGATCCTGTCATTAGACCTAATTAATTAGAACTATAACTTGAACTTGAATCAAACTAATATCAATCAACAAAACATCCATCTTAAATTCATAAAAGATAATAATCATATTGTATAGCATAGAGAATTCAAAGCATCTACCATGCCTGAAGTTTATGATAGATCAATGAACTATATAGGTTTAAACAATGTATAACATGTAAACAACTAGATTTAGAACCTCTAAGTATCTAATGAGCCCAAAGTCATCAATAGATCAAAGAAGAACTACAACTAGAACTTTATTCAAACTAGAATTAAACCATGTTCATTAATAAAATCAAAATTCAAATAAAAAGAACTAAAACATCATTAATAAACTAAAAGTATCACCTCTCAGCTCTAGCTGAGAGTTAAGCTAAGAAAAATACGAATAACTAAAACTAGAAAATCAAGAAAAACTAGAAGCAGAGAGATTTGGAGCCTCTTTGCTCTTAATCTCCTTGCTCCCCACTTCCTTAATAGCAAGAAGAGAGGAGAGCTTCTATATTTATAACGTAGATAGGAAGACAACAATAGAGCTAATTTTGTTTCGCTTGATACAGGAAAACCAACATTCAAATTTTCTTGAAATTTGAGCGATAGGTTCCCTAAAATATTAAATTCTTCATGGATGGTTTAGATCTCTTAAACTATCCCTTGAGTGGGTTCACGAATTAGAACAATGACCACCTCTCCAATTTAAACACATCAGAACCAGTCATCTTATGATCGACGATATAGAGTGTATAGAGGTCGGATTAGTATCAAATTTGAAAAGTTGATGGAAATTTCCTCCTCTATATGATAGAAGGATTAGATTGTCCAAAAATATTCTAAAACAGTGGTTAAAAAATTATAACATTTAGGTTTTTTTTTTTAAATCTGTGTAGGCGGAATCTTTCAATACTATCTATCTTTCTTCAACTGGTACGATCAATCCACATATCCGATTGACATAAAATTTTATGATTTTGCAAATATTGATATTCTCTACAAGATGGTTAGCTTAGATTCTTTATATCATTAGTATTGAGCCACCTAGACCGTTTCTCAGTTAAGTTGGTGAAAATCAGGAAACTTCCAGATAGTTCATATTATTTTGGCCGCCACAGTCAATCCATAGCTCAGATCGATGTGAAGTTTCTTAGAGTTTTTCGGCGTCGAGCTGATCTTCAACATGAATGGAATAAATTTTCAAAATCATCAAAGTGGGCCACATGAATTGGTCTGAAAAGTCTAAAATGGTAACATCCTTCTGTTTTTTTAATTTCTAGTTGAAATTCCAAATTGGCAACTCCTATGTTTCTAATTTTCTTTTCATTTCTATTTCTTTCTTACTTTGGCAGTTGTCCGCACCTCAAATCCATGCCGCTCATGCGGTGGTCCACCTTGATGATGCTGGACGATGATAGATTCTATAAAGGGTTGTGATTTGCTAGAGTTTGTTGGAAATAGAGACGTTGCATTTGAAGACCATCCTTCGCTTATTGGGATACACGTGTAAAGAGGCTATAGATGCCGTCCATTTCAACACGTGTGAAGGACTCCTCACTTGCTATTGCTACACCTGCTGGGTGCGACTGGTGGACAGGGAAATGAATGGCGGAGATAACTCCTCACTTGGCTGGACGATGGAGATGATTGGACGGAAGAGACAAAGCTGGAGCTCTCCTTCGCTGGTGATCACGTCAGATGGCTAGAGTGACTCCACCGCTGGTACTTGATGGTCGGTTGGATGGAGGATGATAGGCCACTCTTTGATTTCTAGATTGGTGGATGGAACGGATGGTGGATGATAGTGGAGGCAACCACGTTATGTTGTAGCTGAAGGGGAGATGGACGACTGTGATGTCTTGGAGTTACCAGGCTGCTGGTTTTGGTGGCTCGTGTGGCTGATGTGATGGCGGAGACTATCCAATAGCTTGGACTTGTGAGATCTCTCCAATTGCTGATAACATTAACATCCTTGTTGATCATACGACTGATGATCATGACCATTGATTTGTAAGCTGAACGTGTGATAGTGAAACCGTTTCCAGTAGCTGCTATACACGCGAGATGGACATCCACGGCCGTTGAATGCGTGTGAGAGGCATGGAGCGTTCATCAACTGTTGTATGTGGGAGATGAACGGCCTTTTGTTGCTTGTTGTACGCGTGAGATGAACCGGTACATTACATTGTAACTTGTTTACTACCACCTCAGGCACTATGTTCTTACTGTTGACATCCCTTATTACCACATTATAAGTATTCTGGTTGGTCGTGCATGTGATCCTAAAGATATCATGTCTCTGTAGTTCTATGTCCTGCTTTGGAGTGTACATCATGAAGAGAAGTACTCCATGATCTCCATAAGTCCATTTCTCCTCTTTTTTTTTCATTCCAGAGATTTTATTCTGCTCCTGTAGAATCTAACCTGTCCTCACCTACTCCCCTTGAGTTAATGGCTTGGTTAGTCATCTATTTTGAGGGCATTAGTTGGATCAATGTCCAAGTTATGACACCTATAACACTTAGATGATTGGGGTGGAGCATTGGTGTTCAAGAACGTGTTCTGGTGTTGTGTGCTCCTCCATTTTGTCCTATCTTATTCACTTTGTTCCCTTTTCAAATCTCGATTTATGGAAGCGGGAGTAGCATTTAGGCTATGATGGTTTGATAGTGATAATTTCTCCTACTGCTTAGGTGTTTGCAACAAGCCTTTCTAGTTGTGTCTCCACAGCTAGTTGACTAATTTGATAGCTTCAGTAAATGATGTAGAGTAGGTCGTTGACGACTACATGGAGAAATTAGACCATCGGAAGGAGGCCAAGCGGAGCGATAAGACAATCACCAAAGTGCAGAAATTTCAGCTTTGCCGGCCGCCGCCCGACCACACTTCATTAGGGCGCCTAACCATAAGCCTGAATGGTCCAGAGAATTACTGGACAGAATTTTCTGAATTTCAGGCGCTCGACCATCCTTTGACCGGTCGCCCAAACTTCATTCAAATTATCTCCCAAATTCTCTGGACAGTTTTACGCGCCGTCGGGCGCCCGACCACATTTCACCGGTCATTCGAAATTCACCAGATTTTCGAAGTTTACTCGTTGGACTGTTTTTTAGTTCAGCGAGCGCCCGACCTTCCTTCACTGGGCGCCTGATCGTGCCGTGAACCAGTTGCACAGATTTTACGCGAACTTTCAATTTGAATGCTTTTCTTTCTAGTTCGTTTAGGACTTCTAATTTACAGCATCTTATGATTTCTTTTACGCATTCTAGGTTATAAATTTTTGTTATAATTCAGTTTTTTAAAACAATTATTCATCTTTTTAATAAATCTTTTGAGTTTATACTCTTTTGTTTGTGGATTCGAGTATTCCTTTGTGGATTCGAAGAAGATCAGTTGATGATTCCTGATAGCTCCGTGGATTCGGAGTAGTTATCTGTGAGAAGAGACGGTGATTGATCCCACACCTTGTTTACGCTGCGCCATTAAAAGTCTAGATGAGCTACATCATCACTCGCTCTTGTATCTCTGTATATAGTCCGATTGTAAATCTTACTGCTTGTTGCTTCCACAGGCACTTCATGTATCTCATGCATGTGTCATGGTTTTCTTATTGGAATGCCTCAAACTTCACCTCAAATAATGATTGGATTTTTCGAAACACCACCTACAAGATTCTTATTGCCTAACCAACTATTGGACATCTAAGGAATGGCCTCACCCTGATACCAAATAGTATAGTGGGTGCCAGGACAAAAAAGAAAAAAAGAAAAAAAAGAAAAACTAGTTCATTGTCTTCTTCTTAAAAATTGCTCCTTAATACACATGGATGAAGAAAATTCAAAAAAGTGAGAAATATAATTGATATTATTGAATCAAAGTGTTGCTTATGATGGCCTTATATAAGCAGAAGGAACCTTAGACCCTAATTTAACTTGAAATATGACACTTTTCTAAAATAGTAAAAATTCTAAAATTAGTAAGAAATCTTAATTTGATATATAAAACAAATGAGTTTCACAAAATTAGTCATTTTGCTGTCAACAAACCTTAGGTAGCCAGCCGTGGTGTAGAATTTGTGGATAGCTTTCTAATGACACATTGTATACATGAAATGTATAATCGATAGCAAATTTATGCTGATTAGAAGCTGCAGTGTGCATTTAAGCCATTCGGCCAGAATTTGTGCCATCATGGCCCTCCATTGACCTGTCCCTTACCCATCCTAAATCACCATTAGTCTGCTTCTCTATTTCTAACCTTTTCTACAAATAATCCTAGTACGATCCACAGACCTGGCCCCTCTAATGTACGTGTAAGAGCCACAATGACTCTTGAGAAAAATTGGATCATGATCATCAGCAAATGAAAGGTTCCCCGGTGCACAAGATTTGTACATGAAAGGCTCTGGTCGTCCAACTGTCCATCTAATCAGACGCCCAGCTGATGGGGCTCCCTAGAAAATTTTAATAATTGGAATTCAAAACCAATTTCTCATTGCACCACCCAGAATAATAATAATAAGTAGGTGGTCCATAATCATAGGAAATAGTTTTGGTTTTTATGCTTCGAAAGCCCAAAATTAAGGCAGATCCAAAGCTCAAGTGGACCACACCACATGATGCATGGACCATTCTAAAATTCTCAGCATGCCATTTTCACACATTTGAACATGTCATGTGATAGATCTAAGTCGTTCATCACATGATGCATGGATTTTTGAAGAATTAGTGGTATGGATATTTAACAGAAAAAGCATGTGTGGTAAGCTTTATCCATTCATCCAAGCCTTTCCTCAAGTGGGCCTCATGCTTCATTAATTAGCTTAAAGTTTAGACCACAAATCAATGGCTAAGAAATTGATCTGTTCTGATTCATCGATTAAAAACATCTAATACTTGAATGTGCAACATTCATTCTACCATTGATGGCACATCGATCTCTCTCAAAAATCATTTTGATCGGATGATGGTACCATCTGACCAATGCCTAGGAAACGGATGGTTCGTATTTATTATATCAGGGAAGGTACAATCAATATTCTGGACCGTCCATCATGTGGGACCAACCTTCCATTTCGCATCTCTCTGGAAAGTCACTTTAGTTAGATGATAATGACAAATCTATTAACGGCCGGATGCTCAATATTCAAATCTATATTCATGGTGCTGGGAAACAGACTAATTAGTGATCTCAAGCGTCCATCATGTGTTTTCCACCTTTGATTGAATTCTTCCCGAAATGAATCTTTGATCAAACCATCCTAACCATCTGATCAACTTTTGTTCACCCATCTTTCCCAAAAATCAATTCGATCTGATGATCCTAAACATTTAGAAATGTATAGGAATTGGATGCTTCATATTTATTTAACCAGAAAAGATCTGGACCATTGATATAGACCATCAACCATGTGAAACCCACCTTTGATTGCCCAACCCTCCAAAAAATCACTTTCATGATCAAATGCCCTAAACATATGATGGACGGCCAGGAAATGAACGGTGCATGTTTATCCCAAAAAAGGCCTCATCATTGTCAATTATGTGCGGCCTACCATTACTTCCCAATCTCTCAAAAATTATCTTGACCTAGTGATGCCAACCATCCAAGGAATCTATTGAAAAATGGGTGGTCCCTCTTTATTCTATTACAAAAGTTCATTGATCTTGCACCGTACATCATGTGGGGTACACATTTGATTAACCACCCATCTCAAAAATAGTTTGTTCAGATGATCACAACCTTCCAATATCAATGGCTACAAAAATGAACGTCTCATGGCACATGTATTGTTACATCATGTGGGGTCCACATGTTTTGTTACATCAGAAGGGTTTGGAAGGTTATAAAAAGAAAAGAAAAAGGAAAATAGAAAACAATGAGTCGTATGGTAGAGCCGGCTGTAAGTGATCATTCCTCATAATTGCTAGAATGTATTGTTAAGCTACAGCTTTTGTCCTTTCACATAATAGAATTTAGTTGATGATGGATCAAACGCTTTTTATTTGGACAACTGTTCACCTACAAACCTAGGTTTACGTACATCCCATTTTCAAGCAAATGGCAGGCCCGACTCTTATAAAGATCACTCGTACAAAAATCAGACTAATCCATTGATTTGATGGGCCACTCCTGTCTGCTGATTCAGACCATTGATTGTTCAGGGGTTCCATTAGTGCCGCTCCTGATAAGATGACCGGCCTGATTGTTGGCTAGTGACCCAACACCAGCCATGGGGCTGTGTCAAAGCTGCGTGGGCCCCACCATGATGTATGTGTTTTATCCACGCTGTCCATCCATGTTTCCACCTCATTTTAGGGCACGGGCCCAAAAATGAGGCAGATCCAAATATCAGGTGGACCACACCACAGGAAACAGTGGGAATTGAACGTCCACAGTTGAAAACTTCTTGGAGGCCACAGAAGTTTTGGATGAAGCTGATATTTGTGTTGTCACTTCATCCAGGTCTGTGTGACCTTATCAACAGGTTGGATGGCAAATAAACATCACGGTGGGTCCTGGGAAGTTTTTAATAGTGGACGTTCAATCAACACTGTTTTGCTGTGGTGGAAAAATGGATGGACAGCGTGGATAAAACACATACATCATGGTGGGGCCCACACAGCTTTGACATCAGCCCCCTGACTGGTGTTGGGGTCATTAGCCTATACGCGTACTGCGTTTTCAACTATCTCACTCACTTGGGTGGCTCACCAATCGTGATTTTGTATTTTCTCTAAACATGATATATGATTTGTGAAATCCATCTGTAGCCAGCTTGGATCTTGCATGCGTGCGATGTTGGCGGAGAGGAAGACATGAGATTTGGAAAAGATTCCCCCAATGAAGTGTTAGGCTAAATGTACAAGTCCTCATAAAACAAGTGCTGCACTTGGGTCCACTATGGTGTACTTATGGCATGCAACATGTCCAACAGGCTCATCCCTGTTAGCATCTCTTCCGTATAGTGGCCCACATGTGCATAAACACATGCGCATGCATTTGCATACGGCTACTTTGGCGCCCTTTGGTTTTGGAAAGATTGGGCTCCAAGTAATTTCAAGGTCTAATCAACATAAAAATATCTTATTAGTGCAAGCCAATGGGTGAAAGAAAGAAGAGTGCACGTAGGGCAGGCTTGTTTTGATTCAATTCAATCAAACTAAGCCACATGTGCGATCAAGCGCTTAAATAGAGTTTTCGTGTGTGAGTAAGATGCATGGGCACGCTAGAGTCTGCCTGAGTTAAGGATTTGATTGAATTGTTGGTGCCCCTTGCGTCGAGACTAATAGATTGGAGAGTGGACCAGGATCCAGAGTCATCTCAACCACTGATATTGCGCTCCGTTCAGGCAATTTGTGAAAGAGTAGGGGTTAGCCCTTCCAAATAGATTCTTTTTCCCTTATGACAATAGACTTGCATCTACGGACTTGAGAACTTGTTCTTTCAGCATAATACACTACCGTAGTTTAATAATAAATAAAGAGAAAAGATAATAGCCAATAATATTCTTCTATTAATGATTTTTACAATAATGACACTCACGATCAGTTTGAGTGATGACGATCCGTTCATTGTCCAATTAGGACTGGGCTTCGTAGTGAGACGATCATGATATACAGGATGGACGTATGTTCATCACTAGATTAGAAACGAGCGTCACGGCGAGATGACCGATGGAGGGCAGATCTTCGACAATCTATTCATTGCCCTATCGAAATTGGAATTTGTGGCGAGATGGTCGACAAGGTGATAGCCTATTCATGGTCTCAATCGGAACTGAGCATGTGGTGAGACGATCGTGAACCGACAATCCATTCGTCATCTGGTGTGGACCATACTTTATGGTGAGATATATAGCTGGTAAAATCACATTACACATAGCAGGAAAACCCCACAGCATTTTATTCAAAACCGAGCGATCATCCTTACGATCTAGTGAGATACCGTAGATGAAGGGTGGAAGGATAAACTGAAGACTAAAACCTAGGGGACCCATGCTGTGAGCAACAATGAGGGCTACAATTAAACTAACATAAAATAAAAAGATAAATGTTCATGGTGGACGGATAGATAAAAAGTTGGTTAGTTGTGTTGGCGTGACGCCTCGAGCTCTTCTTCGATTGTTGTTTTTATATGCTTTTGAGAGGCGATGGCCTTGCGTAGTCTCTAGCATCGTAAAAGATCAGGACAGTTCGGTTATGCAAATCTCTTAATTCCTCCACGTCAGGATAGCCTATTGCGTATAACCATGTTAAGATAGCATCATAAAAGATCAGGACGTTCGGTTGTGCAAATCTCTTAATTCTTCTACGTCAAGATAGCCTATCATGCATAACCACATCTACAAGAGAGACTCTCGCTTCAGATCATGCGTTGATTGGAGTCATCACATCTATGAAATCTCATAGTAGGAAGTTACTGGAGTCTTATTCACTTGGTTGTGGCATTGGTAGAGAGTTGTTTTTCGCAAAGCTCTAACATTTAATCCTAGATAAAAATCTTATTTAATAGGATTCTAGAATTCAATGCTAAGAGAGAGTGAGAGAGAGAGAGACTTACTTTAATGAGACTGTTGTTTTTTTACAAATAATACTTTTGATGGATTTCTAGCATTTAATCTTCTCAAATATACGTCTCCAACTTTTCTTTGAAGTCATCTACACCACATGTGGCACGGCAACCATGTGACATCTCCTGGACCATTTAATCTGGGTGCGCCGGATCATGTGTAAATAATGCTCTCAGTCCTCGAGTAGGATTTCGCCCATCATTTAGCACGTAATGCCGACACGTGGTGACATCTCATTAGTCCATGTAGGTGTGCAAAAAATGGGTATAAAAAATGACCCCACGTCTCATTGTATAAAAAAAAATGTAAAGAGATGTTAAATAATAGTTTCTGGCCTTTTTTCTCACTTTTCCTACTATTCATTGTCATTTTACTATTCACCAACACTATTGACAACCGACATTATTCACCCAGGCATTATTTATCTGTCCAACAACAATATTCATCGATCGATTTTACTATTTACTCACACACTATTCACTTGTGCACTATTTGTGTGGGTACTATTCATTCACGAACTATTCACTAACCAACTTTATTCACCAGCGCACTATTCATTCGACCATTTTCATTATCCATCCAATTGTTTTCACTATTCATTCGACCTGCGACACCATTCATTGACAGCTATTCACGGCTTTTTTTAGGTGCCAACAACATGATAAGTTGCCCTCTGGGCTATTCGACACTTGTAAAGTTGTGGTACCAAAGGTATGAAAGGCTGCTAACTGAGTTGATCAACTTTCGTGTTGTTGACCGAGTTGATCAGCTCCAACATAATAACCCCCCCCCCCCCCCCCCCCCCCCCCCCCCCAGATATGAATTATGGGGACCATACCAGTCATACTGGCCATATGGCCGACTACCAGTTGTTGTCCATCCATTTGGAAAACGACAATTCGATTTTATCGGACAAACTTTATTTAAGGCTTCACAATTCTTCACATGTCTATCTTAACTGGAAGGAGTGTACTTCAGGCTATTGTTAAGAAGGTGTAGTATTCTTTTTACTAGACTATCTAGAAATTCCGTGTACTTATGCATGTACTCAGTTTGCATTCTCATATGTTCTGTGAGATCATACATGTTTTCCATTTAAATCTTCGAACAATATTGTTGAACAGTTGAACTTCTGGTTAGACACACATCCCATTGTGTGTGCTAAAAAGTTGTTTTGGCTCAATTTAATCAAACTATGCCATACGTATGAATGAGGGCCTGGATTAGGTTTTCGTGTGTAGGTAAGATGCACGGGCGTGCCTGAGTCTGCCTAACTCAATGATTTGATTGAATTGTTGGTGTCCCCTGCGTTGAGACTGACAGATTGGAGACTAGACCAAGACCCATAGTCTTCTCGACCACCGCTATTGCGCTTTGTTCAGGTGATTTGTGAAAGGGTAGGGGTTAGCTCTTTCGAATGGATTCTTTTTGCCTTGTGACAATAGACTTGTGTTTAAGCATTTAAGGACTTGTTCTTTTAGTGTGATTCTCTACCATAGTTCAACAATAAATGGAGAAAAAAGATAATAGCCAAAAGTGTTCTTCTATTAATGATTTTTATAATAATGGCACTCATGATCGGCTTAAGGGACAAAGATCCATTCGTTGCCCAATCAGGATTGAGGTTCATGGTGGGACAGTCATTATATGCGGGATGGACGTCTATTCATCACTCAATCAGACCCAGGCATCGCGATGAAACAACTGATGGAGGGTGGATCTTTAACAATCTGTTCATTGCCCAATTGGAATCGAACTTTATGGCGAGACAATCAGAGAGGTGACAACATGTTCGTGGTCTCAATCAGAACTTAGCATGTGTGAGATGCTCATGAATTGAATATCCGTTCATCGTCTAGTGTGGATTAGACTTCATGGCAACATGACTGGCATAATCATCTAGCACATAGTAAGAAAGCTCCGCAATGTTCCGTTCAAAATTGAGTGATCTTCTTTGCAATCCAGCAACATGCCGTGGATGAAGGGTGGAGGGATAAACTAAGGACTAAAAACTAAGGACCTCAAGCTGTGACCATCGATAGGGGTAACAATTAAACTAACATAAAATAAAAGGATAAATGTTCATGGTGGACGGATAGATAAAGAGTTGGTTGGTTGAAATAGAGCAAGGCCTTGAGCTCTTCTTTGATTGCTACTTCTATAAGCTTTTGAGAGGCAATGCCCTTGTGTAGTCTCCAACATCGTGAATGAGCTGGATGTTCGACTGTACAAATCTCCTTGATTCTTCAACATCAGGGTAGCCTATCGCGTATGGCCATGTGTACAAGAGAAACTCTCGCTCCAAATCGTGTGTTGGTCAGTGTCCTCGCATCTCTAGACTCTCATAGTAGGAAGTTGCTGGAGTCTTATGTCACTTGGTTGTGGCATCGGTAGAGAGTTACTTTTGGCAAAGCTCTAGCATTTAATGCTAGATAGAGACCTTTAATAGGATTCTAGCATTCAATACTTGGAAGGAAGGAGAGGAGAGAGAGAGAGAGAGAGAGAGAGAGAGAGAGACCCGCTTTAATAAGACTCTTGCTTTTCATAGAGAGTACTTTTGATAGATCTCTAGCATTTAACTCTCTCTCAAATGCATGTCTCTAACTCCTCTTTGAAGTCATCTATACCACATGTGGCATGACTGTCATGTGGCGTCTCCTTGACTATTTGATTTGGGCGCGCCAAATCGTATGTAAACAATGCTCTCGATCCACAATTAGGATCTCTCTCATCATTTAGCACGTAGTACCGACACGTGACGATATCTCGTTGCTCCACGTAGGTGTGCCAAAAACAAGTATAAACTAGGTTTCTGTGATAGGAAAAGAGAACTAAGCCTATAAGCCTTGGCCTTCTCTACCAAGCTAAAAAATGTAGCACTGCTCATTTTTTGGGTGATCATAGGTAACCCTTTTCGATATTTTCAATTTTGAATAGATTTTTTTAATTAAGCTCATTTTCTTCTCTCTTTTTTTCAAAGATCAATAGCCGAAGAATCCAAAAGGCTCACTTCGAACTAAAGCAATAATCACATAATGGTAACAACATATGATAAAAATCATTGCCCCAAATTACATTTGAACGTGATGGACAATACTCTCTGGCTTGGTTCCTCAACACTTTCAGACTATAATCTAATCAATTAATCAAATATCCTTCCAAATCCTTACAAATGAGAGTGGTGTGTAATGTGTACTGGATTCATTGACGTTTAAACGTCCTATCAATCAAACAATGGAAGGAGCTCATATAGAAAATGATGTAGGACGGGTCGCTGACTATTTCATGGCCCAAATGGAGCAAAAGAAGAGCGGACGGGGCCGAAAGTGATCCGGACCGTCAGGACCGTGAATCGGTCGTATCTCACAATCCGGAATGAGTTACGGGACGTATAATATATCAATTTGGGGTAGCTCGAGCTACTTTAGCCAACCAACCCTACTATGCTGGGTTGCCCAACCCAGAATCGCGAGAATCGACCGTATCGACGGTCATTAGGCTAGTTTATTTTCATTTTTACTATTTATAGTAAGTTTTAATTCGATCATAACTTTGCATCTGTAGGGTTTTAGAGTTAGTGCCCAACATGAAAAGGGCTTAGAATATTTCGTAGAACAACGTGGTTGAGGCCGTTTGATAACTTTCTATTTTTGGCCGAAAACCAAGAGTTCTAGTAGGATTGAACGACTTCTATAAATAGTAAGTTTACTATTTATAGTAAGTTGCGTTTTCTAGGAGTTTTAGTTGGAGTTGGATTTTGATACTTTACCTAGGGTTTAGTTTCCTATTTATATGCATTGTAATTCCGTTTTTATTCATTCAATTATAATAACGCAGGGAGGACGTGGTAGGTCGATCACCGTCTCCCTAACCGATAGTTTCTCGAATCCACGAGAAGAAATAAAAGATAAAAGAGGAAATAAATTCCGAATAATTGAATAATTGATAATTGAATGAATAATCAAATAAACATAATTAACTTGCTTTAAATAATAAATTAAATCTTAAATTCGTACTTAATACTAACTTGCAAAGGAAGAAAAGAATCCTAATACAATTAGAAAAGAAATAGAAAAATCTGCGCAATTGTATAACGCCAGCACCGTCTTCCTTCCGCTGATACGAGCAATCCACATATCTGATTGCCACGAAATTTTGTGGTTTTACTGATATCGACGTACTCTTCAAGATGGTCGGCTTAGATTCTCCATATCAGTAGTATTGGGCCACCTGGACCATCTCCAGTTTCAGTGGGTGGAATTCAGAACTTTCTGGACAGTTCGTACCATTTTGGACGCCACGATCAATCCGTAACTCGGATCGACGTGAAACTTGTTGCGTTTTCTCAGGCGTCGAGCAGCTATACAAAATGGACGGAATGGATCATCATAAATGATCAAGATGAACCCCACAAGTTGGGCCAAAGTCCGAAAACGGGAATAACAATTTTCTGTTTGAGTTGAAACTCCAAAATATGAAATTCCTTAGTTTTCTCTTGTTTTTCTTCCTGTCCATCTCCCGCAGGAAGGTGCGTGATCCACGCCCTCGATCATGGGGTTCTTCCCCTACATCAGAAAACTATTAAACAAATATATTTTAAGCTTTCAAAATCAGACTACTTAATATCTCATCTTCTCATATTCACATAGACTTGAATTTATAGAAATTGAACCTTCTAAAAGAGTTTTAAAATCAGAAACTCAGATTTTTTTTTGAAAATTTGTTCGAAATATTGCAAAAACACTAGATTCGCCAGGAATCTTACTCCCCAACCTAAAGTTTACATTGTCCTCAATGTAAGAAAGATATGTAATACATACAATATGAGAGCAATGATAAAATAAAGAGGAGTGGGTATGAGAGAAAGTACCTGAGAGAGCAAGTTATTCAAGAGCAACTTCTTTCAATGTCTCCGTCATACTAGGAGACTTATTCAATTCTAAACAAAAGTAAATCTAATACAACAAAATAAAACCTAACCTACCTAATCTAAATTAGTCGGATCAACTACATTATCAAATTTGAGATGGATCTTCATGAACTTCAATAAATTTTTCATTTGGACCATCCATAGTCCTGCTCGACAGTATATATGGGTGTTCTTCATCATTATGAGAAACACACCATATGTATGAGAAAAGGAGATAAAATCATTATGTGCATCATTAAGAAGATATCTCCTGAATGTATTGTCTGGGGAATATTTAAGCAACTATGGATCTTCCCAGACATAATCCTCCATGGGTTGAAAAACCCATAGGGGTGGAGAGACTTCAATCAAGTTCTCTTCAAGCAAGGGTGTCTCCTCCACAAAATCATAATTTACCGGTGCTTCCACAATCAATGGTGATGAAATTAAATCAGTGGAAGGGGGCTCTTCAAGCACCAATACCATATCAAGCAAGGCATCCATCTCCCTAATCATATCATCGTCAAAGTTAAGAGAGTGGGCCAAACTATCTTCTAGAGGGATGGTGTATTCAATCAAGGGGGTTTCTTCCTCCACATTAGAATTAGTCATGTTCGTTTAGTGGATGAGATCCAAATCATCTAGTTTAGAAGGCTCCCTAATATGAATATCATCAAGAGACTCATATGAATTCAGCTCTTGGGGAAACAAAAGTATGGATGCACAATCACTTTTTGAACCATTGTCATGATGAGTCCAATCATCACCTTCAAATTCGGTAGATTCTTCGGGTTCATTAACCGTCATGAGAATCTCTTCATCGTTTGGCTCATTGTATTTAAAAGAGATAATAGACTTATCGTAGTCAATGTTAATATCGGGATCATTGAAATCAACATCCCCTATTAATTTAAGTGGGTTGGGTGAAGGTTGGGATTGAAAAGTCCCTTCCTCCACATTAGTAAGGAGTGATTCAGTGCTCTCAATTTCTAATTCAGAATCTTTGAAAGTTGGCGAGAGGTTTTGATTTAAATATTACTCAGTTGTTTCCATAAACTCTCGCCATATATCCTCAAGGGTTTTTGTCGGTTGGAGCGCATGAGTTGATGGCTCTTAAGGATAATTGCTGACATCCATGGTTGGTTCATCCCTTCAACTAAAATTTTGATGATTCCTCCAATTAGGATTGTACATGTTGTATGATGAAGTGATATATAGTTGTTGATATGCATAACCATACAAGTAATCATGCAACGTCATAACCGGTGAAACATTGTTCATCTCTTTCCAATACTCTCCTATTGTATTACTCGGTGAAATATTATATGCATTGTTCTCATTCCGGTAATCACATAATGTCTTACGTGGGGGAGTAAAGTAGATTGAGTTTCAAGAAAATAATCATACTTAGAGTGTTTCTAATCATAATAATTTTGGATCCCTTGATCCAATATTTCATCTTCTAGAAGATACTTAGATAATCCACCCATCTAATCAGGTATGGACATGATGAAAATTTAAAAGAAAAATCTAAATTAGAAAATCTAGATAATAAAATAAAAAGAAAAGAATTAGAATTCTTCCTACTTTCCTTAACTTCTCTCAAAGACCAAAGCACAAGGTGTCTTGCAATGGTAGAGCTAGAAGCAAAGATAGAGATTGATTTCTTCTAGTCAATTGGGGTTCATGAGAACACCCCACCCATTCTTTGAATCTTGAGAAAAAAATTTTAAAAAAAGAAGAAGAAGAATAGGTTGAGAAAAGAAATCTCTGAGCTCAGGGTGATCCAAGACGGCAATGCTGATCAAAAGGAATCAAGGCGGCATGGGCCAACCAATCAGAGATCCAAGGCGATTAGACTGACCAAAAGGAATCTTCACCCACTCTACTAGAGATGAATAAGAATAAGAATAGAGTAAGAAGGAGAAGAATAAGGTTGGAAAGACAAAAACTGATTTGCAAATCGAAGAGAACCAACTTACTTTTACTTGTAAGAGAAAAATTCCTGAAAAATTAAAACAAAAACTAAGTTAGTATTAATCTAAAAGAAAATTCCTAAAAATATCAATTAAAAGCTATTTTTAAAAATCATGTAAACAACGTCAAATCCCCGGTAGCGGCGCCAAAACTTGTTCACTCGCCTCAAGTGCAAGCCTGCGATGTAGTAATTAATAATTTGGTAAGATCGAGGTCGATCCACAGGGATTAATTAGGAATCCACAGAATTTCTTCAAATAACTAATCTAAAGAGAACTAAATCTAAAATGTATATAAGCAATCTGTAATTTTGAGAATGAGTTTATCAATTTAAAGAAGCATTAGAGCGCCAAGGATCCACTCATAGCTATCCTTGATGCATAATTCGTATTGGTTTCTCAAATACTCAACTAGAATCGAAATAAAATCCTATCCAATCGGATTATAGAGGAGTTAAATCATCAAAATAATCTAAGATATATATCGTTTATTAACATGACTCCCTCAATTCAAGTTAGGACTTGGGCACACTCAATTGTATAAGCCAACCCTAGTTCCAATAGTTTAAGATCACAATCATGATAAACATTGAATCCTGTCACTAGATTCAACTAATATCATAATTTGAACTTGATTCAAATCATATCAACATGCAACATATATTTCAAATTCCTCAGAAAATATAGAACTTTGGTTTAAAGGTCCCTTATGAAGAACCAATCTCTAAAGCGTATTGAAATTGATTCCTCGAAGGGTACAGGTCTAGATCTTGCAAAACAACTAAGTAACTAAGCATAATTTTTCCAAACATCCATGAGTCATCATGAGATAAAGAAAAACTAGCTTAAAACTTCATTCAAACTTAAACTAACCATTGTTTAACATTAAAATCAATCATTGAAATCTTAAAAACGAATTAAAACATCTAGAACAACTACAAGCTTCAGCCTAAGAAAAACATGAAAAATAACAATTAAAAGAGGAATAAAAATTAGAAAAGAGAGGCTTGGAGCCTCGTTGGTTTTACTCCCCATGTCTTTGACTACCCTAGAAGAGAAGAGAACTCTCATATTTATAATGCAGCAAAAGGACAACAACATAGCAGATTTTGTTTCGCTTGGTACGACGTAACCAATGATCGGATTGCCTTCAAATTTGATTTATATCTTCCCTGAAACATGATCTTCCTCATAGATGGTTTAGATTTCAAAGATTATCTTCTGAATGGGCTCACCAATCATACCAGTGACCGCATCTCGTAATCATGCAATTCAGGTACCTCCAAAACCAGTCATCTTGCTTTCAACGCTACGAAGTGTACAGAGGTCGGATTGGTTTTAAATTTTGAACATTGTTAGGAAAATTTCTCCTCTACATGATAGACGGCTTAGATTGTCCAAAAAAAAAAAATCCATAATGTGGTTCAAAGATTGGAACATTTAGAGCTTTTTATAAAATCTACATAGTTAGAATCTTTCTAGATGGCTCATTTTTCTTCAACCGATACGATCAAACCACACATCCTTTTAACCTGAAACTTTATGTTTATTCATATATCGATGTTCTCTAGAAGATGATCAGCTTGGATTTTTCATATCAATAGTAGTGGGCCACCTGGACCATTCCAGAATTGAGTAGCAGAATCAGGAAACTTTCTAAACAATTAGTATTATTTTGGCCACCATAGTCAATCCGTAGCTCCGATCGACACAAAACCACTTGATTTACTTCGGCGTCGAGCTAATCTTCAATATGGACAGATTAGATTTGTAATAATCATCAATATAGCCCCCACGAACTGGGCCAAAAACTAAAAAATGGGACTACCTGTTTCCTGTTTGAAATCTCAAAAACGGAAACTTCATTTTTCCTCTTTTTTTTTCTTTTAGAAATTTCCAAAATGGACAGCTCTCTTATTTCCTTATGTGGAGTGTTTCACACACGTGTAGTGGACAGATGATGGACCACTGAGACGTTGTTGATACTATTATGGATGGTAGATAATGTTGTTGGACGTGATCCCATTGCATGTGAACACTCTCTCCTAGCCATGATCAAGCATGTAAGCCTGACTTTCCAAAACGTGGTGCTGATTTGGTGGTCCACCTTGAGTTGGAAGAGTTGTAAATGGCTGAGAGTATAGATGATGCCGGAGTCCACCAAATGCTGGATTTTACTTGTTATTGGCATGGATGGAAGAACGACCAAGAAAAGATTTCTCTATGGATTGGACGGCTAAGAGAAAAGTGGTCCATTTGTTTCCTGTTAAGCTCATTTTCTTTACATCTCTCATTTGCTCCTGTGATCACAAAAACACGTAAAAGTCATTCTTTAATCTCATTGTTTTATGTAATTAAAGCATGGAATTGATAATAAATATGCATAATTCAAGGCTTAACACTCATCTCTAAGCACACATTTGAGGTGAGCTAAAAGTGTCTACCATGCAAAGACGTGTGGACCTCCAATCAGAACCATTCATCTTCATGGCTAAGCAAGGAGAAAGAAGGTTGTATATCCGATTTCCATCTTAACTTAAGGTATGTGGGCAATCCCTTTCAGTTAGTGGCTTTCTAGTTGATATTATTGCATATGTATGTGATTCATGATCCTGGATATGGAATCATAACTGTCAATTTAATAATTGAAAAGTTAGCATGTGGTATCAAAGCCACATTAATCATTATATTAGAAAATTAATGACCAATAAGAAAATTACTTGTACATTCCCTTATGTGGTTAATGGTGTTCAAATCACATCCTTCAAAATTCATTTAGGATTTGATTAACTCAATGGCCCATTTTCTTTCCAATTGACACTATAAATAGAGTATCAATGAATAGTTATTAGTTCCCAAACTTGATTGGAAAATAGGAATTTACACTGTAATTTGGCCTAAAAATCGTGGTGTAAAGACATTAAAATCGCACCAAAATTGTGGCTAATTGTGGGGGCCACCATTAAGTGGTGTATGATCCACGTTGTCCATCTATTTTAGTGTTCATTTTAGGGCATGAACTTAAAATTGTAGATCCAAAGCTCAAGGCACCACACCACAGGAAATAAGGGGAATTGAATGCATACCTTTGAAAGTTAAAATGAGCCTAGAGCCCACGAGGATGTATACCTATTATACAACCTAATCATTACGTCACACAGACATGGATGAAGGCAAAGCAAAAATACCATCTTGATCCAAAACTTTTATAGCCCCAAAGAAGAATTGAACGGTTCCCTATTTCTTATGGTGCGGTCCACTTAAGCTTTGGATCTGCCTCATTTTTTGGCTCATCCCTAAAAATGAGTGGGAAAAACAGATGGATGGTGCAGATTAGATATATACATAACAGTGGGCCCCATAAATTTTAGTAGGAAAAAATTCTTCTTTCCTCGATTTTAAGTGAGAAACTTTCTAAACGTGCTTTTTGTCAACATCAAGTTGTTGTTGTTGAATGTAAATACAAAGGTAAGTTATAATTACCCATTTAGACCTTATTTACATTCTAAATTGAAAAACAAACAGGCCCCAAGTATAAGGGTATAAGGACTAAAGCTCTTTTTTATTCTTAGCTTCAACCAAGATACAAGTAGTGAAAGATTGTCACATCCATAATTTGAGACCAAATCACATGAGCATGTAAATTGTCCAAGGTGTTCTCACATACCTACATATGATTGTTGGATTTGTTCCTATGATACTATGAGTCTTTGTTACTAAGAGGCATTATAAAATACACCAATTTTAAATTTTACAAAATCTTGGTCTTCTAATGGTATTCCCATCCTTCTCCTCTATGTTAATGATATGATTGTCACTAGAAATAATTGATGATCTCTTAAACTCATTCATTCACCGTCTTGAAATTGAATTTTCCATGAAAGACCTTGTTTTTTTTTCATTGCTTCTTTGACGTTGAAGTTACACGCACCATATATAGGCTTCACTTGTACTCATTCAAAATATACAACTAATCTTCTCGATTGCACCTAGACAAGTGGTTGTAAACCTCTTTCAACCCTTAATGGCTCAAAAGGAATATCCTGCTATGGTAGTTCCTTGGTTCTCCACTCCAACACATAATTAGAGTCCCATTGATGGACTTTAATATCTCACCACTGCATAGCCAAATCACTTCTACAATATAAATCATGTTTGTCAATTCATAGATAAGCTTATTTATAATTATTACCGATCCATCAAACATATATTAAGCTATCTCAGTGGCACACTGCATTATAGTGCTTGTGTTCTTAGGACTGACCCATTAGCCCTCAATGCCTATTCATATGTGGACTGGATCCATCAAACATATATTATGCTATCTCAGTGGCACACTGCATTATAGTACTTGTGTTCTTAGGATACGACCCATTAGCCCTCAATGCCTATTCATATGTGGACTGGGTTGGCTTCCCTTTAACCCGTTTTGCATGTCTTTTGAAAACACATGTATCTACTAAAGTGCCAATAAACAAGCCACAACTGGTCAATTAAGTGCCAAGGCTAAATACTGCTCCATGGCCATTGTTGTTGCGAGCTCACTAATAAATGCCTAAGATTGTATAATTAACCTTATATATTTAGAGTATTATCATTGTTTTCCTGTTTAATTATCCCTCATTAAGCGAATTTTCAATGTTCAAGTGATCAAGAGAGGTTGGATAAGATCGTAGACAATCAAGGCAATTTATGGCCCAAAAGTAATTAATGTCAAGTGGGTAGCAATCCTAAGGAAAATCAGGCCGTAAAGATCAAATGATGGATCATATTCTATGATTGACCGCACCACAACCGCTCATTGGAAATCCAGGATGTGCATATTTGATGGTAGTGATTTGGAGATCACACAAGTTTGAACAGTCAAGATTGAATGTCCACATGTGGGATCAACCATGCCAAGCAAAAGTTGGACCCCACCTTTCACTATGCAATGTCCAAAGGGGCTGTCCCTCGTCAACACATCACATGCAACAATTGCAGCCCATCCATCAGCAGTAGTAGGGCCACTAATCCAATCTCAGCCATCCATTAAGGTGGACCCCACCATGTTGAGCACGTCCAAACCTCAGCCGTCCACTCACTTCAGCCATGGAGGTCACATCCATCATCACCATCCAATTTAGCAAGGTGGCCCACATCTTCATCTTCCATCTCCATCATCGGCCAGCAAGATCATCACCGTCCATCATGCTGCAAGGCAAGCTGCTTCCAATCAACTGATGGACAGATCTCCACCCTCCATTTCCATTAACAAGCAGAAAGATGGGCGTCCCACCTTCAGACCGTCCAACACATGCAGGCTACAATTCCATCCACCTCGACTCAGGAAATGATGAAGATTCAATCTCCACCATCCAGAAGGCCAAGCACGTGCAACCCCAACCTTCAAATCCCATCCGTTGATCACCGGCCAACAGTTGCAGTTCCAGCTGACCATCCTTCAGAAGTGATCATCGTCCATCTCCTATCATTTGCTTGTATGCAACACCTGCAACAAAGAAATGAAAATTCATCTAATCAGATGGCCAAGATCACAGCTCATCTTCACACGTGCAATTAGTGGACCCCACTGTTTGCACGGACAGTATGCTCTACCGTCCATCTCTTCTCCAACATGTGGAAAAACTCCAGCAATCAGCGTCCAGTTGGTCAACAGCAGTTGGAGCCATCCACTCTAGCCATCAGCACCTTCTGCAGCAACAGGCTGCTTCACATCCAGCCGTCCAAACCATCAAGACCGTCTAAGGATCAGATCATCATCCACTGTCCAGCTATGGTTGTTCACAGCTGCTCTTCATCCACTTCCTCTCCTCCATCTGGACCCCACCAGCATCCATCATACCACCAGTTTAAACGTCCATCAAGTCCCAACATTGTGGATCCCTCACCTCCTATCATCCAATCGTTCATCAGCATCTGGACGGACCGTCCCTTCATCAATCTCCAACAAGAGTAGCATCAAATCCTCAACTCGTCTTGATCCAGCCGACCAATGATCACCGGCCAATGTGATCAGACAGAAGCTGAGCCACAGCCGTTCATCAGGCCAGCAGATGGACATTGCAGCTGTCTCCAGTTCATGTGCAGCTGAAGGCAAGTCCAGACACCTCCACTCTAAGGGATGATCATTTGATCGTCCAGCACATGCAACCACATCAACAGCTCCCTCAGGCAGCAGATCATGTCTTCAGCTATCCTCCATCACCGACTAGCAGATGGTGGCCGATCAAGTCTATCTCATACGTGCTGAAATCAGCAACAGCAAGATGGACGTCTACCATCTCAACCATCTAGCATCTGTCCAAGCTGCTCTCTCTCTCTCTCTCTCTCTCTCTCTCTCTCTCTCTCTCCTTTCCCCACACATGTGTAAGGCTTGCATGCCACCTCACCACTCCAAGCCTAACTCCAAGCCCAAACCTAGAGAAAAATTTACTTTGGCTTAGAGTGTCACCTAGACTTAGAGTACTTTTCTTGCCACATGTCATCCCAAGCCTAACTCCAACCCCAAACCTAGAGAAAAATCACTTCTAGGCTTGAAGTGCCACCTAGGCTTGGAGTGCCACATAAGCTTCTTAAGAGGTTATAAAAAGAGTACTCTTCTCACCCATTTGAATCATTCCACAAATCCCACAATCCAAATTCCTCTCCTCTCCTCTCTTCTTTCTTTCTTTCTTAGTTTTGTAGTGTAGAGTAGTTTTTCCTTTGTAGAGAATTTAGTCTTCCATTGTAGCATGATTGGTTAAACCTCTAGCTAAGGCTAGGGGTGAAGCTTTTGAAGAAATTTACAAGCTTTGGTTCTTTTGGTTCAGCGGATGCTTGGAATTCCCTGTGATCAACGAACGAGTGCTTCATGGTCAGATCGATCAGTCAAGATCACCATCTTTTATGAAATATGTAAATGGTTTAATCGTTTCATCTTCCGATTGGAACGGATCTTTACTCAATTCCAGTTGAGTTATAGTTGAACTAATGAATCAAGATTTGTGGATTAACCAAAGGTGGATCCCTAATGCCTTAGCCCATTTTCTATTTTTGTCTTTCATCACACACAACTTGCTCCACTCTCATGGATAATTCAGATCTCATCTCTCCCACCTAAACTAATTCATCTAAGTGTTCTTAACCCCAATCCCTATAGTTCGACCTCGGTCTCACCGAGTATTTTACTACTTCACTACCTGCACTTGGGTGTGCAATATTCGAATTGTAGCAAGTTTTTGGTGCTTTTTTCGGGGATTGTAACGGGTCAAGAATATTTTCAAAATTGGTTTATGTAATATATATTGTTAATAGCTTACTAACTTCTTTTGTTTTGTTGTTTTTAGGAATTGTTCATAGCCAAGTGTTCTTCTTCCCTAGTAAACTCTTCCTTATCTCTTTTACATGCTTAATTTGTGCCATTGTAAGAGTCTTGTGAATTAACCAAAATCATGGATGAAAATGAATCATGGGATAAGTACGAAGTGAGGATGAGTACGAAGTGCATCATACTGCTACCAAGAAAGAAGACATTACATGATTATATGGGTGGGTATGAAGTGCACCATGTTCCATCAATTAAGCCCTTACATGATTACTATGTTGAGGTAGAAAAAATTGAAAGAGATTGTGGTATTTATAAGAGCGACGCACACTTAACTAAGGATTGTCTTAAAATTCCTATTTTAAAAATATTGTATCATCAAGCCAATACCAGAAATGCTTATCAAAGGCCATTTTGTGCCCCAACGTCAAACACATATGGGTTTAATTGGCAAAGTCATCCCAACTTCAGTTGGAGGAACGAACCTACTGTCAGTGCTAGTAGTAACCCTCAAGAATTTTCTACTAGTACCCCGTATGTGCCTCCACCGAGGGAAACCCTAGAGGATACCTTTCAAGTATTCATGCAAACCTATCAAGAGCTTAAAACTTGACTTGAAATAATCAAATCTCACCTTGATGCTTTGGAGGAAGGGACCTTCTTGGCCCAGCGTCAACCTAACCCCCATGAGAATTATGAGGAGGATGATTCGAGTTCTTCTAACCCTCAAGAGCCTGCACATGAATCCTCCACATACAACCATAGACGTGCAATACTCTAATGATGACATGTGCGCACAACAAGGGGATGGTGAGGAGATCCACGAGGATGACACAATTGATACCCTCATGGAGGAGGAATTTCTCATAACATCTTCTTCCGATTCCCTAGGAAGTCTGTTTGGACCACTTTGGACCCTCATGGTAATAAGCTTTTTCTATGAAGGACTGACTTCGCCCATGTGCCAATTCATAGAGATGATGTGCAATGGAGAGTTCATGAATAAGAAAGTCGATGAACTATGGGACTACTTTGATATCTTAGTCGAACATGCACAATCTTGGGATACAACTAAACCAGTAAATCCCAAGATAAGCCAACAAAGAGAAAAGGGAGGAATCTATGTCCTCTCCGAAGAAGATAACATAAGTGCACATATGGCTAGTCGCATAAGAAAAGTTGAGGCCTTAGAATTAGAGAAGGGGGAAAGACTAAGAAAGTTGAGAATGTTTGTGGAATTTGTTCCGGTAACTAACATGAAACATAGGATTGTCCTACAATTTCTGCGTTTCAAGAAGTTTTACAAGAACAATCAAATGCTATAAACAATTATCAATGACCATTTAATAATCCAAACTCGAACACGTATAATTCTAGTTGGAAGAACCATCCTAACTTCAATTGGAGGAATGGGTCATCAGAGAATGCAAACAATAACCCAAAAGCTATGCTTGAGGAGATATTGGGCACATTCGTCTTGGCCCAAGCTGAGTACAACAAGACTAATTCTCAGAAAATTGATGGGTTCATGCAAGAACAATTAAAATTCAACTAGAATTCATCTCAAGCCATCAATGACTTAAAAACTTCAATGGCTAGAGTTGAATCTCATCTTAGTATTAGGGAGAAAGGCACACTTCATGCCCAACCTCTCCCTAACCCAAGAACCCAATTTGAGATACAAGACCTCAGCTCATCCTCCTAAAATACTGAGAATGTTCAAGCTATCACCACCTTGAGGAGTGGCAAAATGATTGATAAATCCAATCCAGTGAAGGCCCCAACAGAAAGCACAATGTACACAACAAAGTATTTTTGACTGAGAATTTGAGCGCTATCATCAAACAAGAGGTGCCCTAAAAATACAAGGATCCTGGTAGTCCTACCATCTCATGCATCATAAGTGACTACTGGATCGAACAAGCTTTACTCAATTTGGGGGCAAGTGTTAACCTCATCCCATACTCAGTCTACGAGCAACTTGGTTTAGGTGAATTAAAACCCACCAAAACCACACTCCAACTTGCTGATAGAATCTATTCGTATACCAAGATGAATGATTGAAGTGTGCTTGTACAAGTCGATAAATTCTACTATCCAGTGGATTTTATTGTCTTAGATACACAGCCTATGATTGATACTAGTGCTCAAATTCCTGTCATACTTGGCCGCCCTTTCTTAGCCACTTTAAATGCAATCATTAATTGTAGAAACGGGCTTATACAAATGTCCTTTGGAAATATGACATTTGAGTTGAATATTTTTTATTTATGAAAACAACCATGGGATGGTGATGATGAGGTCCACGAAATAAATTTAATTGACTCATTCGTAGAAGAAACATCCCTCTTAACATTTTTCTCCGATAAGTTAGAGGCATGTTTGGCCCACTCTCATGGATTGATGATGACATGATCCGAGAGATGAATGCCATTTTGGACTCTGTGCCGGTACTTGAAACTAGCCGATGGAAGAAACCATTTGAACATTTGCCTTTAACTGAAAACAAGCATCTTCCATCTAGTATCAAGGCTCCGAAGCTCGATCTAAAACCTTTGCCTACGGATCTCAAATACATATATTTAGGTCGAGATGAGACTTATCCAGTGGTGATTTATTTCCACTTGAATCAGGAACAAGAGAATAAGTTGATTGCCATTCTCAAAGAGCATAAGAATGCCATTGGGTGGTCAATTGCCGATCTCAAAGACAAAGACCCCTTGATTGGTACTCATCGCATACACCTTGAGGAGAATGCAAGAACATCTAGGCAACCACAAAGACGCCTTAATCTACAAATGAAGGAGGTGGTTAAGGCCAAGGTGTTAAAACTATTGGATGTAGGGTATTATTTATCCAATATCTGATAGTTAATGGGTGAGTCCAACTCAAGTCATGCTTAAGAAATCTGGAATAACCATCGTAGCCAATGCCAACAATGAACTCGTGCCAACCAGGGTCACTACCGGTTGGAGAATATGCATTGACTACCGGAAGCTAAACACTGTCACATAGAAAGACTACTTCCCTTTACCTTTTATTGATCAAATCTTAGAAAGGTTAGCGGGTCATTTCCACTTTTCCTTCCTCGATGGATACTCAAGGTACAACCAGATAGAGATCGCCCTAGAGGACCAAGAGAAGACAACATTCACATGTCCATTCAGCACTTTTTCTTATCGAATGATGCCGTTTGGACTGTGTAATGCACCTGCCACTTTTGCCACTTTTCAGCGTTGCATGTTAAGTATCTTTTCAGATATGGTGGGGAAAATTCTTGAAGTTTTCATGGATGAATTCTCTGTATTTGGTCGTGACTTTGATGAGTGCCTTGGGCACTTAAAAACTATTTTAAAAAGATGTGAAGACAAGAACCTTGTGCTAAATTGGGAGAAATGTCACTTTATGGTTCAAAAGGGAATAGTTATTGGTCACATTATTTCAGCCAAAGGAATCGAGGTAGACAAGGCAAAAATCGATATTATCTCTAACCTTCCATCACCCAAGAGCGTACGAGATGTGTGGTCCTTTTTAGGACATGCTGGATTCTATAGGAGGTTCATCAAGGACTTTAGTACTCTATCTTGTCTTCTATGTAACCTCCTCCAAAAGAAAAACTCATTCGAGTGGAATGAGGAATACCAAAATGCCTTTGGCAAGCTTAAATGTATGTTGACATGTCTTCCTATAATGCAACCACCTGATTGGAGCATTTCTTTTGAGATCATGTGTGATGCCAGTGATTATGCTATTGGGGCAGTCTAGGCCAGAGAAAAGAGAAGAAGCCATACGTCATCTACTATACAAATAGAACTCTAAACTTGGCTCAAGCAAATTACACCACTATGGAAAAGGAACTCTTAGCCGTAGTATTTGCTTTGGATAAGTTTAGATCCTACTTGATTCGGATCCAAGATCATAATATTTATCGATCATGCCGCACTTAAGTACCTTCTTTCTAAGAAGGATGCTAAGCCGCGCTTGTTACGATGGATCCTCCTACTCCAAGAATTTGACATAGAAATACGAGTAAAAAGGGAGTAGAGAACGTTGTGGTTGACCATCTCTCAGGACTTGTTCTCACCGATTCCTCTAAGACGACTACGATCAATGACATGTTCCCTGACAAACAATTTTTTCAAATCTCTCAATTACCATAGTATGCGAACATTGCTAACTATCTTGCTATAGGTACCATTCCAACACATTGGAAAAAGCAAGATAAAGATAAGTTCTTCAGCGAGGTAAGAAAGTTCCTATGGGACAACTTGTACTTGTTCAAGTACTGTCCCGATCAGATTATAAGAAGATGTGTGCCGGATGATGAGCAACAAAGTATCATCTCCTTTAGTCATTGTTAAGCGTGTGGTGGCCACTTCTCGGTTAAGAAGACCACAACAAAAATTCTGCAATGTGGGTTCTATTGGCCCACCATGTTCAAAGATACAAATGAGTTTTGTAAGGCTTGTGAGCCTTGTCAAAAATTGGGAGGAATATCCCGTAGAAATATGATGCCACTCAATCCCATCTTAACAATCAAAATTGTTGATTGCTGAGGCATCGATTTCATGGGCCCATTCCCATCTTCTTTTGAAAATTTATATGTTTTGCTTGCCGTTGATTATATTTCAAAATAGGTCGAGGCAATTCCTTGCCGGACAAATGACCATAAAACAGTCATTCATTTTTGAAAAGAAAACATCATTTCCCGGTTTGGAACCCCTCGAGTCATTATCAGTGATGGAGGGTCTCACTTTTGTAACCGGCCATTTAAAGCCTTAATGAAGAAATATGGCGTTAATCATAAGGTGAGCACTCCTTTCACCCACAAACAAGTGGACAAGCCGAGATATCCAACAGGGAAATCAAACATATTTTAGAGAAAACAGTAAACCCCGATCGCAAGGATTGGTCCCTTCGATTTACCGACGTGTTCTGGGCTTACTGTACAGCTTTTAAGACTCCCATTGGAATGTCACCCTATAGACTTGTCTATGGGAAAGTTTGTCACTTACCTGTGGAGTTGGAATATAGGGCATATTGGGTGTTAAAGAAGATAAATTTCGATTCTGACAAAGCGAGCTCGCTGCACAAGCTTTAATTGAATGAACTTGCAGAACTCTGGAATGAGGCTTATGAGAATTTGAGAATTTACAAGGACAAGACGAATGTATTCCATGATAAGAACATCCTTCATAAGACTTTCACGATCAATCAAAATGTCCTTTTGTATAATTCTCAATTACATCTATTTTCGAAAAAATTGAGGTCTTGATGGACCGGTCCTTTCATTGTCAAAACCGTTTATCCATATGGGACTATCGAGTTGTTGAATCCAAGGAACAACAACATCTTTAAAGCAAATGGTTAGCGTTTAAAACCGTTCTTTGAGAACTTTCCTTTAGAAAGTATGTCCATGCCTCTGACTGATCCTGTATATCAGGATACTTGATCTCCTAGTCTGATGGAGGTATAATGTAGTTTAGGATTAGGATTTCTACTTTTTTGCTTTATTTGTCTTTCAGTAGGTTTTTTAGATAGAGGTAGAATCCCACCGTTTTGCTCTCTCAGGTACTCCCATTCCTCAAATCCCTTATTTTTGCCGTTGCTCTCATGTCAGCATTGCATTCACATCTATTACATTGAGGACAATGTAATATTTACTTGGGGGTGTTGAGATTTTATCCTTTAAGTATTTTGTACATTTCGAGCAATCATATAGGAAAAATTTTCAATTCTAAAAAATTTCAAATCTCTCTTGAAAAATGGTGTTTCTATGTGCTTTAGATAATACGAATGTAAAAGGAAAAGAGATAAAGTGTTGTGATTTTAAAATCCTTCAATTCTTCTGAATATAGTATATTCCAATGTGAATTCCCATATTGAATGATTGATAGAAATTTTGAACATTTTGAGTCTAGCTCACATCACACGATTTTTATGATGGAGGGGGTTACTAGATTTGTTGATTGATTAGATCGGGATTTAAGGTATTAAGGAATCAAGCCGGGGAAGTTTTGTCTATCATGTTCGAATGTAATTAGGGGCAAGGATTTTTATCCTATATCGTTACCATTACGTTGTGATTATTGCTTTATTTTGAAGTGAGCCTTTTGGATTCTTCGGCTATTGATCTTAAAAGAAAGAATGTTTGGTTTTTATTGAATATTTGTTAAAACCTAAGCTGAAATAGGAAGTAGTGTGAAAGTCGTCGAAGGAACGATAAGACAATTTCCTATCATAAGCTTGTTGATTGAACGGTACACCTTGAATCCTCAGTTTGATTGATTTATGAAGAAGGTAATCCTTGATGTCCATGAATTGAGCATTCACTTTGCACACTAGATCACATTTGTTCTAGATCTTCTATTTATCAATCGATTAGTGGGAATTCTATGTGGAATGTTTATGGTATTTGGAGGGTTCAAGATTTCAATCTCCTTTAGTGATTTTCTCTGATATTTACACTTGTATGGCCTAGAGTTCTTAGAAGAACGTTTCCGCGAGAGAGTTGAGTTTTAGAGGACGAGATTGTTTCATGCATGTTTTGCTCGGGACTAGTAAAATGCTAGTTGGGGGGTGTGTTGAGCTCTAAAATGTGCATATTCTAACCCTATTTCATCATTAACATTGCATGATTTCTATGCTTATGAACTTATTTAATGCAATGATTTGGTGATTGTAGGATGAGAGAAAGACTTCACTGAGATGATGATTAAAGAACACTCTTAAGGTGCATTGAAGATCAAAGAAAAAGAGTGAAGAAAAGAAGCAAGAAGAAGATTCAACCTGGTCGATTGATCGGTTGGCCTGACCGATGATCACTAGGGTGATCGATTCATCCCTTGGCCAGACAGATTGATCGGCCACACTGCATACTTTGCTGAACTAAAAGATGAATGGTCAATTGATCGCCCATACTGCAGAAACTCAAAAAAGCTGCTGGACAAAAAAGAGCATGGTCGATTGATCTCCCAAGCCTGATCAATTGATCGCTCACCCTGGGCGATCAATCACTCGAACCATAAAAAAATCAGATTTTTGAAGAAATGTTACTGGAACTCTCTGGACACTTTTTATCCCATGCGATCCATCGCCCACCACCTACCATCAATCGCCCAACACAACCAATTGATCACTCAGCCCAGTCGATCAATCGCCCAATTGCCCAGAACAGAAATTGCTAATTTCATCTCTGACTTTTGCTGCGCAAGTGCGTAAATTCTACGCAAAATCTCGAATCTTCTGCGATGAGGGGGCTTGAAAGCTATAAAAGGGGTCCTCCACTTCGTTCCTAACCTATCCTAGAAGAGATCTATCATAGTGGGAGTTGGGTTTTGGAGTTTTATACTTCCTCTTCTTAGTTTTCTTTCTAGTTCTTCATGTTTTCATTAGTTTTCCTATTTTTCCTTAGCATGGTTGGCTAAACCTCTTAGCTAGGGCTAAGAGGTGAAACTTGTAGTAAATCTAAGAAGCTTTAATTCATTTTTATTGGTTTCAAGTTGGATTTTTATTGATTGAACAATGGTTTATTGAGTTTGAATAAAGTTCTAAGTAATTTTTCTTAATCTTATAATGCCTCATGGATGTTTGGAAGAATTGCTTTAGTTCTCAGTTGTTTTGCATAGATCTAGACCTATATACTCCGAGGAATCGGATTCAAAATGCTCTAGACTTGGTTCTTCATGTGGGAACTTCAAACCAAAGTTCTACTTTTTATGAGAAGTTTGAAACATGTGTTGCTTATTTATATGATTTAAATCAAGTTCAAACCATGATTTAGTTAAGCTTTATGACAGGGTTTGATGATTATCATTGTTGTGAACTTAATGTATTGGAACTAGGATTGACCTATACAATTGAGTGTGCTCAAGTCCTAACTTCAATTGAGTGAATCATATTGATGAACAACACATGGGATAAACTGTTTTGCTGAATTAACCACTCCATATTTTGGCTAGATAGGATTTGATTTCGATTCTAGTTGTGTCATTGAGAAACCAAAGTGAATTATGCATCAATGATCGTTACAAGTGGATCCTCGGCACCCTAGTGCTTCTTTAGATTGTTAAATTCATCATAAATTACAGATTATTCTCCTACATTCATATTTACAGATTATTATAGTTTGATTTTAATTGGAGATTGTTAGAAGAAATTTCTGAGATTTCCTACATTAGTCCCTGAGAACGATCTCGGTCTCTACCGAATTATTACTACATCACAACCCTACACTTGGGAAGCGAACAAGGGTCAGCGATTGGTCGCTGATGAGTGGTGACCGATCATCGACCCTGGGCGATGGGTCACAATGGACCTTTGACAATCTAAAGAGAAAAGGTCCTCGGAGGGCTATTTACGATCGATCGCACGCAAAATTCGACCAATTGCAGGAAAAAAATCGATCGGTCGCCAGGGTCACTGAATAGTCCAACAAGTAAAGCTGGTCTCCAGCCTAAATTAGACCGGTTGAGGCCAAAATTCGACCGGTCACTAGAGAGGCTGTCGACTAGTCGTTTTCCTAGCTTTCAAATCCTTCCTTCCTGCTTTGCTTTGGTCGATCCGTGCCATGTATGCTTCAACAATCTCCTCTACATGAGTCCCCCCTTTTTTCAAAAAGCTCTCCCTCGAGTTCTCATTCGGCTCGGGCTCGTGATATTTGAATAAATCTGCCACAATGAATGTTCGGGACATTTCAAACTCTTCGGGAAGATCGACCACATAGGCATTGTCGTTCAACTTTCTGAGGATTGGTATCAAATCAATCTTCTTGCAGTTCAGCTTGTTGTAGGTACCGGTAGGGAAGTGTTCCTTGCGTAGATGGACCATCACTTGGTCCCCAACTTCGTACACCTTGGCACGGCAATGCTTGTCAGCATCTCGCTTGTATTTCTCATTCACTTCTGCAATCTTGGCTCGAAATTCTTTATGTAAATCTGTGATCTTTATAGCCATGTTCTCTGTAGCAATGCCTTAGCACGACAATGCTTATCGACATCTCACTTGTATTTCTCATTCACCTCTGCAAGCTTGGCTCAAACTTCTTCATGTAACTTTGTGATCTTTGTAGCCATGTTCTCTGCAGCAATGCTCATGCCTGAAACTTTTGACAGGGGAACTAAATCTAACATGTGACAATATACTCATCCGTAAATGACCTAAAACGACGACTTCCCTGTGGATCGGTTCACCATGTTGTTGAAGGAAAACTCACCTTAAGACAAGTCCAAGTCCCATTGCTTCGGCTTGTCCTTGGAGATACATCAGATGAGATTACCCAATGTCCTATTCACAACCTTAATTTGTCCATCAGTTTATGGATGATAAACGCTACTAAACTAAAGTTGGGTCTTGAATCAACTCCACAAAGTCCATCTAAAGTGACTAACGAACTTTGTATCACAATCCAATGTAATGGTCTTAAGAACTCTGTGTAACCTTACAATCTATTTGACGAAGAGGTTGGCTATGTTTGTTGCATCAAAGGTCTTTTTGCACGCAATGAAGTGAGCCATTTTTAAGAAACGATCTACCACCATGAACTTGGAGTCTCTGCCACATTATGTTCGTTGGAGACCCATGATGAAGTCCATGGAGATATCCACCCAAGGGCCTTTAGGAACCGACAACAGGGTGTAGAGTCTCGTGTTTTGTGAGTGTCCCTTAGAGGTCTGGCATATGTGGCATCATTGAACCATTCTTTCGACGTCACAGCCTAGGTGAGACCAATAATAATGCTCCTCCACTAGAGCCTTTGTCTTGTCATGTCTTAAGTGGCCCCCAAGTCCACCACCATGGAGTTCAAGTAAAACATTCTCACGTAAAGAGCACTGCGAGATGCATAATCGATTCCTGTAGAACAGGAACCTGTCTTAAATATGAAAATCGTTGGGGTGGCCTTCCTTACTTCACAGCCACATGTCCTTAAACTCATCATCCTCGGCATATAATTCTTTAAGTTGGTCAAAACCAACAACATCACTACTCATTATGACAAGAAGAGTGGCTCGGTGACTTAATGCATCAGCAACTTTGTTTTGTTGTCCCGACTTGTGTTTCAGCATGAGCATGAATTCCTGTAAAAATGAAATCCACTTAGCATGCACACAACAAACATTAGTTTGAATATTGATAAATTTCAGGGCCTGATGATATGTATATAAAACAAACTTCCTCTGAATGAGGTAGTGTCGCCAATGCCGAAGAGCTTATACCATAGCGTATAGCTTTATTTCATATGTGGACCACTTCTTTCTTGCATCACTGAGCTTCTTCCTGTAGAAGGCTACGGGCTTGCCTTCTTATAATAAAATGGCACAAATGCCCATATATGACGCATCATAGTTTACCTCAAAGACCTTGTCGAAGTTTGGCAAGACTAAGACCGGGGTAGACAATAATTTTTACTTGATCTCTGCAAAGCTCTTGTCAACTTCATCCATCCACTAAAATGGTCCTTTCTTCATACAATCTATAATTGGTGCGATAATGGTGCTGAAGTTTCTAACAAAATGATGATAGAAAGTGGTCAACCCATGGAAACTGCGTACCTCATGGATGTTGGTTGGCGTAGGCCATTCATATATAGCCTTAACCTTGGCTTCATCAACTTGAATACTCGTTGACGACACTACATACAAACCCCAGAAATAATAATCGATCTGTCATGAAATCACACTTCTTCAAATTCAGATACAATTTATTTTCCTGTAACCTTGAAGAACCTGCCTGAGAAGTTCCATGTGTTCTGATTCATCTTGACTGTGTATTAAGATGTTGTTAAAGTACACTACGACGAACTTGCATGTAAACAGTTTCATGGCTTGGTTTATAAGGCGCGTAAAGGTACTTAGGCAATTTAACAGACTAAAGGGCATAACGAGCCATTTATACAACCCCTCCCTGGTCTTAAAAGATGTCTTCCATTCATCACCCGGTCGGATTCAGATTTGGTGGTATTCACTGTGCAAATCTAGCTTGGAGAACACCTTAAAGCCCTCCAACATATCCAACATGCAGTCCAACCGGGGTACGAAAAATTTGTACTTGATGGTGATCTTGTTGATAGCCTGGCTATCAACAATCATTCACCAACTACTATCTTTTTTTTGTCGTCAATAGAGTCGGCATTGCACAAGGGCTCATGCTCTCTCTCAATAGCCCATTTTTCAGCAAATCTTCAACCTACCCTTGGAGAATTCCACTCTCTTTCGGGCTCAACTGGTAATATGGCTTATTCGGTAAGCTAGCCCCAGGGTTGAGATCATTGTGGTGCTGAATATCTCTCATCGGGGGTAGTCCATGGGGAAGGTCTTCAGGCTAAACTTCCTGAAATCTATTCAGCAAAGGTCAAAATTTTTAGGGAATAACCATACCTCCTTGTTGGGGTCCCAAAAGTCAGGATTTTCAAAACAAGGATTATGAATGTACAAACCATCACCTAACTAGTTTCAGGGCCAGTGCATCAGAAGTCTCAGCAAAAATCACACCGCGCATCGAACTTTACCAAAAATGAAAAGTTGACCCCAGGGGTGGGCCCCACCATTCATCGTGATCAAAACCCTCCAAATTTGGGAGGGTAAGTTCAATAATGAACAAACACAACCAGTGCATCAGCATCCATCGCAAAGCGGGCCCCACAAACCATTATTTTTTCTAATACATATGTCGGCGCATCAAGAAATTCATGGTCAAAGCATCATGAAATTCAGTCATTTTAGAAGTGAATTTCAGGACGCACTAACCCTCGGTGCATCAAGAGATTCATCCAGCGCGTCAAGAAATTCAGACAGTTTTACAAAGTGAATTTTAGGACGCACTGACCCTCAGCGCATCAAGAAATTCATCCAGCGCATCCAAAAATTCAAGAATTTCAGGACGCATTGACCCTTAGCGCGTCCAATAAATTAGGCATTTTCAGGAATTTTAGGACGCACCGACAGCCAGTGCGTCCCAAAAATCAACACTTTAGCGAAGACATTTTACGATGCGCTGACTGATTTACTCGACGCGCCTCGACGTGCTACACATGGCAGCCTCCTATTGGCCGACTTCCGGTATTTTCGAGTATAAATACCCCTCCGTTACTGTTCATTTGGATGGATCCAGAGAGAGAAAGAGCTTCGTCCGTTGGGTATTCGAGAGACCGCCGGAATCCCTTTTCCGACCACCGGAATTTCCTTCCGACCAACAGAACCTTCATCGGAAATCCTACTTCCGACCAAAGCAGGTCCGGTGAAGAAATGGTTTAAAAAATACATAAGTATACCGGCACATCATGAAAATACCTGGAGTCCGATTTGACTTATTTTATGGACGCACTGGCTCCAGCGTATTAGAAAAATAGCCCAGCGCATCAGGAAAATCAATCGTTTGTGCAACAAGTCATTTTTGGACGCACTGGCCTTAGTGCATCACAAAAATAGGCCAGCGGATCAGAAAAATATACATCTTAAACATTTATTTTTGGACGCACTGGCCCCAGCGTATCATAAAAATAGGCCAGTGGATAAAAAAATCAAACATTTTAACAGTTATTTTTGGACGCACTAGCCCCAGCGCATCAGTAAAATCAGCCCAGCGGATCAGAAAAATCAGCACTCTGAACGTTCATTTCAGCACCTTTAAACCTTCATTTTGTGGCGTTTTCGAGCCCCGTTTGGGCCTATTTTGGGTATTTTGAGTGTTCCGGAAGCAATGGAGCAGTCAAATGATTCATCCGGGCCAACTAATGAGCAGAATCTAAGCCTTTAGAATCTGATCCGATCCAATGAGATAAATGAAGTAATTTCTCGAAAAGAGGCCGCCAGTGCCCAAAATCATACCAATATATCATCATTAGATATACTATCATAATATGACCTGGATTTAAGTCCGAACTAAGCAAATGGGACTATGGTTAACACAATAAACCATACCAAGAGAGTTCTAAACTATTACATGAAATTTGTTAAAGACTGACACTTCAACAACAGTCGATGCCCTACCCATTCAAACGGCATCTGCTGGTTGAGCTGCCCAGGTACATACAACTGCATATCGGTCTTCCCGCGATCACCCATCATAAATGACGGGCGCAGGCCCACTGTCGCACCCCTCGGTTAAAAAACCCTGACAGTCTCAGCCCAGATCTTCGGTTAAAACATGGGACATAGACATCTGACTCGTACAAAGATGGATCAGTCCATGACAAAACACAACAAATATGGGTCTTCACGACCATATAAATATAGGTCTCTTCGACCATACAAATATAGGTCTCTTCGACCACACAAAATATAGGTCTCTACGACCATGAACTCTGATACCATAGTCCCCGCTGACTAGTCTTCTGCCTTTTAATCAAGGGTCATCGATCATTCGATGTAATTAAGGGCTCGTGCCATATCACGGCCTGAAATGTATAAGATCTCAGAATCTCTGTAATAAAATTCACTTTGCGATATCTCTTCTCTTGTGTACTTTTGTGAATGCTTGTGATTGTCTACAAATGTTTCTATTATTCAGAACCCCAGAGCAACAATACACATAAAACTGCATTTGAGTAATTTTCTAGTTCCAACACTCCTGGATCATTGCCCTTGACCATCATGGCATAAATCTCTTCGATTTCTTTCAATTCTTCCATAAACGCCCTTATGGCAAGGAGGGAACACCCCTCCACTTTAGAAGTCTCGAGGCGCCCGTCTGATGCCATAAGAGTAAGGACTTTTTTCACCCATCCTTGACAAATATATACTTATTGTCTCATCCTCGATGGGTGGAATCTCGGTCCAACTGCCACGGTTGACCGAGGAGTATGTGACATGCCTCTATGTCCATTACATCACGTAGCACTTTGTTCGCTTGCCTCAAGTGCAAGGCTTGCGATGTAGTAATAACTCGGTGAGACCGAGGTCGATCCACAGGGAAAAGGTAAACACTTCAAACTATTCTAATAACTTAAACTTAGAAAGATTATGAAATTAAGAGTTTTTAAGAACTAAGTAGAAACAGTAAGAAAATTTGAGAATTAAGAGAAACTAGAGCATCAAGGATCCACTTCTAGTCTTAACCATGCTCAATCCAATTATTCGATTCAAACCACAACTAGAATCAAATTTCTATCTATATTTAGCCGGAAGATGTAGCAATCAAAGCACTCAAACAATCTGAAACAGATGGGTGTTCATTCATTTGGTTCACTCAATAAAGCTTAGGCCTTGGGCACACTCAATTGTATAGGCCAATTCTCTTTCCAATCTAGTCGAGATCACAACCATAGCCTTCATAAAATCCTGTCACTAGAACTCTAATTAAACCAATATCAACAAGCAACAACACCTATCTCAGATTCCATACAAAAGATACATGAACTTTCCATTAAATAGTTCTAATATAGATCCAACTATTTTAATCCATGGAGAATTCGAAGCATTCACCATATCCAAAGATCACGATAAATCAAAGGCTTCCACCAATCAAAATCCCACATACCAATTGATTAATCTCAGAAATTCAACAAGGACTCATGTACGTGGCACACAAACTCCCTAAATTATAATTAATTATCTAAAACTATCAAGTTTATTCAGACCTTAATAAATTGTTCAACAATTAAAACATAATTCGGAATTAAAGAATCAAAGCATGACTACTAACTAAGAAGTTTCACCTCTGAGCTCTAACTGAGAGTTAACTAGAAAAAAACATAAACAAACTACAACTAGAACTAGAAAAGAAAGAAGAACTAGTTGTAGGAGGCTAGGAAGCCTCCTAGGTCTTGATCTCTTTGCTCCCCATGTTGCTAGATGCCTTAAGAAGAGAGTGGAGGTGTCCTTTATAGTAGAAATCCACCACCGAGTAAGAAACTTCGAGAATCCACGGAGTGTTTATGCACTTGAAGTCGATGGCCCAAAATAAAAGTTTGAATTTTAAACTAACTGTGTGTGGTCGACCGTTCATGACCGGTCCAACCCATCTAGTGTTTGTTCGGCAAGCTTCTTCCCTATATTTGCAAAGTACCTACCGGTCATGGCATTGGTCGACCGGTCATGACCGGTCGGATGGCTATTGTCTTGTGAAGTTTCTCCTTTCTTCTTCTCCATCTTCCTTATATCTTTCCTCCACCTCTTGTTCTTTCTTCCTTTGATCTTTAATGATGTTAGGGAGGTCTTTTAACATCAAATAGGTGAAGTCTCTCTCTCATTCTTACAATCACAAAAGCATGCATTAGATGAGCCTTTAAACATAGAAACCATGCATAATGTGTGATGAATTGGGGTTAAAACATGTATAATTTAGGGCTCAACACACTTCATCTCTTTAACTCCTACCAATGGAGAATGAAATTAAACATTGCTCGATTACCTTGGTGTCGCTGACCTTCTTAATCCAACCGATGGAATACGGGGCTGAATGTTTTGTCATCGTTAATTGAAGCTTATCCACCATAACCTTGAACATAATATTCTCACTGCTCCCGTATCAATGATGGCGTAGCAAACCTTCCTGTTCCCTGTGTAATGTGTACGGAAGATGTTGTGGCGCTAAGGATGCACTTCTTTCCTAAGAGTGTAACATAACCGCCTCATGACTAAGGACTCGCCACGGTCCCCAACCAACCAGTTTGTCCCATCCGCTTCTTCCTCAACGGATTGATCGAGCTCATCACTCTCGGGCTCTCCTTCCACGTACTCTCATCAACCTCCCCCTCAATGGCTAGATTGGTGGTGAGGCACTGAGGGCATGTATTGGATAAGTGGCCCGGCTAGCCACAACAGAAAAAATTGTTCGGCCTAGGCCGAGCATATAGATTCGGCACCCAACTTGGACTCGTTGTCGTAAGGATGGCCCTTTATGGCCGAGATGGACCACTCCCGCATCGCGGCTCGCAGTCGGTGGGGGTTAAACACGCCCATCAATGGGTTCTTTTCCCTTTGACAAGGTTGTATCTTGAGCGGGACCCGTCGTAGAGACACGGCTCGACAGATAAGGGAGCGCAGGAACTCTAGCGAGTTGGGTTTCTGCGTAATTAGCTACCTGCACCGCTTCTTCCATGGTCCAGGATGGAAGAAGTTGCACACGATTCTGGATAGTGGTCCTTAAACCGTCGATGAACCATGTGGCCTTCTAAGAATCTATCTCTAATAGGTCGTTGCACATCATTAGCCTATTAAACTCGGCTACATACTCGTCAATAATCTAATTTCCTTGTTTGCAATTCTGGTATTGTCGGAACAATATATGCTCGTAATCTCGGGGTAGAAACTGTGTCCAAAGAAGTTGCCTCATCTATGGCCATAATCAGATGGGCAACTTGTTCTATCAAGTTCAGGTGAGCTAAAGTTTCTCCTACCATGTGGAGGCTCCTAACTTCAATTTATAAGCTACCAACTTCACTTTCTTATCCTCTGACACATCCATGTAATCAAAGAAGTTCTTGACATCTGCCAACCAATCTAAAAATTCTTCAATTCACGATAGACCATTGAATGAAGGAAGTTCGGCCTTACCCCTGTAATCCCGCTCAGCGCGGCCCACACAATCATGTCCCCATGTGGGTTGCTAATAAGTTATTTCATTGTTCTTTTGGTGATCATCTTCATTGCTGATGTTCGAGTCCTCTATAATAGTCTTGCGATTTGTCACTAGAAGCGCTTGACGGAACACTAGATTGTTCCATACGACGATTGCTGGTGGCCATGCTTTGCCTTGGACCCGAGGCGGAGCCAATGATGCCACGATCTGATCGAAGTTACTTGCAGCCCCTGCATAGCCAACTCACTCGACCGTTGGAGAGCATCAATCCTCTCCACAAGATACTAGATCCCCTGAGCATCGTTAGCAGGATTGTTTTCACGACCGTTGCAAGAAGCCATCTTTCCGAGGTTGTTCCTCACTTTGATACCAACTTAGCGCAGCGTAGACAGTGTGAGATTGATCACTGTCTCTCTCACAAGGATAACTACTCCGAATCTACGGAGCTTCCGAGAATCCTTGATCAGACTTCTTCGAATCCTCAAAGGAACAACTCGAATCCACGAGCAATAGAGAAAGAGCTCAAGACATTTTATTAAAAGATGAATAATAAATCTAACAACGAATTAAAAGAATTTATATAGTCTAGGTATCCCCAAAAGAAACCCTAACTTGCATAAATTAAGAGTCCTAAACGAAAATGAAAACATAATTTCAAAAATAGAAACTTTTACGCTTAAGATAATGCACCCGATTGACCGGTCGCTAGGGGTCAGCGACTGGTCACCAACCCTAGGAGATCGGTCGCAATGGACCTTTGACAGTCCAGAGAGAAAAGGTCCTTTAAGGGCTATTTGTGATGGGTTGCAAGCAAAATTCGACCGGTCACCAGGGTCACTCGATAGTCCAGCAATTAAAGTTGGTCTCCAACCTAAATTAGACCGGTCATGGCCGAAATTCAACCAGTCTCGTAAGACGTGCGACCAATCACCAGAGGCTATTGGCTGGTCGTTTTCTTGGCTTTCAAATCCTTCCCTCTTGCTTTGCTTTAGTTGGTCCATGCCATGAATACTTTAGCAATCTCCTCTACATCATGCCATCTTTGGTGTAAGTGTATTAGATTATGTTCATGTATGAGAGTTCACATATATTCAATAGCAATGTATTGTACCATATCCTTAGAGATAAATGGTGTACCTTTTATTTTCCATTAATATTTTTTAACTTATTTTTTTAGCTAATTATCACTATAAATAAAGGATTCTACTGGAAAAGTATATAATTTTGCTCCTTTTTTCTATTTTTATATATTATCAGAATTTCTCAACTTATACAATTTTATTTTCTATTTCAAGAGTTTATCATCTATCTCCCTCTTCTGAGACCCTTTAAGATGGTGGAGGGATAAATTTATACTCATTATTATCATACAGGGTTTACCCATCTTCCAACCCTTCCAACACAATCATTCTACTAAACCAGTAGCAGGCTACTTTGTTTTAAATCTTAGGTATCTAGTCAAAACCATTACCACCATTAATTTATTGTCATATCATTGTCAAACCACCAGGAGATTTATAGATTCATATCTCCATTACAAAGAGCATGCAATCACCTAGAAGAGCCAAGTATTATAATTTTAGGGGGCGTTTGGCGCATGGCATTAAACAGGATTGGTTGGGATGGAATTGCATTTGGTTCTGAGCAAATTCCATCTTGCGTTTGGGGAGGATGGGAGGGTTGAGATTAGGTGGGATGGAATTACATTTGGTCCCATGCGGGATTTCTATGGGATTTATGTGGATTTTGAAATCCACTACACATGTGGGCCCCACATTGATGCATATTTTATCCATGCCGTCCAACCATAGATGCCTTTTATATGTGACATTATGGCTATATGTATGTACAAGTGTGACCGACATCAGTTGTGAATTTGGTTCTTTGATTGCAATCCCATAGTCCACCTAACAAGATTTTGCTTAATCCTGGATTTTTTCCACATCAAGAATTTGATTCCAAACATGAGATTGGACGGTGAAAATCCATCGTAATAGACACGTAATCATTGCATAATAAATGATGTTAATCCCACCTAATGCTATCCCATCCCTTTTATCACCACGAGCCAAACACCCCCTTAGCCACCAGAAGTGTTGCCAGATCTTTCAGCAGCAACCAAACATAGTAATGGTTCACCACAACTGAAGGGTTATTGAGAATGTATTATGCCTCTTCTACAACTACAAAGCAAGCTAGGCATATACAATATACATACTTCAGATCGAGGGAGAGTGTTATTTGCATGCAGTCTTCAACATACATGCATTTGATATATTTGAGTATGATACATACTCAATGGTCATGTAATGTATCATATCCTTAGACATAATGGAGTATCTTTTAGATTTTATTGGCATGTATTTTAAACTTATTTCTTCTGGTCAATTATCATTATAAATAAACTAGTAGATAAGATATCTATTCTCCTCTTTTTCTTATTTCTATGGATGCCTCACAAATAATATTTAAAGGGTAATTGCCTGTTATAGGTAATTACTTGATGATAATTATATTTACACACCTTGACTGCCCATATACAAAACATATTCAGAGAAAGAGATGCAAATGTCCAAACACGTTGAATCATTGATTTATCATCCAACCAACCAATAATTTCCATCACATCATCGTGTGGGTGACATTAAACCTGACCGAAAGTTCTCCCCACTGTGAGAGCAACCGTGTGTAAAAACAAGCAGATCCATCAGGTGGGCCACACTTGAATATTCGGTCGACATTGTGATCGACTAAATAAGTGGATTGGCATAATTTTTCTTGGACTATGCTAGCCTGACTTGTGTAGGTACGACCGTAGGTACGTACGAAAGTGTTAGTTGCCTAACCAAGTGCCAAGTAGGAAAAAAAAAATGCATCAGATCTACCCTATCCATCAAGTGCACCCTGACGTTTTCACCACAGATCCTGAAATTCAGTGAAATCCAAGAAAAGTGGGCCACACCATAAGGAACACTGAAAAAGCATTCTTAGATCCTCTAAATTCACGTGGTGTGACCCACTTAGTCTCCGAATATCTCGATTTCGAGAATTCATTGATCCTGGTATGGCTCGCCAGACGACTCGGATTGCTTGCTAACTCGGCAAGCTAAACTCTATGGGGTCCACTGTCATGTATGTGTCTTATCCACGCCGTCCATCTGTTTTTACAGCTCATTTTAATGCATGAGCCCAATATTGAAGCATATGTAAAGCTCAAGTGGGTCACACCATAGGAAACAATGGGATAATGATTTCCACCGTTGAAACCTTCCTAGGTTTACAGTGATATTTATTTGTCATCCAACTTTATCATAAGGTCACACAGACATGTACGAAAGTGAAATACAAACATAAGCTTAATCCAAAATTCAACGGCAGGCGTTCGATTCTCACCATCTTGTGGTGTGGTCCACCTGACCTTGGGATATGCTTTAATTTTTGGGTCATGCCCTAGAGTCGGAAAAACGGATGGCCGGCGTGGATAATACACATACATCACGGTGGGTCCCACGCTTTTACTATAGCATGCTGAGTTTCTCAAAAGGCAATCCGCGTCCACACGGCATATAGGCGCGTGGTGGACTGGATTGGCGTATACGAACGCCACGGTGCAGCCCCCCACGCGTAACCGACGCGGTTTGTCCAGTGACCGCAACACCAACCAGCTAGCTGGTGTCAAAGCTCCGTGGGCCCATATGTGTTTTATCCACTCTGTCCATCTATTTTGCCAACTTATTTTATTTTTTTTTAGTAAGGTTAAAAACTAAGCAAATCCAAATCTCATGTGGACAACACCATAGAAAATAGTATTAATTGAATGTTTAGACTTCTTAGAGCCCGCGTTTATTTGCTATCCAACCCTTTGTGATAAAGTACACAGACCTAGATGAAGGGAAGACACAAATATAGCCCCCCAAAAAGTTTTCAACGTTAAGCATTCAATCCCTCTGTGGTGTGGTCCACTTAAGATTTGGTCCTGCCTCATATTTTTTTCGGCTCATGCCCTAAAATGAAAAAATGGATGGTCAGAGTTGATAAAACACATACATCATGGTGGGCCCACATAGCTTTGTGGGGTCGCTAGGCAAACCGCGTCACGTGAAATATGGATGATTTTAACGATAAGATATCCAATCTCAATTGATTTCCGTGGTGTGGCCCACGTGAGTCTTGAATCTGTCTGAATTCTGAGCCCATTTGCAAACACATGGCGATGCACCTGATGGACGGAGAGGATCTAATCGAGATAAAGTCTTTCGATCAATGTGAGCAAAAGCAACGCCCCTCTTGTCCGTACCAAAGTCATCTCAAAGGGCCCTTGATTTTTATACCAGGTGATCATGGCGTATTCAACCTTAAGTACGGATCGATGACTCTACATGCGGGACATGTAGATAGAAAAGAAGGAAATGCTTGTATTGTATGTGATCATTTTCCTATATATGTACACAAAGATCTGCAACGAATCCTCATTATTCCCATATATTAAAGAAACTGCCAAACGTTCTGTCAGAGTAATCAGTTTTGGCAATGGATGCCTATTTCTCTAGCATGAGGATCGAGCACGGATTAGCTACTGACAGCGTGAGTAGCGGGATAGCTACTCAAGTGACGTCACCAAGTTCTCTTGACCAATTATGATGTATGTGTTGTATCCACACCGTCCATCCATGTGGATAGATCATTTTAGGCATGAGCAAAAGAAAGAATGAGTAGATCCAAAGCTCAAGTGGACCCCGCCATGGAAAACAGTGGAGATTGAACGCTTGCCATTGAAAACTTCATTGGGGGCCATATAAATTTTTTATCAAGCTGATATTTGTGTTTTCCCTTCTTCCATGTCTGTGATAACTTATGAACAGGTCGGATCTCAAAAACAACATCGATGGCGGGCCCTAGGAAGGTTTCAATGGTGAGAGTCACTGCCCCACTGTTTTCTGTGGTAGGGTCCACTTGAGCTTTGGATCTGCTTCATTCTTTGGCTCAAGCCCTAAAATGATCTCTACAAATGGATAGGACGGTGTGGATACAATACATACATCATGGTGGAGCCCACATAACTTGGTGACGTCACTTCAGTAGCAAATCTCGCTACTCACGCTGCCAGTAGCTAATCCGCGTCTAATGAGATCACACTCCCTCACACCTATGGACGCTAATTGGAAGCTATACGGGGCCCACACAAAGATGACCGTCATAAATCCACTCTGTCCATCGGTTCTACGAGCTCGGAATAAGATAAGAATCCTAAAATCAGGGCTGATACATAACTCAGGTAGGTCACACTACATGAAAAAGTGTCAATGGAAACCTCCACCATCGAAACCTCCCTGTAGCTTACTATGATGTTTATATGCCATCAAAACCGTTCATATGTTTATTACCGGCTTGTAAACTTCTGTGACCCTATAGTTTCCAATGGTGCGAGTTCAATCCATATTGTTTCCTATCGTGTAGCCCACCTGAGTATTTGATCTGCCTGATTTTTCTATTCCTGTCATATTGTGAGCTTGAGAAACTCCATGCATGGTGTGGGTTTCTCACGGGCATCCATCTGGCCCCACACAGCTTCTGACCACTGGAACTTCATGCGGTCAGAAGCTGTGTGGAGCCCACAGAGATTCCTGTGATAAATCCACTCAGTCTATCCTTTTTGAAGATCACAATAGGACAGGAGTCCAAAAATCAGGAAGAATCATAATTCGAGTGGACCACACCACGTGAAACGGCTATGATTAAACTCCCACCATTGGAAACTGCGGAAGCCACAGAATTTTTTTTATTAGATTGATATTTGTTCCTGTCAGCTTATCTAAATGGTAATAACCTTATGAACAGTGTTAATGGCATATAAACGTCATAGTCAACTCCAAGAAGGTTTTAATGGTGGACGTTTTCATGCTCACTTTTTCATGTAGTGTAGCGTGCGTGAGTTATGGGTCTGTCTGCCTGAATTTTTGACTTCTATGATGCTTAGAGATTAATGGCAAGAGTGAATTTATCGCAACAATCTCTGCAGGGACCTCATAGTTTCCGAGGACATGGACTTGTGGCTAGGGAGGCAGCCAATTAATGTATGCACCATTTGATAGGTGAAATCTTAGTGATAACTTTTGTTTTTTTTGCAACCATCCAATTTATTAGTTGAGCAGCACACCTACACTGTTAGTCACAATGCAGCCACCAACAACTGGGGTTAGTGTCTCTTTAGCACTCGAACCTGAGACTTGCTGTTAAAATGCCTCGGCATCTTCCAGCTGAGCCAACACGTGAGACACTCAATTCCAAATAAGGTTGAGCTGTGTTGACTCTGGAAACATGGACAAGTTTTTCAAACCTATATTGAAAATTAACAGTATGCGTCTTCCAGCTGGGCCAACACGCGAGACACTCAGAATCCAAATAGGGTTAAGCCGTGTTTGAGTCGGAAACATGGATGAGTTTTTGAAACCTATATTGAAAATAAACGGTATGTGTCTTCCAGCTGGGCCAACACGTGAGACACTCAATTCCAAATAGGGGTCGAGCGGTGTTGACTCAGAAACATGGACAAAATTTTCAAACCTATATTGAAAATTAACAGTATATAAATAGAGATAGAGATTAGATACTGTGTGTTAAGATCTTAAATAGTGCCGAGTTTTATTGTATTTTTGTCAAGTTATCTCGGGTTTTGACTGACATCATGACCAGTTCAAGTTCTCCTCAAGTCTCGATGAAATATTGTCAAGTCCGAGTCAAATCGGGCAAGTTTGTTCAAGTTTATTGAGTTGTAAACTATGATCTTAACCACAACGTTGGAATGAGCTAGTGTGGCCCATTTGTGGGAAACCATTAATAGGTGGGGCCCAGACAGTTTTTCTTTAGAATATCCCTCTTTCTATTTTCTCTTGATGTTTAAATTTTAAATTTAAATTAAATGAGAAACAAGATGAAAACATGGGAAAAAGATCTAATGAAATACGGTTAATTCCTATATTATTTGAACTCCTCATAAATCCTTTTGATCCTCCCCTTTTAAGGAACACCTCAGTAGAAACATTTCATCCAGGATATTTTTCAGACAAAAAAAAAAGAAAAAAGAAGAGAGAAATAACCCTATAAAATATTCATTGCTCATCAGAGCTACTTATAGACAATATAAATCACGATCATGTCTATGGCCATCATAACCCTAAGATCAAAGGAATACCTAAATCCTCTCCGCTCCCATGGTAGTTAGGTGGACCAGTGGACATAGAGCATACATCTTCTCCCATGGTAGTTAGGTGGACCAGCGGGCCATACATCTTTGGCTTTATATAAATGATCCTAAAATCGTGTAAATACCATCAGATCTTATGGGCCCACTCATCAGGTTCTATCACACAATTTCCTCATATGCAATTTAAAACAAGAAAAATAATTTTTGGGTGTCATCCATAAATAGCCTTTGGTGCAATTTTTATATTTTTCTTTAGTAGTTGAATTTGCAGTGAGATTTTTTTATTAACATATGCTTACAATCACAAGCGCACATGCAGAAGCTGGACATGTTTAAACATCAAATCATATGAAGACTCACACCATCATGTGATTTCACAACCTCCACCTACCTTATTCATCATCCATGTAACTTGAGATCCCTCCATGAATGACAAAGTCAAACCAATGTAATCTTTGATAAAAATAAAAAATTAAAAATAAAAAATAAAAAATAAAAAAGGATGGGACACCAGCCTCTATGTGATCTCAATTGCTTGCTCTCCAACAACCACACCAATATTGTCATGATTAAGCCGTTAAGCTGGCTTATCAACACTCAATAAGGTTCGACATGTCAACCATCGATGCTCACCGCTGGTGTCAATACACACGTGACGTTGCGACGGAGACATGTGGTGTGTTCCCAATCGATCGATCACATCGAAAGATGATCATAGCCACACTTTTTTTTTTACATGTGTAAAAGTTTCAGTCCCTAGTTTTAGCAAGTAAACCTCTTGGCCCACATGCAGGCGTGGTTTGACTATCGGCCCGTATATTATATGTAAGATAACAATCCTATCTAAAAGATTACACAGCCACACATTTTGAAAAATGTTTGAAAAATCTTATCCTCATATCCCGATTGCCGTCCATCTTCTATATCCATCGTCGATGAACGGCATCGATCATCAGCCCATCAATTTTCCTCAATGAAGATGGACGGCACTCTGCATGTGGGCCCCACTGCTAAGATGGGTCTTGCATTAGTGCACTCCTAATGCTGAGTTGAGTGATTATTAAACTAGTGTTCACTCATTCCACATTTATTTTTTTGATGAAGCATATTCCCATCTTTAGCACAGGCATGATGATAGGAATCCAAAAGTGGGATGCCAGTCGAACGAAAGCACTCGTTATCTCTCACCCATCCATCAATGTGGTCAAAGACCAGTAATGGGTTATAGGCCACAGAATAGGGGAAGGACAGAATAATGGAATATTCATTGTCTCTCGAATAAAGCTATGTATCTGACCTTCTCCATGAAGATTGCTGAACCCTACAATCATGTGTTTGTATTTGCCTCTCCCTACCATATGTGTATAGGAATGGTACAACAATCACACACCATAAACCCCATTGAACTACCCACATACCCTTTTATCCTGGTCGTCCAATTGATACCCCACGTCTCAAATCGGCCATCAATTAAGAATTTGCGAATTCGAAGTTTCCAATTTGTCAGATAAATGTCTTTCTTTTGGATGGTTATAAAATGATATCAACGGTCCTCAAATAAGTCAATTGATGGGATGGTTGGTATTGTGGCACCATCCAACGGCCCCCCAATTGATTTGATGGTCCTGATTGATGGGAATGTGCTGGTAGAACAGTTGCAATCAGTATATACACTTAATTTCTGTGTATGATCTTCCTCCAAATGTAAGATGACACTATCACTCAGATACATACATATTAGGCGCTGCTTAGGTTTAAAGAAATGAGAATGTGTATGAATTTGGTAAAACCATGAACTTGTAAAATTCATTGATTTGAATTGGATTTGAATTTGGCAAATTCTAATATCCATTGTGTGGAATCAAACAAGAAATCCATGGGTTTAAGGAGACTTCATCGCAATAATGGCATTTACCACAAGGATATTCCACACAACGGAAAGGTCTCACATGCACATGGTAGATAATAAGAAAAGTGCAACTAGGTAGATGTGGGGCCCACTGTGGTGTATGTATGACAGCTAGTCCATCCTACAGGATTGCCCCCCATCATGAAAATGGGATGGGCCAAAAATCATGTCGATCCAATGTGGGCTATATAATAGGAAAAAATAATGGACAAAAACCCAAAAACCATGAAATTCACATGGTGGCCTGCTTTATGATTGGACCAGCGTGATTTTGGGAGCATCCAATTTTCATTATGGGGGCAAACAAGTTAAACTGGTTGAATGCTATAGATACACCACAATGGGTAACTAGTTGTATCTACAATTAGTTGCATGTGAGTCTTTCCATAAATTTGAATTTCCCTATGATCTATAGATTTATTAAGGTATGAATCTAGAAGGTCTAAGGATTTGGAAAATCCCCATGGTCAAATAACCACTGGCTCTTATAGCTCCAGCCGATAGAAGATGACATATATCAATGTATGTCAGGGGACTTTTAACACTCCAACACTCATTCATACATCTAGGGTAGAACTTCACATGGAAACATACAAAGCAAGGGTGAAGGAACACTCAATTCACACCATAAACGGCCCCTTTGAGAGAATGTATTCCGGTGGCATATTTGCTACTTTCAAATTTGAACACTTACCTTCCACTCTGACACCATGTCAACAAACCATTTGCCTTAAAAGCCATTAGAGGAGGCCATATCAATGTATATCAGGGGACTTTTAACACTCCAACACAAACAAATAGGAAGATTTAGAGAGAGAGATAGAGAGTCCACATTTTTCAATTTCCACTTTCTCCATCACAACATCATCACAATATAAATGATCTACCCTTTTATAGAAAGACCTTTTTTTCCCTAAAAGTGCAAGTTGTCCAACTACATGGGATGGGCATTGTACCACAGTCCATTCCAGATTTGAAATTGGAACCCATTGGATTCATAATACCACCTGAATTAGCAAATGAATCATGCATCCAACCTCTCAAACTCGACCTGCCCAACCCACCCAATCTTGACCTTTGAATGAGTAGAGTTCGAACCACCCACTAATAGACCCAGCCTAACCCAGATCTTACTTGACCCGATCGTCTAAATTGCTATTATACTTTTAGACTTTAGATGGAAGATTTTGTTTTTAAAATGCAAGACATAAAGGGATTGGTTGAATACTTGTAAAATCGAAGATGTAGACACTTTATATTGTGTTTGGATGGGAGGAAAAATGGTAGAAGTGCTTACAATTTGTAAAGACTATATTAAAATTCTCACAAATGCGTATATTAAAAAAGTTGTATTTCAATTTACACGTGAAGTCATACACCTTAATGGTTTTTTTTTTCTTCTTTTGGAAATTTTACGCAAAGTTCCTGCGGAATCAATGTTTTACCGAATGATGCTTCCATGATTAAAAATTACATAAAGATGCGCATTGAGGGAAGAAATTACAAAAATGCTCTCATTTTTTTTCCTTCTTTGAGAAGTAGCGATACTCAAGACTCGTGGGGCCCAAGTGGTATGTGCATGACATCCATACATGGTGATGACACAAGAAAAATAATTGATCAATCAGATCAGCAAATGGGCTACAATTAAATTGAGATATATTTTAAATTGTGTACATTATTTTCTATGAATTTGGCCCACCTTATGACTAGACCTATCATATTTTTGTTCGTCTAATGATAATGTTGGTGTGCATCTATTGGATGGGTTGGATATGAGATACATACCACATGTGCCCCCACAACTTTCGATTCTCCATTCAAAAAGGCAAAGGAGGGCAGTAATTTAATGTCACCTCTCATAAAGCACCATGGATGCTTGTTTGGTAAAATCCAATTCTTTGAAGAATTTTATAGTAAAAATCACCCCTTTTTTTCAAATTTATAATAACACTTTCCAATTCTTAACAGCATTTGACCACTACCCAAACATGGAAAATTGTTTACCTGTTAAACACTTTACTAGTTAGCCAAAATGACATAATAAAGCAGTTTACTTCCAACTCATTACTTGTGAAAGGAGTAAATAAATAGGAAATTAAAAGCATTCAAATGATCCTTAAATCACAAATAGAGTTTTTTCTTTTCTCTTTTTTTTTTTTCCTTGGGAGGACAAAAAATTCTAGCTCCTATTGCCTTTTATGCTCACAATCTAAAAATAAAATATACCATTTTTAGAATGAAGTATATATAAGTGTTTTTATTTATTTATTTATTGTTTTATTTTTTTATCATTCCAGAAAATTGAACTTTTTTTGTTTTTTACTAACATTATAAAATGAAAGATTTTTCAGGCAACTTCTTTTAATTAACAAAATAGATAAATAAATAACTATATAATCAAATCCGAATGGTCCATGTGATACCGCACCCCATGAAACTCCCAATGCCCAACTTTTAGCATGATAAAAAATACTAGTGAGCCATAACGAAGGAAAATAATTTCCTCCCTTGATTTGCCTCTCCCATATATATATGCACGCACGCTAAATTCCCATGAGGTCGAGTTGTGTGGGCCCATTGTGATGTGTGATGGGCATACACACCATGCATTCGGTAGGTACCCTATTGGTTATGGGATATCCCAAAAATAGCTGTATTGGCAAGTCAAGTGGGCCATACCAACTAAAAGAATGTAAAATCATGCCTACAACATTTAAAAGCACTTGTTGGGGCTATTTGAGTTTCGAATCTGGTTGAAACTTGGTATGACACTTCTTTAAGGGTGGACATGCACAATGGATGGGCTGGATTTCTCAACCACATCTTAGTTGATCCTATAAACGACATAAAGTTTTCAATGGGTGGATGTCTACTCTTAACTATTGTTTATAGTGTGGCCCCCCCAATTCATGAATTGTCCTGAGTTTTACGCCCATGGCCGACCACAGAATAGTGCATCTGACTGATGGTGTGGATGCCTATCACACATAACAGTGGGGCCCACATAGCTCAACCTCACAAGAACTTCCGGTGAAGTAGAGCGCATAGTACTTTTTCCATGCACATGTGCGTGTGTGTCATGAGCCCAAAAATGCAGTATATCTATATCTCTAGTAGGACACACCATAACAATCAGTGTTGAATGAACGCCCACCATTAAAAACTTCTTAGGAGCCACCGGAATGTTAATTTTCCATCCAACCTGTTCATAAGGTGACAAAGACTTGAATGAAGGGACCACATAAATATCATCTTGATCCAAAATACATTTGGCCCACAAGAAGTTTTTTATGGTTTATCGCCACTGTTTCCTGTGGTGAGGTCCACCTGAGACTTGGATTTGCTGCATTTTTAGGCTCGTGCCCTAAACTGAGCTAACGAAATAGACCGACGGAGTGGATATAAGACAAATAAATCAACGTGGGCCCCACAGTCTGGAATCCACGCACATAAAGGAAAACGGCTGCAGCTGAGAATCGTATGCAGGTGATCGGGTCTTTCGGTTCGTTTGTGTTAGGGCTCTCAATGGGTCGGATCTGGATCGGATCCAGTTGGATCCGGCTCCAAGTCCGTATATCTGTATACGGATTTGGATCGGATTCGGATCCAACTCGGATCCAAAAGGTGATATCCATATCCAATCCATTTATAAATTGTTAGATCTATTTCCGATCCAAAATCCATATTACCATCGGATTCGGTTCGGATCTAGGTCCGAATGCACTCCATTACAAATCTAAAAAATATATGACATAAAATATATAATATAATATATTTAATTTAGTAGAAAAATGATCCAAATCCCACTATTTACTATGGTATGGTCCAAATGGCCTAAAATAATTTGTAAAACGGATGGCCAGCAAGAATATAACATATACAGTAAGGTGACAATGAGTCGGATCTTAATCGGATTCGGATCTAACTCGGATATGTTCTTGTGAATCCATATCCACTCCATTTAAGTAATCGGACCTATTTTAAGATCCATATCCGGTCCATTTAACTAATCGGACCTATTTTAAGATCCAAATCCGCATTATATGGATTCAGATCGAATCGGATCTCGGATCTGACCCGCTCCCATTGAGAGCCCTAGTTTGTGTTACCGAAAGCAAAGAAAAAATGAGATGGGATGGGTGTAAATATCGACTCCCAACGAGGCGAGGCCCAAACGTGCGGAAACGGATTGCGTGGTGTGACGTCACCAAGTTCTTTGGGCCCCACCATGATGTATTTGTTATATCCACACTGTACATCCATTCCATCATATCATTTTAGAACATGGTCCAAAAAATAAGGCAGATCCGAATCTCGAGTGGACCATACTGGAGAAAGCAGTGGGGATTGAACGTCTACCATTGAAAACTTCTTGGGGTGACAGAATTTTTGGATAAATATGATATATATTTTTTTCTTTTAATCCAGGTCTTTATGACCTCATGAACAGGTTGGATGACAAATAAACATCATGGGCCCTAGGAGGGTTTTAACAGTAGGAATCAATGTTTTCACTTCTTTCTGTGGTGTGGTCCATTTAAGGGTTGGATCTGGTTCATTTTTGGACTAAGGACTTAAAAATGATATTTTCAAACAAATGGATAGTGTGGATATAACACTTACATCATGCTGGGGCCCACAGAACTTGGTGACGTCAACACACCATGGATGTGAGGTTTGAACTGTTCATCCAGTGGAGAACATGAATGGGACATGGTTCTAAAGTCAGGTCGAATTCATAATTATTACTGGTCAATAAAAACGGCTATTAAAAGTGGATTGCGTCCTGCCACCAGCCGGAATCACTCCAGGCAGGGGCATTGTGGGCCCACCAGGATGTATGGGTTTTATCTACGCTGTTCGTCCATTTTTGAGGATCATATGAGCCCAAAAATGAGGCAGATCCAAGGCTCAAGTGAACTGCAAAATGGGGATTGAACGGCCACCATTAAAACCTCTCGGGCCCCATGGAAGTTTTGGACCAAGCTGACATTTGGTGTGTCCCTTCCTCCAGTTCTATGTGACCTTATGAACAGGTTGGATGGCAAATAAACATCAAAGTGGGCCCTATAAAGGTTACAATGGTGGGTGTCATACCCTGTGGTGTGGTCCACTTGAGCCTTGGATCTGCCTCAATTTTTGGGCTTATATCCTAAAATGATATGGAAAAATGGATTAACAACAACGATGAAACCATACATCAAGGTTGGCCGCATGGAGCCCCTGCCCAAATAGATTCCCATGTGCGCGAGGTAGAACGCAATTTGCTGCCGTATAAAAATAAGATAGTTGTCCCGTCCCAAATAAGAATAAGCTATTCTTTGAGCTTCAGCTTAACTTTATAAAACTATCTCCTGTCAACTAAAAAATCATTGAAAATTCAAACCAGTTGAATGGGGAGCAACATTGGTGTATCCCGAGAGCAACTGATGGGCCAAATTAGAAGACTAGGGACCTAACCATCCGATCCTAAGCAAATAGACCGGACTGTGGAAACCCTAGCCATGCATATCTGCGGTAAATTTTCTTTTGATCGACCCAATAAAGAATGAAAATCTGAATGGGTAGAGTCAAAAGGGTCCCCAATACATCCTATAAACACTCAACGGACCTGATTAGCCAACACCAAATCTAATAAAGATCAAGTCACAACCACTCATCCAAGCACAGAAACTTTCCATATTATAGCAACTAATGTGTGAAAAATGATAGAAAAACTCCCTACATCCAAAGACCACTCTCCTTTTTCTCCTAGATAGCATAATGCTAAGGTGTGAAAGATCACATTTTTAAGTTTTGTTGAGATCGAGGTTAGTCCAGTCGTTCTTGTACAGAAAGTAGCATTGATGTCATAAAAAGTAGACTTCGAGTCAGATGATAACAAGCCAAATAATCTCTGATCAAAGTAATGTATGATTCATTGTAAAGGTAGTCAAATGATCTTCTCAATAAGCCTAAGTATGCTCAAATCCGAATTATGATGAAGATCTTGCCCATGTACTAAAATTGATCATTTCTGAATTAGCACACTAAGTGGCCAAAACCGCAACAACTTTAGACTCACTTTTGTAAATCAAATAATATCATATTGAAGTAATTTAGGTCTCATTGAAAAGCTTATCAAATTATCTTTCTAACGAGTCCGACATCCTTGAAAACGGACATGTAATGATGAAAATACATATATTTAGTCAACTTTGTGATTTGTTGATTTCGCACACCAAGTAGTCGTACTTTTGACATATGAAACGGTATTTGATTAAAGTGATTTCAGTTCCTTTGAAAACCTTGTCAAATTATCTTTCTAACAAATCCAAGGTCACAAAAAATAGCATGTAACGATAAATATGGGCATTTGGTTAACTTTGCACGTTGTTGATTTCATACATTAAGTGGTCGCATATTTAATAAGTTAAATGGTATTCGATTGAAGCGATTTCAGTTCCATTGAAAATCTTTTCAAATTATGTTTCCAAAAAGTGTAAAATTATATAAATAAAAAAATGGACATGTAACAAATGAGATACAAGTATTTTTTTTTTCCAAAAAGTGTGTAATACATAAAAAGACAAAAAGTTTTTAATATAAATAAAAAAAATAGGAAAATGATGCCACAACCAGCCATCCAATAGGCAATTGTTTCATAAAAAAAAAAAAATTAATATAAAAGGAAGCCTCAAGTCTTATCACCCCTTTTGGGCCCATAATCTAAAATCGTCCCTTCAAAGGCTTATTATTAAAAAAAAAAAAAAATTAGCACAACTTATCATTCCTTATGGAGTAAAGCATGCCTATCACCTACAACTAGCCCTTGAAGGGCCGACTATTTTTGTCCATATAACATGCTCAGCAGTGAGCCCTCTAGATAACTGTAGGGAGTAACTATAGAGGCTGAAAGAGTTCTAAGAGTCCTTCTGAGCTTTCGTGATCTCAGAAAAAATTTCAACAATGCTAAAGTGTTGCCCAATTTAGGCGACGTGTATTCCACTAAAGAAGCTACTAAAGTCAAGAGTAAGGTTGGAATTAGAAATATTTGACAATCCTTTTTAAATAAAATTAATGTTTAGCCTTTCCTTTTTTTACTCCCACATCTCAATTTTATGTGCAGTCAATTCCATATATCAGCACCACACACTCACTTTTATTTTTTTTTATGCAATACTCTCTTCAATCTACATTCTCTCTTTTACTTTATTTGTCTACTTGAGGTCTTAAACCCAGTGGAGTAAGGCTAGATGCTACTTATTTTCTTTTTGCCTATTGAGGCCTTAAACCCTGCGAAGTAAGGCTAGGTATAATTTATTTTCGTCTTTGCCTACATAAAGTCTTAAACTCTGCGAAACACGACTAGATGTAGTAATGTTAAATTTTCATTAAATCCCCAAAAAACCATTACATCCCATAAAGTAGAGATCACACGTTGTGCAGGTAGAAAAAGGTGACTAATCCATTTTTTGTCATCGAGGCCCTTACTTTGAATTTACTGTCTCAAATTAACCATAGGAGTCATGAATTGAGGAATCTTACGGTTTCCTAACCTTTTGAATGATTCTATATTTTTTAGTTGGCCATAAATTTGATGCTTCATTTAGCCAATAAAATGCATTCAAACATCTAAATCAACACAACCTAACTCCACTAACTAAAGAAGAGAAAGTCTAGGAAGTAAGTCATGCATGTTAGTGATTAGATGGTGGTTGATCCTTGATGTGTGATAAATATCTCAGGTAGTCACCAATTTCTTGGTATGCATAATGTGTACTTTTAAAAGAAGTGAATTATAACACATCGTAACTTATTGCAATTGGATACATTTGGATTTTAAGCATTCAACAAGGGCTCTTCTTGTTAAAGTATAGTATGGTATATTTAATAGTCTTCTATACAATCATATCATTGTTTCTCTTATAAATAAGAGAGAGAGAGAGAGAGAGAGAGAGAGAGAGAGATCCTTAACCCTAAACAACCTTAACCCTAGCTTACCATGTTGTTTAGGGTTAAGGATCTCTCTCTCTCTCTCTCTCTCTCTCTCTCTCTCTCTGTCTCTCTGTGGCACAATCACAATGAAGCACCCACTGCACAACAACCTTCTCTCTCTCATCTCCCCTTTCTCGACAACCTTACTCGAATGTATAAAAAGGGCACTCCATTCGCATGATAAAAATGCTCTATACCTCTTTCCTCTCCGTGAAATCAATCTCCATCGATATCCAATACCCTGACAACAGCCTCACTATGCCTAACTTCATAGCTGTTTATTCTCCATCGTACGTGAAGATCCTATGTACCCCTATTCATCATCGTTTGGAACCATCCACTTATTAGTATTCATTAGTTTGGTATCTTTATGTTTTATATTTTTTAATATTATGCCATGGATAGTCAATGATTGTGGAGAGTTGTGGTCTATAAATATCAATACCCTCTTGAGCCATAACTAACACAAATACTTAGGACACATCTTCAAACATCATATTTCAAAATGTACGATCTCTTGTGTTTAGGGCTGGCTTGGATCGGGATGGAAGGTCTCTCCAACATCAGGAACCAACTTTTTGTCGGTTATGCCTTTGCATTTACCCTACATAGGAGTGTAAGTGTGTCATGAATATATGATCTTAGTATTGGACCTTTGGATACCTACATTGGAGGATTAAATTCATGTCAATAGTCTAGAGGGACATCAGCTTGGACTATGATAATGTGATCAATGACTTGATGTTACATGATAATTAATCCTTAAACTTAAGGACATGTGAGGTTTATGATCTTAATTGAGCGACTTGGCTCACATTACAAGTTTTTTAGAGGCTATTGAAATTAGGTGATACCGGGTACGTCCATCAGGATTCATTGGTTCTTACCTGTGCTAACATGTAATCTACTAGGTTTACCTAAGGACTGGTTATATGGCTAGATCCAATTAGATTACAGACCCATCAAGTGATTTTATAGATGAGCCTGCACTTAAAATATTTTAATTGGTTTTATGAAGATTTTCAATAGTTAAAATTTTGTTTTAACCATTAAAACTATTTTTATCAAACTTAATGATGACCAAGTGGTTAGATCTGATAATCCACTATTTAATTATCATGAGATTTAGATCTATGGTGGATAGTTATGATAGTGGAGGAATTAAATCATTAGCATATACATGTTAAGATGGATCATCAGGCTTTCCTCACAGTTGAGTATTGTAAGAACTCAATTTTTTTTATGGCCGAGCATGTACATGAGTGTACACACACACGTGTGCGTGCACGCACGCACACTTTTACACAATACTATGAACATGTGGTCACTAATCCGAACTGATTACGTTTACCCTCATAAGCACTTTAGGTTACTCAATGACCCATTTTAGGATATCCATACATCACCCTTAGATCAATCACCACCAAACAAAACGAGACTCTACAATTAAACTTCAAATATTCTTCATCCCTTGATCATATGCCTAGCCCAACCATTGGACCATGTTCACGGTGTGGATTGCCCGTTGTACGGCACAAGTGGGTCCCAAATAGTAATGTTTTACCATATATATATATATATATATATATATATATATATATATATATATATATTACATTGAGTTCGGCTAGCGCTGGTTGACCGAGCGCTTACCAAAACTTGAAAGATCTCCATCTTCTCCATTTTCCTTGCTGGCTCAAATGATCGGATCAGCGCAACCACAACGATCCAAATCATTCCTCTTGGCAGAACCCATGATCAAATCCAAATCATCAATTCGACCCAAATTCGTGAGAAATCTACAACTTTAGTTGCCCCTTGATCAGAAACCCTTGGTGCGGCCCACATGAAACTGAGATCTACATGCTTTTCAGCTGTTAACCAATCTAGACTTAGCAAATCTAATGGATGGCATGGATTGTCCCATGCATCAGGACGGACCCCACATCACCACTTGTGTCTTCCACATGGTGTTTCACAGAATCGGAAGTTGAAAACCACCCCGCGCACGCAAGAAGCGCTTAAACCCATTCTTCTCTCAGAATCTATTCCGCATTTGAAAATCCAATTCGGCAACAATCCATGTGACACTTTTTCAATGAATCCAGACCACCCATTCATTTAATCTCAACCCTTGAACAACTCGACACCCAGATATGCCTCTCATTGTAACTATTGGGCTCTTCTTGAGCGTGTTTTGTCACAACATGCAGCTACACCATGAAGCTTTAAGATTTTTTAATCCTAACCAATGAAACCATTTCATCAAAGTTACGAATGCCTAAAAATTACAGTCGAATTGTTTTGCGAAAGAATCCACCCACTACACGCCTCACTCCCTATTTCAAGGTAAGATAGCCGGAAACCCTAAAGCTTAAACCCACCAATTCAAAAACATCAAAGCTTTGACCTGTAGCATTCCTAAGCTCTCCTACATCGAACTTCATCACCTAAAAGAAGCAGAATCCTTAGATCTTTGTCCTACATCAATCTATCATTAGAGGTGGTCTCTTTTTCTCCATCAAACTTATGTCGGCTGCACCATCTAACGGTTGTATCTAAAACTATTTCACGTATCAGGTATTTTCTTACTACTTTATAATCACAAACACATACCTAGGATTTGGATATGAAGTTGTGTAAATTCCCTATATACAGAAACGATTCTACGTGCATAGAAATGGTGTAGGCAAGATCTTGAGTCGATTTAGAAACCCAACGAAACCGTGTTCGTTTAATTATTCACGACTCGCATTAAACTCTCTAGTTCCTCTTCATCGATTAATCAGGTAATCAAATCATCGACGCATTGAAATTGTATGAGTAGTCTAACATGACACCAACACGCTATGTATTGTAAAAGCTTGGCGGAGCTAAAAATCACAGCTAAGTCCTAGAGGGTGGGTGATTGGGATCATATAAAAATTCATGCCTTAATTAAAATGAATCTACAAATTAAAATTTTAATTTTAATTAAAGCAAGTAACACTTAGTCTTCCAAGCCAAGTGAGTCTAATCACATATACTACCATATATGCATAGTGAAATACAACTTTTGTGGGAAATAATAATTAAGTGTCTAGCATACAATTCATTCAAGCATTCATTCTATTCAACCAATTAAGCACATAAGTATAAATATGAAATGTATACAAATTACAATCACAAACACAAGCATGTATTGTGGTTCAGTTTCCCTACTCCACTCTCGACTTCCACGCTCTTCCCTCGAGTGCACTGGATTCATTATAGGAGTTTCAATAGGTTCCTCCAAACTAAGGAGTTTTAACTAGGTTCCTCCTAACCTTTACAATCCCATACAAGGACCAGGTCTTACACAAGAACATATATGTATGCATTCGTGTTGGTGGACTATGTACTCACACATGTCGGTGGCTCCCGCGGAGACTAAGGTGGTGTTTGGTAAACTGAAAAATTAAGTCTGAAAATTAATTTAAGTGCTGAAAGCTTAAAATGCTGAATTTTAGTACTAATAAGTACTGAAGAATCTGTTTGGTAATTTTTTTTCTGAAAAAAGCCCTGATATCTAAAATTAAGTATTTTTTGCATAAAAATCTGTTTGGCAAGCACAAGTCATAAATGTCTGAAAATTGACAATTTGTCATATTTGCCCTTATTGTCTCAATTCTATCTTCTATATAGTATGAGACAAAATATGTTATTTTCATGCCACAAAATTTGGCATACCTATACCCAATTCATATACATCTCTCAAACATAATATTATTTTTCTTAATAGAATAATCATAACCATTTGATTAGTATCCTTGAATTGGATAACTAAACATCTCATATTTAATTAATAAAGGTTGATTTAAAAGTTATGATCATCTAATATTTATTATTATTATTATTATTATTTACATAATCCATCCATAGTGGGCTTATGTTGACAACATTGTTGATCATAAAACCAATAGGCTCAACTACATGAACAAAACTCGAGATATGAACAATACTCACGTGGAGCATCATAGAACTCCCCTTATCAAGAGATAACTCACAACGTATAACAATGTAGCATACTAGTAGACATTGGGCCTTTCATCTCTAGGGCTCCTTACAACATGCTTTTGGTTTGATAACCTCAATAATAATAATAATAATAATAATATAAAAAAAAATGCTTTGGTTAAAAAAATTCTTGTCCCGTCAAATGAATGGGCCACACACATATAAAATTTTATCTGATGGGCATATTGGCCACTATATTTTTATCATCCATCATTCAACAATTGCCAGGTGAGACCGTCACAACCATCTAATTGATGACATTCAATCACCACTTTTTCTGCGTTGTGGCCCACTTAAGATTTGGATTGACATTTTTTTTTGTCTCATGCCCTAAAATAAGTAGGCAAAATGGATGGACGGTGTGGATAAAACACATAGATCATAGTGGGGCCCACCAATCACCTTCATTTACAATCTATTTAACCTACGCTTGAATGATATTCCCTTTGCTTTAAAAAAAAAAAAAAAAAAAAATTGAAATGGTCCAACTTGATGTCAATGTGAAACCCCTGCCATCCCACCATTTTGCCAGCTTATTTCATGGAATGAGCCAAAAAAAAGAAAAGAAAAGAGGGAAATCCAAATCTCAGGTGGATCGCACCGTAGGAAACTGTATGCCCATCATTAAAAGCTTCTTGGGGCAAAGAAGTTTTGGATCAAGCTGATATTTATGCTTTCCCTTCATACAGTTCTGTGTGACCTCATGAATAGGTTGTATGGCAAATAAGCATCACGTGGGCCACAGGAACTTTTCAACTGTAGGAATTCATTCCCTACTGCTTGATTACTATGGTGTGGTGTGGTACCCTTGAGCCATTAATCTGCCTCTTTGTTGGGCTCATGCCCTAAGTTGATCTGGAAAAATGGATGGACGGCGTGGATAAAACATGGCAGGCTCTAAAGACCCATTGACAGGACCGTCCATCTCTTGATTCTTGCTAGGTCGTGGTGGGGGTAATGCCCAATCTGCGCACGGTAGTCGAAGTATGCAAGGGATCAGATTAGATGCGACCTTACGCCTCACCCAAGAAGGTACAACCCTTACCGTGGGGCCCACTTTGATGTGAGTATTCTATATCCACCCTGTCCATCCGTTTTTTACATACCATTTTAGTACATAAGCCCCAAAAAGAAAAAGATACGATCTAAAGTGGACCATGCTATTTGGAAAGAGTGGTGATTGAACGCACAAACATTAAAAACTTTTTAAAGCACACTGTAATGTTTATTTTCCATCTAACCTGTTGATAAGATTGAAAAACCTGGATAAAGGAGAAAAAACAAATATCAGCTTGATCCAAAACTTTTGTGGCCCAGTAATGATCAATTATCACTATTTCCTATGGTATGGTCCACCTGAGAATTGAATCTACTTCAATTTTGGGCTCATGACATAAACGGATCTGAAAAAACATATGAACAGTGTGGATGCAGAACACACACATAAAGGTGGGCCCAAATGTAAGGTCTGCATTGTCTTGGTTGAGGCCGGGCGCACCTAATTAGCTCTTGTCCAATGTTGACGTGGCAAAGTCCTGCCGGCTCCAACATGATGTTTGTGTTAGATCTACACTGTCTATCCATTTTTTCAGATCATTTTGGGTCATGAGCCAAAAAATAAGGCAGATCCAAAACTCAACAGTAGAAAAAATATTTCAACGGTAGATATTTCTTTCCTCACTTTTCCCATCTTGTATGGCCCACTTGAGTTTCTGATCTGCCTCATTTTTGGCATGAAGTCTTAAAATGAGCTGGAAAAACGGATGAATGGAGTATACTTCTCCTAAACATCACGGTGGCCCACATAACAACCCAACTCAGCACCTAGCTACCCAACGTAACGCGTTTCAGAAGGAAATCTATATATGCCAAGTTCGATAAGGTGTTCACGTGATGAAGTTTTGTGGGCCCTACCACGATGCATGTGTTATATCCACACCATCCATCCCTTTTTTTAGATCATCGTAGGTCATGAGGCAAAAAAATGAGTCAGATCCAATGCTCAAGTGGACCACACCATAAAAAGCAGTGGGAATTGAATGCCTAATATTAAAAACTTCCTCCGGGCCACAGAAGTTTTGAATGAAGCTAATATTTTTGCTTTCCCTTAATCCATGTGTGTGTCACCTTATAAACAGATTTGATGGAAAATAAACATTTTGGTGGTCCCTAGGAAGGTTTCAACGATGGGTGTCATGATCCCCACAGTTTCTTGTGGTGCGGTCCACTTGAGCTATCAGTTTGCCTCATTTTTTTGTCTCATGCCCATAAATGATTTTGCAAAATGGATGAATGGTGTGGATATAAAGCATGCATAATGATGGGCCAAAAAACTTTGCCGCATCAACTCAACTTTTATCTCATGCAAAAGCCCGCATAAGCTTCCAACGAAGGGGCAAAATTGTCATTTATAAAAAAAAGTTTAAATCAAAATCACTTGCCACTTTCCGCGTTAAGTCTTAAGCTAAAGAAGGAAAGCTTAAAAAATTCTTATTTTTTTAGTGAAATTTTCAATTAAGCTCTTAAATTTTTTGATTTACCAAACAATATAAATCCCGAAAATCACTGAAAACATGTCATTTCAATGATAAGTGCCAGAAATAACTTTTACCAAACAGGCCCTAAGTTGGTTTTCTATTGACTAACCAACAACCACTAGCGGTCCTAGTGTAAGGCTCTACATTTACTCCCGCTGGAGGCTCCCCTTGGAGACTAACATATACACACCCATGTTCAGTGGCTCTCCTTGGAAACTTTCAATTCAGCCCTACACAAGAGCATATGTCCTACATAAGAACCTATCGATTTTGACAATTCAAACTCTCATACTTAGTCCTACACAAGGAAAGAGCATGAATTTAATTCTTACAAATGAAAACTTACTTGTCAGATTGAGCCCATTTTTACATGATGTTCTTGAGATGCTTTTTCATGTTCTCTTGTGCTTGAATCCGCAACTCAATTGCTCCCCCAAACTTTAATGTTAATCTTCTTCAGCTTCAATAGTCGACTTGCCTTGCATGTGATGCTCCAACGAGATGACTAAGGCAAAGGGAGGTAGGTGAAATCCTCTACAACTAATGAGAAGGTTGTTGCCTAGAGGGATTCACCTAGATGGGTCTCTCTAGAGAATTAAGACAATGAATATGCCTATTTGCAAGTGTCTAACTCACTGGAGAATGAGGGAGATCAAGTTCATCTTCATTGGATCTTAGAATGCTCTAACTTGCGGTGAATCATAAGGAAAATGACTTGGATCTCCTAGGATTAGAGAGCCTAATGATGTAGAGTTGTGATGTCTTCTAATGTACTAAAATTTCATCTCTCTAGCTAAGAAAATGAGCCAGATATATATAGGAACGGAGTTCCAACAGCTAGTTAACGGCTAGAAAACGGTCTTGTCGGATGGTACTAAGACAGGTTTGGATGGTCCTTCAGAATGCTGAACTTTGTATGTTATGAGCATTGTCGGACGGTCTAACTCCTTTATCGGACGATCTAACCAGTCAGTCGGATGGTCCGACTGGAGGTTCGGATGATCCGATTGTGGTCCATTTTCCTGTTAAACAATTTTGACCGTTTTCAAACTTCGTCCTTGTTCACTCGATAGGTCGATCGAATGCACCCCAAGACATGTTGTTTGAGCAGTTTGTTTACATCAACTTGAGGCCTCTAATGCCTTACATATTATGGGTCTTTTGGGACTCATAAGACTAGTGAAAGATGACTAAAGGTTTGCCTATTGGGTTTAAGTCATCAAGAGGCTAAGGGTTGTTTTGGGTCAAGGGTTAGGGTCACCAAGGCACCTCATTTACATGTTTCTTCATCCTCATGTAGTGATATGATCATTGCACAATTTTTTGTCATACTGTGACTCATTAAGTTAACTCAGTGAGTCAACAACGTTATGTTCCATGGATTAACTTTAGAAACTAAAACCCTAGTGACATCGACCATAAGATTTCATTGAATCGCAGGGTTCCCTAGTCCGATTAGATCGGTATTTAGCCGAGCCATTTTTAAGACAATTCGTGTTCGTCGCACTAACTGAGCAAGTAAACATTGCTTGGTTCATAGCAAAATCACACAGGAGATTTGAACCTTCATCAATTATTAAGAATCACAACAGGTAGGCAATTTACCCCATGTAGAGAATTATATGTTAATATAGTACACATTGAGTTGATATTATTGTTCGCGAAATATTGAAAATATACATATCTATTCTTTTTGTATTGCAAGCTTTATTGGAGTTGATCACGGGTTATTATTGATTTATGAATCCCAATTACATGATATCATTATTTTGCTTGGTTCTTAGCAAAATCACATAAGAGATTTGAACCTTCATAAGTTATTAAAAATCACAAATGGTAGGTGATCTACCCCATGTCGAGAATTATATGTTAATACAATACACTGCTGAGTTGATATTATTGTTTGTGAAATATTAAAAATATGCATATCTGTTCTTTTTATATTGCACGCATTATTAGAGTTGTTCAGGGGTGATTATTGATTTATGAATCCCAACCACATGATATCATTGTTATACTTAGTTTCCATAGAAGTGCTGACTGCAGTATGTGGGTATGCTGATTCCATTTTGGAATGTATTATTCAATGGAATGTATGTGTGTTTAACCATCTTTTGTATACGAAACTTGTAGAATTATAAAATGTGTTGTATAAGTCTTAACACGAGTGCTCTACCCTGGGTGATTCCCTAAAAGATTAGGGCACACATGGGTGCTCTGCTCAAGGTAATTCCCAAAAGATTATCACGAGTGCTCTGCCCAAATTAGCACACACGGGTTCTCTTCCCAAAGTCGCTCCCGAAATATTATCACAGGTGCTCTGCCCTGGGTAATTTCCTAAAAGATTAGCACACATGGGTGCTCTACCCTAGTTTACCCCCTAAAAGATTAAAACGTGGTGCTCTTCCCCGGATCACTCCCTAAAAGATATCACATGATGCTCTGCCTAGAGTCATTCTCTAAAAGATTATCATAAGTAGTCTATTTTTTTAAGTTTATTCAATGATGATTACATTGGATTTTTTTTATTACTGGACTATGTTACATTTATATGGAGTTCTAATTGTTTGGTAATTTGATTAAGTTTACTTTGAAATTGATCTCTAATCATTTCATTATATTGTGGTAAGGTAAATGTGTAAATCCCGAATTGGGTTAACGTCACCCTATTAAGTCATTATACTCAGTCTACTAAGCATTTTAGGTACTTGACTAGAATATTTTGAAGAAGTGGGCTATTATTATTAACATGGATTTGGATTGGACATAGATCTATTGTTGGATGGAGCCTTCAATCTGGATTCTCACAGGGGGTTTTGGGTGACCGACCGAGCTGTCGGGTGACCGAAACCACCCAATTTATTACAAATTGGTCTCTAGACGATTTTTGGCTGGTTCGGGCGACCAAACTTAGAGCTCGGGCGACCGACAATATTCGAAATAAAATGTTAAAAATCTTTAGATAATTTTTATCAGTTTCGGGTGACTGAAGGATGGGTCAGGTGCCCGACCGAGCAACCAACTATGTTTGTCTCTGTTATACAAAATGCGCGATTTTGAGCTAATTGTTTCTATTTTTTGTTATTGCTTATAAAGTAGGTATAATTGGGTTACAGGGTATTTAAGATTTTTCTAAACGGGTTTAGGGTTATGAGATAGAGTTTTGGTAAGAGAGAGCTTGGGTTTTATCTTGAGTTTTGCTTTATTGGCTTGTTCATCTCTTGTATACTTCTGCAGTTAAAGTGTAGATCGGTTCGTGCCATGGTTTTTTTTCTGTAAGGGTTTTTCGACGTAAAAATTCAGATTGTTTGCATTGTGATTGCTTGTTCACTATATAGTTTTTCCATTTGATTCTCCTCTGTGCTTCCGCAAGATTTCCCAACAAGTGGTATCATAGCTTATGTTGGGATAGCAAATTTGAATTTGAGACAAGCATCATGACATCTAGTATAAAGTTCGACGAGGAGAAATATTCTAGCAAAAATAACTTTAAACTATGGAAGGTGAAGATAGAAGGCCTTCTAATTCAATAAGGGCTCAAAGAAGCACTTGGGAAGCGAGCGGAATCTAAGTTAGAAGAAGATTGGAACAAGCTCGACAAGAAGGCCAAGATCTCTATCCAATTTTGCCTGATAGATGCGTCCTCTACAATGTCATGAGGGAGAAGACGATGGCTAATATATGGGTGAAGCTAAAGAACGTTTACACGAATAAATCTCTAAAGAATCGGTTGTATCTAATGCTCTAGTTTTTCAATCTGAAGAAAACGAAGGAGGTCGATGTTGAAGATCACATCAACACTTTTAACAGGCTCGTTTGTAAGTTATTGGACATGGAGAACAATTGAAGGATGAATACCAGGTATGCATCTTGTTGAGTTTGCTTCCTGGCTCGTATGAGTCGTTCAAGGACTCCTTGTGCGCAGGGAGGGAGATCATCAACGTTGAGACTGCCATCTCTGCCTTTTAGTCGAAGGCCATGAGAAAGAAGAGAGGTGACGTAGGGTCATCTTTCGATGCACTGATTACGAGGGGGAGTAATTCTGATTGGGATATGGATCCTCTCATTTGAGATCCAAGTCTAAAGGCAAGGGGAAGGGCAAGCTAAAGTGTTGGGCGTATGGTCAGACAGGACACATGAAATGGAATTGTAAGAATCCCAACTATAAGAAAGAGAAGACAAGTGAAACTTCAAGGGAGGCTAATATTGCAGCATCATTTGAGGGCGGTAATGATGTATGTGAGGTTTTGATGATGTCAAAGTTGGGCTCTCTCAACGATGAGTGGGTCATGGATTCCGGAGCTTCGTATCACATGTGCCCTAATCAGAGTGTCTTTATTTCTTACATGGAGTATGAGGGTGGTTTAGTGTTTTTAGGCGAAGACTATACCTACAAAGTTGTAGGGATTGGATCATTGCACTTCAAGATGTTCGATGGGATCAAACAGACCATGACAGAAGTTAGGCACGCTCTCAATTTGAAGAAAAATATGATTTCTCTTGGTGCACTTGAGGCAATGAAGTGCAAGTTCATCGGATTTTATCAGTTTTGCAAAGTTTCAAAAGGAGCTCTTGTAATCATTAAGGGATAGCGGCATGAAAATATTTATAGGTTGATTGAAAGTATTTCATCGAGTGGAGATGTAGTGACTGTAAAGGATTCCGTGTCTGCACGTATGTGGCATGCACGCTTGGGCCACATGAGCAAGCAGGGCATGAAGGTACTTTCTAATCGTTATTTGATTCCACTTTTTAAATGTATAGACTTTAGTGTATGCGAGGATTGCATGTATGGTATACAGTCTAGGTTGTCATTTAAAACGAGAAAACATGTTTGTAAATGGGTGTTGGAGTATGTCCACTCAGATGTATGGGGGCCATCACCCGTAGTTTCTGTTAAGGGGTCATCATGGTTCATGTCATTTATTGATGACTATAATAGCAAAGTATGGGTTTATTTTCTGAAAAATAAATTCGATGTTTTCACCACTTTCAAGCATTGGAAGGTTATGATGCAAAATCAGTCAGGGCAGAAGTTGAAAGTTTTGAGAAATGATAACGGTGGAGAGTTCACTTCAGGAGAGTTTAATCAGTATTTTAAGGAAAAATGGATCGTAAGGCATAACACAGTGCACCACACACCAGAACAGAATAGTGTGGTAGAGCAAATGAATCAGACTCTCTTTAAGAGAGCCCGGTGCATGCTAAGTAATGCTAGGTTGGGTAAAGAACTTTAGACTAAGGCTGTTAACACGTCTTGTTAACTAATAAATCGATCACCTTCGACGGCTATTGATTGTAAGATTTCAAAAGAAGTGTAGAGTGGGCATTTTATCAACTACTCAAGTTTGTGGGTGTTTGGTGTTGAGCTCTTAAATGGGTATATTCTAACCCCATTTCATCACTAGCTACACATGATTCATAAGTTTAAAGACTATTCTAATACATGTTTTGTGATTTTAGGAATGAAAGAGAGTCTTCGTGATTTGGAGGCTTGGGAGCCTTATTTACGTGCCTTGAACATCAAAGGAGTGAAACACCAAATATGGAGCAAAGGATAAGTGAAAGACTTCACTCAATAGATGACTAAAAGAAGCCCAAAATGTTGATCAAAGGTGGGCCAAAGAATCATGAAGAAAGAAGGAGAGAAGAGAGAAAAAGAAAGAAAGAAAAGATGAAAAAAAGGAAGATCGACCGGTCATGACCGGTCGGCCAGGTGCTGCCCTCTCTCTCTCACTCACTGGAGCAGGCCCTCCACAGGTCCGGTCGATCAAGACCGATCGACCATAAGCCTGCCCTCCCCTCTGAACTCTCTAGACATCCTAGAAACAAGTTCGACTGATCAAGACTGATCAACCAGCCATCCTCGACTGGTCATGATCGGTTGGCCAGTGTAATCTACTGAAATTCGCAACTTCTTCAGCAAGCTCTGACTTTTGTGCGCAATTGCGTAAGTGTTGCGCAATTCTGGAAGATTTTGAGGCGGTAAGGCCTCTCTACTATAAAAGGAAACCTAGGTTTCGTTCCTAGGGCATCATAGAAGAATCTACGAAGGTGGGAGGTGGAGAAAGACGGATTCAGAGTTCTACAACTCCCTTCTCCAGTTTGCTTTCTAGTTCATGTTTTTAGTTGATTTCATGTTTCTTTGAATCATGATCGGATAAACCTCTTAGCTAAGGCTAAGAGGTGAAGCTTGTAGTGAATCTAAGATGCTTTAATTCGTTTTATATGGTTCCAAGTTTGAATTTTTATTGAAGAACAATGGTTTGTTGAAGTTTGAATAAGTTTCTAAGTAGTTTTTCTTAATCTTATGATGGCTCATGAATGTTTAGGAGAATTGCTTTAGTTCTTAGTTGTTTTGTATGGATCTAGACCTATACGATCCGAGAATCGGATTCAAGACGCTCTAGACTTGAATCCTCATGTGGGAACTTCAAACAAAAGTTCTACCTTTTGTTCTAAAGTTCGATTTAGGTGTTGCCTATGCATGTGATTTGAATGAAGTTCAAATCATGATATAGTTAAGCTTTGTGATAGGGTTTGATGATTATTATGATTGTGATCTTAACCTATTAGAACTAGGATCGACATATGCAATTGAGTGTGCTCAAGTCCTGACTTGAATTGAGGGAATCATGTTTATGAACAACACATGAATTGGACTGTTTTAATGAATTAACCGCTCTATCATCCAACTAGATAGGATTTGATTTCGATTTTAGTTGTGTAATTGGGAAATCATAGCGAATTATGCATCAAGGATTGCTACAAGTGGATCCTTGAACCCTAGTACTCTTTTATATTAATTACATTCACTTTTAAATTCAGATTCTCATCTATATCAAATTACCAAAATCTGTTTAGTTGGTCTCAATTAGAGAATATTGGAAGTAGTTTTATGAGTTCCTAAATAAGTCCCTGAGAACGATCTCGGTCTTTACCGAATTATTACTACATCGTAACCCTACACTTGGAGAAGCAAACATATTTTTGGCACCGTTATTGGGGATTTTAGACGGGTTTTTCATAAAATTTCTGAAAATAATTTCTATTTGAGATTTTTCGGATTCCTTACTAACTTAGTTTGCTTTGTTTTATTTTATTTTTACAGGGATTCTAGGAGTCGAAAGTAGTCACTTTAATTAGGTTTTTCTAACTCTTTTTCTTTTAATTTTTCTGAGATTTGCATGCCACATTGGGTTCGGAATTCAAATAACCTTTTAATTAGTGAAGAAGGGATTGTTGAGGGGATTGATAAGGAACCCCGTGCTAAGAATCATTTAGATTTCCAATTTTTTTAAAAATTATGGCTGAAAATCAACCCGATCCAAGGCCCAAACAAAATCTAGGCTAAAACCAAACTGAAACGGGTGAGAATGAGGTTGAGAATGTTCTTCGACCTAGAACTTTACGTGATTACTTGCAACCTACAAGAGAGAGTACTCCCTCATGCATAATTTTTTCATACAATGCAGGGAATATTGATTTAAAATCGGGAGTAATCCAACTCCTTCCCAAGTTCATTAGTTTAGACAGTGAAAGTGAATATCAACATCTTAAGGAATTCGATGAGGTGATAGCCATGTTGCACTTTGCAAACGTATCTGACGATGTTGTGAGACTTAGGTTATTCCCTTTTTCTTTGAAAGAGAAGGCTAAGGCTTGACTTCATGCATTAAGGCCAAGATCAATTGGCATATGGATTGAGACGACTAGGGAGTTCATTAAAAAGTATTTTCCTATTCATAAAACAAACATGTTGAGGCGCATAATCATGAATTTTGTTCAAAAAGAGGATGAGAGCTTCTTCCAATGTTGGGAGAGGTTCAAAGACTTATTAAACATATGCCCACATCATAGCTATGAAATTCGACGGGTAATAAGTTTTTTCTATGAAGGACTAACTTCGCCCATGCGCCAATTCGTAGAGATGATGTGCAATGGAAAATTCATGAATAAGGAAGCCGAGGAAGCATGGGACTACTTCAATATCTTAGCTGAGAATGCACAATCTTGGGATACAACTAAACCAGCAGATTCCAAAATAAGCTAACAAAGAGAAAAGGGAGGAATCTATGTCCTCTCCGAAGAAGACAACATAAGTGCACATGTGGCTAACCTCACAAGAAAAGTTGAGGCCATAGGAATTAGGAAAGAGGGAAAAGACTAAGGAAGTTAAGCATGTTTGTGGAATTTGTTCCAATAACCATTATGCAACACAAGATTGTCCTACAATTTTTGTGTTTCAAGAAGTTTTACAAGAACAATCAAATGCCATAAACAATTATCAACGACCATTTAATAATCCAAACTCGAACACGTATAATTCTAGCTGGAAAAACCATTCCAACTTCAGTTGGAGGAATGGGCCATTAGAGAATGCAAACAATAACCCAAAAGCTACGCTTGAGGAGATATTGGGTACATTCGTCTCGGCCCAAGCTGAGTACAACAAGACTAATTCTCAAGAAATCAATGGGTTCATGCAAGAACAATTAAAATTTAACTAAAATTCATCTCAAGCCATCCATGATTTGAAAACTTCAATAGCTAGAGTTGAATCTCATCTTAGTATTAGGGAGAAAGGCACACTTCCTGCCCAACCTCTCCCTAACCCAAGAACCCAATTTGAGATACAAGACCTCAGCTCATCTTCCCAAATACGGAGCATATTCAAGCTATCACCACCTTGAGGAGTGGTAAAACAATTGAGAAATCCAATCCGGTGAAGGCCCCAAAGCCTAATGATCTGAAAATTACCAATAAGGATGATATCTCGAACAACACTCCACATGAGAAAGAACTGGAAAGACAATACAAGCTGGTTTCCCTATTTCCCCAAAGGTTAATTTCGCCCAAACCTTTAGACAAAAATCTAGAAATCTTAGAGGTTTTTAAGCAAGTGAAGATCAACATTTCGTTGTTGGATGCCATAAAACAAATACCATCATATGCCAAATTTCTGAAGGAATTATGTATAGTTAAAAGGAAGCACAATGTACACAACAAAGTACTTTTAACTGAGAATTTGAGCGCCATCATCAAACAAGAGATGCCCCAAAAATACAAGGATCTAAATAGTCCTACCAACTCATGCATCATAGGTGACTACCGGATCAAACAAGCTTTGCTCGACCTTGGGGCAAGTGTTAACCTCATCCCATACTCGGTCTATGAACAACTTGGGTTAGGTAAATTAAAACCCACCAAAACCACAATTCAACTTGCTGATAAATCTATTCGTATACCGAGAGGGATGATTGAAGATGTCCTTGTCCGAGTCAATAAATTCTACTATCTAGTGGATTTTATTGTCTTGGATACACATCCTGTGATGGCAACCGGTGCTCAAATTCCTGTCATACTTGGTCGCCCTTTCTTAGCCACTTCAAATTCGATTATCAATTATAGAAATGGGCTGGTACAAATGTCCTTTGAAAATATGACACTCGAGCTGAATATTTTCGATTTATGAAAATAAAGACAGGATTTTGATGATGAGGTCCACGAAATAGATCTGATTGAATCAGTCGTGGAAGACACATCCCTCTTGACATCCTATTCCGATCCCTTGGGGGTATGTTTGGCCCCCTCTCATGAGATTGATGATGACATGATAAGAGAGATGGATGCCATTTTGGATTCTATGCCGATACTTAATAATAAAAGATGGAAGACACCATTTGGGCCTTTACCTCTAACTAAAAATAAGCCTCTTACATATAGTATCAAGGCTCCGAAGCTCGACCAAAAGCCCTTGCCTACTAATTTGAAATATATATACTTAGATCGAAATGAGACATATTCGGTGGTGATTTCTTCCCACTTGGATAAAGAATAAGAGAGTAGGCTGATAGGCACTCTTAAAGAGCATAAGAGCGCCATTGGGTGGTCAATTGTAGATCTCAAAGACATAGATCCCCTGATTTGTACTCATCGCATACAATTTGAGGAAAATGCGAAGACATCTAGGCAACCACAAAGACGCCTCAATTCAAACATGAAGGAGGTGGTCAAGCCGAGGTTTTAAAACTATTGGATGTGAGTATCATATACCCAATATCCGATAGTCAATGGGTGAGTCCAACTCAAGTGGTGCCTAAGAAATTCGGAATAACCATCATAGCCAATGCCAACAATGAACTCGTGCCAACCAAAATTACTACCGGTTGGAGAATGTGCATTGCCTATAGGAAGCTAAACACTGTTACAAAGAAAGACCACTTCCCCTTACCATTTGTTGATCAAATTTTAAAAAGGTGGGCAGGTCATTCCTACTTTTGCTTCCTTAATGGATATTCAGGATATAACTAAATAGAGATCACCTTAGAGGACTAAGAGAAGACTACATTCACATGCCCATTCGACACTTTTACCTATAGAAGAATGTTGTTTGGACTATGCAATGCCCTTGCCACATTTCAACGTTGTATGTTGAGCATTGTTTCTGATATGGTGGGATCTATTCTTAAAGTCTTCATGGATGATTTCTCAGTATTTGGTCGTAATTTTAATGAGTGACTTATGCACTTAAAAACTGTTTTAAAAAGATGTGAAGAGAAGAACCTCATTTTGAATTGGGAGAAATGTCATTTCATGATTCAAAAAAGAATAGTCTTTAGTCACATCATCTCAGAAAAAGGAATTGAGATGGACAAGGCTAAAATCGATCTTATCTCTAACCTTTCACCACCCAAGAGCGTACAAGATGTGCGGTCCTTTTTAGGACACACCGAATTTTATAGAAGGTTCATAAATGACTTTAGTTCACTCTCTCATCCTTTATGTAACCTCCTTCAAAAGGAAACCTCATTCGAGTGGAATAAGGATTGTCAAAATACCTTTATAAAACTGAAAGGAATGTTGACAATTGCTCCCATAATGCAACTACCTGATTAGAGCCTCCCTTTCGAAATTATGTGCGATTTGAGCGACTACGCTATTGGGGCAGTGTTAGGCCAAAGAAAAGAGAAGAAGCCATACGTCATATACTATGCAAGTAGAACTCTAAACTCGGCTCAAGCAAATTATACCACTACGGAAAATGAACTCCTAGCCGTAGTATTTTCTTTGGATAAGTTTCGGTCCTACTTGATCGGATCCAAGATCATCATATTTACCGATCATGCCACGCTTAAGTACCTTCTCTCTAAGAAGGATGCTAAACAACGCTTGTTGAGATGGATCCTCTTACTCCAAGAATTCAACATAGAAATACGAGATAAGAAGGGAGTAGAAAACGTAATGGCTGACCATCTCTCACGACTTGTCCTCACTGATTTCCTTGAGACAACTACAATTAATGACATGTTTCCTGATGAACAACTTTTCAAAGTCTCCCAATTACCATGGTATGCGGACGTTGCTAACTATCTTGCTACAAATACAATTCTGACACATTGAAAAAATCAAGATAAAGATAAGTTCTTCAACAAGGTGAGAAAATTCCTATGGGATGACCCATACTTATTCAAGTATTGTCTCAATCAAATTGTAAGGAGATGTGTGCCAGATGATTAGCAACAAAGTATCATCTCCTTTTGTCATTCTCAGGCGTGTGGTGGCCACTTTTCGGCTAAGAAGACCACAGCCAAAATTTTGCAATTTGAATTTTATTGGCCCACCATGTTCAAAGATACCCATGAGTTTTGTAAAATATATGAACCTTGTCAGAAATTGGGTGGAATATCCCATAGAAATATGATGCCATTCAATCCCATCTTACTAATCGAAATATTTTATTCTTGGGGCATCGATTTCATGGGTCCATTCCCATCTTCTTTTGAAAATTTATATATTTTGCTTGCCGTCAATTATGTTTCAAAATGGGTCGAGGCGATTCCATGCCGGAATAATAACCATAAAATAGTCATTAGATTCTTAAAAGAAAACATTCTTTCCCAGTTTGGAAGTCCTCGAGTCATTATCAGTGATGGAGAGTCTCACTTCTGTAATCGCCCATTTAAAGCTTTAATGAAGAAATATGGTGTCAATCATAAAGTGAGCACTCCTTATCACCCAAAAATAAGTGGACAAGCAGAGATATCAAACAGGAAAATCAAACATATCTTAGAGAAAACAATAAACCCCGATCACAAGGATTAGTCACTTCGACTTACAGATGCGCTCTGGGCTTGCCATACAGCTTTTAAGACCCCTATTAGACTGTCTCCCTATAGACTTGTCTATGGAAAAGCTTGTCACTTGCTTGTGGAATTGGAACATAGGACATATTGGGCGATAAAGAAAATGAATTTTAATTTTGACAAAGCAATCTCGATGCACAAACTTCAATTGAATGAACTTACGGAACTCCGGAACGAAACATATGAGAATGCGAGAATTTACAAGGACAAGACAAAGGTGTTCCATGATAAGAACATCCTTCGTAAGACCTTCAAGATTAATCAAAAGGTCCTCATGTATAATTCTCGGCTACATTTATTTTCGAAAAAATTGAGGTCTTGATGGACCGGTCCCTTCATTATGAAAACTGTTTATCCTTATGAGACTGTCGAGTTGTTGAATCCAAGGAACGAGAACCTCTTTAAAGAAAATGGTCAGCATTTAAAACCGTTCTTTGAGAACTTTTCCTCAGAAGGTATGTCCATACCTCTGATTGATCCTGTGTATTAGGATATTTGATCTCCTAGTCTGATGGAGGTATAGCGTAGTTTAGGACTAGGATGTTGTTGCTTTTTGTGTTATTTATTTTTCATAGGTTGTTAGAAGGAGGTAGAATTCCAACTCTTACTCTCTCAGGTACTCTCAGTCCCCACTCCTCTTATTTTTATCATCGTCTCATTTTTTACTCATTACATAACATTTACATTGAGGACAATGCAAGATTTAGTTGGGGGTGAGACTTTTAGATAAAGCTAGTGTTTTGTAACATTTCGAGCAATGGTATGAAGAAAAGTTTTCAATTTTTCTAAAAATTTAAAACTCCTTTGGAAAACTTTGTTTCTATGCATTCAGGATAATACGAGTATAAGAAAAAGAGATACGAAGTGAGTGATGTTGAGCATCCTGATATATCTCTAAGATAATAGTTTTCTATGTGAATTCCATATTTATATGATTCATAGAAAATTGAAACACTTTTACACCTAGTTCACATTACACGATTCTCATGATTTAAAGGGATTATGTAGATTTGTGGATTGGCTGGGCTTAGATTTGAGGTGTTGAGAAACCAAGCCGGGGTACTTTGTCTATCCTTGTCTATAGGAAAAGAACGAAAGATATGGATTTCTAAAAATCCTATCTAAGGTGTATGACAAGGAAAGGAATGATGAAAATGTGGGAATGATTGAACATATGGTGGAAAATTCCTAAAATGGCTACCTATTACCAATTGGGGGATGGTCTACCCGTAACCAAAGCAGGGAATAGGAAGTAGTGTGAAAGCCGTCGGAAGGACGGTAAGGAAAATTCCTGTCATAGGCTTGTTGTTGATCTGTACACCTTCATATCCCTAATCTAACTGATTCATAAAGAAGCTAATCTCAAAAATTCATGAGATGAACATTCACTATGCACACTAGGTTAAATTTGTTTGGATTCTTCTATTTATCAATCAATCAACGGGAATTCTATATGAACATTGTTATGTTTTGAGAAGTTTAAGGTATCAACTTCTATCACTAAGTTTTTTTTATTTTTACGCTTGCATATCTTGGAGTATATAGAAGCAAAGTTTCTGAAGGAGAGTAGGGTTTCGGAGAGTTAAATTCATTTCACATATGTTTTGCTCGGGACTAGCAAAATGCTAGTTCCGGGTGTGTTGAGCTCTTAAATGTGTATATTCTAACCCCATTTCATCACTAGCTATGCATGATTCATAAGTTTAAAGTCTATTCTAACGCATGTTTTGTGATTTTAAGAATGAAAGAGAGTCTTCATCATTTGGAGGCTTAGGAGCCTTATTTACATGCCTTGAACATCAAAGGAGTGAAACACCAAAGAAGGAGCAAAGGAATGAGTGAAGGACTTCACTTAATTGATAACTAAAAGAAGCCCTTAATGTTGATCAAAGGTGGGCCAAAGAATCATGAAGAAAGAAGGAGAGAAGATAGAGAAAGAAAGAAAAGATGAAAAAAAGAAGATCGACCAATCAAGACTAGTCGGCCAGGTGTTGCCCTCTCTCTCTCTCACTCACTGGAGCAGGCCCTCCACAGGTCTGACCGGTCAAGACTAGTCTGCCATAGGCCTGCCCTCCCCTCTGCACCCTCTAGACATCCTGAAAACAGGTTCAACCGGTCAAGACCGGTCGGCCAGTGTAATCTACTGAAATTCAGTAACTTCTTCAGCAAGCTCTGAGTTTTGTGCGCAATTGCATAAGTGTTGCGCAATTCTGGAAGATTCTAAGGTGGTAGGGTCTGTCTACTATGAAAGGACACCTAGGTTTCATTCCTGGGCCATCCTAGATGAGATCTACGAAGGTGGGAGGTGGAGAAAGACAGATTCGGAGTTCCACAACTCTCTTCTCTAGTTTTCTTTTTAGTTCATATTTTTAGTTAATTTCATGTTTCCTTGGATCATGAGCGACTAAACCTCCTAGCTAGGGCTGAGAGGTGAGGCTTGTAGTGAATCTAAGATGCTTTAATTCATTTTATATCATTCCAAGTTTGAATTTTTATTGAAGAACAATGGTTTGTTGAAGTTTGAATAAGGTTCTAAGTAGTTTTTCTTAATCTTATGATGGATCATGAATGTTTGGGAGAATTGCTTTAGTTCTTAGTTGTTTTGTATAGATCTAGACCTGTACACTCTGAGGAATCAGATTCGAGATGCTCTAGACTTGGATCCTCATGTGGGAACTTCAAACCAAAGTTCTACCTTTTGTTCTAAAGTCCGATTTAGGTGTTACTTATGCATGTGATTTGAATGAAGTTCAAATTAACCATGATATAGTTAAGCTTTGTGACAGGGTTTGATGATTATTATGATTGTGATCTTAATCATTAGAACTAGGATTGACCTATGTAATTGAGTGTGCTTAAGTCCTAACTTGAATTGAGGGAATCATGTTTATGAATAACACATGAATTGGATTGTTTTAATGAATTAACCGCTCTATCATCCAACTAGATAGGATTTGATTTCGATTTTAGTTGTGTAATTAGGAAATCATAGCGAATTATGCATCAAGGATTGCTACAAGTGGATCCTTGAACCCCTAGTGCTCTTTTATATTAATTACATTTACTTTTAAATTCAGATTCTCGTTTATATCAAATTATTAAAATCTGTTTAGTTAGTCCCAATTAGAGAATATTGGAAGTAGTTTTATGAGTTCCTAAATGAGTCCTTGAGAATGATCTCGGTCTCTATCGAATTATTACTACAT